>JAFJYI010000246.1:0-1209831 GCA_019022655.1 Acacia acuminata | reverse complement strand
AGTGCAGAAGCCCTTGAAAGTCACATTGAAGAGCTCTAGCCGGCTGGATTCATAAGAGAAATACAATATACAACTGGCTCTCGAATGTGGTCATGGTGTTAAAACCAACGGCAAATGGAGGTTGTGCACGGACTACACCAATCTGAATAAAGCGTGTCCAAAAGGACTCCTACCTATGCCTAACATTGATAAACTCGTTGATAATTCGGTCGGGTACCGTTGCTTTCCTTTATGGACCGGTTACTCGGCTGACAATCAGATTGTCATGCACCCGGAGGACCAAGAGAAGATCGCTTTCATGGCCGACAAGGCTAACTATTGCTACAACGTCATGCCATTTGGATTGAAGAATCTTTGGAGCTACGTACCGAATGATGAGCTACGTCTTTGAGGACCAAATCGGGCGAAATGTGGAGGTCTATATAGGCGACATGATCGTGAAGTCAAAACAACCAAAGGAGAATATCCGGGACCTAGAGCAGACGTTTGAAAAATTAAGACGACATCAAATCGGTTGAACCCTGACCAAATGTGCTTTCGAGGAGTCCTGCTTAGGAAATTCCTAGGTTTTATCTTGACCAATCGGGATTGAGGCTAACCCGGACAAATGCAAGGCCGTGCTAGACATGCATGTCCTGAACTCTAAGAAGGAAGTTCAGCAATTAATGTGTCGCTTAGGCATGCCACGACAAGATTCTTACCCGGATCGGCCGAGGAAGGCGTTACCTTTCTTTAAATTATTGAAGAAAGAAACTCATGGAGAGTGGAATTCGGATTGTAAAGCAGCCTTTGAAGAAATTAAGCGATGTTTGGCAACCCCTCCGGTACTAACGAAGTCGGAGCAAGGGGAGACCTTGTTCTTGTACCTATCTTGTGGGAGGCGAGCCGGTAAGTGCCGCTTTGGTAAGAGAAACCGTGGACGGACACCCATCTACTTTGTGAGCAAAGCGTTACAAACGGCGAGCTCGAGATATCAAAAGGCTGGAAAAGATGGCGTTCGCATGCGGCGGCTATGAGGCGACACCATGCTCGGGGCGTTGGATAGTGGGACCGAATTTTACCAATCCGGCCATGATTTTGCACAAACCCGGCTGGCGCGGGCGAATGACAAGCTGGGCAATTGAACTGTCCGAGTTCGACATCACTTTTGAAGCCCGGCATGCGATCAAATCACAAGCATTGGCCGATTTCGTCAGAGAATTGACTCTTATTATGGCTAGCGAGGAATTCTGGAAGGTATTTGTAGATGGATCTTCCAATCCAAAAGGCGGTGGAGCGGGAGTCATCGGCGAGCCCCAGGGGTCGCTGCGAGCATTCCCTCCGGTTGGAATTCCGACCTCCAATAACCAAGCCGAGTACGAGGCCCTCCTAGCCGGATTGTTCCAAGCAAAGTGAACGGAGCGCGGCGGAGTTAAGGTGTTCACGCACAACTTGTCGCCGCACGGATCGATGCGGCTATTAAGCAAAAGGCCCCTGTTGGCTAAGTACTTGAACGAGCAAAAGAAGTAATGGCCAGAGTTCGAAGAAGTAATTGTTGCTCATGTCCCGAGAGAAGAGAATACCGAGGGCCGATATCCTCTCCAAACTAGCAAGTACCAAGGCCAGGGAGTCATGGAACGTGATCCAACGGATGCCGAGCCCACGTGCGTCATGACTATCTCGTTCGCCACGGACTGGAGAAAGCCAATTGAAGATTACCTCGAAAGGGGGATCATCCCAACAGATTCCACTGCCGCAAAGAAGCTGATCAGAGAAGCCGCCATCTACACCATGGTCGACGATCGGCCATACGAAAAAGGAGTGCACTTTAGATGATGCGATGCTTGGGTGAGTCCGGGGAAACAAGGTACGTGTTGGCCGAGATACATGAGGGATGCAGCGGCCAACACATAGGGGCAAGGCTTTGGCAAGGAAGGCATTACACACGGGATATTATTGGCCCGCCCATGAAGCACGCCACGCCATGGAAGCGCGCGAGGTGCGACAAACCGAAACACGCCCGGGATCCTATGGCCACCTCCCACGGAGTTAAAGGTATGCCGGCCCCCTGGCCCTTCTATAAATGGGGAATGGACATCCTCGGACTATTCAAGCCAGCACCTGGACAGCTCAAATGGATCATCGTCGCCGTAGACTATTTCACCAAGTGGATTGAAGTGGAGGCATTGACTACGATCACCTCGTCTCGAATTATGAGATTCGTTCAGCATAACATCTTTGCTCGATTCGGGATACTGTGGAAGTCGTCAGCGATAATGGGACCCAGTTCACGAACCATAGATTCCGGGCTTTAATGTCCAACTTGGACATCCGGCGGCACTTCTCCTCCGTCGAACACTGCAATCTAACGGCGGCGAGCCGCCTAATAAGATCATTGGATGGATTAAAGAAACGTATGTTAAAGGCCGACACCCGGTGGGCCAGAACGGCTCCACAACGTTCATGGGGCTACGGGACGAGTGTGCGAGTCCTCGACCTAGGAAACCCCATTCCGGCTAACCTATGGATGTGAAGCAATGATCCCGTCGAAAATCGGGCGGCCATCATGGAGAAAGATCGAGGCGGACAGGATGGACGACATCGAAACGCGACGCCCTAAAGAGCAGGACTGGACCTAATTAATGAGATCCGAATCACAGCGCATTGCCGGGAACTTGCCGCCAAGCAGCTCTTCGCGACAAAGTATAATCGAAGGGTTCGACCACGATCCTTTAACCGAGGTAACCTTGTACTTCGGCAGGCCGACATCGGAAACAAGAATGCCCGAGACGGAAAACAGGCGCAAATTGGGAAGCCCTATCGGGTTAAAGAAAAAACTCGATGCGGGCATATGTTCTCGAAACCCTAGCAAGGAAGACGGTTAAGAGAACATGGGGCGCCGACAAGCTAAAGATCTATTACGGCTAGGTCTAGGCTCGGGCCCACGTAGACATAGAGGCTCTTGTTCGGTTATTTCTTACTTTTCCTTATGTTTCTCCAATTGTTCTTTATTTTTCATCGAATAATTCATGACCATTTGTAAGCTCTTTAGAGCTGTTTTTATTTAATGAAGGATTCCATCAAGGAAATTCATCAATGTACACAATTACTTGCTTAAGCGTGAAACCGAGGCCATTAAGCCCTGGTCCAAAACCTGACACCTAGGTACTTACACCGGTCATTAACATAAAATCATCTAGATGTATGACACTTGAAGCCGCTGTACTCCCGACGTGCATTGGTAAGAGCTGTGAAAATGCCATACGTGGCCTTCCGAAATGTGACGCGTCAACGCTCGTCGATTTAAGAAAGCGAGGTTGTCATTCCGACCCGATCAAGTCAAAATGTTAGATTAGAGGTAATAGACACCTCGGTTGACATGTGACGGCCTCGCCCTTAATTCGGTTTCTATCAACTTTTCGACTAGTCCCAGCCCGGAACGAGGTAGTGCGGTTAAGTTAACACCCCGAGAGATTAAAACATACGACCACTGCCCATCCTCCCACACCTCGGTGTTGGTCGAGTAAACGACTCGTATCTACTACGATCGATAAATTTCAATTATGGAATTTACAAGATGGCGAGAAGGGTGAATAAATAATTCATCCATAGTCATAAAAATTTGTGCGGAGGAACGGCTCAAAGGCCGGAAATGTTCAAAATAAGGGCACAGACTCCCCCTTTGAAGAGCGAAGTAAAAATTAACTAGACAGTAGGCCTCATAGATCCTTTTGTTTCCTCGCTCTCGCATTCGACTCTCCTCCTCCCCTCTTCTTCAGATCGGGACGTGGCGGTAGGAGATTGATACGGAACTAAGACTCCGTCCTCAACGAAGGCGCGAAAATCATAGTCGTCTAGGTTAAGCTTAGTCCGAATTCAAGAACTGGATCTCGCTCGAGTATTGTCAAAGCAATCTTTGGCAGTCCGCTTTAAGAGCTCATCGGACTCCAAGCGCGCCTGCTGTGCCGCGGCGAGGGCCTCTTCAGTCGTTTTAAGCTTAGAGGACAACATATCACGTTGCTTCTGAAGGGCTTTCACCGCTTCAATACTATCGCCCGGCACTTTCGGGCAGAACACTCGGAGGCGACTTCTCCGCCCCTTCCCGCGCCTGTAGAAGTTCTTTATCCATCTTCACTACCGCGGCCTTGGAAGCATCCCGCTCGGTCCGGGCGGCATCCCGCTCCTCCTCCAAAATATGCACCATGGCCTCAGACTCGGCCAAGGCCTTTTTTGTTGACACGGCCTCCTCCAGAGCCTTTTGCTTGGCTGCCACCTCTTCCTGAGACGCTCTCAGGCTTTTATTCTCTGCATCCGCCAAAGAATACTTCTCCCTCACGAGAATATAGGCTTGAAGCAGCCCAACCGATTTACATAAATATCGTTTAAGCTGCATACACCTCATCAACGTTAAGCGGAGGCAGTAGCGGCTCTCCATAAATTCCCGGGGAGGCGGGAATGCGACGTCAGTTCATTGGTCACCCCCTTATCCCGTATAAAGCCGTGAGGAAGCACAGAAGAAGGACGCGACGACCCGGTAGAAGGCGGTGGAGGAGGCGGAGGTGGCGGAGGTCCCGGGAGAACCGAAGCCGAAGGAGTAGTCGCGATAACTGCAGACACAGTTTCGCCCATAGAGACAACAACCTATTTCCCCTTCGGAGCTTGGGAAACAACTTCCTAAGAAGGCCCGGAGGGGACGGATGGAGCCGACCCTTCACCGCCCGAGACCTTAGTCTTCTTTGTAACAACAGAGGCAGTAGCCTTGGGCGCAGCACTTTCGATAAGGACGGCCCGTTTCGAGCCGACGATTCGGTGAGGCGCGGCGGATTCACTTTCGTCAAGTAACCATGCGGAAGAGCCCTCATGTCTTGAGCTGAAAAGGACAAGTAAAGGAAGTCAGGAGTAAACACAAATTACTACAACAAGATACCAAATTTTACAGAAAGACAAACAACATTGCAAAGGAGGGAGTCCTACAAGTAGAGGGGATTGGCCTAGATCCCTCCCCAAAAATGAAAAAGGCTGCACTCTTGACGCCATACTCCTCTACGTAGGCGTCCAACCTAGGCACATAAGGGGCTGTCTCCGGCAGGAGGTCATCTTTTGAAATTTGGAAGGATGAGGGAAGCCAGCACCTATGATGACTCTCCATCAATATAGAGGAAACGCCACTCTACGTCGGCCTCAACCCCCAAAAAAACCGGTTTGTTTACCGACACGCGACAACCTTGAAGAATGCATTTTTGAACCGCTTAAATGAATCGGAGAAGGGCTTCATGAGCTTCCGATCTGGATTGACGCGGAGAGATGCCAACCCTTTTAGCTTGTCGCTTTCTTTGGGAGAGACGGGGGTAAAGGGCCGAAGTAATAGAAGAAGAGATTGGTTGAGCGAGGAATCGGGCCGGAAGGAGCGACACGGTTGCTCGAATGCAACAAGATAAGCCCACTCGTTAGATGAAGTTGAGATGGGCAAGTCTCAAAAGTGCAGTGAGACGATATCGAAAATGGGTGAAAGGGGAAGCAAACACCGACTGAGTAAGGTAATCCTGGTAAAAGAAAAAGAAATTGGGACTGCCTACTTCCCGTTTCGCACAAATAGGCTCGTCGGCCTCCGGGCGGCGTATAACGCGTCCCTCCATGGCGGGTAGATCTAAACGTGCAATGTCGGTACCCGACATCGATGACCGGGTCTTCAAGACCTCATGGGACACCCAGGGAAATCTACGACACAGAGCCTCGGGAGGACTAGAAGAGTCCGATTCCTCAGCCTTGGTCCTTTGCTTGGAGGGCAAAGATTTCGGAGCCCTTAACCTATGTGCAACATAAAATGAAATTAGCAGAGTTGGAAATACCTGGTAAAAGCATGTTAGAAGGCAAAACAGATCGCGGACTCGGACGAAAGTGCGCGGAAAGAAAGGCTGAAGGTTGCCGTCTGCCGAAAGAACCAAGAATCGAGGAGGCTCGGAGTCACCGCCGTGCGCAATGTGGAAGGCACCCTCGGCCAATCGGTCAGGTCAGGCCGAGTTAATCATCGGGATAAGGATCCGAGCTCACAGAAGGTGGACCCTCACAGAAGTTGAGTGGTTGGGCCAATAAGGCCGGAGACCTAGAGCCGGCAAAGGAACCAACCCCGGCTTGTACTGGTGATAGATAGGAACGTTGTGTACAGAAGCTCGGATAGGAGAAGGAGACAGAGCTCTTGCAGCAATAGGTTGGGGCCCAACTTGTCCTGGTAGTGGAACCCGCCTTGGAGTAAAGGGGCTGACCTCTCCTCTTCCTAAGCTCGGTTCCAAGAACCCAATAAGAAGCTTCGCCGAGCGAGTACGAAGAAACTCCTCTTCCTCAGGGGTTAGCATTGATCTGGGTTTAGGAAAATGCCTATCTCTATCCATAAGGAAGGAACTAGAACCTAAGAACTAAAGGTCTTATGTCGAAAGAGAGGCAAGTACAGACACGGATGTGTCAAAAGCAAGCAAAACCCAGAAAATGGTCTCAAATGGATACTCGAAAACCGAGGAAGGAGGAGGAGTAGGAACGCGAGATAAGGGACCAAAGGATATATAATCGGTAAGAAGTACGTTATGCCGTAAAAGAGTAAAGAAGAATAAGGAAAATACTGTATGAGTAAGAAGAGGAGACTTGAATGATGGAAATGGAGAACTTAGTAGAGTTTTGGCGAGAGGAGATGATTCTACAAACCAGGCAAATTCACAGAGAAGTTGAAGCGGAAAAAAGTGAGAAGGCAAACGCAAAATAATTACTTTATAGATGGGACAAGTAAAGGGAATGCCAGGGGTAATTCATATTCAGAATATAGTTCATTGTATTCAGAAAATAATTCATCATAGGAAGGTTGAAACATTTACCTCATTGTTATTTTCGTTGTTCTTCAAAGCAACTAGGCAAAAATTTGCTACTCCTTCCTCATCACTTTCTTCATCCGAAGAATCATCTCCCGTATATAAGCTTTCTTCTTGAGGTGGTTGAATCTTGCCTTTCTCTCCTTTTCTTCACTTTCACCGTGAGGACATTCGAGCTTGATATGACCATGCTTTCCACACTCATAGCAAATGATTTGATCTTGTTCGTTGCTTGAAGTTCTTCTCGAAATCTGTCTCTAGAGCCTTGATCTCTTTTATAGAATTTCTTGAATTTTCGTACAAGCATAGCCATCTCTTCATCATCTTCATCTTCCTCATTGGGTTTCTCTTTCACAGCATTCAAAACAATACCAAACTTTCTATCATCTTTGATTTTATCGAAGCCCTTCTTAAATTTGAGCTTGCCTTCATATTCGAGATAAGCTTCCAAATAGAGCAGCTACTTGATTGCATTGATTCTCCACGGGCTTCCTCGATTCTTTGTGACTTTGGCTTCCCATTCTTTAGAAAGGATATTCAGGATTTTCCTTACTTGAACTGATTGATCATACTCCTTTCCCAGGGCAGCAAGTTGATTAATCAGATGGGTAAACCTTAACTGAAATTCGTCAATAGATTCATCAGGCTTCATGCGCATAAGATCGTATTCGGTCATAAGAGTATTGACCCGATTTTGCTTGACTCATTTGTTCCCTCATGAGCTATCTCCAGAGCATCCCACATATGTTTTGCAGAAGGTAGAGTGCAAATACGAAAGTATTCTTGTTGACTAAGAGCACTTTGAAGCAGTAGGAGAGCCTTGTTGTTGAGTGTGACATTTCTTCTATCATTCTCATCATATTCTTCTTCTAGCTTAGGAACTCTAACTCCATCTTCAACGGTTGATGGCTCATAATCTCCTCTTTCAAATACTCTCCACAGCCCATACTCTGTAGCATTCACAAAGACTTTGAACTTTGCTTTCCAGAATGAGTAGTGCTCTCCATTGAAACCGGAGGTGTTGATAGAAGCTCCATCGGGTAAGATACCTTCCATACTTGATCCTTCTCGAGATATTAAGCTCTTTTGAGAAGACCTTGCTCGATACCAAATGTAAGTGGAGTTATATACCCAAGAGGGGGTGAATTGAGTATTTTAAAACTTTTCGAAAATGCTCTGTTTTTAAAGCTATGAAAACAGGTAAACAGAGTGAGGAAGAAGAAGCTGGACACAAGGATTTATACCGGTTCGGTCCAACACTTTGACCTACGTCTAGGTCCCGTAAACACTCGGATTTTCCACTATCACTCAATTACAATTACACACTCGTACTCGGGATGTTCCTCTCCCTAGGACTCACTCCCCCTTACAAGTCAATTGTAAACAATCGATACACACTCGTACTCAAGAGTTATCCTCTCCCTAGGACTAACTCCCCTTACAAGTTGTACTCGATTACAATCGATACCCACTCTCGTAAACGAAGGATGCTCCTCAACCTAGGACACACTACCCTTTACAAGTTGTACTCTGATTTTCCCAATCTCCAAGTCACCTGACTTGAGATTGTTACAATGAATGATATACAAGGAAACAAACTCTTTCTAAGAGTAGATAATGATACTCACTGAAGCTCAATGTATCACAAGATACTACACAGATAAAAACTGAAGAAATAAATATGAGACTTGAATGATTTTCGTCTTCAGCAGGTGTGTCTCCTGGAAAGGCTTGAATGCAACTCTATTTATACATAGAGATCATTAAATGACCGTTGCTTTCCAAATAGATCCGTTGGAGAAGTTCTCCCAAGGTTAGGAGGTGGCTTAGGCACTTTCTCTCTCCAATATTCTCTTAAACCAAATGGCCAAGTAATCGTGTTGACCTTCAAATTAATCCGTTGGAGATGCAGTTGCTTGTTGTAGAAAACATTCTTAAATGCTTTGCGAGACGTGTGCGGTGGATTAGCCAAAGTTGTGCAACTTTCTGATCAGTGCATTTAATGTTCTCAACCACTTTTTGCTTTTTGCTTTAACACTTCAAAATCTTTCTCTAAACCATCTGAAACTCACTAATAAAGTCATTAAACATAGCTAAGAATAGTAGAGAATAATCCTAGAAAGTATTAAGATTAAACAAGAATGATTTGAAAAATCGTGTAAATCAAATTTCAAAATCGGCGACTTTGAAACTCGAGTTTTGTTCTTCAAACTCGAGTTTTCAATCGTGCACAAGACCAATACTCGAGTTTCAAGATCCAAACTCGAGTTTGCTTCTTCCGAGAGCAACATCACGATTTATGCTTCAAACCAGGTTTTTTGATGAAAAACTCAAAACTCGAGTTTTTCCCAAAACTCGAGTTTTGGACTATTGATATGAAAATGTAGTTTTAGTCCAAAACATCAAAACCGGAGGTTTTCATCCAAAATTGGAGGTTTTCAAATCAAGAGAATACTGATGCTCTCGGGTTGCTCGAAACTCGAGTTTGTCTTCCCAAACTTGAGTTTTCAATTATAACATGAAATCTCAAAACTCGTGAACATATCAAAACCGGCGTTTTGCTTCAAAACGCGGTTTTGCAATTGTGAAAAATTGGATGCTCTCTGCGACCAAAACTCGAGTTTTGCTTCCAAAACTCAAGTTTTCATATGTTCAATGAAAACTTAATGAAAACTCCGTGTAAAATGAAAACTGGAGGTTTTGACCCAAAAACGGCGGTTTTCATATGTTGTAAATCAGTGCACGAGTAACATATCAAAACTCGAGTTTTGACCCCAAAACTTCGAGTTTTGAACTATTTCACAAAATATGAGAAATTCTTTGAATAGTTCAAAATTGGCGGTGTTCTTTGAAAACTGGAGGTTTTGAGACTTGGAAAATTCAAGCTTTCGACCAAACCAAAACTCGAGTTTTGCTCCCAAAACTCGAAGTTTTCATGTTTTTCATGAAAACCCAAAAAAACCGGCGGTTTTAACGAAAACCGCGGTTTGCTTTGTTCAGATTTTCTCGAAAAACTCAAAACTGGAGTTTTACTTCAAAACTGGAGTTTTCTCTTGACAAGAAAAGTTCTTCGATTTGCAAGAGAAAACTTCTCATTTTGTTTACAATTGTTAAAACATCATCAAAACACATATAGAACTAACAACTTGTTTTTAGCCCCCTTCTATAACTCTCACAAAAAACCTTTTTAACGAACGAGTCATTCGCATACTCTCATTTCTTATGCGCACCATATTTTTACGAGAGACTTAATGGTTGATTATACGCACCATCATGTATTACGAGACTGAATTCGTGAAAAAAAAACAGTTGGAGTTAATAACCGTCATTTATTTATTGACAAAAATGAACGAAGACAAAACATAATGGTTTTTTAGAAACAACCGTCATGTAACACTTTCAAACAATTTGTACATCTTCCCCAAGTACAAGTTCATTGGTCACAACCATTGTAACATCGTCAAGTCTTTATAAGTCATTCTTCTCTACATCATGTTAACATCCCGGGAGCTCCTCTACCACCACTACCACCCCAAACCCACTACCACCTCTCCTCCTTAGCCTTTTGAAATGGAGGCTCTAATGCAACTATTGGCGGTATTAACCGCCATACAAGGCATCTCATGGCATATGCTAATAAGCTAACAGAAGTTGAACTGCATACTTCATCACAATGAGGTTGGATATGACTTGCGCTTCGATCCTTTATTTCCTTCCTCGATGATGAGAATAAAGAGGATGAAGAGGAGGAGGATGACGACAAGTGGTGGTGATGACTAAACAACACTATTGTATTTTAAAAATATTTTAAAAAATAAGTATAAAAACAACTTTATACTTCACAATAATTAATTAAAAACTGTAAAGTATTCTTTTACCTTGGTTTCAAAGAACCAACATACTTAATGGTTCTAACTTAATAAACTTAGATTACAGCTTTTGAAACCTTTGCTCTTCCCTGCACTGATTGACTTTGGGTGCCTCCTTGTTACCTAATGATTGACAAGAACACCAGGTACCTTTCATTATTTCTTGTTCAACTTCCAACACGTGCAGTGATGGATCTTTTCCATCCCTCCCATAGTTCTAGACGTTGATTTAAACTCCCCATTTTCATTTGTTATTCATATGTTTTATTCATTATCCTCCTTTTTTGTTCTTTCAACCACAAAGATGAAACAATGTGCGGAACAATTGCCATAAAGCTATCGATATCATCCTCCTTTCCATCCTCCACCTCCTACTTCTCCTCGCCAACATTGGCCATCAGCGCATCTGCCTCCACCTCCTCTGCCTCTACATCCTATGATTCTAGAACTGGACGCAATGCAACGGCATGGAGAACACACTGACCATGCCGTGAGGAAGCTTTCTTTATACCTCTTGAGTATGAACAGGAAGACAATCTCACATTGAACATGTCGTGATGAGTATGAGTTGGCCATGATCCTGACAATAATCTAAGCCATGATCCTCTGGTGATGAGTGGCTTCATGAATTAGCCACTATTATGTATTTTACATTTTAATGTTTTAAATGAACTATTGTAAGAAAAAATATAGAACATTTCTCATAATTATTAGAAAACGACCATTATATATATAATAAATAACTACGTTAACTGTTCTTTTGAAACAAAAGTCATGAAGTCGTAGATAAATAATGTTGTTTATAAAACAATCGTCATGAAACTCATGGCACCAAAAAAAAAAACATAAATAATAATTGTGCCGATTGATTCCTCTTCAACTTCCGCATGCTTCATTTACAATATGTTTAAATTCTCCATTTTTATATGTTTTCGTCACCCTCTTCGTTTGTTCTCCTCATCATCATGGTTAGGCGATGCACTGGGGAAATGTTGGAGAATCTCCTCCCCAACCTCTAACTCCTTCCCCTCCTAATGCTATTTCTGAACATGCAAATCAGCCTGCTTCTCTTCTTCCTCCCACCCAACCTCTACACCCTCCTCGTGTTCCTCCTTCCCTACCTCCTCCTTTGCCTGCTTCTCTTCCTCCTCTTTTCCAACTTGCTCCTCCTCCTTCACCCTCGCATGCTTCGATTCCTTCTCCCACCAAACCTCCATACCTCCACATGTTCCTCCTTCCCAACCTGCTTCTTCTCCGCTTGCTTTTCTCCCTCCGCCTTCGACTTGCGACTAGAGCAGCGACAGCTTCCGCGTCATTCATAATTTTTTTCCCAATATCATTTAGATCACTCCTCTAAGGATGATGTGAGATTTTATTTATTTTTGTATCATTAATATAGACACAAAACAAGTGCAGGTACAAAACCTACGAATAACAAGCATGAGAACGAATCCCACAAATATCAAGCATGAGCACTGTGCTGATGAATGTCAAGCGAGCTCGAGATTAATCATAGGGCGCTAAGAACTGACAAAACTATTGTTAGTAACTAGGGTTCTATATTCAGCCCTCTTAAAAACGTTTCAAGCATGCATTGGGACAATTTACCATCATTAAACAGATCTTTTTTTAACAACAAAAACTCATAATATTTTATAATAGAAGACCCCAACATGAAGGTTCACAAAAATCTTAATAGATTTCCTTCAAATTACATCTATCAATCTACAAGAATCTTTCATATAGAAACAGTTTCAAAATATGTAAATCATCTCAACATTGAAAGCTTACAAAGCATATCTTGAAAATTTTCTCGCTAATTCCATGCTTGATCATAAACTATAGAAGAAGAATAAATACCAATAAATAAAATCAATGGGAAAATGAGTAAGTCCAGAAACTGTCTTGATGTTATCAAGCTTAGAAACTATTGTAATTACTATAAAAATATAACAAGTAGTAAGAATATTATCTCAAAAAATTATAATTGGACACTATTCATTCACTGCTGAGATATCAAATACCTACAATTTGCTTTATTAGCAGCTCTCTTGTGGGGTCATTCTTTACACATGCCCAAAACAAAACTATTATAATTCTCCTCTCACAACCTTTATAAAAATTCAAAGAGCTCATTTAATAAAAGTCACACTGCTACTTATTTAGCAATATCCATCCTGTTATTATGATGACCACTGTTCAAGCATCAATCCAACTTCTCTAAATTATTTAGTAAAAACTTTCAATGACCCAATGAGCACCCCACACTTTTAAGCTCATGCAATTCAATAAATATAAAGAATGATTCACGGACAACACGTTTTCCCCCCCTAACTTGCTCTCGTAGGATATGACTTTGAATTTAAAAACAAACAAATCATTATATCCAACTAACAAGTTCAACAATGACAAAATAAAGCACAAAATGAAAATATATTATTCTTCCTTTTAAGCATGCATCGCCATTTAGCCAATTGCATCAAACTTCTATTTCAAATCTCTTGCCCAACGATTTCCAAACATCAACATATAAAGTTATAATATTTCTCAAATTCAATTCTTTACCAAGTTTTAAAATAGAAGATCAAATAACTTTATAATCATAACACTGATCACTCCAAAAATAATAAATAATGAAATTAAATAGAATAAATGGGAACCAAGCTTTGTGAGCGAAGCTTTACTTTATTAGCACTCTGAAGCGAGGAACCAACTCAACCAAGCATAGATACTTAGCCCATTAAAAGCAGGAGTTTCTGTAACTTTACCATTGCTACTAGCTTTGCTTACTTTTCCCGCCAAGCATTTCTTCAAGGCATTACTCTTGTTATTTGTTACTCCATTAGTTCCTAATTATTATGAGCAGATAACTAATTTACTGAAATTTAAAAAAAATATATATTTAGGTTAGTTATTTATTAAAAAAAAAAAAAAGTGTGTTGGCTTTCCTAAAAGACATTTTTATTCATTTGCGTTGGAAACTACTCATTCGAAGTCATCTAACATCTAGTTTTGAGTACTGGTTTAATAAGCAAGAAAGGAGAATGATAATTATGGGAAAATCCCGAAAAGTAGAAATAGTTTTTTTAAAAGGCACATTTGAGGCTAATGATTTTATTTAAAAACAGAAATGCCTCAAAAAATATTTATTTGACCAAGAAAATCTACTTTTGACTGAAATTTTAAAGAAATAAAGGAGAACAATAAATTATAATTTTTCAAAAATTTATGGCAAAAATTATACTATTTTTCATATTAAGAACATCAAGGGATTTCTAAATACTTTTAGATCACTTTCATACTGTTTGTCTAGAATTAGTTATAAGTTTTTAAAGGATAAAAATAATATGAAAATACTAAAGGAATAGTAATCCAATGTTTAAATACATATTTTGATATTTCTTTTGGCCTTTAATATAAGAGTTAATTGATTTTTGTTAGAGAGATTACAGAAGCTACATAAATTAGATTGAAATATTAATATTTATTATTCTTCTTCAAACTATTTTTCTTATTTATAAACTAATATATAATGTAATAATACTCAATATATGTTATGATTAAGTAATTTATTTTGCTTTTTTAACCTCTAAAAAAAAAAAAGAAAAAAGTCAATGGACTTTTATATATCAAGAACCAGTGGTAGTGTATGACTTCAATTTATGATCCACCTAAACCTTATCGATCCCAAATGCCTAACTGGTTATTCATCATCAATTTCATTTTGGTGCTTGTGCTAATGAAAGATGAGGCTGGAAAAATACGATTTTATTATTTTATTTTCTTAAAAAATCAAAGTCTTTTAACCAATGTAGAAAGTACATTTTACATTATATTTCTTATATGACCGACGTAAAATTTTGAAACAAACGACGACGACGTCGCTTGTTTCTAACCCCCCTTCTATAACTGTCATGAAAAACCTTTTTAACAGTAATGAGTCATTCGCATACTCTCATTTATCTTCGCATCATTTTCCCCTCCTTTACCTCCTTCATCACCTTTGGATGAAGATCTAATAACCCAAATTTAATATTTCATAAAAATATTATTATAATTTTATAAAAAAAAATACGTGAAAAAAGAGGAATCCGTAAGAATCATTCATTAATTAAATCTAACCTTGCAAAAAGCGATGCTTCTCACAGTTTTAAATTCAATGACAATTTATCATGAAAATAGTAGTCTTAACTCTTGTGAGGCATTCATTAATTAAATCAGAAGCTTAACTATATTATAAAAGAAGAATTTTGACTTTCAATATCATGAGAAATTATTGGTTCTTTCTGAAAATCAAAAAAGAAAAAAATTCCTTAATTTTATTTCTCACGAAAAACAAATTAAATCACCGACTTAGAAATAAATAATTTTGAAATATATCACAATTTGTCATATCCCAGAATTTGGGCCTAAAAGTTTAAGAATTAGTACAAAGGGTCAAGGTGCAGATTTGCCAAACAACTATTACCCAAGGAGCGTCTAGGCCAAATAACTATTGAGGGGACTAAAATTGCCAATCAACAATTAAAAAGTGGAAAAAACACAATTTGGAGCAGATTCGCCAACGAACTATTACCCCGTCACTGTCTTGGTGTCTCCGTCTTCCATTGACCGTCATAGTGTCGGACGCTCGGCATTTCCAAAGCTTCTATTGTTGCCGGGTGTTCCACTTACCCTCTTGAACTCATCCAAAAGAGTCCACAACGTTCGACCGGCACACACCTTACACCCTGTTCCATCCCTCCGATGCCACAAGCAAAGAACTCAACGTTGCCGCAATGCATGCTCTCATGGGTCCCATCTCTCGTTGGCATTTTCCTTTTCCAACAAGAAGGCTTAACCGCTCTTTTCTACAGCGTTTCGCCACCGTCCTATGCCAAGTTGTCTCACATTTTAACTTAATTGTGATAGTTGTTTTGTTTTTTTTTTTCTAATATTTATTTGGTGTTTTTTTTTCCACTTTTAATAGTTATTTGGTTTTTTTTCACTTTTTAATTGTTGATTGGCAATTTTGGTCTCTTCAATAGTTATTTGGCCCAGACGCTCTTTGGGTAATAGTTGTTTAGCAAATTTGCACCTTCACCCTAGTACAAATTAAATAGGCTACCAAGCCCAATTGGAAAAAAAAAACTCCTGAAAGATAGAGTGATTCTTAGGGATTTTGTAACATTTAGCCTTCTCAAATAAAGGATAAACGTGCATGAGAAATTAAAGATTAGCCAAATGCCAAATAAAATACTAGACTTGCCAAGTAACTTTGTATGCAGACCGTCTTGGGTTTGGGCAACAACGAAATTTATGAAATTTATGGGCAAATAAAGATTATTTTGCAAATTATGCCTGGAATTACAAAAATTATGTGCACCATTTTTTTGCGAGGTGGAATTCACATAAAGATATATAACATTTAAACGTAATGGTTGATTATACACACCATCATGTATTGCAAGATTGAATTCGTAAAATATAAAAATAACAATTGTAGTTAATAACCGTAACCGTAATTTATTTAGTGACAAAAAAAGAATGAAGACAAAACATAATGGTCTTTAGAAACAACTGTCATGTAACACTTTCAAACAATTTGTACGTCTTCCCCAAGTACCAGCTTCCTTGGTCATAAACATTTGTAACATCGTCAGTCTTCATAAGTCATAATCCTTCATAATATTTGTTAAACCTCTATTTAAACTTACTTATTCCTTGTGATTCTTACTACTTTTATTTATTGATCTCCTTCTTCTCTACATCATGTTAACATCCTAGGGAGCTCCTCCGCCACCCCCACGCCAACTACCACCTCTCCTCCTAAGCCTCTTGAAATGGAGGCTCCAATGCAAACTGCTATGTATTAACCGCCATACAAGGCATCTCATGGCATATGCCAATAAGCTAACAAGGAAGTTGAACCGCATACTTCATCACAATGAGGTTGGATATGACTTACAATTTGACCCTTTGTTTCTTTCCTGTGATGATGAGAATAAAGAGGATGAAGAGGAGGAGGATGATGACAGTCGTGGTGGTGATGACGAACAACACTATTGTATTTTTAAAATATTTTAAAAAATAAGTTAAAAAAAAACAACTTTATACTTCACAATGATTAATTAAAAACTTGTAAAGTATTCTTTTACCTTGGTTTCAAAGAACCAACATACTTAACGGTTCTAACTTAATAAACGTAGATTATAGCTTTTGAAACCTTGCTCTTCCTTGCACTGATTGACTTTGGGTGCCTCCTCGTTACCTAATGATCACTAAGAACACTAGGTACCCTTTCATTATTTATTGTGCAAATTCCAACATGTACAATGATGGATCCTTTCCATCCCTTCCATAGTTCTAGACACTGATTTAAACTCCCCATTTTCATTTGTTATTCCTATGTTTTATTCGTTATCCTCCTTTTTTTGTTCTCTCAATCGCAAAGATGAAACAATGTGTGGAACAATTGCCAGAAAGCTATCAGCATCATCCTCCTTCCCATCCTCCACCTCCTACTTCTCCTCACCAACATTGGCCATCGTCGCATCTGACTCCACCTCCTCTACCTCTACATCTTATGATTCTAGAATTGGACGCAATGCAACGGCATGCAGAACACACTGACCATGCCGTGAGGAAGCTTTCTTTATACCTCTCGAGTATGAACAGGAAGACGAATCTCACATTGAACATGTCGTGATGAGTATGAGTTGGCCATGATCTTGACAATAATCTTAGCCATGATCCTCTGGTGATGAGTAGCCTGATGAATTAGCCACTATTATGTATTTTACATTTTAATGTTTTAAATGAACTATTGTAAAAAAAAAATATAAAACATTTCTCACAGTTATTATAAAACGACCATTAAGAAATATAATAAATAACGGCTGTTAACTGTTCTTTTGAAACAAAAGTCATGAAGTTGTAGATAAATAATGTTGTTTATAAAACAATCATCATGAAACTCATGGCACCAAAAAAAAAAAAACATAAATAATAATTGTGCGGATTGATTCCTCTTCAAGTTCCATCGCATGCTTCACATCCAATTTGTTTAAATTTTCCATTTTGTATGTTTTTGTCACCCTCTTCCTCTGTTCTCCTCATCATCATGGTTAGGCGACGCCCTGATCGTCCTCCCCAACCTCTAACTCCTTCTCCTCCTAATGCTACTTCTACTTCTTCGCTTGCTTTTCTCCCTCCACTTTCAGCTTGGGACTAAAGCAGCTACCGCTTCCACATTGTTTGTAATTTTTTATTTTTCATATCATTTAGATCACTCATGTAAGGATGATGTGTAGATTTTTTTTTTTTTTTTTGTATCATTCATATAGACACAAAACAAGAGCAGGTACAAAACCTATGAATAACAAGCATGAGAACGAATCCCATGAATATTAAGCGTGAGTACTATGCTCATGAATGTCAAGCGAGCTCGAGATTAATCATAGGGCATGAAGGACTGACAAAACTATTGTTAGTAACTAGCGTTCTATATTCAGCCCTCTTAAAAACGTTTCAAGCATGCATTGGGACAATTTACCATAATTAAAGAGAGATATTTTTCTAACAACAAAAACTCATAATATTTTATAATAGAAGACCCCAACATGAAGGTTCACAAAAATCTTAATAGATTTCCTTCAAATTACATCTGTCAATCTACAAGAATCTTTCATATAGAAATAGTTTCAAAATATGTAAATCATCTCAACATTGAAAGCTTACAAAGCATATCTTGAAAATTTTCTCGTTAATTCCATGCTTGTTCATAAACTATAGAAGAAGAATAAATACCAATAAATAAAATCAATGGGAAAATGAGTAAGTCCAGAAAACTGTCTTTGATAGTAAGAATATTTTCTCAACAAATTATAATTGGACGCTATTCATTCACCGCTAAGATGTCAAATACCTACAATTCACTTTATTAGCAACTTTCTTGTGGCGTCATTCTTTACACACGCCCAAAACAAAACTATTATAATTCTCCTCTCACAACCTTTATAAAAATTCAAAGAGCTCATTTAATAAAAGTCACACTGCTACTTATTTAGCAATACCCATCCTGTTATTATGATGGCCAATGTTCAAGCATCAATCCAGCTTCTCTAAATTATTTAGTAAAAACTTTCAATGACCCAATGAGCACACCCACCCTTTTAAGGTCATGCAATTCAATGAATATAAAGAATGATTCATGGACAACACGTTTTTTTCCCCCTAACTTGCTCTCGGAGGATATGACTTTAAATTTAAAAACAAACAAATCATTATATCCAACTAACAAGTTCAACAATGACAAAATAAAGCATAAAATAAAAATCTATTATTCTTCCTTTTAAGCATGCATCGCCATTTAGCCGATTGCATCAAACTTCTATTTCAAATTTCTTGCCCAACGATTTCCAAACATCAACATATAAAGTTATAATATTTCCCAAATTCAATTCTTTACCAAGTTTCAAAATAGAAGATCAAATAACTTTTATTTTCTTTGAGTATATTATGTTTAATCAAATCTGTAAATCATAAACCACATCATTCTCATAAAATACCCATCATAGCTTTTCAAGCAACAAATTGATATCTCAAAGCTTCCTAAATACCATACTTTGGTTTAAGATACTTTAATCACAGCTAGCTAATTACTTAAACTTGAGTTTTTCCCTTTCAAACATTTCAACAAACATGTTGTGCATTCAAGACAATCACATAAAGCACATCTAATTTCATAATCAATCAACAATACACTTCCAAGCTTCAATACACACACACACACATACAAGTTATCCTTCCCAAGTTTTACCTAGAATCAATTTAAAATTCAAGGAGACATGGCCTAAACCCATCTCCATCTTATAGCAACTAAAGCCATTAAAGTAAAGATACCTACCTAAAGTGAGCTCCTTAAATCTTGGTTTTCCTCTTGTTTTGAGTTCAATCTTCTCATTTCTCACACATGCATAGATGCTGAAACAAGGGAAGGAGTTAAAGTTTAACCCAAACTACTCACACCAATATAAGGAAGAAAAACGCAGAGAGAGGAAATTGCTAAAATAACTAGGAAACAGAACCAACAGCAAGGTGGATGAATTGCATGCTTACCATATATTAGTGTATATATCTTAGTTAGAATAACAGATTAGTTGAGATATTGTTACATGTAAATAGTTAGTTTTAGATGTTTCTAAAATGGATGAGACTATGTATATATTACTTATTGTGTCTATATAAAGGACACTTGTATCATGTATCAGTTTAAGCAATAATATTTTGAATTCTATTTTCTTCTTCTTGCTAAATCACTTTATGGTATCAAAGTGGGATAGTATTTGACATCCCGTGTTTCTTCTCAATTTTTTCTTTTATTCTTGCTTCCACCATTATTCATCTCGACAATTGATAGAATATTCATCCCTTTACTTGCCATTTCACGTGGTCCTTGAAGCCCACGCTTGTCTTGTTTTGTCTAGCAATTTCATGTGTCTCTTGACTTTATTCATCTAACCTTTACTTTGTTTCATCTCTACTTTACTCTTCGATGGCCATGACTCCGACTGAGAATCCAATGAACCCTACCGGTGTCGCTCTTCTGAACTGATTAATCCACTCCAGGATATCTCTAATCCATTTTACCTTCACCCTAACAAGAATCCATCGTTGATTCTTGTGTCTCCAATTCTCTCTAATGGAAATTACCATTCGTGGGCTAGGGTTATGAGAATGGCTTTATTGTTAAAGAACAAGCTGCAATTCATCGATTGGTCAATTCTTGTTCCACAAGCTTCAGATCCGATGCATCAAGCATGGTAACGCTGTAATATGATGGTCCTTTCTTGGATTACTTGTTTGGTTTTGCCATCCCTTGCTTAGAGTGTTCTCTGGATTGATCGGACGAGTGATGTATGGGATGATCTTCGTGCTTGTTTTTCCCAAAATAATGTGTTTTGCCTAGCAGATTTACATGAAGATATTCAGAATTTATGCCAAGGAGACCTCACCGTGAGTGATTATTTTACAAAACTTAAGATCCTACGGATGAGTATCTCATATATAGACATGTTTTTTAATGTTCTTGTGCATCTAAATGTGTTTGTGGAGTCCCGAAACATACAAAAACACTTAGACCAAGATTATGTCATCCGATTTTTGAAAGGCTTGAGTGATCGATTTACTTTAGTTAAATCACAAATTATGCTCATCGATCCATTACCTCGATTCATTGAGTTTTTGCTTCGCCTAGCGACAAGAACGTGAAATGGGATTTCCGATTGGTGACGCAACTACTCGCTTTCTAAGTCTATTAACCAACGACCACTACTAGAAAATGATCAAATTGCGACGGAATTTGTGACGGTCCGTAAATTTAAGGGTTTTTTGTGATGAAATTAGAATTTCGTTTGCAAAAGTCCGTAAATTTGTGATGGATTTCTAAATGCACCACAAATCTTTGTGACGGATACTAGGATCCATCGTAATTTGGTGGAGAAACTCCGCGATTGCGATGGAGGTGTATTCCATAACAAGCCCCGTAAGGAAGTCTGCCGCAACTTGGTTTTAAGCCCCCCACCACCTATTTTCATTCGATGTTCACTCTCCTTCTACGATTTCCCTCTTCATCTCTTCTACAATTTCCCTCTCTCTCTCCTCCGTGTTGCTCTCGATCCACCATCGGTTCTTGATGACTTCCTATTTTTAATTGATTTGAGAAATATTTTAATATATTTAGGGAGTCATCAATGCCAAATTGAAGAGAATTTGTTGAGATTTTAAAATAAAAGTTTTGGAGTTTAGGAAATAAATAATAGCAATGAGAAGTTTTAAATAAATTCAGTTTTTTATTACTATTAGTATGATATATTTCCTTTTCTTTGTCATAGACGTAAGGGATATATTTCCTTTTCTTTGTCATAGACGTAAGGACCAGGAGAGCAAGGTTGTGTGTCCAAATATTTGATTTGATTTGGTGGCTTTTGCATTCAATGGAATTGGGCCCCACCAGTTAAGACGTATAGCCTAAGGAAGCAATCAGGAAAAAGTCATATGATATAATTGCTTGACATAATATATCTTTGGAATTAAAAGAAAGATGTGAAATTAGGTGGATGGAAGACGTGCTCACCAAGTAATTGAGAGGAAGCAATTGTTGCACGTGGCCCAACAGTTTTGTGATCTTGTCTTTCTTCTGCTTCTATTTATGCTGGAACCTAGATTTCTTGTTTTTGTAATGGATTTTCTTATAGCCATGTGTGGCTAATTTTCTTTTCAACCTAGAGTACTATGTGTTAGTTCTCAATATGTTTTGATGATTAACAACAAATGTAAAACATGTTTTGAAGTTTGCAAAGTTGTTTTAAAAACACTCTGAAAGTTGCAAACTGCAGTTTGCATTTGCAAACTCGAGTATTGGATACCAATACTAGCTTTGCCTTTGCAAACTCGAGTATTGGACAGATCAATACCGCAGTTTGCTTGGTAAACTCGAGTATAGGGCATACGAAAGGAACCAAATTTTCAGCCAAAGTCCATACCGCAGTTTGCATTTGCAAACTCGAGTATGGGACAGCCAATACTGCAGTTTGCTTAGCAAACTCGAGTATAGGCCATACAGAAAGAAACCAAGTTTTTCAACCAAAGTCGATACTGCAGTTTGCATAGGCAAACTCGAGTATTCAATGGTCAATACTGCAGTTTGCATGGGTAAACTCGAGTATCGAACTTCTTGTGAATCAAAGGATTTTTCCAACTTAGTCAATACTGCAGTTGCACTTGCAAACTCGAGTATTGGACAGCCAATACTTGCAGTTTGCTTGGCAAACTCGAGTATTGGACTTCCGTAAGCAAAACAAGTTTTTCAAACAAAGTCAAAACCGCGGTTTCCAAAAACAAACTCGAGTATTGACCTTCCAGAGAGAAAAGGATTTTTTCAAGATAAATCAATACTGCAGTTTGCATTGGCAAACTCGAGTATTGAATGGTCAATACTCAGCAGCTTTGCGTTGCTAAACTCGAGTATTGGACTTCCGTGAGAGCAAATGGATTTTTCAAGTTAAACCCATACTGCAGTTTGCATAGGCAAACTCGAGTATAGGTCTTGTCCTTTAAATACAAGACACGATGACTTGCCTCGAAAAAGTGGAAACTCGAGTATCCAATTGATATCGCAGTTTGGTCACTTGTGAACAAAGACATACTCGAGTTTACAAGAACAAACCGCAAGATGCAACGCAAAAACTACGTTTTGAATTATACGAATTCTTGAATCACTCTTGTTTGTTCCAAATGCTTTCATGAATCTTTCACTTATGATCCCGATATGTTTAACAAGTTTATTTAGTGGATTTCAAGTTAGCATAGATGAAAATTAATGAAGATCAAGGGAAAAAGCATAAAGTGGTCGAGCATTTATTGCACTTCTTTAAAATTAACATCCTTTTGGTTAATCCATCTGAGCACGAACTCTCAACGTTCAAAAACACTTTCTTCATCAAGAAAACTCTTCTCCAACGGGAAAATCCTCGAGTTCCACATCGACCATATCGGATCTCGGATTAGTTGGAGCTTAGAGAGAGAAGATGACCGGAGACTTAATGCTAATCACCTACAACGGTTGGATTCATCATTCAACGGTCATTTAATGTTCTCTACCTATAAATAGAGTTCATTAACTTCTTCTCAAGCCGATACACCTACGAGAGCGAAAATTTACTAAGTGTCATTTATTGTGTTCAAACTTTCACTTGTATTGTATCAATCGATACTTGCACTTCGTTGTTCATTTTATCTCGCTTCCGTAAGAGAGTTATATCTGTAAATCATTTATTGATTGAGATAACCACAAGTCGGGGGACTTGGTGGTTGGGTGTATTGATTACAACTTGTAAGGGGGGTGAGTTCTAGAGAGAGAACTACTCTTGAGTACGAGTGTGTAATCGGTTTGTGAGTATAGTGGATTGAAAATCCCAAGTGTGGCTTGGGACTGGATGTAGGTCAAAGATAAGACTGAACCAGGATAATTTCTGTTGTGCAAGCTTTCCTTCCCTTCCTCCTCTCGTCTATCTCTCGGTTTCATTACTTAAAAACAGGGCATATTTCTAAAAGTTTTTAAAATACCCAATTCACCCCCCCTCTTGGGTATAAAGCTCCATTTACACTATGAACTTGTTTGAGACTTAGAAATTCTTCCCACTCATTAGTTTTGCTTAATTTTAATCTAGTTTATTTAATCTTGTTTTGATTATTCATTGCTTAGTGATTAGCCATCGTTAAGCATGTTTTGGGGATTTAGGATTGAACTTGACGAAGGGAATCTTAAATTGACCTTGGATTAAATAATGTGGAATTAGGTTTTAATTTAATTTGCGTCTAGGATAGACATATACCTAGAAGCTCTATATAATCAAATTAGAGTGAGCCCGATTTGAATTTCATCTTAATTAATTACGTGAGACATTGCATAATTATTTGAGGTAAGGTGTATAAGTGGACCGACAGGCACTTATAAACATTAATACTCAAGATTAAATGATGAAGTTGAGTTAGAATTAATTTAGTGGGAATAAAATCTAAGAAACAAACAAGGGATTAGTATCTCTAGGTTGTCCTCCTTGATATTTGAATTCTCTCTCTTTTGAAAGTGCTTGTTTTTATTAAACTCTTTTGTTTTACTGTTATTGAAAACAATTCTGATTTGTTCAACTTAAATGAAAAAGAGGAAATTTGACACCTAATCACTAGTTTGACTGAGTCTCTATGGGATGACCTTGATTTGCCACTTATTACTATTTCCATGACCCATACACTTGCGGTGCGTAGTTAAATTTTGGTAGCATCAAGTTTTTGGCGCCATTTTCGGGGACTCAAGGCAATTAGTAATTAGTAATAGAAATCCTTTAATAGTTTTAGTTTGAGTATTTTTTTTAAAAAATAAGAATAAAAATAACCATTTTTTTTAGCTTTTGGTGTTAGTTTGATACTTTGAGATTTATTTGGTTTTGCAGGTACTTTGGTACATGACTAGTAGACCCAAAGATACTAAAACACCACAAAGCAAGGAATATCCAAGAGGTTTTGGAAGCTACAACACCTCATATTTAAGAGGAGGAAGCAAGACAGACTGACACTGAAGAAATGGCTGAGGATGAAAATGATCGTTTGTGTATCAATGATTTTCTGGGAAGACAATCTCAAGGGTATGAATCAGGAATTAGAGTGCCTGAGTTTCAAGCCAACAATTTCGAAATCAAGCAGACTATTCTTAAGATGCTTGAACTCCAGGGTCAGTATGCAGGAAACGATTCGGAAGATCCTAATCGACATCTGATACAATTTCTTAATGTTTGCAACTCATTCAAGCAGAATGGAGTTCCTAATGGTGTGATTCGCCTTGGGCTTTTTCCTTACTCTCTACAAGGGAAAGCTAAAGAATGACTCAACAACTTGGAAGAGGGTAGCATAACCTCGTGGGAGGTACCGGAAGAAAAGTCAGATCAAGATTTTTTCCTCATAACAAGATTGTGGACGCACGAGCCGCTCTTGCTAATTTCTGTCAACAATTTGGTGACCATCTGTATGAGGCCTGGGAGAGGTTCAAGTTGCTTGTCGCGAGCCCTGGTCACAATCTAGAGAGATGGGTCTTGCTTCAAATGTTCGCACTCGGTTGACTCCCGAATCTAAATCGAATTAAATGTCATCACTAATGGGGAATTAAAAAGCAACCAAGAAATCATGTCCGGAAATGCCTAGATGACTTATCCACCGACTTTCTACGTAACAACAATGACAGAAGGTCAAAGGTGAAGTCAGTTGATAAAGTTATTGAAGACCCTTCTTCACAGCTGATGACAATGTTAAATACAATAACAAGAAGGTTGATCACTTAGAAGCTCAAGCCAACCGATCTAATAGTAGACATGTGGGGGTAAATGCTGTTCATGCTCCTTGTGATTACTGTGGAAATAGCCATGATAATGGACAATGCCTCATATCTCAACAAATGGAACAAGTAAATTATGCAGGTAACTAGCGTGGCAACAACCAGAACAATCCCTACTCAAACACCTACAATTCTGGGGGGCGAAAAAATCCCAACCTCTCTTGGAAATATGGAGCGACTCTTAATGAAGCATCAAGCTCTGATATGAAACAAGTGCCACCTCCTGGCTTTCATCAATTGGAAAGGGAAGTCATTCCTACCCAAGAACTTAAATTTGATCTAGAAGCAATGATATCTCAGCTCGAAAATTTTCAATTAAAGAGTGCTCAGAATCAAGCTGCTATTGATGCCACTGTTGTAGGAATAACCTTATCTATCAAGGATCTTCAGGTACAAATGGGACAACTTGCAAATGTTGTGAATGTTTTACAACAAAGAGAATTTCCAAGTAATACTGTGCCTAATCCTCGTAGAGATGGGAAAAAGGAATGCAAAGCTCTTACATTGAGAAGTGGAAAGGAATTACCTGAGATTCCACAACCAATGAAGGAACCCTTAGCTTCTAATGATCAAACAAATCTTACAGTCACTATAGAGGATAATGAAGAGGTTGAATAGACAGTGAATGAAAAAGTCAATGAAGAGAAAGTTGAGATTGAGTTTAAACAGGGTGAAGTGAAAAAGAAGGCAAACTAGGATAATCTTAAATGGGTACCACCTTTACCATTCCCTCAAAGATTTCAAAAGAAAGCTTTAGATGAGCAATATAAGAAGTTTTTGGGGATATTCAAGCAACTACACATTAACATCCCTATCCTTGAGGCGAATGCCTCAATATGTGAAGTTTCTAAAGGAGATGTTGAGTAAGAAGAGGAGGTTTGGTGACTATGAAACCGTAGCATTAACCGAAGAGTGTAGTGCTATTCTTCTCAACAAGCTACCCTTTAAACAGAAAGATCTAGGCAGTTTTCCATACCTTGCATAATTGGAGAAAATTTTCAGGACTGTGTTTAGAAAATTGCAACTGGGTGAAGCTCAACCAACTTCTGTGACACTTCAGCTAGCTGATTGAAGTTTAACTTTTCCAAAGGGTATCATTGAAGATGTTTTGGTTAAAGTTGACAAGTTTATTTTCCTCATTGACTTTATTGTCTTGACTCGTGATGAAGATAGAGATCTACCACTCATTGTGGGAAGACCTTTCCTTGCTACAGCTCGAACACTGATTGATGTTGAAAAGGGAGATGAAAGAACTGGCTATCACCCAAGAGGGGGGTGAATTGGGTGTTTGATAAAACTTTAGTTACTTTGAAAATCTTTTCGTAACTTACTGAAAGCAGTTTGAATGACAGAAATAATTCATAAAGCAATAATCAGTCATTCAAATATATATGCACATTCAAATATATATGCTGGAAATATAAGAGATAAGGGAAGAGAATATGCAAACTGATTTATACTGGTTCGGCCCAATCCTTGACCTACATCCAGTCCTCAAGCTCCACTTGAGATTTTCGATCCACTATCTTCTTTCAACTTGATTACACATTCTACACTCGAAGTAATCCGCTCACTAGGATTCACTCCCCCTTACAAACTGTAATCAATACACCCACTTGATTACACACTCTGTACTCGAAGAAATCCTCTCACTAGGATTCACTACCCTTACAAGTTGTAATCAATACGATGGGTTTCCCACTCAAGATCACCCAATCTTGAGTAACTCTCAGATAGAAAGATAGGATGATTACAATAAATCTTCTCTCTTAGAAGTGAATGAATAAACACTGAAGTACAATACAAATAATCTCATTCTCTATGATAAACTATGTAAACATTTGAAAACAGAGAGTAAATAATATGAAGATCAGAGTATGAGCATTTTGAAGATGTAGGCTTGTATCTCTGTTCTTTTGTCTTGAATTTGTCTTCTTTTATATGTAGTTGCAATTTATGATCGTTGAGAAACTTTTCCAGATAAGAATATGACCGTTGGAAATCCCTTAAAAGTAGCCGTTAGGGTTTCTGCAGCACATTCAATGTTTCTGACACAAATCTGACATTTTGAAGGTTTGCATCTAATCCTTCGTTTAATCACCTGAAACTTGTGCACAAATGATATAAATAATGTTCAGAAGTAGTATAAGTCATTTGGGTAATCATCTGGATGTTTATCAAAAGAATCGAGATTTTTGAAACAGTGATTTTCTGAAGTGAACATGAAAACTCGATTTTTCATTTGTAAAACTCGAGTTTAAAGGTTGTTGCTTTACTCGAGCATTCCTCTCTGTTCGATCAAAACTTCGAGTTTTGGTTTCACAAACTCGAGTTTGGAAGACGCTTTGAAGTTTGCTTCTCTCTATCGATGGAAACTCGAGTTTCCACTAATAAAACTCGAGTTTGGATGAAGTTCTGGACTTGGTTGCTCTCTCGTAACACGAAAACTCGAAGTTTTGTACTTACAAACTCAAGTTTTGACTTTGTTGAGCCTTCTTGAACTAACTATCAATTTTCGAAGGTCATATCTCCTTGGTCTGAACTCCGTTTTGGTCTGTTCAACTCTTGATAGAAAGCTCTATGAGTCTACTTTCTTATACCACTGATTTCAGCTCAATGGGATTTGTAGTTTGTGAGATACACACAACCATTGAAGTTTGGTTTTCTGTGTGGCGTGGATTTTTCTGTCAACTTCCACAATTCATATCTCCTTGATCTGAACTCCTTTGGGCTTGAATTTTATATCAAAATGACGCATTGGAAGTGTTGTTTCATAAAAAATTGGTTTCACCTTAATCGATATCTGATTTAGGAGATATCATCAAATTACCAGATGTCGCCAGTGCTGAACGTGAAACAAAGTGGAGCTGAAGAGCTAATGACCGCTGGAAACTCGAGTTTTGACTTGGAAACTCACGTTTTCCTAGTCTAGAGATGCCAGAGATGCTGAAGACACTTGTTAACTCGAGTTTGTGATGGTTGACCTGAGTTTTGATTCCTAAACTCGAGTTTTGAGTCCTAAACTCGAGTTTTCTCATACCAAAGGAGCAAATCATTATAGCGAAGCAGGAAATTGAGTTGTGAACTTGAGTTTTCTCATCCTGAAGCTGATTTTTGCTGACTTTAACTCTGAATTGAGCCATTCCAACTTCCATATGATCTTGGAGGCTTTTAGCTTCAATATAAGAACTTGAATAATTATATCTTCATTCCATTCAAAGCAAGTTCTTCCTTTCTTTCTTCTTCTCTTGATCATTTTCCACAATTCAAATCTTTCTTTCTTCTCTTCTCTTGATGATTCTCTCTCATTAAACTTGGACTCATCATTCTCAACAAGTTCTACCTTCTTCAAAATCTTCTCTTCTTTTGATTATCCCCCAAAATCCATTGATAAGTTCTTGCTTCATTGACATTATGATATTCCCATTATATTGTGTGCACGAACTTCTTTCTTCAATCTACTTTCTTGATCATTCTTCAATATTGAACTTCACATCTACATTAAATATAAGACTTTGTCAAAGTAGAAGATAAATGTAGTATGCAAACTTTTTGCTCTTAATAATGACATCTATATAAGACATCATCAAAACTAATCATAACCAATAGGAGAGATCAAGTTGAGGGTGAATGATGAAGAAGTTATATTCAACATGAACAAGGCATTGAAGTATCCTAAGGATGTTAATGATTGCCGATGACTTCTCATTTTTAATAGATTTGAGATGTATTTTGATATATTTAAGAAGTCATCATTACTAATTTGAAGAGATTTTATTGAGATTTTAAGAGATATCAATATGGATACATCATCAGTGGGATTTCAATTTAAAATAAAAGTTTTTGAGTTTAGGAAATAAATAAAGTAATGAGAAATTTTTTTAAAAAAATCACTTTTATTATTATTATATATGTTCATTAAATGAATGGATATTTTTTGCAGCAGGGAAACCCACAGGATTAATATGCATCATTTATGGAATTGGGCCCATCAATTGAAAATCAAGGATACCTAGCATGTCTGCACGTGTACGTGGGAAAAGAAGAATTGATTGTGGATGATGATTTGAAGGACCGGGGAGCATTATTTTCTTACGGTTTGGACAAATTTGGGTTTTTGGCACCATTTGGAGATTAAATGGAGTTGGTGTAACATCCCAAATTTTAGGACAAGGAATTTAGGAATAAGATTAAGATGAGTAGGCTACTAAGCGAGTAGGAGTCAATAGTCTTAAGCTTATGTTTAGGAAAAGGTCAAACAAAAATAATTTTGGACCTTGAAAGGGAAAAAAATATGAAATATTATTTTGAGGATATAGAACCATTATTAGGGGTTTAATTACGAAATATTGGCTTAAATAGTCTTAAAGCCATTATTTGGAATTTAGGACCTACTTTCCCGAAAATTCAAGGAAAAATAGTTAGAGGATAAATTGTGGCCTGACAATTTTAGAGTTGATATTTTATGGCTTAGAAAAGCTAATTGAGGAAGGAAAAACAATCACGTGGAATTAAGGATTTAATTCTAGCACTTATCCAATATTTGCAACTAAATGATTAAAAGGACCAAGTTGTAAATAAGGGTTTGGAAGAAGATCAAGAGGGATAACTTTGGAGTGGGTCCGATAACACAACACTCACCGTTTCACATTCTCATTCAGTCAAGACCCCACCAACACACACCCATCCACGCCGCCTCCTCCCTCTCACGACACATGTTCATTTTTACTCCTTCTCTTGACATGTCACTGTACTATCCCCTCATTTCTCCAATTAATATTTTGGTCAATAGCCCTCCCTTTCTCAATCGACTAGAATGCACCAAATGGTTAATTCCTCATTCTCATTTCATTCTCCTCGGCCCGAAAACATGAAGGAGAGGGAGAGAAACCGAGAGGTGAGACGGTGATGGAAGGAAGAAGAAGAAGAGGAAGGAGGAGTTGAGGGAAGTCACATGCAACACTAGAACCATATAGGTAAGCCACCTAAGCCTCTCGAGTCTTTTATTTTTGTGATTGGGTGGTTCCTTGTTAAAGTGGGGTGTTCGGATTCAGGCTCCAAGAAAGGGAAACAACGATTAAGGGTTGTAGTAGTACCTAACACTATATTAACAATGATCAATTGTTTTGCATGTGTGTGGTTGTGGCGAAGGTTCTCGTGCGTTGCTACTCTATGATTTGTCAATCATTGGTCCCTATTTATGTGTGCAGTCTCGGGTTCCCTAATGAAAGAGTTAAAAAGAATATAATTGTTAGTAGTGTATGAAACCAGCGATATATGAGTGCCTAAATGCTAAACAAGTGACTGCAAGTTCTTTATTGCTTGAGGATGATGATTTTTGAAACTTGAGGATGTTCTACTATTTGAATATTTTGAGCATTAAAGTAAAATGCTGTTAATTAGTTATCGGAACCCAAGTTTCTTGTTTGGTGCGTCTAAGTACTAAGGAGTATCTTACATTATAAGAATATATTTGGGAATCGGTGGTTAAGAAAATAAATTCAGATTAAAGGAAATTGAGATGAGCTTGTTGAGTTGAGTTTCGTGTAGGATAATAGGTATTAATTTATGTCTTGGTGAGTATAGATGTAAAAGGTCATCAATGATGACCTATCTCTATGAATTTCCAAATTTATAGGAATTGACAAATTTCTTGAGCTCAAGAGAGAGAAAAGTGAATCCAAAGGATTTTGGTATAGTTTCAAAAGGAGCAACAGGTGAGTGAATAGCGTCCCTAATTTTTATAAATGGTATTTTTATTGTTGATATCTTATGTTTTTTTTTTCATATTTAAACGTATGATTTTGTGAAAGAATATTTGTTGAAAGTATATGAGTAAGAAAAAAATGGTGATTTTATTTGTTATTATGTATTTTCTTCCAATCGTTTGAAAGCATAATTCATGATTATGCAGTTAAATCGAAATGAGACTTTTGAGATATTTTTCATAAATTTTATATTGAAATGAGTTTTGATTTTGGAAAGTTTATAAGCTAGAATTTATTATTTAAAATGGAATGTTTTTACCCAAATTCTTGATGTTTTAAAAGGATTTTATCGATAGAATGAATTTGAAGGAAATTTTGAAATATTGTTTGTAAAATTTCATGCTGGGGAATTTGATTATGAAATATGAGATAGAGCTGATATTATCTTGAAAGAAGCATTTTTATTACCTTGATAAATTGACCCCAAGCATGCTTGAAAATGTTTTGGAGAGGACTGAATACAGAACGTTGGTTACTAACAATGTCATGCATCGTTAGTCCTTGGTGCACCATGGTTAACCTCGAGCTCGCTTGATGTTCATGGGATTTGTTCTCATGCTTGTTTCATGGACTGTGTGTCCATGCTTGTTTCATGGCCTCGTGTCATGCTTGGTTAGTTTACCTCATGGACTGTCTCCGTCCATGCTTGTTTCATGGCCTTGTGTCATGCTTGGTTAGTTACCCTCATGGACCGTGGGCCACGCTTGTCATTCGTTACGTAAGAAGTTCTATGGAAAGATGTGGTTTTGAGAATTTTGTTTTAAATTGATTATACTAGATTAAAGGTTTTACTACGTACATGAAATTATCTATTTTATTTATGATTTACTTGTTTTAAACTGATTTTGTCAAACAAATTAATTTATTACGTATTACAAGGTAATTGAATTTGATGATCCTATATATAGAGTTTTGTTTTTAATATAGAGATTGAAATTATTGCCATATTGTTTTTATTAGAAGATAAAAATGTTTAAATTATTTACTCTTGTATTTTATTAAATTATAAGAATGAGACGTTATTCACTAGAAAATTTGTTTGGATCAGATAGCATTGTCGACCGTGTACCTCCTGCAGACCAATGAAGGGTCTCCTTAAGGGTATAAAGTTCGTCGGTCCATCTGGTAGTGGTATTAGTTGATGTAATAATATCCCTAGACTTTTGTATTATTCTTTAAAGTTGGATGATGCTCCATGTAACTTATTGGTAGGATCCATGTATTCTAAATTGTATATTTATAAGTTTAAGGCTTAAAGAATGTGAGTCCACTCATATTCTGTGCCGGTCACCCCTTTAGGTTCAGGGCGTGACAGTTGGGGCCCACCAATTCAAAAGGGATGGCAAGAGTTTGAATTGAAAGGGATATTAACCTAAAAGAAAAGAAACAGACAGCAGCCACGAGGTGAACAAAAAGGAACAGAGCGGCAATTAAAAAAAAAGGCGGGAGTCATTTCTTCGTGAAAAAAAAAAAAGAGAGGACGCACCGTTTTTGGCAAGAAAAAAAAAGACCTAAAGCGAATTGAACAAAAGGACCAAAGGCGGCATAATTAGGATGACTCTCGGGGAACAGAAGCATGATTCGATTGTTTTCTTTTTGGGGGACTTGAGCGAGAGGAGCCGCGCGGTTTTGGGAGACATTAGAGGTGAACGATGCTTCGTTTTGTCTTTTGAGAGGGGAGTTCGATGGAGCTACTTGGAAGAGAGGCATTACAGGACTGGGTCTTCATTCTCTTCTTCCTTGAGAGCAATAGCAAAGAACGCAGAAGTTGTTGCTGATTCTTGTTCTTGTTCTTGGTTTTGTTATCTCACTTGACACTGATTCTAGTTTCTTAGTCTTTCCCAGTATGTTATTGAGCTCTGAATTTTTCTTTGCTGCTGTGATGTTGATTAAAGCCATGTGTGGCTAACTTTTCATTTGCAACTTAGAGTATTATGAACTTGTCTCGAGACTTAGAAATTGTTCCCACTAGTTAGTTTTGCTTAACATTAATTCAGTTTATTTAATCTTGTTTTGATTATTCATTGTTTAGTGATTGACCACCATTAAACATGTTTTGGGGATTTAGGATTAAACTTGACGAAGGAAATCTTAAATTGACCTTGGATTAAATAATGTGGAATTAGATTTTAATCTAATTTGCGTCTAGGATAGACATATACCTAGAAGCTCCGCATAATCAAATTAGAGTGAGCCCAATTTGAATTGCATCTTAATTAATTATATGAGACATCGTATAATTAATTGAGATAGGTATATAAATGGACCGACATGCATTTATATACATTAATACTCTAGATTTGCTAATTATGTTAAGTTAGAAATAATTTAGTGGGAATAAAATCTAAGAAACAAATAAGGGATTAGTATCTCTAAGTTGCTTTCCTTGATATTTGAATTCTCTCTCTCGTTGAAAGTTCTTGTTTTTGTTTATTAAAATTCTTTTTATTATTATTGGAAACAATTCTGATTTGCTCAACTTAAATGAAAAAGGAAATTTAATACCTAATCACTAGTTTGATTGAGTCTCTCATGGGATGACCTTGATTTGCCACTCACTATTTTCATGACCCGTACAATTCTGATTGGCGTCGTTGTCGGGGACTCAGGGCAATTGGTGATTAGTATTAGAAATTCTTTAATAGTTTTAGTTTGAGTTATTTTATTTTATTTTATTTGTTTATTTTTAGCTTTTGGTGTTCGTTTGATACTTTGATATTTGTTTGGTTTTGCGTACTTTGATATATGACTCGTAGAGCCAAAGCTACTAAAACACAACAAAAAAAGGAGTAACCAAGAGCTTTGGAAGCTACAACACCTCGAGATCCAAGAGGAGGAAGTAATACATACCGAAACCGAAGACATGGCGAGGATGAGAATGATAATTTGTGTATCAATGATTTTCTGGGAAGACAATCTCGTGGGCTATCAAGAATCAAAGTGTCTCGATTTTCAAGCCAACAATTTTGAAATCAAGCGAGACTATGCTTAAGATGCTTGAACTACGGGGTCAGTATTTAGGAAACGATTCAGATGATCCAAATCGGCATCTGATACAATTCCTCGATGTTTGCAACTCATTTAAGTAGAATGGCGTTCCTAATGATGTGATCCGTCTTCGACTTTTTCCTTACTCTCTACGGGAAAGCCAAAGAATGGCTCAACAATTTAAAAGAGGGCAGCATAACCTCTTGGGAGACATTGGAAGAACAATTCAGATCACGATTTTTCCCACATAACAAGATGGTGGATGCAAGAGCATCTCTTACTAATTTTTGTCAACAATTTGGGGAACATCTCGTATGAAGCTCGAGAGAGGTTCAAGTTGCTTGTTAGGCGAGTCCTGGTCACAATCTAGAGAAGTAGGTCTTACTTCAAATCTTGAACTCGCTTGACTTCAATCTAAATCGAATGAAATGCTTGTCACTAATGAGGGAATTACAAAGCAACCGGTGAATCATGTCTCGGAAATGCTTGGATGACTTATCAACCGACTTTATATAGAACAACAATGAAAGAAGGCCGAAGAAATCAGTTGATAAAGTTATTGAGGAACCTTTTTCACGATTGATGGCAATGTTGAATACAATCAACAAGAGGTTTGATCACTTAGAAGCTCAAGTAAACCGATCTAATGGTAGACAGATAGGAGTCAATGCTATTCATGCTTCTTGTGATTATTGTGAAAATGGCCATGATAATGGACAATGTCTCATATCTCAATAGTTGGAGCCAGTCAACTATGCAGGAAACTATCGAGGCAATAACTTGAACAATCCATACTCAAATACATACAATTCGGGTGGCGTAAAAATCCCAACCTCTCTTGGAAATATGGTGTGACTCTTAATGAAGCATCAACCTCTACTACGAAACAAGTGCAACCTCCTGGGTTCTATCAATTTGAAAAGGAAGTTATTCCTACCCAAGAACCTAAATCTGATCTGGAGGCAGTGATATCTCAGCTTGCAAGTTTTCAATTAAAGAATGCTCAAGAGCAAGCTTCTATTAATGAAAGAGTAGATTCATCTATTGCAAGAGTAGATTCCTTTATCAAGAATCTTGAGGTACAAGTGGGACAAATTGTAAATGCTGTGAATGTTTTACAACAGAGAGAATTACCAAGTAATACCATGCCTAATCCTCGTAGAGATGAGAAAGATGAATGCAAAGCTCTTACATTGAGAAGTGGAAAAGAATTACCTGAGACGCCACAACCGAAGAAACCTTCAGTTTCCAATGATCAAACAAATCTTACAGTTACTATAGAGGATGATGAAGAGGTTATACAGAAGGTGAATGGAAAAGTCAATGAAGAGAAAGTTGAGATTGAGTCTAAAGAGGGTGAAGTGAAAAAGAAGGCAAACCAGGAGATTCTTAAATGCGTACCTCCTTTACCATTCCCTCGAGATTTCAAGAAAGCTTTAGAGGAGCAATATAAGAAGTTTTTGGGGATTTTCAAGCAACTACACATTAACATCCCTATCCTTGAAGCGTTCAAGCAACTACACATTAACATCCCATTTCGGTGACTATGAAACCGTAGCCTTAACTGAAGAGTGTAGTGCTATTCTTCTCAACAAGCTACCCCTTAAACAGAAAGATCCAGGTAGCTTTTCTATACCTTGCATAATTGGAGAAAAATTTCGGGAAGAGCCTTATGTGATCTAGGATCAAGTGTCAACTTGATGCCATTATCCGTGTTCAGAAAATTGCAAGCGGGTGAAGCTCAACCAACTTCGTGACACTTCAAATAGCCGATCGAAGTTTAGCTTTTCCAAAGGGTATCATTGAAGATGTTTTGGTTAAAGTTGACAAGTTTATTTTCCCCGCGACTTTATTGTCTTGGACTATGATGAAGATAGAGATCTACCGCTCATTGTGGGAAGACCTTTCCTTGCTACAGCTCGAACACCGATTGATGTTGAAAAGGAGAGATCAAGTTGAGGGTGAATGATGAAGAAGTTATATTCAACATGAACAAGGCAATGAAGTATCCTAGGGATGTTACATTGCTTCGGGGGTTGACATGTTTGATGAGATGATTCAAGAGAATTTAGAGTCATTTTCTATAAAAGAACCATTAGCATCTGTTTTACTTGGGACTGATGAAATTGAAGAAGAGCATATAGTTGAATCTAAAAAGTTACTTGAAGCCTCTCCTTATTACAGGAAATCATCACAGTAGTTTGAGTTGTTAGAGATGGAATCAAGACAACTACTTCTTTGAAGCCTTCTATTGAGCAAGCACCAATTCTAGAGCTTAAACCCTTACCATCACATCTTGAATATGCATGCTTGGGTGACTCTGAGACACTACCTATTATCATCTCTTCTTCCTTATCTGAAGATCAAAAAGAACGGTTGTTGAAAGTTCTCAAGGGCCACAAAGGTGCTTTAGGTTGGACAATTGCGGTGACATAAAAGGTACAAGCCCATCCATTGTAATGCACAAGATACTCTTGGAAGATGATCACAAGAAATCTATCCAGAATCGAGAAAGATTAAATCCTATGATGAAAGAAGTGGTCAAGAAGGAAATTATTAAATGGCTAGATCTTGGATCATTTACCCCATTTCTGATAGCTCATGGGTCAGCCCAGTACAATGTGTTCCTAAAAAAGGGGGTATGACAGTGACTACTAATGAACAAGATGAGATTATCCCCACTCACATAATTACTGGTTGGCGTATTTGCATGGATTATAAAAAGTTGAATGATGCTACAAGGAAAGATCATTTCCCACTTCCTTTTATTGACCAGATGTTGGACTGATTGGCTGGTAAAGAATTCTTCTGTTTCTTGGAGGGTATTCAGGGTATAATCAAATTGTCGTTCCTCCCAAAGATCAAGAGAAGACAACATTTACCTGTCCTTATGGCACTTTTGCCTTTAGAAGAATGCCATTTGGTTTATGCAATGTTCCTGCCACTTTTCAGAGATGTATGATGAGTATATTCTCTGATATGATAGAAGAGATAATGGAAGTATTCATGGATGATTTCTCGGTATTTGGAGAATCATTTGAAGAGTGCTTGATCAATCTAGAAAAGGTGTTGAAGTGTGTGAGAAGACAAACTTAGTGCTCAACTGGGAGAAGTGTCATTTCATGGTACTGAAGGCATAGTTTTGGGTCATAAAGTTTCTAAAAATGGTTTAGAGGTTGACGAGCCAAGATTTCGTGGATCGAACAACTTCCTCATCCTTCTAATGTCAAAGCTGTAAGAAGCTTCTTGGGCCATGCTGGTTTCTATCGTTGATTCATTAAAGATTTTTCCAAGATTTCAAAGCCCCTTTCACAGTTATTGGAGAAAGATACTCATTTTCAGTTTAATGACGAGTGTATAAAGGCTTTTGAAGAATTGAAGAGAAGATTGACTTCACCTCCTATCATTGTAGCTCCTGATTGGTCACTACCTTTTGAAGTAATGTGTGATGCGAGTGACTATGCTGTTGGAGCTGTGTTGGGATAGAGGCGTGTGAAGATCTTTCATCCTATCTACTATACGAGCAGGACCCTAATAGCAGCTCAGGTAAATTACTCTACTACTGAAAAAAGAAATGCTTGCTATAGTGTTTGCTTTTGAAAAGTTTAGGGTATACTTGATGGGTGCTAAGGTTATAGTTCACACTGATCATGAGGCCATTAAATATCTGTTAGGGAAGAAAGAGTCTAAACCTAGACTTATTAGATGGGACTTGTTGCTACAAGAATTTGATGTGCATATAGTTGATAGAAAAGGAACTAAAAATCAAGTTGCTGATCATTTGTCTAGAATTGTGAACCCTTCTGATCATGTGAATGATTTGTTGGTGAATGAATGTTTTCCTGATGAGCAATTGTTTGTTGTAAGTAGTTGTGGTTTGCCATGGTATGCTGATATTGCGAACTATCTTATGTGTGAAGTATTACCTCCTGATTTGAGTTTATATCAAAGAAAGAAGTTTTTGCATGATGTTGCCTACTATATTTGGGAAGAACCATTCCTTTTTAAGAGATGTGCTGATTTGATTATTAGAAAATGTGTGCCTGAGGTAGAACAAGAGGAAATTTTGAATGCATGTCATGCATCAAAGATATGGGGGACATTATGGGGGCGCAGAACCGCATCAAAGGTGCTTGAATCTGGTTTTTATTGGCCTGCTTTGTTTAAAGATGCTCACCAATTTGTTACCAAGTGTAATAGATGTCAAAGAACAGGTAATATTTATAAGAGACATGCGATGCCTCAATCTGGAATCCTTGAGGTGGAGTTGTTCGATGTTTGGGGGATGGATTTCATGGGTCCTTTCCCATCTTCAAGAGGAAACAAGTACATCCTTGTTCTTTGTGGAATATGTGAGTAAATGGGCTAAAGCTATGGCTTACGATAATTGAATATTTCATACACTACTTTTTGTCTCTTGATTTATAATTTAGGACTCTTTAGCTAATAAATGATGGCTTTTATACTTATTTGGGCCTTGGGCCTTTTATTATATTTTAGCCATTATTTAATAATAAATTCCAGTTTTACATTGCTTCACCATTTTTACCATAACTCTTGAACCAGACATCAGATTTGCCTCCTTTTTGTCTCATATTTCAGATGATTCAGACAGCTACAATTGTTATGAAGACATGAAGAGCAAATTCAGACACGAGGGCGGTCGATTTTGGAGCCGAAGTCATATGTATTTTTGGGCTCAAATTTTGTAATTAAAGCCCATTTTATTTTATTTTCATTCTCGGGCTGAATTGTTGATTGGAGCCCCATTTCATTTTTCCATTTTAGGTTAAGTGAGGCAGCAGCCACAAACACATTCTCATTCACGTTTTTAGATTTCAAAGTGGATCAAAATAGTAGTTTTCAAATTCTCTGCAATGTTCTTCGTGTTCTTCGCGTCCTTCATCTGTTTTTCATCTTTCTTAATTATGTTCGGCTAAATTTCTGAGATTAACCCAACGATGAGGATTCCATCCACTATCCAGAGGATTCGTGCTTAATCAGTAACCATCTAACTCATTTCTGCATTCTTTAATCGGATTCGATTTTTGGATTTGGATTGGGTTTTTTTATAAAAAACCGAGATCGACATTTCCCAAGGACGTAGTTCGGACTAGGTTAAAGTATCATTGTGCGATCGTACGAGGTGCGTCACCGATTCGAACAAATTCTGAATGATTGTTCGGTTGAGGGAATTTCGACAAACGCAGTAGATTTTGGTTTGTCCGTAGTCGATCACGAGTTCGGTTATAAATCTGTTTTCGTCCGAGGAAGGGAAGTGGTGGAATCCGAATCCTGGGTTAATCCTTTAATCCTCTGTTTTCTATTTAATCTGGTTATTTCTTTTGTTTCTGCATATTTCCGTTTTCAATCTCTTCAATCAAAAACCCCGATTTTATCGCTTCTATTTTATTGTTTGCTCAAATTAAACCGATCGTGAATTCGTTGGGAAACGACCCAGGTTACATTATACTGCAAATCCTTTTCTAATCTGGTTATTTTGGGAGATTACGACAAATCTCTATCACTTGCCAAGCTAATGATGCTAACACAGTGATTCGATTCTTGAAGAAGTATATCTTGACAAGATTTGGCACCCAAGAGCAATCATTATCGATGAAGGGACTCACTTCAACAACAATGATTTTAAGGCTCTCTTTGAAAAATATAGAGTGCACCACTGGATGTCACTTGCATATCCACAAACTAATGGTTTATGTGAGTTGACTAACAGGGAAATTAAGAGGATTCTTGAGAAGACTGTGGGTCCAACTATAAAAGATTGGTCTGACAAGCTTGATGATGCTTTATGGGCTTATAGGACAACTTTTTGTACTCCAATTCACCATACCGTTTGGTTTTCGAAAAAGTGTGTCATTTACCACTTGAATTGAAATATAAAGCATGGTGGGCAATCAAGAAGCTAAATCTGGACCACCATCAAGCAAGAGCTAAAAGGTTGTTTCAACTGAATGAGTAGGAAGAATTCAGACTTCAAGCATATGATAGTGCACGACTATATAAAGAAAGAACAAAGAAATGGCATAACAAATCATATTTGAAGCGCTCTTTTGAGTTAGGGCGGTTGGTGCTTCTCTTCAACTCAAGACTTCAATTGTTTCCTAGGAAGCTTAAGTCAAGGTGGTCCGTCCTTTTAGAGTGGTTTCAAGTGTCATTAAAAGGTGCAATTGAAGTTAAAGATGAGAGAACAGGAGATTGCTTTAAAGTGAATGGACAAAGATTGAAGCATTACCATGGTGATGAAGTGAACCGGCAAAAAATGGTTCACCGTTTGTCATCACCTACTTAGATTGCTGGTATAGTCGTCGAGGACTATAACCCAAGTGCTTCTTGGGAGGCAACCCAAAGTTTTAGTTGATGCTTTGTTTGATTTTGTACGATTGTTGAAAGCTCCTGATGAGGTGTTCCACTTTGGTAGCAAGGATTGAGAGTGCAAGTCAAGGACAAATAGGGAGTTTCCTTCTACTTTGCTTTGATTTGTTCTATTTGATTGTTGATGATATATTGCTCGGGAATGAGTGCTGGTCTTAGTTGGATGTGCATGTGATGACTGTTTGTGATGATTATTGAGTGATTGTTAGCACTTGAGCTGTTTAATTGGTGAAAATTTGAAATCTCTGAAATTGGTGTTACCCTTACACTTATAGATGGTTGTTCTTCACTTCCATTTCTTTTTGTTACTTGTTGACATTTAAGTGTGGGGGTGAGGGTATCCTGGATTTTACATGACTTTCCTTGTCCTAAGATTTTCTTAAAAGAAAATTCTTATGGAAGTTTGAATTTTATTCGTGAGTGCAATTGGGTTTGATTTGAACATGAAGAGGAGTAAATTTGATTAGAAATTGGTTTCATGTTCTTTAAATGTTAGTAAAGAGGTAAAGATTTGGTTTTGGTACTTTACTTTAAGATGTCAAAGAACCTCGTGAGGAAATTGAGCCTAAATTTCATTTCTTTCAAGAGGAGTACACCTATTGTGATTTCATCTCTAGAACTTGTCTTGAATCTCTTTTGAAATTTGAAATCCTCTTGCATGCACAAATATGATTTAGGCATTCATTTCATAGCTAGTTCGGCCGAATGTCCATCCTTATCACATGAAAATCTTTTATTTTACCCCATTTGAGCCTTATTTTTTATTATTATTTTTCTTAAAAAAGAAAAGTGCATAAAGTAAGCCCTTTGTTTGAGATATGCAATTTTTACATCTTTTTCTTCTCTTTTTTTTTTGTTTTTTTTTTGTTTTTTTACTTTAGTAAGTGCTAAGTGAACCAATTTAAAAGAGTGAAGGAGTAGGAAGTCAACACTATAAGAGTATGTGTAGATAGTGAAAAGCGCAAAAAAAGAAAAGAAAGAAAGATAGAAACAAAGGAATATAGAAAGGAAAAAAAGAAGAAGATTGTTGAGGTCACAAGAGTAAAGTGGTTTATGTATAGTGGTAGTGAGTTTGTTTTCTTTTGGTGGGTATTCCTTCATTCTTCATCATGAATTTCATTAAATTACTTGGCACTAATTAAAGTATTCTCCTATACCATTTGCTCACTTTCATTTCATTATCCTACCTTGATCATTAAAACCTTGAGAAAGTCCTTTTGATTTAAGCGTGCAATAGGATAATATATAGTGGAGAATGAGATGATAAACAAGCTTATGGTAGATAAGTTGCAATAGGTGAAATTGAGTGAAACACAAGCCCTTGAATACCATGAGAAATGAGTGTAAAAGAAAAGGGATGGCAAGAGTTTGAATTGAAAGGGATATTAACCTAAAAGAAAAGAAACACACAGCAGCCACGAGGTGAACAAAAAGGAACAGAGGCGGCAATTAAAAAAAGGCGAGTCATTTCTTAGTGAAAAAAAAAAGAGGACGCACCGTTTTTGGCAAGAAAAAAAAAGACCTAAAGCGAATTGAACAAAAGGACCAGAGGCGGCATAATTAGGATGACTCTCGCTAGGAACAGGAAGCATGATTCAGATTGTTTTCTTTTTGGGGGGACTTGAGCGAGAGGAGCTGCGGCGGTTTTGGGAGACATTAGAGGTGAACGATGCTTCTGTTTTGTCTTTTGAGAGGCGAGTTCGATGGAGCTAGTTGGAAGAGAGGCATTACAGGACTGGGTCTTCATTCTCTTCTTCCTTGAGAGCAATAGCAAAGAACGCGAGAGTTGTTGCTGATTCTTGTTCTTGTTCTTGGTTTTGTTATCTCACTTGACACCGATTCTAGTTTCTTAGTCTTTCCCGCATGTTATTGAGCTCTGAATTTTTCTTTGCTTTTTGTGATGTTGATTAAAGCCATGTGTGGCTAACTTTTCATTTGCAACTTAGAGTATTATGAACTTGTCTCGAGACTTAGAAATTGTTCCCACTAGTTAGTTTTGCTTAACATTAATTCAGTTTATTTAATCTTGTTTTGATTATTCATTGTTTAGTGATTGACCACCATTAAACATGTTTTGGGGATTTAGGATTAAACTTGACGAAGGAAATCTTAAATTGACCTTGGATTAAATAATGTGGAATTAGATTTTAATCTAATTTGCGTCTAGGATAGACATATACCTAGAAGCTCCGCATAATCAAATTAGAGTGAGCCCAATTTGAATTGCATCTTAATTAATTATATGAGACATTGTATAATTAATTGAGATAGGTATATAAATGGACCGACAGCATTTATATACATTAATACTCTAGATTTGCTAATTATGTTAAGTTAGAAATAATTTAGTGGGAATAAAATCTAAGAAACAAATAAGGGATTAGTATCTCTAAGTTGCTTTCCTTGATATTTGAATTCTCTCTCTGTTGAAAGTTCTTGTTTTTGTTTATTAAAATTCTTTTTATTATTATTGGAAACAATTCTGATTTGCTCAACTTAAATGAAAAAAGGAAATTTAATACCTAATCACTAGTTTGATTGAGTCTCTGTGGGATGACCTTGATTTGCCACTCACTATTTTCATGACCCGTACACTTGCGGTGCTTAGTTAAATTTTGGTAGCATCAATTGCACGTGAGTGAAAAATGTAGTTTCAAAAAGAAAAGGAGCAAGTTCTAGAGAACACAAATCATGAGCAAGATGCACACATGAAAGAAAGAATGGTAAAAGATGAATTCCATTCATGCAGGCCCAAAACCTCACAAGGTCAATACCAACTTAGGCAATCAACAACATGAAATCAACTACCAAGACATGTAATCAAAGAGTCAAGAATTGCGGCACCAAACGAGAATGATCCATTAAAACCAAAATTTCCAAGTTCATAATATGTAGCAATCATAGAAAGAGAGACTGTATTTATTCCAAAAAGCAAAGTAGAAAATGGAAAACAAATAAAAGAGAAAGAGGGAGAAGAAAGAAGAATACTCCCCAAGGGTTTATGGAGGGTAAGTGGCATCAATGAGGAGAATCTCTACTTCCTCAGGCTGCTGTTGGGATCCCTCATGAAATTGCTTGAGGTGATGCCCATTGACCTTAAAGATTCTTCCTGTGGGTGGATCACATAGCTCAACAACACCAAATGGAAAAATTTTAGTGATCACAAAAGGGCCATCCCGTCTAGATCGAAGCTTACCCGGAATAAATTTCAAATGGGAGTTACACTGCTTAATAGCCCAATAGGCTTGATGCTCCAACTCAACCGGAAGATGACATGCCTTACCAAAGACAAGCCGATAAGGAGACATCCCAATCGGAGTCTTGTAGGTGGTGCAATATGCCCACAAAGCCTCATCTAGTCACTTACTTGAATCTTTTCGGATAGAGTTAACAGTCTCCTAAAGGATTTGCTTAATCACGCTATTCGAAACTTCAGCTTGACTGTTGGTCTGAGGATGGTATGCTGTGGAGACCTTGTGGAGCACTCCATACTTGCGTAACAAGGCACCCATGCTCCGATTGCAAAAATGAGAACCCTGGTCACTAATAATGGCTCTAGGAATACCAAACCTATAGAAAATGTTAGACCTAACAAAATCCACCACCATAGAAGAATCATTAGTCCGGGTGGCTTTCGCCTCAACCCATTTTGAGACATAATCAATAGCCAGTAGTATGTAAGTATAACCATATGAAGTAGGAAATGGATCCATAAAATCAATACCCCAAATATCAAAGATCTCACAAAACAATTAAGGGTTCTGGGGCATCTCATGCCTACAGAAATACTCCCCGCTCTCGACGCTTATCACATGACTTACAAAACAGATGGGAATCATGAAACAAGGAAGGCCAAAATAATCCACTCTCTAACACTTTCCTAGCAGTTCTTTGGGGTCCAAAGTGACCACCACAGGCAGAAGCATGAGCAAAATGTAATATAGAGTGAAACTCATGATCAGGCACACATCTCCTAACTACTTGGTCACTACAAAATTTCCACAGATAAAGGTCATCCCAAACATAATATTTAGATTCACTCTTTAATTTAAGGGTTTAGGCCCTAGTGGAATCGACAAGCAAAACACTAGCTACCAAGTAGTTAACCAGATCAGATACCATGGAAGCTTACCTTGCGGTACAGAAGCCGCTCATCGGGAAATCATCCCGAATAGAAGAGGGTGAGAGGGAGAATGGGTGATGCGACTCAAGTGGTCAGCTACCCAGTTTTGTGCTCCACTTCGGTATCGAATCTCAATATCAAACTCTTGGAGCAATAGCATCCACCAGATGAGTCGTGGCTTAGCATCTGCCTTTTTCAAAAGAAATTTTAAAGCTGCATGGTCAGAGAAACCAACTACTCTACTTGCTAGCAGATATGACATAAGCTTATCAAAAGCAAATACAATAGCCAACAACTCCTTTTCAGTAGTTGATGAGCACAAATAGCACCATATTTTCCCTATACTTACTGACTGAATTAAATGTTAAATACATGCTTAACTTCAGATACTCTAAGCAAAAAGGCATACATTCATGATATAAGGACTAAAGAGTAGAAATCATTTGCATGTGCTAAAAATGGAACAATTTATTTTGTTTTAAAGGGAAATCGTATAGCAGGCTGATACGATGCTATAGCATTCTCGACGATTCGAAGTGCAATACAAGGCATCCCGAATGCTATAGCAAAGTAGAGGACGCAATGCTATGCGACATGTTTGCTCGACCTTTTTACCCGAGATGATTTCGGAATAAAATAAAGGGCGATATTAACGATAGGTTGCTTGACGTGACGGAATAGAATATGCGGAGGATCGAAACTAAAAGATTTAAAGAATCCCGTAGAATCAACAGAAGCAATCTACTCAAATCAGAAGATGTGATAGATCCCGACGGATCAGGAAAGGCCCAGCTCGCTGTAACTTACGCAGCAAGAAAAAGCCTGATTATAAAAGGAAATAGCAGTGCCAACCCTAAGAGAGTCGGAGAGCCCTAGAACCAGATTCTAACTTTCGGTAGACTCAAGAGAAGAGTGAGAGATTTCACAAGAGCACGAGATTTCCAGACAACCTAGCATCCTTCCATGCAGTATGACAGAACGAAGAAGATGTGGAGTGGTGACGTGACAGGACCTCGACCACACCGTCGGAAATTCCATCAAGCTTTTTATTTACCTTTCTTTTTATCTTTGTTTTCTCGATCATGGGTCATCCTGTTAGTGTACGTTTTTGTGTGTCCTCGTCGGTCATGAACTGAACTTTATATGGTCGGACGAGGATGAGTCTTTAAGTGTTGAATGAACCGAGTTGCAAGTTCTTAATTCAATAAATTTGGTTTGCGTATCGGTGTTTTAATTACTAGTCCGTTAACGAAAGTTAAGGGCTAGATTTGTGGCCTCAACTTATCGGCAAGGAGTTGGGGTTAGACCTCAAAAAAACTTGATGTTTGCAAGGCAGCCCGTGCATGGCTTGATCTATTATTGTAGGCTTCAGAAATGGGTTTACCTCTCATAACCATAACACCCTGAGCGTAGCGCGGATCTTCTGACTAGAAAGTTGCCATAGGAATATGGAAAGAGTATAGTTAGCATCATAAGTATCGAACGCGGAAGCTTCGGTAGACCATAGAGGTGGGTTAACCAAATAGCTTTGTAGATGGTAGCTATGCTCTAGCAATTGCGGAAGCTTTACAGTATAGATGCTATAGCATTGGGTAGAGCAACTGGGGGATTGAAGCCCTTAAGGATAATTCTGAGTCCAGCCTAACCTCTTACTGATATCTTCTCCCGTTTTAAAGTTATTTTGTTTACATTTTCTTGCGATAATTGCAAAACCCCTCAACCCGATTATATTTACTTTACGCTTTCACAACTTGTCATAGCAATTGCGCGTCATCTCTCGGTATCTCGGTCTACGTGGGACGATACTCTACTTACACTTTATTACTTGTTTGACTGGTTCACTTGCCATCAAGGAAATCAACCAACAGTAGTGGTGTAATTAGACTGGGCAGGATCCAAAGTCTTAGAGGCATATGCAATGACATGAGATGCTCTGTCAACCCGCTTTGCCAATATAGCACCAACCGCATAGTTGGAAGCATCACACATCAACTTAAAGGGGAGGCACCAATCAAGGGGCTGGATCACTGGAGCTGTAGTCAGGCAACGCTTCAAGTGATCGAAGGCTGCCTTGCACTCGTCATCAAATACAAAGTCAGTGTCCTTATACAGAAGGTTGGACAAGGGTCGAGCAATCTTGCTGAAATCCCGAATGAAACGCCGATAGAAACCTGCATAACCAAGAAAAGAGCGAACTTCCCACACAAATGCGGGGTAAGGAAAAGCAGTGATTACATCTACCTTAGCAGGGTCTACCTATTGGGATTCGTGCAACGCAGCGGATTAAAAAACTTATGAATCCCGTCCCGAGGATCACTCAGGTGCGTTTAAACCTAGGCTAGTGAATCCGAAATTACCTTAGGAGAATTCGTTTGCGCCTTGTTCTTCGTTGAACAATTGGGCTACCTACTCGATCGCGAAGACCACTCGTAGGATCGTCTTCCTCCACCGGTATCCACACGAACAACTCCCGAACACGGCTACGGCAGCGTGCTAGCGCCTCTTGTGTGTCTCTCTTAATTTTCCACTCTAGGGTTTTTCTCGCGGCTCTCTGAATGCACTCGACAAAATGTCCCGTGAGTTTTCTAAACCCGTTCAGCGCATTATATAAAATTAATCCTCATTAATTTTGAAATTCAAATTTCAAATATGAATTAAAATACATTAATTACATCAATCAAATCGATGTAACGTATTTAATTCTCATTAAAGCTGATTTGAAATTCGAATTTGGAATTTAATTAAAATAAATGTATTAATTAAATCCATCTAATAGATCTAATCAAATCCATTTATTTAATCCAAATTAAAAGCCTTCGATTTAATTTATCTCTATAAATTAAATCCAGAAATAATATCTATCTATTCAATTTAAATTTGAGATACCATATCTCAATTTAATATTAAAAGATATACGATATCTTTATTCGAAAATTAAATGAGATACAATATCTCAATTTGTTTTAGATATTTAATTTATCAAATAAATTAAATACAAAACAAATATATTAATATTATAATCTCTATTAATAATATTAACATATATTAATTTCGAATTTAATATATATATATATATATATCCTAGATTAAATTTAGTATTCATTAAATCTTAGACGTATCTAAGATTCAATGGATCTGGACATATTCGCTCGTGTTGAGTTATTCTTGTGTGCGACCTATGCAGGCCCATATGAGATTGGGTGGGCCAACACCGTGTCACCCACAAATCGCAAAGCGGCCTCTAGCAAGACATTGCGACTACCCAATTCACATGGGGATCGATGACACGATACAACCTATCGTACAACCATGTCACATCCCTTTTGTCACGCGATAATTTGGTCAAGGATGAGGCATGGATAATGTCAACTTCCTTTTCTTGACCATTACTTTCTCGATTCTCGAGTAGTCTAATAAGTGAAATGGAAACTCCTTTCCATCACAGTATGGCCATACATTTCTTAGACTCACTCATCGAGGGGCCCAGTATTATCTCTCTACAAATGTGAGGGACAAATTCCATCTTAACCATTCACATTCCTCCGCATGAAAACCACTGATCCCAATCCCTGCCTTTATCATCACTCGGTCAAAGGTGACTTTTGACTAGGTCAAAGACCCGATTCATCATGTAGGAATCCATGATGATCTCGAGGTCATAGGGCGTCATGACGCGTTATACATGAGATAAGCTTATGACTAGATCCATGCGGCTTTCTCATAGTGGGTCGGTCCAAAGACCCCGTACTCTTACAAGTGCCCATGACTTTGATTCGTATCTCCATACCTCATCAAAGTCATACTGGTCTTAACTCATCTTCGCTCCCGCGTAGATGACCGACCAGGGACATTTAGGATAATCTATAAGATGTATCCAGGGATGCAGTTATTAATACGAACATGCAAACAAAAATGATAACTAAAGAGAATACTTAAATAACTTAAATATCCAAAGTACAATGAATAACTTCTGCATATCATCCCAACTCCCAATAGATGTGGGTTGCAAATTGTATAGCCAATCCTTAGCCACACCATCTAGAGAAAATGGAAAAGCTCTCACTTAATGTGGTCCGGATCGATTGCATGAGGTTTCATTGTCTTTTACACCACATGGAACTCCTTTAGATGCACGTGTGGACATTCACCCGCAAGACCATGAAACTTGGGCAACAAATGGATAAGACCAGATTTTAGTTCAAAGTTAGCAGCAAGTTCAAGATATCAAATACACAAATTTTGATTGCCCACATCAGGGGTAGCTAATTCTTCCAAAGTAGGACGATCTGCTTGTTCTGCCATAATATCTGAGTTAGCAAGATTGCTACTAGAATCAGTGAAAACAACAAGACTATCAGAAGTACTATCAGAAACAGAATCAGAAATATCAACAGAATGGACACAATCAGAATGGTCACAATCAGACTTAAGTTCAATGTCCAATTCAGTATTAATCCCATGACTTAGCTTAACAACTCTTCTAGCAGTAAGAATTGTTCTTTCTATTTCAGGATCAAATGGCAACAAGTCTTTTGGATTAGTAGTACTCCTAGTACTCATGCAACATAAACACAAGGCAGAATTTGCAGATACCCAGAATTACAAAAATGCCACTAAAAGTGGTAAAAAGTAGAAAAACACTAACACTAAGACAACACAAAAGCAAAATCACAAAAGCAAAAACCTATGTTAGAAATTGACAAAAACAAGTCCAGAAACACTATCAAATGATTTTTAAAATTTATGGGACTTGGACAGGGCAACTCTTAGACCATTGGGGAACCCAAAAATGGAATAAAAAATCTTCAAAAATTGAAAAAGTGGTCTAAACGATGGAATTTGGCTTAAATCTCAAGACCACATGGCAAAGCATGTGTCCCGCGATTTAGGCCATTCTCTATCACGTACCAAATTTCAACCAAATCGAGATACTCTAAAAAAATTACCCTAGTAGAAATCGAGAAAATTGAAACTTAAAATAGCAAAAAAGTGGTCTAAACGTTGGAATTTGGGGAAAATAGGTGAGACCTCACTTCCTTTTAAGGAACTGACTCTCGCTTAGAATGCCCAATTCCTTGTGAATAAGACCTGGTTTGAGTGATCTAGGTCAGAAAAATTTCTGTCTAGCCACCCGAACCACCTAAATGACACTATTTACACTACTGTTACTAATCAAACCGATGCAAATTCCCCGGATTTTGACAGAGATTTGCCGTAATCTCCCAAAATAACCAAATTTGAAAAGGATTTGTAGTATAATGGAACGTGGGTCGTTTCCCAATGAATTCACAATCGGTTCAATTCGAACAAAGAAATAAAATAGTAACTATAAAAATGGGGGTTTTTTTATTTAAACAGTTAAAAACGAAAATAAACTCTGAAAACGAACGAAATATGCGTAGAAACAGTTAACAACGATCAACCCAACATTTAGGTTCGAAACTTCCATCATTGAACGAAATATGAACAAACTCGTGTTTGGTTAAGGGCGAACTGAAATCTCTCGAGTTCGTCCGAGAAAATCCTCGACTAGACGATCGCCTAGCATCTGTCTGAACAGTGGTGTCTCACTATGTGATCGCACAGCAACACTGAAACCTAGTTCAAACTCTGTCCTTGGGATGAACCAAACTGAATATTAAATCTAATATTCAATCTATTTCCAGAAATCAAACCTGATAAGATGAAAACAGAAACGAGTGAAGTTACCGATTAAGCACAAGCTCTCTAGATGAATCATGGAATCATCAACGTTGGGTTAATCACAGAAGTTTAGCCGAACATGGCTGGGAAAAATGAAGAACAGACGAAGAACACGAAGAACGCGAAGAACATTTGAGAGAATTTCAAAACTTCTATTTTGATCCACCAAATGATAAAAATGTGAATGGGAATGTGTTGTAGCCACCATCTGACTTAAAGTTAACCTAAAATGGAAATGAGCCCCAATGGTCTAGCCCAAAACAGAAATAAAATAAAAGTGGCTTTAATTACAAAATTCGAGCCCAAATAAAATCCAGAACTATACATTTGACTTCGGCTACAAAATTGACTACCATCTTGTCCAACTTTGCCCTTCATGTCTTCATAACAATTGTATCTCTCTGAATCATCTGAAATATGAGACAAAAATGAGGCAAATCCAATCTCTGGTTCAAGAGTTATGGTAAAAATAGTGAAGCAATGTAAAACTAGAATTTATTATTAAAAATGGCTAAAATATAATCAAAGGCCCAAGACCCAAATAAGTATAAAAGTCATTATTTATTAACTAAGGAGTCTAAAATTATTAATCAAGAGATAAAAAGAAGTGTATGAAATATTCAACTATCAATGCTCGAGCATGGAAATTTCTTTGCTCGAGCATCATGAATATGTTCATGCTCGGGCAAGTCATAGACTAAGGCAAGAATGAGGCATGTGAGTCTTTATGCTTAGACAGTAGATCGCCCATGCTCGAGTAGGCCATAAGGTATGCTCGAGAAAAAGGCTTAATCAGAAGTGAGAAAGCGAGTTGAGCATAGTGCTCGAGCATGATAAAATCATGCTCGGGCAAAGCTCATTTAGAGCCTATGAGATGGGGGAAGGAACGATGTTGCTCGAGCAGCCTTACTCTTCTGCTCGAGCATGGTGCTTGAGCAAGACTCATCAGTCTTGCATTTTCTCACTAAGCTCGTTGATGCTCGAGCATGTAACATGTGCTGCTCGAGCAAGGTCAGATAAATCTCTTTCTGCTGAGACATGATGATACTCAGGCAACCTTTATATGGTGCTCGTGTTGGGATCCGTACAACGCAGTGGATTAAAATTTTCTACGAATCCGTCCCGAGGATCACTCAGTGCGTTTAAATCAAGGCTAAGGAATCCGGATATTACCTTTTAAGAATTCGTCCGCGTCTCGTTCTTCCTTGAACAAAGGGCTACCTCCTCGATCGCGAAGACGACTCTTAGAATCCTCTTCCTCTACTTGGTATCCACACGAACAATCCTCGTACACGGCTACGCGACTGCTAGTGCCTCTTGTGTGTCTCTCTCAATTTTCACTCTAGGGTTTCTCGCGGCTTTTCGAATACGCTCGATTCGAAAGTCCCGTAGGTTTTCTAAAACACATTCGAGCGTATTTAATGCAAAATTAATCGTATTAATTTTTGAATTCAAACTTTAGATCTGGATTAAATATATATTAATTAAATCTATCCGATAGATCTAATATAATAATATTTATTTAATCGAATTAAAAGCCGATCTGAAATTTCAAATTTGAATCTAGATTAAAAAATAATTAATTAAATCTATCGATAGATTTAATCCAACCTATTTATTTAATCCAAATTTAAAAGCCTTCGATTTAATTTATCTCAATAAATTAAATCGGAGAAATGATATCTATCTATTTATTTAAATCTAAGATACCAATATCTCAATTTAAATTAAATAGACAATAATATCTTTATTCGAAAATTAAATGAGATACAATATCTCTGTTTGTTTTAGATATTTAATTTATCAAATAAATTAAACATAAAACAAATAATATAATAATAATATTTTAATCTCAATTAAATAATATCATTATATTATTTTCGAATTTAAATATATATATATATATATATTTACCCAGTTAAACTCGCATTCATTAATCTCGGATTAATCGAGATTCAATGAACCTGGACACTTTTACCCGTGTTAGATTATTCTTGTGTGCGACCACAGGGCCCATGTGAGATTGGCGGTGGGCCAACACTGTGTCAGCCCACAAATCGCAAGCGGCCTCTAGCAAGACATTGCGACTACCCAACTCATATGGGGATCGATGACACGATACACCTATCGTACAACCATGTCACATCCCTTTTGTCACGCGATAATTTGGTCAAGGATGAGGCATGGATAATGTCAACTTCCTTTTCTTGACCATTACTTTCGATTCTCGAGTAGTCTAATAAGTGGAATGGAAACTCCTTTCCATCACGGTATGGCCATACATTTCTTAGACTCACTCATCGAGGGCCCAAGATTATCTCTACGAATGTGAGGGACAAATTCCATCTTGACCATTCACGTCCCTCCGCATGAAAACCACGATCCCGATCCCGGCCTTTATCATCACCCGGTCAAAGGTGACTTTTGACTAGGTCAAAGACCAGTGATTCATCATGTAGGAATCCATGATGATCTCGAGTCATAGGGCGTTGTGACGCGGTTATACCCGAGATAAGCTTATGACTTAATCCATGCAGCTTTCTCATAGTGGGTCGGTCCAGCACCTTGTACTCTTACAAGTGCCCATGACTTTGATTGTATCTCCATACCTCATCAAAGTCATACTGGTCTTAATTCATCTTCGCTCCCGCATAGATGACCGACCAGGGACATTTAGGATAATCTATAAGATGTATCCAGGGATGCAGTTATCAATACGAACATGTAGACGAAAATGATAACTAAAGAAAATACTTTAAATAACTCAAATATCCAAAGTACAATGAATTGCCCCTAGGGCATAATTTCCAACAGCTCGAGCAAGGAGTTTCAATGAGAGAGAATTTGCTCGAGCTAATGTTGCTCAAGCAAGATTCTCTAAAACGCAATCTTATTAGATGGAATCATTAAACACAGATCGAGCAACCATATTTCAAGCACAATATTTAATTCAATAATTCATAAATTGTAATCATAAAAAATATAGGAGCTAACATTCTCTCCCTTTTCATGATGATAATTCAAAAAGAGATGAGAGATTATTGAATTGAATAAATATTAACGTGATAATCTGAGATTAAGGCAATATTGATAAACTGAAATCAAATTCATATTGACTTGAACTTAGTTGATTACAATCAGGAACACAAAAAAGAAATATTACAACCAAACACACATAAGTTAACCACAAGTAAACATTAACTACTACTCTCCCCCTTTGTCATCGGTAAAAAGGGGACCCTGAACAGATGGAGAAGGAGGAGCAATATCAGGGAAATCAGAAGATGATGAGGAAGGAAGTGGGACAGTGGAAGGATGAGTGGGAGGAGGAGGAGCAACGAAAAGATATGAGGCAGATGGAATAGGAGAGGCGGAAGCAGGGGTAGGTAAGTCCACGGGACCATCAGGGCCAAAGCTAGTCATAAAGTTGTCAAGCGTGTAGTCAAAATTCTGAACTGCCTTGTGAACACCATATTGTTGGCTAGCAAGACACTGAAGTTCCTTTTGAATGGCTTGTTGTTGATCAAATATGACAAGAGAAGCGTGTATCCAATTCTGACTTGAAGTCTTGCAAGGCTGTATCCATTTGTATGCCAAGATTAGTCTTTAGATTCACCATTTCTTTGGAGAAGGCCTTGATCATTTTAGTTGTGAGAGTCAAATAGACTTCCATAGATCGCAAGACAGGTGCCATAGCTTTCTAAATGGAAGCCTCAACAATAGTCTGGATGGCCGCTTGGGAAAAAGATGGTACAAAAAGAAGAAGGACCTGCTTTGGAGGATTCGGCATCATCAGGAGGATGCGAAGCAGTTGGGTTGGAGGTAGATGACTGAAAAGATTTTATTGGTGCTTTACCCTTCTGCTTTTTGGACGACACCTCAGTGAAGGATATCCGCAGCCTTATCATTGTTCTTTCCCAAAACAAGGTGGATATGCTTCCTTGTCATCCGAGAGGAACCATATGTTGTTAACTTGCAAAATACGAGAAAGGCCCGAAGCTTGACTTGTTCCTCAGAAATGAAGGAAACCATTTCTTCCATAATCCTATTGCCAAGATTCCTAGGTTCCTTGGCAACTAAGGAAGCAAAGCGCTCAAAATCTCTTAGGATGAAGTGAGTAAAAGGATGAAGTGAGTAAAGCTTTGTCCTTTCTACACTAAACTCCGACTATACACATACCATAGCACCCTGTATTCATCCTTCATCATAGCAGGAGTGACATTAATCTTCTTACCAGGCTCCAATGGTACATAGGGAAGCAAAATCTAATGGCACTCAGTAGAAGAAAGCTTTGGAGTATCCTCTGGGGGATCAACAATGCCAATAATGACATTGAGATCATGAGCGGTGATCTTGATCTCTTGACCCCGAAGCTTGGTAACCAACACGTCGTTGTCATTTTTGTTAGCCTTATATTGAAGATGCATGTTGTGATAGAAGACACGAACGACTCCGGGTAAGTATGGCTTGCTAAGACGAGGAGAGGCATGTACTGAGCAAGCCATTCAGTCAAGTCCAAATTGCATTTTTCCATGAAGTGCTTCAAATCAACATATACAATGGGACATGATGGTCTTGATCAAGACCTTTTGTCATTAGCCTTGGGGTCTACAATCAACAATTAACCAAGGATTGCGTATAGGCAAACCTAAGATCGTTCTCTCTTTTTTAGGAGCTTTTTATTGAATCCTAAGTAATCTAGATGTCATGCAAATGAAATGAAAACAAGGGGGATTGGGTTTTGTTGAGATTATAACAAGAATTAAAGACAAAATGAAAAGAGCGAGATTTAATCAAATTAGAATGGATCAACCCAGAATTGGGATTCCAAGACATTCCATCATCGAACAAAAATAGAATAACTGAACTTATGATTGATTCTAGACAAACCGAAATCTCGCATTTGTCCAAAACTCCTCAACTAGACGATCGCCTAGCATCGATCGAACACGTGGCGAGCTTGCTGTACGATCGCACAACGCTCTCTACAACCCGGTCCAACCTATGTCCTTGGGATTTCAATCTGGGCATTAAATCTAATACCCAATCCATGACTATAATCGGATCCGATTAAAATCAACGAAACAAGTCATTACTAATTTAAGCACAAGTCCTCCGGATGACACCATGGAATCCTCAACTCATGGGTCGATCACGAAACTTAGCCAAGCATGGCTGTATAAAATGAAAATGTAGAAAGAAAGATGTTCATCATGACCACGAAGAACATGAACAAGTTCATCATGAACATGAAGAACACGAAGAACAATTAAAGAAAATGAAAGCTTCTATTCCAAAATAAATCTCAAGAACATAATGAATGCATAAAGGAAAAAAGATGAATAACATAAAATTAACATAATTAAAATGAAAGATTAAAACTAAGCCATACCAAGAAGGAGGCTAGAAATACAAAAGAAAAACAATACATGAAAGGAAAGATTAAAAGTAAGCCATACCAAGTAGGAGGCAACAAATTAAAGACTAGAATTAAAGACAATACATGAGACTATAAAAGCTAAACTAAGCCATCCCAAGTAGGAGGCAAGAAATACAAGAAGGAAATCAGAATGGGAGAGTTCTTGGACTCTCCAAGGTGTGTCTTGCTCTTGCAAAACGTCCATGTATTTATAGAAGACTTGGAAGAACTATTGAGCCACAATTCTTGACTTTGGTGGTCCAAAAACGCGTCCGATTTACAGCCTGATTTTCACCCAGATTTCGGTGGCTTTCGGTGAAGTTGTCTTCATATGAAATGTAGCCCCGGATGTCAGCTTTCCAGGCGCGCAAACCGGACCTCAAGTGAAGGTCTGTAGCTCCAGTTATGGATCAAACACCGAACATTGTTCCAGAGCCCAGTTCCAGCGCCTTGTTTCGGTTTCCAAGCCCATTTTGGACCTCTAAACATCTGATTTAGCTTTTGGGCTCTTCATAAGAGTTGTAGGTATATCTTTCAGCTTTCCTACAATATAAAGTGAAGATCTATTTGAGGTCTAGAACTCAAGTTATGACTAAATTATGGAACAGTGTTCACTACCCCATTGTGGTAAGAATGTAAATTAAGTTCAATTTTGAATCCAAACTCTAAATATGACCAAGATTAATGCAAATGAAGTCTAAAAACTCATTATGAAGATGAAATCACATATTTAACTAATTGATCCATTAAAGCATGATAATGACAGACTTTATAGCTTCTTTTTGCATATAAAATAATATGAATTCAAAGATTATCAAACTCCCCCACACTTATCCTTTTGCACTCCTGAGCAAAATAAAAAGACAAGGAGCAAGAAAAACTTCTCTTTTCTAATAATTGCTGAAATTTCAAAACTTAACAAGGTTCACAAAAGCTTCAAAGGATCAACCAATCAAGACAAAAATCTCTTCATCTCAAATTATAAATCATGGCAATATCATTCAATGATGCTGATCACATAAGGTAGTCTCTCAAGGGATGCCTTCAATCAATCTCTCAACTGTATATGGTAAATAAGTGTATCGCTCAAATTCTACTCAAGAAAGTTGTTCTACCATAAGCTTGCTCAAATTCTACATCTCCACTACTCATAACACATGCTTGCAAAATTCAAGAGGACTTGTTATTAAGGTTGTAATGGGGCTATGGTAATGGTGGGTAATGGTATGGAAATGAGAGGCTAAGTACTTTAGAAATTTAAAAGAGCACTAGTAAATAATATAAAGTCACTCAAATAGCATTTTTTTTTTTTCTTTTTTTTTTGTTTTTTCCTTTTTTTCTTTTTTTTTTTCTTTTTTTTTTTTTTTACAATATTTTTTTACAATAAATGCCGAACAATGAATGGCACATAATCTAATACTTCTAACCAATGCTTTCCCCCCACACTTAAAATGTTGCACTCCTGGGCAACCCCCACACTTAACCACAAAACCAATGCTCAATAAATTTTCAAGGTACAGAATAAAATAGTCAACATTTAGGCTAGTAATGCGGCTTAGAAAGGAATGAGTCAAAAAGGCACAAAGGGGCTAACAAAGGAAATATAATTGAAGGGAAAGGCTATTTAGTCAAAGTAGGAAAATGAAAGAAAGAAAACAAGCCTCCATCATATTTATGCATACAAGTGAAAAATGTAGTTTTGAAAAGAAAGAGAGCAAGTTCTAGAGAATATAAATCATGAGCAGATGCACACAAGAAAGAAAGAATGGAAGAAGAGTATTTCCATTCATGCTGGCCCAAAATCTCACAAAGGTTGCAATCAGCATCACAGAATCAACTACCAAGATATGATAATCTAAGAGTTCAAAATATCAATCAAAACAAAATGATCCATCAAAACCATAATGTCCAAGTGTAAAATATGAAGCAATCATAGAAGGAGAGAATGTATTATTCTTATTCTACTTAATGAACTACATTATTTCTACTTTTTCTACTGGATTGTGTCCCTTCCCCACACTTATCTTCCTCGTACAACAATTAAGCCCACGTAATCATATAAATTAGGAAGAAAATAAGTGAGGAAAGAGACAACCTTTGTTAGAGTATCTTGAGTCGCTTGAAGGAGAAGTTCTCATCGCCAATGAGAATCAGGCATTTGTCTTCAAAAATATCTTCCCTTCTATTTAATTTCCTTATTGGAGGTGGCTCAGGATCAATCAGAAGGGGTCCAAGAATGTACGGTAGAGATTGGCTCTCCTGACGATCCTTCCAACAATGTGCCTGCAAAGAAGACAAGCAAATAGCAGTATCCCATCCAAAAATAGCAAGATGGAGAGATTTCAAGTGAAGTAAATTCATTTTAGGAACTAAACTCTCCAGATAACTATCACATCCAATGAAATCAATGACACTCCCATCATTAGCAGTCAAACAACCAGTTATATTGTTAGCATTCTCTTGTCGTTGCAAAATGGAAGGTGTGGAATCCAACTTAGTGTTGGAGTACACCACATCATCATTGCAATCACAAGAGATGGAAGGCAAAAGATTAGAAGAAGGAAGAGAATTTTTGGAATTGTCACCACCCGAGGGCTCCAAAATTTCAAAACAATCATTTTTCTTTTCCAAATCGGGTGGCAAATCACAAGACAACACTTGTCGGAAAGATTCATCAACATGCAGAATTTTATCAATCAAAATTTCAGAATCTTTGTCACCAACAAGACTACAAGAAGGTAATCCAATGGGATTTTTATGCATTTTACATTCTAGGCTATGATTGTTCTCACTCACATCAACAGCAGAATCCACAATCAATGCAGAATCACTAGTCAGTTCAAAATTACCGTATAATGCATCGTTAATTTCAGTGCAAATAGGACACCATTCATTATTAGAACAGGCACAATTAACGGAGTCACTCATAGATGCAAAATCGGGATAATCAGCATACCATTCAACAAGAACATTATCAACAACATTGGCATCCATACTTGATTCAATCTTTTCAAAATTAACATGCTTACTATCATTAATAGTACAAGAGGGTGCATTATGATCAATGGTAGAATCAACCACTTCACTAAATGCTTTCTTTTGAAGCTCAACAAGTAAATGACATTTTTCATGATAACAATCTACACACATTTGATATTCCTCACAAGAGCATGGAAATATGTCATTCAATTTATCACATTCATCCATAGTACTATGAAGAGAAGCATCTTCAACAGCCGAAGCATCACATGAAGAAATAGGAACACACTCATCAACAAGTACGGTCGAATCACTACTACTAAAGCCAATTGGTTGAGCAATTACATTTTCAAACAATTGAGGGGATTTAACAATGATTTCCTCATCCACCTCATTATCACTCAAATCATGAATTGCTTCATTAATCACAGTAGTAGGAGAGTCTATTTCTATAAGGATAGGATCATTACCAAATGGGAGAGAAGACTCTTCAATGTACTTTTGTACTTGCCTCATTTCTTGTGTATGTGTAATCATGAGAGAAGGATTTTCTTGGAAGTTCATTTTCAACATTTGTGATTGCTGCTCAATTTCCTGTCTTAATCTCTCAGACGATTTCAATTGTTGTTCCATCATTCTAAAAATAGAGTCCATGTGTTGATGAAAGTCATCCTTATGCGACCACTCCTCATTTACAGCCCAAGCCGTTTGATTTTGGAAATCTTCGATGGCTTCACAAATGGAAGGTTCTTGGTTGGGCACGCATGGTTGAGAATGAGGTCCATAAGGTGGCTCAAATGGGTATAGGGATTCATGAGATGGATGGCATGGTATGAAAGTGGGATGAAATGAAGGATGATATGGTAAGTGAGAGGGTTGACGATATTGTTGGAATGGAGGTTGTTGGTATGGTTCATGGTGGTGGTGGAATGGGCCATCACATTCTTGATTGTCTACAAAAGAGTGAGAATTGAAAGGTAGATCATGATTATCGTAAAACCAAGCCATGAAAGTTCAATGCAATTAATTCCCAATGAATGAAAAAAACAAAAAATAAATAACTATCAAACTGTAACTATAAAAATTAAGAAAAGGAATCTAAGAAAATACAAATGCAAGAGAAAAAGAAAAGGAAAAAGAATTCAAAATGGTAAAAGATGCAAGATGAACTCTTTTTTTTTTTTTTTTTTTTTTAGAGATAAAGAAAACAAACTCACACAAGCTACCTAAATGCAAAAATGCTAACAAAATTAAATCAAAAAAAAATCAAAAAAAAAAAATGTAAATCTAACAAGCTTCACATGAGAAACCCCTTGTCAAAAGTCAATTTGACAATTAGATTACCTAGGAGCCAATTACTTAGCTCCCCGGAACGGCCATTTGATCAAGACCTTTTGTCATTAGCCTTGGGGTCTACAATCAACAATTAACCAAGGATTGCGTATAGGCAAACCTAAGATCGTTCTCTCTTTTTGAGGAGCTTTTTATTGAATCCTAAGTAATCTAGATGTCATGCAAATGAAATGAAAACAAGGGGGGATTGGGTTTTGTTGAGATTATAACAAGAATTAAAGACAGAATGAAAAGAGCGAGATTTAATCAAATTAGAATGGATCAACCCAGAATTGGGATTCCAAGACCTTCCATCATCGAACAAAAATAGAATAACTGAACTTATGATTGATTCTAGACAAACCGAAATCTCTGCATTTGTCCAGAAACTCCCTCAACTAGACGATCGCCTAGCATCTGATCGAACACGTGGCGAGCTTGCTGTACGATCGCACAACGCTCTCTACAACCCGGTCCAACCTATGTCCTTGGGATTTCAATCTGGGCATTAAATCTAATACCCAATCCATGACTATAATCGGATCCGATTAAAATCAACAGAAACAACTCAGTTACTAATTTAAGCACAAGTCCTCCGGATGACACCATGGAATCCTCAACTCATGGGTCGATCACAGAAACTTAGCCAAGCATGGCTGTATAAAATGAAAATGTAGAAAGAAAGATGTTCATCATGACCACGAAGAACATGAACAAGTTCATCATGAACATGAAGAACACGAAGAACAATTAAAGAAAATGAAAGCTTCTATTCCAAAATAAATCTCAAGAACATAATGAATGCATAAAGGAAAAAGATGAATAACATAAAATTAACATAATTAAAATGAAAGATTAAAACTAAGCCATACCAAGAAGGAGGCTAGAAATACAAAAGAAAAACAATACATGAAAGGAAAGATTAAAAGTAAGCCATACCAAGTAGGAGGCAACAAATTAAAGACTAGAATTAAAGACAATACATGAGACTATAAAAGCTAAACTAAGCCATCCCAAGTAGGAGGCAAGAAATACAAGAAGGAAATCAGAATGGGAGAGTTCTTGGACTCTCCAAGGTGTGTCTTGCTCTTGCAAAACGTCCATGTATTTATAGAAGACTTGGAAGAACTATTGAGCCACAATTCTTGACTTTGGTGGTCCAAAAACGCGTCCGATTTACAGCCTGATTTTCACCCAGATTTCGGTGGCTTTCGGTGAAGTTGTCTTCATATGAAATGTAGCCCCGGATGTCAGCTTTCCAGGCGCGCAAACCGGACCTCAAGTGAAGGTCTGTAGCTCCAGTTATGGATCAAACACCGAACATTGTTCCAGAGCCCAGTTCCAGCGCCTTGTTTCGGTTTCCAAGCCCATTTTGGACCTCTAAACATCTGATTTAGCTTTTGGGCTCTTCATAAGAGTTGTAGGTATATCTTTCAGCTTTCCTACAATATAAAGTGAAGATCTATTTGAGGTCTAGAACTCAAGTTATGACTAAATTATGGAACAGTGTTCACTACCCCATTGTGGTAAGAATGTAAATTAAGTTCAATTTTGAATCCAAACTCTAAATATGACCAAGATTAATGCAAATGAAGTCTAAAAACTCATTATGAAGATGAAATCACATATTTAACTAATTGATCCATTAAAGCATGATAATGACAGACTTTATAGCTTCTTTTTGCATATAAAATAATATGAATTCAAAGATTATCAGTCATGTCTCGTAAGAGCGTGTAAACAAGGGATGATCATCAACAACAATGTCACCAACAATCATACTCGGTGAAGGTTCTCCGCAACCGACCATCTTGAGGATGACTTGTCGACACTTGCTCTTTCTTGCTTTCGAACCTTGTGATTTGAGTGAGAATGAGACTTTTAGCTTCTTGCTCCCGTGAGGCTTGAGATTTTTGGCTAATGGATGGCTTAGATTTCTGTGAGTAATCTTCTTTTTCTTTGGAGTGAAATTCATCGATAGTTTTCTTAGACTCGTTGGAACCCGATGGTGGTGGAGAAGGAGACCGACGGCATTTTTCTTTACTCGTAGGAAGAGAACCAGTTTGGTACCTTGTCGTTGGCTTTGGAGACTCTGAAGCATTACATCTTTCTTTGGCTTCTCAACGGTCTTGGATTTGGTACCCTTTGTTGACGGATTAGAGGATTTGGAAACCAATGCCTTCGTCATGACTTTGGTCTTTTTGGATTTTTCAGAAGCGTCGACTTTGGTACAATAATGCCTTGATTTCTTCGTGGGAGATTGAGTAGAAGAGGGTTTATCACTTGAACCATCCATTGATTGAGTCAAAAGAGAAGAAATTTGAGGGAGATAAATACTGATGGGTCCGATGAGGGGGTAAGCGGATTTGGAAGGAGACGATGAAATTTGAAGAAGTGAATCGGTTACGAGGTTAATCCACTTCAATGAACAGTTGTAACGGTGCAGTTTCAAGTAACAATTTGCAAATGATCGTAACGGTTTAAGAGAATATGAGAAGAAAGGGAGTCTAGGGTTTCGATGGCAATAAACAGGGAAAGGGTGATTATCCATTGAAATGAAACGACACACGCCTTTTGAAACCCTGATAGCCAATGTTGCTCGAGTAGGGGTCTTGCTCGAGTAGATCTCTTGTCTTGCTTGAGCATGGATGAGTACAAGTGATTTAATTTCAAATGAAATGAAACTGAAATAACTAGATTTAACCTCCCATCAAGTGTGTACTGTGAATGCTTGACTTATACATAACATTGGAACAGAAAGGCATTGAGATTCACGTTGCTTTGTTTTTTTAAAAAATATCCATCAGCTTAGCGTGCTCGGGCAGCTTGAAAAGTGTTACTCGAGCATTGTTCATCTTTTGTTATGCAACGTCCACATTTCTCGTTGCTGCTCGGGCAAATGTCCAAGCATGCTCGAGCAGCAACCATTACTCCTCTAAATTCAAGAAAACAATATCCGCTGTTGCTCGAGCATGATGTGTAGTGTGCTTGAGCATGGTTCTTCAGTCTGATTACTTGAACTTTTGCTCGAGCAGGATAGAGGAGTATGCTCGAGCATTCCCTTTTGACTTAACTTCCTTACTGCTTTTTCTCGTTGTTGCTCGAGTAGGGCTGAAGGACATGCTGCAAGTGCGTGGGTATGAACATCACTTTGACATCTTTCTTCTACACGTGGTCTCTGATAAAGTGATGTCTCACATCAATATGCTTGGTCCTTGTATGTTGAACTGGATTTTTCGCCAAACTTATTGTGCTTGTGTTGTCACAAAGGATTGAGATTTCTTTCAGATGGATTCCCAAGTCAGATAATTGTTGCTTTAGCCACAGGACTTGTGCACAACAACTTGATGTGGCAACATATTCAGCTTCAATGGATGACACAGCTACCGTGGTTTGCTTCTTACTAAACCACGATACGAGTGAACCTCAAGAATTCACACCGTCCACTTGTGCTTTTTCTATCGGGCCTTGTAACCGTGATCGTAGTCCGAATATGCAACCAAGAATTCTTGTTGACTTTTTAGGAACCAAAGACCCAATTCCTTCGTATCTGAGAGATACCAAAAGATTCTCTTAACGTGCTTGGCATGTGATTCTTTAGGAGCTGATTGGAATCTCACACACATTCCCACACTGAACTGAATATCAGGCCGACTTACAATTAAGTAGAGTAATGACCCGACCATTCCTCTCGTACTTAGCTATATTGAAGTCCTTGCCTTTTTCTTCATCCGCGTCTAGCGAACCTGTTGAACTCATTGGGGTGTCTGCACTATTGCAATGCTCCAATCCAAACTTATTGAGCAAATCACGGAGATACTTTGTTTGTGAAATGAATATCTGATTCTTCCGTTGTTTGATTTGCAATCCGAGAAAGTAGTTAAGCTCTCCCATCATTGGCATCTCGAACTCTCCCTGCATTTTCTTGGAAAATTCCTCACAGAGAGAATCATTAGTAGCACCAAATATTATGTCATCTACATATATTCCTCCAATTAAAAGTTCATTAAGACTATTAGTTTTGATGAAAAGTGTTGTGTCTGCTTTTCCTCTAACAAAGCCTTGATCTAAAATAAATTTACTTAGGCGTTCATACCAAGCTCTAGGAGCTTGTTTAAGGCCATATAAAACTTTCTTGAGGCGATAAACATGATCTGGATGATGATTATTTACAAAGCAAGGAAGTTGTTCAACATACACTTCCTCCTGAATAAATCCATTTAGGAAAGCACTTTTCACATCCATTTGATAAAGCTTGAATCCTTTGATACAAGCAAAGGCTAAGAGTACACGTATAGCTTCCAATCTAGCCACTGGAGCATAAGTTTCCTTGTAATCAATTCCTTCTTCTTGATTATAGCCTTTGGCAACTAATCTAGCCTTGTTACGGATTATGATTGCAGATTCATCTCATTTGTTTTTGAATACCCATTTAGTGCCAATGATCGGGTGGTCTTTAGGCCTAGGTACTAAGTCCCAAACTTGATTTCTATCAAATTGGTGTAATTCCTCTTGCATTGCTATCAGCCAATCATTGTCTGATAGGGTTTCGTCAATCTTAGAGGGCTCAATCTCAGATATGAAGGTAGAAAATGTAACCTCATTTAAAGTAGTTTTTCTGGTTCTTACCCCTTGATTTACATCTCCTATTACTTCGTCTAAAGGATGATTCCTAATGAACTTCCAAGCTCTAGGCTGAGATTGATCAAGATTTTCAAAGATATTTTGAGAATCATTTTCAAAAACATTTTTTAGGTTTTCAAGAGAGTCAAGAGTTGTTTTTGAAAAGAATTGATTTTTATAAGAAGCTTCCTTATCATCATCCAGAGGTTCATCAGACTTAGATTCACAGAACACAACATGTATTGATTCTTCAACTACACGAGTACGCTTGTTAAAACTCTATATGCCTTACTCCTATTTGAATAGCCAAGAAATATACCTTCATCGGTTTTGGGATCAAATTTTCCCAGATTGTCCTTACCATTGTTATGTATGAAGCACTTACAGCCAAAGATATGAAGGTGAGCCAAATTTGGTTTCCTTCCTTTGTAAAGTTCATAAGAAGTCTTGTTGAGCTTCTTTTGGAGATACGCTCGATTGGCAATATAGCTGGCCGTGCTCATTGCATCTGCCCAGAAGACTTGTGAAGTCTAATTTTTATTCAGCATAGCATGATCCATTTCAGTTAGCACACAATTTTTCCTTTCCACCACACCATTCTGTTGTGGTGTTCTTGGAGCTAGGAAATTATGATCGATTCCATGAGCATCACAAAATTCTCTCGAACGCTTGATTCTCAAATGCACCTTCATGATTTGTTTGAATGGCTGTAATGCAAATACCTTTCTCATTTTGCACCTTATTGGCAAACACAACAAACATATCAAATGTTTCATCCTTAGAAGATAAGAAAATAGTCCAGGTGAAACATGAGAAATCATTGACAATGACTAGAGTATATAAGTTTCCACCAAGACTCTTTACCCTTGCAGGTCCAACCAAGTCCATATAAAGCAGTTGAAGAGGTCGATTTGTCGAGATTTCAGGTTTATTTTTGAAAGATGATTTGGTTTGTTTACCCCGTTGACATGAGTCACAAATCATGTCATTTTTAAAACAAAGTTTGGGTACATCAATCACTAAATCTTTTCTTAACAGCTTATCCGGTTGAAACATGTTGACATGAGCTAGACGCTCATGCCATAGCCAACTCTCATCTAAGTTACTAACAAAACATTTTTCAGAGTTTCCTTTAGGCAAATCCAAAGTATAACAGTTTCCTTCGCAAGGAGCTTTGAATAATACCTTAAGTTTACCTTTATCGATTGGGAGATCATCTTTCTTGACAATGAGACATTCTTCTGAGTCAAAGATAATCTAGTTGTTCTTGTCAGTACTTTGGCTCACACTCGAAGGTTGTGGCGAGACATTCCAAAAAATATACGTCTTTAATTTGAGGTCCATCCTTTACATCGATTTCACCAATGCCAGTGATTTTCCCAGATTGATTTCCTCCAAAGGAGACTTTATCGCCATCTTTTGTTCTCATTGCAACAAACTTGTATGCATCTCCTGTCATGTGTCTGGAGCATCCACTATCAATGTACCACTTGTTGATTCTTGATGCTTTCAGACGTACCTACAAGATCAGAGCAGATTAAGTTTTAGGTACCCATTTTTTCTTGGGTCCTTTGGAGTTAGTTCTGGCCTTAGGGACATAGGTTCCCTTAGGTAACCACTGGTAATTATCGACAAGTTTATCTCTTCTATCCTTTTTATGAAAACAAGATGAGGTACTGTGTCCCTTTCGGTTGCAGTAATTACAGTGAGCAAAAGGATTTGACGTATGAACGGTTTTCTAAAAATATTTCAGATAAGGTTTTCCACCGGTTTTCTTCTTGCCTTTCTTTTCGTCAAAAATAGGATTGTATCCGATGCCTAATTGATAATTTGCAAGCCTTTTTTTGAGATATACATTTCTCTTCCTAAATCCAGGCATTCATCACAGGCAAGGTTTTCACAAGAAAGATTCTCAACTCATTGTTTAAGAGTTATGTTCTCATCTTTTAAGGCTATATATTCCTCAACAACTTTTTCAAATTCAAATTGTATTTCATTGTACTCATCAAACAATTCATCATATGTAGGTTGTAAGTCATGTACCTCATCGTCTTTTTCTAGTTGCTCTTCTTTTGTCACCAGACAAATATTGGCAGTTTCCTCTTCTTCCTCGCTTTCTTCTTCTGAGGATCCGTCTCCCCATATACCGGACACATATGCCTTTTTCTTGAAGTTGTTGAATTTCTTCTTTTTGTCCTTTTCGTTGCCTTTTAGCTGAGGACACTCAGACTTGTAATGACCCAGCTTCTCGCACTCGTAACAGATGACTTGATCTTTATCTTTGAGTTCATGTCTCCATACTCGAGCCTTTTTTATGGAATCTGTTTCTAAAACCTTGATCCTTTCTATAAAACTTCTTGAATCTTCGCACGAACATAGCCATCTCATCATCTTCCTCATCTTCTTTGTCTTTATCTTCTTTTTCCTTCATAGCGTTAAGAGCAATACCCTTGCTCTTACTAGTGTTAACTTCATTTAAACCCTTCTTGAATTTTAATTTGCTTTCATATTCAGATAAACTTCCGAATAGAGCAGCAACTGAAGTCATTGATTCTCCACGAGCTTCTTCAATTGCGGTGACTTTGGCTTCCCAGTCTTTTGTCACGACATTAAGTATTTTCCTAACTTGAGAATTTTGTTCATACATTTTACCGAGAGCTGCCAATTGGTTGATCAGGTGAGTAAAACGAAGTTGAAATTCTTCGATGGATTCGTCGGTCTTCATGTGAAGAAGATCATACTCAGTAGTCAACGTATTGACTCGATTCTCCTTAATACCAATTGTTCCTTCATAGGTGATCTCCAAGGCATTCCACATTTCTCTTGCAGTTGCTAGATTGCAAATATAGAAGTATTCTTGCTGATTGAGACCACTTTGGAGCATGAGAATGGATTTTCTGTTAAACGTGATGTTTCTTCGGTTATCTCATCGTAGTCTTCTTCCAGCTTTGGAATTCTAAGTCCATCTTCAAGCACTGATAGAGCATAGTCACCTCTTTCGAAGACTCTCTATAGACCGAATTCAGTAGCCATAACAAAGACTTTGAACTTGTTTTTCCAGAAAGAATAATGTTGATCATTAAACCCTAGAGGTCGATTGATTGAAGCACCATCTGGCAGTATTACGTCCATGATCTAACTAGGGATGTTAATCCCAATGAAGTAACCTTGCTCTGATACCAAATGAAGACGTAATATCACCTAGAGGGGGTGAATAGGTGATCTCAAAATTTTTCGTGATGTACACACAATAGTAGACAAATCAAAACAAAGAAAGAGAATGGACACAGAGTGATTTATATTGGTTCGGTCTAATTCTTTGACCTACATCCAGTCCCCAAGCACACCTTAGGATTTCCAGTAAAACTTTACGAGTAGGCACGATTACACACTCTGTAACTTAGGATGATCCTATCACTCAGACTCACACCCCCTTACAAGTTGTAATAGTACACCCACACTTAAGGTCCCTCAACCTTAAGCTTTCAAACTGTAAATGGAATAAGTGTTTAAATAACTCCTCACGAGTAAATGATTAATGAAGACTGAAGCGCAATAAATATCCTAAGATATTAACAAGACAGTTGAAATAACAAAATGCAATAAGCTCAAATTGAATGCACAGTGTTTCGGTAGTTTGTGAATTCAATGCTTCGACTACTTATAGAGGTTGTAATTAATGACTGTTGATAAGGCTTTAAGGATAGCCGTTGAGAGTCTTGAATGTATCCGTTAGATAGACGAGGCTTCTGTTAAGACTTTCGCCGTTTGAATATTCCAGGTGGATTTTGCAACGACGACATTCTCTTCATTCCTTTTGTTTTGCCTGTTGTGAAATAGCATTTAATGCATAGTCGGAATATCAGTGAGTGCTTTACTTTGATCAAAGTATTGGTTTCCTTAATTATCACTGGTTTAGGTAATCTACATGTAATGCTTCTAACACACGATTTGCTTTATTCGAATTTGTTATTAATCTATGGTTAAATAATCTGAAACTCAGGAACAAACTCGTTAATAGCATTTTGGTAATAGCAATGTGTAATAATCAAGTAATAAAATGATATAACAGGATTTAAGATTTCGGTGTCGAGATTTCAAAAACAGGGATGACTCTGCTCGAGTAACAATCCAAGCTTGCTCGAGCAAGCTTATCTTGATCATGTTAGGAAAATGATCTATGTCGCTCATGCTCGGGCAAGTCCTAGACTGAGGCAAGAATGAGGCATGTGAGTCTTTATGCTTAGACAGCAGATCACCCATGCTCGAGCAGGCCATAAGGTATGCTCGAGTAAAGGCTTAGTCGAAGTGAGAAAGCGAGAGTCGAGCATAGTGCTCGAGCATGATAAAATCATGCTCGGGAAAAGCTTGTTAAAAGCCTATGAGATGGGGGGAAGGAATGAAGTTGCCCGAGCAGCCTACTCGTCTGCTCGAGCATGGTGCTCGAGCAAGACTCATTGGTCTTGCATTTTATCACTAAGCTCGTTGATGCTCGAGCATGTAACATGTCCTACTCAAGCAAGGTTAGATAAATCTCTTTATGCTTAGACATGATGATGCTCGGGAAAACCTTTATATGGTGCTTGAGCAAGAAGTTTCAATCAGAGAGAATTTGCCTGCGCTCGATGTTGCTTGAGCATGACTCTATGCTCTGCTCGAGCAAGCTTATATGAAACGCAATCTTATCAGATGGAATCATTAAACACATATTAAGCAACCATATTTCAAGAACATTATTTAATTCAATAATTTAGAAATTGTAATCTGTTAGTTCTCAAGGTTTTGATGAAAACAAGACTTGAAATCGTTTGAGTTTTGAATCAAGTTTGATCATATGCACTCATATGATACTAAGTATGAATTGAGCTAATACAAGTGTTTAAGCATTTCAGGCAACAATACTTAAGTATGAATTAGAAATACTCGAGTATTGATTTAACAGGTAAAAGCATTGCACACTGGGTCTGGTATAATACTCGAGTATGTGTAAGCTGATACTCGAGTATTGACTTGATAGTTCACCACCGCAAACAAATTCTGATATGATACTCAAGTATGGAATTTTAGATACTCGAGTATTGGTCTAATGTTTCAACTTGTGCAGAATACCTCTAATATGATACTCGAGTATCAATTCTTGAATACTCGAGTATGTGACTTCTTGGCTGACAATACTTTCTGCATACCAGAATAATACTCTAGTATTGATGAAGTGATACTTGAATATTGGCAAGATACTTGAGTACTGGCAGGTTCCTACTCGAGTATGCTCAGCTTAAATATGATATCTACTCTCTGGATGTACAATACTCGAGTATGGGTAACATGATACTCGAGTATGTGAATTGAATACTCAAATTATGCCTTACTTTTGCTTCTCTGAGTTCATCTGTTTCAGGATAAAGCAGTAGATACTCGAGTATGTGAATTGCAATACTCGAGTATGTGAAGATACCCAAGTATTGAACTCTGTTACTTGAGCATTGACGAGAACAGATCTTTTATCAAAGAAACACGATCTTCTCGTAATGTTGTTCTAATCTTTAATTCTTCACTCATATCTTTTTAATTCTCATTCATTATTTATTATAATATCATTAATCATAATGATGGGTGATTTTTAGATGATTTAGTAACGGCCAAATTCTGATGAATCAACAGACAAAAATGGTTTCGTAAAACAAAGACGAACAGAGACAATGCATTAAACCCAATTAAGGCGAGATTGGCACAAATGGTTAATTGCTAACAACGATCATATTCAAACGGAAAAAATTAGATCCTACAATGGCTCTTTCTTTCCAACCATTATAAATTCACGAAGGACTGAATTCATCTGGACGAATGAACGCATACACAGAGAAAAGTATTCAAAGTGATCAATTCTTATTCTGTTCATATCTTCGGATATAATCATGTTTTAGTGTTTATTACTTTACTCTGTGAGAGAGATTTATCAATTGTATTCACATTCATACAAAAACTCAAGGTAGTGGTATCTTGAGGCTGGCTGTACGATTACGACTTGTAAGGGGGAGTGGTTCCTGGAGAAAGAGGATCATCCTGTATACAGAGTGTGTAATTGTATTTGTGAGTTAGTGAAAAATCCCAGAAGTCTGGGTACTGGATGTAGGTGAATAAGTTGGACCGAACCAGTATAAATCCCCTGTGTCATTTATCTTTATTGCTTTACTATTTTTACTGTTTCATCGTCATACCAGAAAATAATTATCCGTGATCACCTATTCACCCCCCTCTAGCTGATATTCCACCTTCATAATCATCAAAAATACACGAGCTAACAAAAAGAGCTTGGGCTTAGATGTGAAAAATTCATTGCTGCCCCAGAGGATGTATGCTGTATTAGAAGGATGATGCTGAGCTGACCAAATGTAAATTCTGTGAACGTGACTGATACAAAGTTGTGAGGAATGGAAGGAAAACGACTCGTCAAGCATTAAGCAAGATGTGGTACTTTTCTCTCGTGCCCAGACTTTAGAGACTTTATTCATCAGAACAAACAGCTACTCATATGAGATGGCACGAGGAGCATCGCAAGGATGAAAAATTTGTGACGCATCCATCAGATGCTGAAGCTTGCCTTAAATTTGACAAGGTGAACCCTTTGTTTGCAGGGAATCCCCGTAATGTCTGTCTTGGTCTATGTTCTGATGGGTTTGCTCCTTTCAACAATACGAGTAGGAATTATTCCTGTTGGCCTATGATTGTGACTCTGTACAACCTCCCACCTTCCATGTGCATGAGAAGAGAGTTTTTGTTCCTTAACACATTAATCCCTTGGCCATCCAACCCAAAGAAGAAGATAGATGTGTACCTCAGGCCTTTGATAGATGAGTTGAAGATATTGTGGAGTGAAGGGTTCTTACGTACGATGTATCATTGAGCCAGAATTTCACTATGCGGGTTGTGTTAATGTGGACGATAAATGATTTCCCTGCATATGGGATGTTGAGTGGCTAGCAAACGTCGGGGAAGCTTGCATGCCCAATATGTCTTGAACAATAATGATCATCATTAATGTTTGCGGGGCGTGCTGGGAAGTTCTGCGAGAATCGGTTGATTGGACTACCTTTGAGCGACCCATTCCTAGCGAACGAAGGGAGTGAGAGGTCTTTAATTAACCGTAAGGCACAACAAAAAGTGGTCGACATTTATTGCATTTATTCTTTGTTTCAAACACCAACATATTTATTTCATTTCACATTGCGTTATTTAGGATGTATTTTTGTGCTTATAGGAAACTTATCAGAAGCTGATGCAGGAAAGACACTCGTAGAGTGGGAACGACCCTGCATCTTTTCAGTCCTATAACGAGAGTCTATTCATTCAGGCTGCAGGCGATTTAACAACAAAGGCAAGATCTTTGGATATGGTGCCTCTGCCAGCTAACTGAGGCAAACAAAGCGCTCCTCATTCGGCATCGAAGGTGTTTTTACAAGTAAACATAATACATTTGATAATGACTGTTACATTTTCATTCCCTGGTCCATTTAAATGATGTATAAAAAATAAATGTACTTCCTAATGTTTTTGCAGATGAGATAAAAAGATGAAGGCGTTGGTGTAGGAGTAGGTAGTGCAGATGAGTCAGCAAGCAACTGAGCTAAGCTAGACAAAGCACCTCTAGAGTCAAACAACAAATAAGCTTAGCGAGACATAGCAGCAGATAAGTCGAGGAGATGATGAGGCGTATGCGTTTCAACTCCCCGTCCCTAATGAGAGGCAAGGGTATGGGGTCGGCTCCTGGTGATGATGACCATGTTGGTGATGATGATGATGATCACAATGCTATTGTTTAGACTACTTTTAGTACATGTTCTTTACAACATTATTATTTATATTTTGTGTTTCTCTGTGTAAACTCTTTATGATTGTTATTATATATTTTCATGATATACAACTTTTTTATTTATTTTATTTTTATGTAATTTTTGTTTAAAAATTTAATTTTTTTATTTTTTATTTTTAAATTTGTGATGGATTTGATTTGCAATGGATTTTTTTTTGTCACAAACCCTTGAATTTGTGATGGATTTTGTTTCTATCCCAAATCCTAAGAAATTTGCGTGAGAAATAAAATCCGTCGCAAATCCCCGGATTTTTGATGGATTTTAAAATCTGTCGCAAATTTTGGGATTTGCAACAAAATTTGATTTTCATCACAATTGCGACGAGGTTTTTTGTGACGGAAATTCAGTCACAAACACATTTTGTGACGGATTTTTTCCGTCATGAAAACTAACTTTTTCGTTGTGGACCCCCGCCCTAGATTTTCGAAGTCAAGCGATGTACCTATTGTGGCAAGTATAAGCACACTAAAACTATGAGCTACAAGAAACATGGATTTCCACTAGGTTTCAAATTTAGAAACTCTACGGTTAATGCAATATCTTCTAAGAATATGATTAGTTCACACACCACTTAACCTATTCGGATTGCTAGTTCTCCTTATGGTTCCACGGTTGAGCAATATCAAAAGTTGCTAGCTCTTGTACAGATTGATAATTCCTCTACTCAACCCTCAGCTTCTAAATCCTCCATCACTGTGAATAATGTTTCTACCATCGGTATTCATTTTATTATATGTTCTATTCATTCATTTTCTAATTCTTGGATCATTGATTCAAGATCTTCTGACCATGTTTGTGCTAATTTGTCTTTCTTTGCATTATATAAGTGTATTCCACCAATTTCTTTCAATCTACCTGATGGTACATGGGTATTGGCTTCTTATAGTAGTGTTTTTCATTTTTCTGATGTTTTTATGATTTTGGATGTTTTATATGTCCTGAATTTCCATTTTAATTTAATTTCTGTTTCTAAACTCACTAAATCTCTTCCTTGTTTTGTGTCATTTTAGAGACTCCAATGCCACATCGACTCCTTCCTTCATGGAGGATGATTGGTTCAGCTAGTGTCATTTAAGGGCTATACATCATAAATCAAGCGATACGCCTCCTTCTCTTTTAGTCAATAATGTTTCAACTATTGTTAATCCAATCCCTTTTTATCTTTGGCATTTTAGATTAGGCCATTTATCCAAAAATACTTTACATACTATCCGTAAATAAATATCCCGACATATCTTTTGATTCTTCATTTCACTCTTGTGATAGTTGCCATTTCGCTAAGCAACAAAAGTTGCCTTTCCCTAACAAGTACTAGTGCTTCTAATAAAATTTTTGGATTGGTTCATATGGATATATGGGGCCCATATCATTTACCTTCGTACATTGCCATAAATATTTCTAAACTATTGTTGATGATTTTTCCGATATACATGGATTTATTTACTTAAGAGTAAGTTTGAAGTTCGGCCTTATATTCATTCTTTCGTTTCTTCAAATGACCACTCGGTTTAATACCCCTGTTCAGATCATTGTCTATATAAAGGATACTTATATCGTGTGTCGGTCTAAGCAATAATATTATGAACTCTATTTCCCTCTTCCCGCTAAATCACTTTACCATACAAACCATCGATGCCCCAAAAGGAAAAAGAAGAGCCAAAGCTCGTACCCAAACCCAACACACAGGACTCCCAAAACAAAGAAAGAAGAAGATCGATTGTGGGAGATGACAAAAGAAACAACAAGGAGGATGACGCCTCACACACTCACACATACCACAGCCATGATCTTTGAAGGGAGAAGAAGGTTGAGAACGTTCTAGAAAAGCCAAGAAATTCCCCTATACCCTTGTTATGAACACCGATGCGAGAAAAAAATTAAGGTCTAATGGCTTGTTTGGGAATATACTAAAAACCCATGAGAAATATTTTAAGCTACATGATTAATTTGGGCATTCCAAACAATTTTATATTGTTAGAACAAAATGAAATTGGCCCTTTGGCATAAAGAAAACTCAAAATCAAAAACCAAACAAAGATAACAAACACAAGCTCTACTAGACAACCATTTACTTATGTTGCACTTTGCTATTATAACTAATTAAAAAGAAATAATTCATTTAAAATATGAGGTATATTACATGCACAAGATTAATTCTCTAATAGTTTCCAACCTCTCTTTTACTATCAAGATACAACTTTGTATATAGATATGAAATTTTCTTAAAAAAAACTTATTATCTTTTATTCTTATTATATATTTTTCTATTATTGACATAAGAAATCATTAATTATTTAATTAATCTTATTTATTGATTCACGTGAACCATAGTGCTTCAGGTTGCATGTTAAAGTTGTTAAAATGACAGATGTTACACTATTACAAAGATATAGATCAACAACATTATTGTATCTTAGAAAGCTAGATTACTATACACAAACAACCACAAATTACTCGACTTTTATATCCATTAATATATATGATTTTAGTGGATGGTTTAATTGGTGGAGGAGGAGGAGGCTAATCCGCCTTGGGCCTAAGTCTTTGTTGAGGATGACAACTGTGTTAGTTAGCCCTAGAATAAAAGATATTAGGTAGTGTGTATGGAGAGGTGATGAAGTCCTTTTTATCTTTAGCCTTGAGGTACACAAATCAAAAATAAACCAAGGATTACGTATAGGCAAACCTAGGATCGTTCTCTCTCTCGAGGAGCCTTTTATTGAATCCTAAGTAATCTAAATGTCATGCAAGAGCAATTAAAACAAGAGAAAAAATTGGTTTTGGCTTTTCAAATTAAAAAACTAAAATAAGAATGCAATTAAATTAAATGTTAAACTATTATTTTTGGTATTTTCTTTATAAAAATGGAATGGAGTATGAAATGTGTGAATGATGAATGCTCTTGGTAATGAAGAAAGTGACTATCCTCGCTCAAATAAAATATGGGAATCGAATCTTCATTAAGTCTTAATGAAAAACCTCAAGATACCACTTGAGTCCAATATTTCCAATTAATAGTAGCTCCTACAAACATAGCTAACTACTACCTCTTAGAGATATTGTTTAAAACCCTTATGTGCAATTAAAATTAGATTAATGCAACATGAGTCTTCTCAAATTTGAGTGCTAACTAGCCCATCAAGGGCACAAATAAATCATATTAACTAGACAATATCACGCTAATTAACATAATCTAATTGTAACCACAAAGAAATTAAAATAGATATAATCTTCACATTACACAATTCAATTTCAAATGCAAATATTCATTGCACATGGAGACATAACAGTAACCCAAGTCTGAGCTACAAATTGATATACCTAAAATATAGGAAATCAAATATATAGCATAAGCATAAAAATAAGCTAGAAAAACTCCCCAATGTAGTTTGTTGAGCTCAAGTTCATATCCTCATCACCAAGAAGCAAAGAATCAGCCCCTCATCGTCTTAATTGCACCCACAACTTTCTCAAACTCTTCAAAATACCCAAAATCCATAGGTCATGAATGCACTGTCAGATTTGAGTAAAAAGAGTATGGGTCTGTCAGTTAAAAATAGAAATAAGAGGGAGTTAACGATGGTGAAGGACTGCAAAAATGGTGGCGGACTGAGGATGGAAAATGATGGTGATGAGGAAATCTGCTGGGTTGAAGAGAAGGTATATGGCCGACGATGATGAGGTGTGGGTCCGAGCTATGGAGGAAGAAAAAGGGAAGGAGACTCTGGCTTGGTGAAAAACAGAAGAAGGACGACGGAGATGGTGTGGTGCTACGATGGTGGATGAAAGATGATGAAGGAGTGGTGAGATGGAAGAGAGAGTGACGGTGAGGGTGGAGAAAGGTCGTGTCTGGTCAGATTCAGAAAGGCCCAAGCTCACGCTCCACGGTGGTGAACAGTGGTTGGAAGGGAGTCGGTGAGGATGGGAGTGAGAGTGAAGGGAGACGGTGAAGAAGGGGTGGTCAACGGTGGATATCTCAGATCTCTGATCCTCTGGTTCTCATGGCACGATGCTCTGTTGCTCTAGTTCTTGTCGACGATGAAGATGGTGGTTGAGGGAGAGGGAAGGTCGCTGGCAGTGATGAAGGTGAGAGTGACCGCTGGCGACGATGAGGAAGGTGGAGGAAGGATTGAACGATGAAGGTCTAGTCCAGGTTGTTGGTTATGATTAGTTTTTGATGATGTCTTATATGGATGTCATTATTGAAAGCAAAAAGATTGAGTAATATAGTTATCTCCTACATTGACTAACTACTATGTTTAATGTAGATTAGTCCAAGTTAAATTAAGGAGAATAATCAATAAGGAGATAAGAGATGAAAGAAAGAAGTATCTGCAGAGGTTGTCAAGAAAGCAAGATGCTATCAATGGATTTTGGAGGATAACCAAGAAGAAGAGAAGAGACTAGAGAAAGATGTTATCAAAATAACTTGCACAATATAATAGGAATATCAACATTCAAGTTCTTGTGATACTTGGAAGTCTATATGATAAGCGAAGTTGGAATGAAGTTTCATCACTTTATGGATATTGAAGAAGGAAGAAGGCTGGAGAGAATGATGAGCTCAAGTTAAATGATGAAGAATGATCAAGTTGGGAGATGGAAGAAGGAAGCACTTGCTGAATGGAATGAAGATATCATTATTCAAGTTCTTATATTGATGCTAGGAGGCTCCAAGATCATATGGAAGTTGGAATGAGTCAATTCGAGTTAAATCAAGCAAATATGAGGTTTAGGATGAGAAAACTCGAGGTTTGAGTACAAACCTCGAGGTTTGAGTGTCTTCGGCGTCTCTCGTGTGTCTGGACTAGCAAACCTCGAGGTTTCAGTCAAAACCTCGAGGTTTCAGCCAAAACCTCGAGGTTTCCGCCAAAACCTCGAGGTTTCAGCCAATATCGGCTTTTCGGCTTCAACTTTGTTTCACGTTCGGACGGCGATGTCTAGTAATTCGATGATATCTCTTAAACCAGAAATTGGATTGAGGTGAAATCAGTGGCATATGAAACTACACTCCAAATACATCATTTTGATATAAAATTAAAGGCCAAAGGAGTTTAGATCAAGGAGCTATGATTTTTACAAGTTTCCATAAGAATCAACGTCACAGTCCAGACCCACCTTCGGTAGTTTGAGTGTAACTCACACACTACAAATCCGATTGAGCTAAAATCGGTGGCATATGAAAGTAACTCACAGAGATTTCCATAAAGACTTTAATGGACCAAAATGGAGTTCATACCAAGGAGATATGTCCCTCAAAAGTTGACAGGTCGACTTAGGACGTTGCAAAAACGCGGTCAAGAACGCTGACCTTCATTCATCGATCATAACGGACATAATGCAATGGTTTGGAGCTGATTCTTCTTGCTTTGGATTCTTACCTCGAGCTTTTACATGTAAACTTGAGTTTGAAATTGGCCAAGATTTTTCCAAGTTTTTCGAACAAAGTAAAACCTCCAGTTTATGAGAAACCTCTAGGTTTGAGCTCAAATGGTGCTTTCTCGAATTTTCGATTTAAGTGAAAACCTCCAGGTTTTGGAGAAACCTCCAGGTTTTGGAGAAACCTCCAGGTTTCGGCATCCGAGAACAAACATTTTTCATTGATTTTTAAAACCTCCAGGTTTGTGAAAAAACCTCCAGGTTTTCGTTTGGTGCAAAAACTTCGAAATTTCTACTTTTGAGAGAAACCTCCAGGTTTTGATAGAAACCTCCAGGTTTGGGAAAATAGAGAGCAAACACGATTTTGCAAGGTTTCACATTCAAAGTGAAACCTCAAGGTTTCGAGAAAACCTCCGGGTTTTGTCGACAACTTTGAAAAACCTCCGGTTTGAGAACAAACCTCCGGTTTCTTCGCGACCTCGAATTTCAAATCGACGAATTTGTAATGGCTTCTTGTTTGATCTTAATACTTCCTATGATTAATCTCTAATGTTCCTAGACATTTTTAACCACTTTTTAATGAGTTTCGAGATGATTAAAATGAAGGATTAGAAGCAAACCTTCAAAATATCGATTTGGTTGAAACATCAAAAGTTGTGCAAAAGTTCTAACGGCTATATTTCTTTATCCAACAGTCAGAGAATCTTCTCAACGGTCATATATTGATCTCTACCCATAAAAGAAGATAGATTCAAGCGAGAAAAAGGCGAGACACAAGCTTACATCTTCAATATCTTGATACTCGATTTTTACATCATTTTACACTCGTTTTTCATGTCTAGACAAACTGACTTAGAGTTAGATGATTTGTATTATTCTTCGAGTGTTCATTTATTCACTTCGAGAGAGAAGATTTATTGTAATCATTCTATCTATCGAGAGTTACTCAAGATTGGGTGATCTTGAGTGGGAACACATTGTGTTGATTACAACTTGTAAAGGGGAGTGAATCCTAGTGAGAGGATTACTTGAGTACGAGTGTGTAATCAAGCGGTGTGTTGATTACGGTTTGTAAGGGGAGTGAATCCTAGTAAGAGGATTACCTCTTGTACGAACGTGTAATTGAGTTGAAAGAAGATAGTGGATTGAAAATCCCAAGTGAAGCTTGGGACTGGATGTAGGTCAAGGATTGGGCCGAACCAAGATAAATCGGTTGCACATTCTCTTCCCTTATCTCTTACATTTCCAATATATGTTTGAATGTGCATATATATTTGAATGACGATTATTGCTTTATAAACTGATTTCGATGAGTTACGAAAAGATTTTCAAAGTTCCTAAATTTTTATACTTCACCCAATTCACCCCCTCTTGGGTTCATCCGGTTCTTACATTTGGTATCGAACAGGGTCTCTTGTTTAAACGACTTAACCGTCTCAAGAGTTTCAATGGCCGATTTTGGGTGTTCATCGTTTTCGAAGGTTTCGATTATACCATTCCACCATTTTTCAAAGATATTGATTTTTGGTTTTGGAAAGCTAGAATGACTAGTTTTATCAAAGCAACTGATTTTCATATGTGGAATGTTTTTACAAACGTTTTTGATTTCAAAACCAAGAAAGGATTGGACATGAAAAAGAAAATAAAATGTTTTCTTTGAACATTAGAGCAATGAAAATTCTTCATGATGCTTTAACCGAAAATGATTTTGAGAAAATCAAGTTTTGTCAGTAGTGCTAAAGAAATTTGGGATACTCTTGATTCTATATTTGCTTCTAACAAATATGTGGAAGTTGAAAGTGTTGACAGTTCATCCGAAACTATAAGTCTGCATATCCACAATTGATGAACAATTGGAAGTGGAGAATGAAGAAGGAGAAATCATTGGATACTTCCATGGTCCAGATCGACACAAAAGAACAAGAGGAAGAGGATTCCCAAGAAGAGCTCATGGATGATTATGATCAATCATTATCTCGAGCTCAAGATACATATGTAGTAAACAATTCCAATTCTTCTTGTGTAGTTAATAAAAATGATTTTGAGCAATTGCATAAAATTATTTTTCAACCAATCATTGATTCTAGTTTGAAAAGCAAGAATGTTTCAAAAAATAATGTTGGAAAATCTATTGGGAAGAATGAATGTTCAAATGAAGATTATTTGAAATTTTACTCTCATGACCAACACAATACTTACAAAAATATTTATAATAAGCATCATTCTATTATTTGCAATTATTGTGGAAAATCTGGGCATTTTTCTCATACATGCTATATTAGGAGAAATTCTAATGTGAGAAATGAATTTGTTTGGGTTCCTAAAGGACAATCAAGGTCCAATGCTAACATCAAGGACCCAAGTATAAGTGGGTACCAAAATGTCCATATAGTGCTTTATGTGTACAGGATTATTTGAAAATCAATGGACATAAAGGTACAGAGAAGATGAAAAAGAAGCCAATAGTTTCTCATGCTCCAATGAAGAAGATCATAGCATCCATATCAAACGAGAGAACTCTTGGGGCACCCATTGCTGAAATTAAAAGGTCAAATCATGAAAAGCAATGGATACAAGCAAGAAGAGTATCATCTACTTCAAGAACAAATTACCATAGAGTATCATCCATCTATCTTGAGGAGAACAAGAAGAGGAGAATATCTCAAGTTTCAAATAGAAGACTCGAAGTCTATATTTTCGAGAGAGCTTTGGACACCCATTGAAAGACATATGAAGAGTCAATGTGATAGGAAGAGGCAATGGGTAAGCAAAGTCAATCCTCCAAATACCTAACCCAAAGGTATACATGGTAAAACCTCCTCCTCTATCATCTGAAATATTTATGAGGTTTTATATCTTGTAGCCTTAGGAATGAGCATTGCAAATTATTTTCTTTAAAAACTGGGTTCTCACATCCCGATCTATTTTTGAAAGAAATTGCAATGTTCAATAGTTTAATTCTTTATGCATACATGATGATTTGAAAAGAAAGTTTTTTTTTTTTTTTTTTGCATAAACTCATGTTTAATTCACTTTGCTCAGCTGTTCTGAATTAATTATAAGTATAAGAGCATGTGAATTTTGGTTCCTACAAGCTAACGATGATTGGATCCAAGGTTGGATACCAAGAAAGAAAAAGATTTATACGGTTTTGTAGGATCAAATGAAGCTTCTCAAGAATGTAACATAGAGAAATAATTCTAGTCTTGAGAAAGCTAAACAACCTATGCTTAATGTTGATGGTGAACACCGAAAAAGGAGTTATCTACACCAATCCATCTCAACCAAGCAAGCTTCTATGAGGACAAGAGGAATTATGGTGATGTCTAATCCTTACCCCATATTTTGATTATATAAAATTCACTTTTGGGTAATGAATACTTGTCCATCATTCCATTCCTTTAGCAATCAATCATTTATATTTTTCAAAATGTTTTCGATTGCTAAATGGACCATAAATGAATTTGTGCATAACTTTCTAAGTTCATGTTTTTGAAATGCACAAGTGTAAAATTTGTTTGGATTTCAACTCACATTGTTTTTGAGAAAATGCATACAAATGCCTTGAAAACATATCCATACTTTGATTGCATTCAAATAATGCTTCAAATTGGAAGTTAATATTGTATATTGAATGTTGGATATGTTTCAAATTTGTCCAATTGAGTTTTCCCTATCATTCACACATTGATTTTGGAATTAAATGTTTTTGCTTGAACTCTTTAGTTTCATTATCTAACTAGTTGGACCTTATGTCTAACAAGTTAATCACATATGAGTTTCAAGTTTATCTCAATAAGAGAATTCAATTTGTGAAAATCTCATGCTTATTGGATAAATTCTTATTGGTCAAGTTACTCCAAGCATTATGAATGTTCATTAATGCATTAAATGTTAGTGCATTAACCATTATATGGAATAACTTACTAGGATAATATTATGGAACTCTAATCATTTGGATTAATGAGTTTGTACTTCATCATCCATGAATGCTAGTACTCCTTGTATTACTCAAATACATCAAGATTTGTGTTCATCTATATTCGAGTAACTATCTCTCGCATATTCATACTCTTGCCTTGAATGTTCTTATATTTTCAAGACTCTACCCTCTAAGGCAAGATTATCTCTTGGTCAATAGCAAAGTCATTAAGCTTATATATGTTGTGCTAAGCATGTCTTGATAATGCTTTACTTTCATGAATTTGGCTTTTCAGAAAATTCTTCAACATGTTAATTTCAATGTTCAACATGTTCTCTAAAACTGAAGCATTCAGATACATTCTGATTTATTATTTAACATGTTGACTTCCACCATATTTTTAAAGTGATCATTGTTTTCAAGCATGTTTCAAAAATGAATCTTTCATTCATGAAAATTTTTATACATGATCAATTTCTGAAAGAACATTTGAGATTTGAAACTATTTTCATATTTCATTATTATTCTTAAAAAAAATCTGATCTGATTCATGAACTGTGAGTTGATAAATGCTTATCTTTATGGATAAGATTTTCAATGCTATTTGATCAAACTTATATGTATTTTATCAATGACATCTTTTCTGCATAAAGTGTATTAACAAACTGTCATTGAGAAATAACATTCTTGATATCATCTAGTTGTTACCCTATTTGATTCATTGGCATGAATTTATTTGATTGGGTAAAACTATATTTTCGATCCTTAATTGTTATACTCTTTGCTTCAAATATCATATGATTTAATTCTATAAGAGCATAAGAGTTGTTATGTCTAATCTAGTGTGGACTCAAGAATCATTGAGTACCAAAGAACATTATTTTTGTAGTAGTTGACCAAAATGTTCTGTTGTTGAATACAAAGAACATAAGCAAATAGAATAGACCATTCTAGTGGCTATAACATCACTTGACTGACGTTCCATCACTAGCAAGAGGCTTAGACCAAGATGATAAGGAGCATGCTAGCTTGATGAGAAGCTATGAGCATAAACTAATTGGAAATCCTATACAAAGCTCATTTGGGATTTCTGCTTCTAAGATGCATTCAGAGCAATTGGTGGCCATAAAGACTCATCTTCTTGAAGCTCATTCACATCCAGAGATCCTCAATATTGGTCACATCATCAGAATGTGATTCGCCAATAATGCATCTATGGATTACAAATGATTATGGCTCAAGTAATTATGATATTACTTGAGTGAGGTATTGTAGTTTGAAATAATGTTCAGATATCATAATCATTTCTTTGCTTTCGTATCACTCTTCAGGCTAACTTGATTTTATTCACTCTAATTTTACTTCATGAAGTTTAGCTTGAGAACACTCATTTTTAAAATGATCCTTATGCTTTAAACTCCTTTATCATCATAAAAGGCATAAGTGATTTCTTCATACCAATTTCAAGTCCACCCAAGTGAACTTGAAAGTTCTCAATTCTGAGATACCATGAAACCTCATAACATTTGGTGTCATATTATTATTTGGTATCATTAAAAGGAGCTTCAATTTTTAGTCATGCATTCATTAAGGGAGAGTTTCACATTCATATGTGTATTATACTATAAAAGCTCATCACTTTCATTTGAAGAAAAACCCTTTTAAGCATTCTCATCTGCATTCACCATGTTTTATTAGTTTTGATGATGAATTAATATCATATTTTCCTTTCATTATCTTTATTTGAAAATATCATTTGGAAAGGAATACTTTGATATCTGGTTGCACTAACAAATCTCTTTTGCAAAGAAAGTTTTCAATTCATCACGGAGAATTGGTTGTGTTACATCCTTGGCGATCAATCTTTGAAGCTAGATGTGCTTTACATGGATGATCTATGAAGAAAAAGCAAAGGATGGAAGCCGAGTACTTGATCATATTCATTCAGATGAGATACAACTCAAGTAGCCGCACTTTAGTCTCATTTCACATCTCGAGGCTATTTAGAGCACATCACAGATTTCAAGGCTAGCGAGATGGACCTCATCGATTATTCATCAATTTGCAGAACCTACATGAGCATTTCTAATCTCTATCTTTTTATATTTAGTCGAAATTTTACACATGTTTGGTATCTATATGCTTTAATTGTGAAATTTGTCTTGAAAACCTCTCCAAATTCTTTCAAATATGTTTTCATAAAAACATTCCAAATTGCATCTTATTTAGAATGAAAACACTTTCAATCGGGAGAAAATCAATTCTTTAACTCTTTCTAATCTGGTTTCATATTTCTCTCTTTAATCATTTCTTCTTTACTTCAACTTTTTGCTAATGACAAATAAGGGGAGAGAATGACAAGAAAAATATGTTGCATCTACTGTATTTTCATATTCTAACATATTTTCCTTATAGTATTTGCCATCATCAAAAAGCGGGAGAATGTTGGTTATGATTAGTTTTTGATGATGTCTTATATGGATGTCATTATTGAAAGCAAAAAGATTGAGTAATATAGTTATCTCCTACATTGACTAACTACTATGTTTAATGTAGATTAGTCCAAGTTAAATTAAGGAGAATGATCAAGAAGGAGATAAGAGATGAAAGAAAGAAGTATCTGCAGAGGTTGTCAAGAAAGCAAGATGCTATCAATGGATTTTGGAGGATAACCAAGAAGAAGAGAAGAGACTAGAGAAAGATGTTATCAAAAGAACTTGCACAATATAATAGGAATATCAACATTCAAGTTCTTGTGATATGCGGAAGTCTATATGATAAGCGAGAAGTTGGAATGAAGTTTCATCACTTTATGGATATTGAAGAAGGAAGAAGGCATAGAGAATGATGAGCTCAAGTTAAATGATGAAGAATGATCAAGTTGGGAGATGGAAGAAGGAAGAACTTGCTGAATGGAATGAATATATCATTATTCAAGTTCTTATATTGATGCTAGGAGGCTCCAAGATCATATGGAAGTTGGAATGAGTCAATTCGAGTTAAATCAAACAAATATGAGGTTTAGGATGAGAAAACTCGAGGTTTGAGTACAAACCTCGAGGTTTGAGTGTCTTCGCGTCTCTCGGTGTCTCTGGACTAGCAAACCTCGAGGTTTCAGTCAAAACCTCGAGGTTTCAGCCAAAACCTCGAGGTTTCCGCCAAAACCTCGAGGTTTCAGCCAACATCACAGCTTCATTGTTTCACGTTCAAAGACGGCGACGTCTAGTAATTCGATGATATCTCTTAAACCAAAAATTGGATTGAGGTGAAATCAGTGGCATATGAAACTAGACTCCAAATGCGTCATTTTGATATAAAATTAAAGCTCAAAGGAGTTTAGATCAAGGAGCTATGAGTTTTACAAGTTTCCACAAGAATCAACGTCACGGTCAGACCCACCTTCGGTATTTTGAGTGTAACTCACACACTACAAATCCGATTGAGCTAAAATCGGTGGCATATGAAAGTAACTCACAGAGATTTCCATAAAGACTTTAATGGACCAAAATGGAGTTCATACCAAGGAGATATGTCCCTCAAAAGTTGACAATCGGCTCGGGGACGTTGCAAAAACGCGGTCAAGAACGACCTTCATTCATCGATCATAACGGACATAATGCAATGAGTTTGGAGCTGATTCTTCTTGCTTTGGATTCTTACCTCGAGCTTGGACATGTAAACTTGAGTTTGAAATTGGCCAAGATTTTTCCAAGTTTTCTGAACAAAGCAAAACCTCCAGGTTTATGAGAAACCTCTAGGTTTGAGCTCAAATGGTGCTTTCTCGAATTTTCGATTTAAGTGAAAACCTCCAGGTTTTGGAGAAACCTCCAGGTTTACGGCATCCGAGAGCAAACATTTTTCACTGATTTTCAAAACCTCCAGGTTTGTGAAAAAACCTCCAGGTTTCGTTTGGTGCAAAAACTCGAATTTCCACTTTTGAGAGAAACCTCCAGGTTTTGACAAAACCTCCAGGTTTGGGCAAACGAGAGAGCAAACACGATTTTGCAAGGTTTCACATTCAAAGTGAAACCTTGAGGTTTTTGAGAAAACCTCCAGGTTTTGTCAGACAACCTTGAAAAACCTCCAGGTTTGAGAACAAACCTCCAGGTTTCTTCGTGACCTCAATTTCAAATCGACGAATTTGCAATGGCTTTTTGTTTGATCTTAATACTTCCTATGATTAATGTCTAATGTTCCTAGACATGTTTAACCACTTTTTTAGTGAGTTTCAGATGATTAAAATGAAGGATTAGAAGCAAACCTTCAAAATATCAGATTTGGTTCAGAACATCAAAAGTTGTGCAAAAAGTTCTAACGGCTAGTTTCTAACGGCTACATTTCTTTATCCAACGAGTTAGAATCTTCTCAACGGTCATATATTGATCTCTACCCATAAAAGAAGATAGATTCAAGCAGAAAAACGCAGAGACACAAGCTTACATCTTCAATATGCTGATACTCTGATTTTTACATCATTTTACACTCTGTTTTTCATGTCTAGACAAACTTAGAGTTAGATGATTTGTATTATTCTTCGGTGTTCATTTATTCACTTCGAGAGAGAAGATTTATTGTAATCATTCTATCTATCTCGAGAGTTACTCAAGATTGGGTGATCTTGAGTGGGAAACACATTGTGTTGATTACAACTTGTAAAGGGGAGTGAATCCTAGTGAGAGGATTACTTGAGTACAGTGTGTGTAATCAAGCGGTGTGTTGATTACGGTTTGTAAGGGGGAGTGAATCCTAGTAAGAGGATTACCTCTTGTATGCGAACGTGTAATCGAGTTGAAAGAAGATAGTGGATTGAAAATCCCAAGTGAAGCTTGGGACTTTGGATGTAGGTCAAGGATTGGGCCGAACCGGTATAAATCGGTTGCACATTCTCTTCCCTTATCTCTTACATTTCCAACATATATGTTTGAATGTGCATATATATTTGAATGACTGATTATTGCTTTATAAACCGATTTCGATAAGTTACGAAAAGATTTTCAAAATTCCTAAATTTTTATACTTCACCCAATTCACCCCCTCTTGGGTTCAAATAGGTTCTTACACAGTCTCCCTTTCTTTTCATTCGCGGCGCTCCCGGTTCCATTTAATCTGTCGGGTCCCGTGCTCCCACCCCTTAGCTCGCGGGTCCTAGGTCAGGTAAGTGTCCGTGGTCAAAACGCAGAGTTTTGACCAGGGACCTAAGTGCAAAGATTGAAACTTTCCAGAAGTTACTAAAATGCGAGATTTTAAATGTTTATGGGGTATAAATGAAATTTCCAAAATCGCTGGGTAATTTTCTCGTAATTTTTCATGGCTTCTTTTCTCACTTAATTTGCAATTTCCAGGAATTCTTGGGAGCTTTTCTGTAATTTTCCCTGACCTCAAAAATATTAAATCCGACCCCAATTGACATTTTCCGAAATCTCAACTTTTCTTCTTAAATTCCTACAAAGCAAAATTAAGCACAATGTAGCATCAAAAGTCCAAGGAATCAATTGTACGAATAAATTAGCAAATTATGACCATTTTGCCCATAATTTCACTTAATTCAATACAAATGTCCCTAACTCAAATTAGTGCCTAATCATGTAATAATGTCTCGAAAATGCATTAAGAATCCCAAATTTTATTATTAAAAATCATATAAAAATATGGTACAATCAAGAGGATCTCGTGGCGATTACTAAAACCCCTTTGGAAGTCTATAGTGTGAGGGGATTAATCACCGTTGCTAGCCGTGGATAACTTGAGCCTACAAAAAAAAGAAAAAGATATTAGGCCTATTATCTTCCATGGGTTTTGAGATGTTTTTGATGTTTTCAGTAAATTAAAGTATATTAAATGAAGGATGAAGTTGCAAACAAATTTTAAATGGAGGGAAAAATGGTCATTCAGCCCATTAAATCCGATCAGCCGCACCTCTCCTCTTCATTTCACGATCACAAGATTGAACAGTGTGAGAGAGGGATCTCTTCCACGAAAATGATGCCTTTACCTGGCAGGTTTGGTTGCCAAAGTTTGCCGTTGAGGTTTTCCCCTTTACTATCGCACTCAATCTTCTTTTGTCTAAGGAGAAATCGGGGGACAATTTCTTCAGTCACTCACGTCTTATAATCAGGAGTCTCTACAACACAGTATCATTCGTGTATCTAGACACTGTTATTTACAAAATTCTGGCTTCTTTCCTTGAGTTCTTGTGATTCCATTAAATTCATACTACTATCCAGGCAACTAAAGTTCCAAAGCAGTGAATTATATTGATGAACATCAATATGGGACCAATGTATAAGGAATCTTGAATCAAACGGGCTTTAGAATTGCCATGGGTGGTGAGCTTGGCATCAAAGGCTAGCAACAGTGTAGAACTATTGAGGCCCATTCAAGAAGTTCAGGATCACGAATGTATTTTATTATGACAAGGGAGTATAGGCCTTGATACTCGAAATCAAATGAGAAGAGTCATTGCTCCTGGTTTACATGCTTCATATTTGGAAGCTATGGTCTGAGTACTGAAAGCTTGTTCGGAAAGAATAATATCTTGAAGCAGAGCTTCCTCTTCCTTGGATTAAGAACCATCAATGAGATAAATTATGCTGCAACATTGAAGTTGGCTGCCAATAAAAGAAAGCTGAGGCAAGCAAGACATTTGATTAATCCTGTATGCTGAATTTGAAGGACTACTTGAGCACTTAATTAGGTCTGAGACGATTCCACGAGTACAAGAAAGCAATGTACCTCACTAGAATTCTTCCATTTAATTTGCTGGTTTGTAGTTCTACATATATGAGTAATTGAAGAACATAAAAGGTCCAGTTTTGGCAGCATGGGCACAATGTTGAGGCACATGGGAGAGGCAAAGAGTTTAAGCCCTCGTGTGTTTCCTATTGCTGAAGAATGGAGTGTTAAAGAACAATATTCGAAAGATCAAAAGGAAGATATCACCATGAATGTCAAAAAGGAGGGTGTCTTCATGAAAGTTTTATTCACAAGTTAAAATTGAATAGTTCAAATTCACTTCACTCCATCCTATTTGTATGTGTTGGCAAGTTGGCTCTTTCATTAATTAGTATAAGAAGTGTTAACTTGATGTGGCGTGTTGGAGTATTGAATTAATTAGTATGATTAGTATTAATCACTAGTTATTACATTACCCTAAAAGCTTTATATAAAGGGTCTTAGTCCAGAGCTAAGAGTGCGTTGGATATGTAGAGTCCTCACTAAGTTAAGACAGAGGATAATTTGTGTCTCTCGAGTCCCCAAGTGGGGTTAATTAATCAACCACAAATGTGGGATGATCATTGTGAAACCCAAGTGAGTTGACTTTTTGTTGTGTTGCTCTTAATGGAGCTTGTAATCATCTAATGGAGAATTCATGATTTGATTCTTGTGGTTTATTATTTATGAGTTGCTTGGCAGAATGAGGGTTAATTAGTTTGATGTATTGCCCCGTAATTGGTGCTAGTAAGCAATTGCATGTATCTGATTTTCTCTTGTTGTGATCACGAAACCAGAGGTTATTTGATTCAGGGCGTGGGGCATCAGTTCCATATTAGACAAGTGAAAAGAAACGTAAATTGGATGTATATGAAGATTAGTTGATGCTGTATGACATCGGGGTGATGGCTTTCCGAAATCTTGAGATTTCCAGAATTCAGATTGAAGTCGTGTTAAGCATGAGAAAAGAGCATTTAAATGTGTGTATGTGTATATATATGTGTGTGTCCTAATTATAAAACAATATTTAAGAGTTTGTTTTGGTTCTAATTATAGGACAACATTCTAATTTTTTGTAAATTTCTTCCTAAAATACCCCTATTTATAAGAATGAGGGATTATGTGAAATCAATAAGATAGTTAAAGTGCAAAATTTATATAAGGCCATTCTAGGAAAATGAATAAAATAAACTAATTTAATTAACCTTTATCCTTAATCCCCCAAAAAATGGTTAAATGTGTGATACAATTAGAACCGGATGGAGTGTGTGTGTGTGGAGGGGTGCGTGCATGGGTGCGCGCTTGCTTGCTCTTGGTGGTTGGGTTAAGGAAGTTGAATTTTAAGGCTGAACCTTAGCGGGAGCATGATGTTTGATGCCTTAAATGTTAAATATGTATTCTAGATTGTTAAAGCATGCTTATACTTTCCAAACTAATGACCTGTATAATATTCTTGAAGCTGAAATTTCTTAATTATAAAGTGATGCTGCTCAAATTACAATGAAAGTACATTACATGATGCCTTTGCAAGTTGTATTCAGGTGAAGTCAGCATATTTAGACATGAGTTAAGGCTTGTAGAGATAATTCGAAGCAATATGTGATTGAATACTTCCATGTGGTGCTGTTTGAGATTAGAAGCTAAAAAATGACTTAAAGTTTGCTGTCCAATGCTTGTAAATGTCTACTAACTACTTCAAATGATTAAATTATATTTCGGGTCATTAGGATATGGTTTAAGATCCATTAGAAGCTGGAAAATTTCCAGATTATGAAGGAGAGGCTACGTGAGACTCTCTTTTGAAGGATAAAGGACGTGTATATTTTACAAGATGTGAGATATATGAGAATGGGTGTATGTAGTTGTTAGAAGTATATAAGTTCAGGTTTTAAGACTGAAAATCTATAAGAAAGTAGTTACTTCTTAACACTTCCGCATGCTGATAATTATTTTTGGTGGTTCAACCATGCATAGAGATTTTAAAATGAAGGTTTAAGCATTGTTTTCAAAGCTAGAAATTGATTTAGAACTTATTGTTTAATTCTTTAAAGTGCTGAATGATTATTATAAATGGTTGAACTATGCTTAGAAACTCTAAAATGATCACTTAAATATTGTCATTGAAGCTGGGAATTTTCAGAGCTTTAAAGGAGGTGCTGTTTGAATCTTTAAGGAACTGATGCACCTATATATATATGTGTGTGTGTGTGTAGGGTTGCTATATTTTAGATGTATCAATGCATCTATGCTAAATTGAATCATTGGGAAAAAGAAATTTAAGGAGATGCTTTTGCTTTGTTACCTCAAAAGTGAAACAATGGTTCTAAATTGATAACTACACACATAAAGTGTACGGATCGAAGCTTCCATGAAGTATTTGGTGACCATAGAATTTGAAAATATGGACTTGTGTTCTTAGCCCCGCTTGACCAAGCCATTTTAAAGGGGTTGGAAATGTTTTTGGCTTGATTTGATATTCCAGTGGATTTAGAATGCAGAATTGTGTAGGGTTACATGAGGGGAGACTTTCTATGTATGAGGATAAACAATATAAAAAGTATGGTCAAAGAAACAAAGCTAAAATGCTAAGTTAAACATGAGAGTTTGGGAGGGTTAGATAAAGATTAAATATGCTATTAATTAATATATACCACGTATCGATATTAAACTGCCCCTGCACGTGTGTATATATATATATATATATATATCTTTGGATTTGACATTTTATACCAAGACAAGAGAGGAAGCAAGGCTAAAGAGGTACAAGGAAGAGGAGGTAACTTGGAAAAGCAAACAAGAAGTAGCAGAATCAGTATTTCTTATGTTTTACATTGGCTGCATAGATTCCAGCCTGGTCATAGATTCCTGTATCCCTTAAGTCAGTGGTTACAGTATTGAAGATTTCAGCCACTTCTTCATCACTTCCAAGATGGTTCTCCAAAACCCCAGCATTCCTCAACGCTTTTACATCATCTGCATCAAGGAATGTAGGAAGGAAATATAGCTACTTATCTCATAGTTGGTGTTGAAATTATCTGGGCACATCTCATACGCTATCATGTTCAAGAATGTTTGAGCTGTGAATTCATCCACTGTAAATGGTGGAATGTAAAGCGTACCACCTGCAAAACAGATACTTGTGAGATTCTTTTCGTTTTTCTTAATTTCAATCCCTGAAGATGTTATAATTTCCTGTATATTCTTTCTACGTGATGACTTTTGCTTTTTATGTGATGACTTGTCATAATGTGACTGCTTTATATCTATTGTTATTGTGTCTTCCTTCTTCACTATGACCGTGATTAGAGCATCCAGCAAATGAGCTGGTTGATTGATCTGTACTTGAGATTCTCCCTCGCTGCCACGAGTTTCGATGAAACGATTTATGAAACGTTGTACGAAACTCCGCAGCGCAAAATCGGCGTCATCATCATTCTTGCATAATATCTTCAACACTTTGTATGGAAGCTGGTTCTCCAACAAGAGAAGATCTTGCTGCACAATCGTCTCCAACAAGAGAAGATCCTGTGATGGTTCTGTCTCACCCACTTTGTGCATGACATGAAGTGAAGCACACCCATCTACAAACAAGATCCATGCGAACAAATCGTCGGCGCCGAGGAAGCATCGAACCACATCTTCAGCGTAAAGGTTTTTCAATTCTTTGATTTGAGACCAATTCTTCCCAAGAAGTTCCTCAGCATCACCTTCTCTCTGGCCTACCTTATCTTTTAGGTAATTTGATGCCCACATTTTCTTGTACTCTTCTCCTTTGGGATGATGAATGGGACCAATGGATACCACCTTAGGAAAGAAATACTTCTTATACTCAGATCGCTCTCGAAGATATGGACTAACCTGTTATAAGCATGAATATATAGAGTCAATCATTCTCATTAACCACTAACAGGTCTCCCCCCCCCCCCCCCCCCCCCAACTCCTCTGATCTCTCTCCCCTCCAGCACTCCTAAATATAAGAGTTAGATGACTAATAATTCCTAAAGATAACATTTTTTAGTTAGATAGGTTATTTGAAATAAATGTACGTTGGTTTCCTAAAGTACTCATTTTAATTATTCACATTGGAAACTACTTATTTGGTGGAAAACTCCCTTGATCAATCAACAAGGACAGTTTATAAGGACAAACAATGTAAATTTGGGAGGGAAAAAGGGATTGATGTCTTACATTCAGAACTAAAACTAACCTCTCTACTGGCCCTTACATTTCATAAGGGAATGAGCAGTTTGGAAGAGTTGTGTACAACATAGCCATTATTATATGTGTGTGTGAGTGTCTGTGTGTAAGAGATTTCTAGAACTAAAACAGAACCTTTTGTATCTTGGCCTGGTTCTGCGTCTGCTGAAGCGGATTTAGTAACCAATGTAATTCATGTTTCAATATGCTTGGTAAGGATTCCATGAAATAGTAGTGAAGGTAATTAAAGGTGGTGGGTTTAAGCGATCACAAGAGATAAGAATTTCAAGTGTTGGTGTGTACCGTGTGTTCAATGATTTCAAGTGCCTCTGAATTTATACTGAAAAACTAGTCTCGTTGGAATCAACATGCTGCGATAAGAAAGCAACATATTACTGTGGACATTATGAAGATTTAAGTATTTCTAAATTACAAGTTTGAACCAAGCATATATACTTAACTCACCTGACTTTGAAACGCAAATTCTATCCATAGATGGCATCCGCTCTGTTATATGTATATATACTCTATATAGTACGTAAGCTTCCGAAGTTAATTATAGAAAAATAAGGGATAAGTACCATTTTTACCATGAAAGTTTAGCTTAAGGAGCACTACTTACCCGATTTTTTTTTTTTTTTTTTTTAAAAAAAAAAATTCTTTATCATTTTGCCTCTAGAAATTTGTAAAATGTAACATATTCGCCCTAACTTCACTATAGACCAATGATTTTTCTCCACGTGGCAAATGTTTGTTGGTACTACAAGATAGTTGGGTGAATATTCTATATTTTATAGACTTCTAGAGCAAAAATGATTCAAAAAAAATTTCCGGGTGACTAGTGCTTCTTAGGCTAAACTTTTATAGCAAAAATGATACTTATCCCAGAAAATAATAGAGAAAAAATAGTGTGAGTTGAACATTTCTAATTTCAAGTAGAAAGAAAGGACTTTTTGTAACATAACTCTTGCTACATTTGGTATTAGCTTACCTTATTTTAGAAACTAAGAATTTCTAATAGTTCCTCTAAATCGACATATATCAATTTGAATTCTTTTATAATCATAACACTGATCACTCCAAAAAATAATAAATAATGAAATTAAATAGAATAAATGGGAACCAAGGTTTGTGAGCAAAGCTTTACTTTATTAGCACATGAAGTTAGGAACCAACTCAACCAAGCATAGATACTTCGCCTATTAAAAACAGGAGTTTCTGTAACGTTACCATTGCTACTAGCTTTGCTTACTTTTCCCACCAAGTGAAAGTGGAACTAAATTACCAAGAGGGGGTGAATTGGGGATTTTGAAATCTTTTTATAAGTGCTCTGTTTTGAACAATAAAAATAGAGCTAAACAGAGAGTATAGAGAAGAAGAGCAAGACACAAGAATTTATACTAGCTCGGTCCAACCTCTTGACCTACGTCCAGTCCCCAGACTCTCTGGGATTTTTCACTATCACAATTGATTACACACTCTGTACTCAAGAGTAATTCTCTCACTAGAACTTACTCCCCCTTACAAGTTACAATCAATGAAGCCAATCTCCAAGTCCCCAGACTTGAGATTCTTACAATAAATGATTTACAACAAATGAACTCTCTCTAAGAGTGAATAAATATGAACACTGAAGTACAAAATGTATCAACAGATACTTTGCTCAAGAAAACTTAAAGAGTAGTTGATAGCTATGATGATTTTCGTTTTCCAAAGAGATTAGTTGTTGAGAAGAATTGAATGCAGCTCTATTTATACTAAGAGAGCATTAAATGACCGTTGTAATCTTCAATATAACCGTTGCCTTCATTAGACAAGGATTAGGTTAAGCTTTGGTCTTCTTCTCTCTCTACTCTTCACATAATCCAGTTGCACAAAAGTTCAGAGTTGACTCCTTGAATATTAGTCCGTTGGAATAGCAACTCGGATGTGGAAAGTAGACATTAATCCTTTGCGGCGTGTGCGTATGATTTCCCAAAAGTATGCAACTTTTCTGGGTTTTGCATTTAATGTGCTTGATGTCACATTTTGCTTTTTTCTTTAAACCTTCATTTAATATCCTCATAAACATCTCAAACTCACTAACAAAGTGGTTAAACATAGCTAGGAATATTAATGAATGATAATGAAAAGTATTAAAATCAAACAAGTCAGTTTCACAAATTCATCAGATGCGAGTTTCAAACTCTGCGTTGAAAACTCGAGTTTTGTTTATCAAAACTCGAGTTTTGGACTTTTAACATGAAACATCGTTTTTAGTCCAAAACCTCAAAACTTGAGTTTTCATCCAAAACTCGGCGGTTTTCAAAACATTAAAAACCGAAGTGCTCTCGGGTTGGCCAAAACTCGAGTTTCCATTTAAGTATAAAAACCTGAGAATTTTATGCCAAGTCAAAACTGGAGTTTCCAAACAAAACTGGCAGTTTTCAAAACATCGAAAGATTGCAATGCTCTCGGGTTGACCAAAACTCGAGTTTTCATTTAAGTTTGAAAACTTAGAGAAAATCGAGTCGACCAAAACTGGAGGTTTTCATGAAAACTGGCAGTTTTAAATCTGAGTAAAATATGAATGCTCTCTTCCAGGACAAAACTCGAGTTTTCAATCAAAAACTTGAGCTTTCATTTAATCATGAAAACTTTGAGAGAAACTGCGCTAAGTTTTGAAGGCTCTCGACCAAGTCAAAACTCGAGTTTTGAACCAAAACTCGAGTTTTCACAAATCTTAGTAAAACTTGGGAAACTCATGGCAAATCGAAAACTCGGTTTTTCTACCAAAACTCGACTTTTCACAATCTTAAAATTTTGGAGACTCTTTGTATGACCAAAACTTGAGTTTCCATTGAAAACTGGAGTTTTGTCTTTTCCAAAATATTGAGAAGTCTCGTATGGTAAAAACTGAGTTTTCTCTAAAAACCTATGGTTTTGCTTAGTTCAGATTTTCTCATTAAGATTAAAACTCGAAGTTTTAAACCAAAACTCGAGTTTTCCTTTGACAGGGTTTTTCAACTTATCAAAAGAAAACTTCCCATTTTATTTATAATTGTCGGTTATCATCAAAACACATAGAGAACTAACACCAAGCATTTCTTCAAACCATTACTCTTGTTATTTGCTACTCCATTAGTTCCTAATTATTACGAGCTAGATAACTAATTTACTGAAATTTAAAAAAAAATATTTAGGTTAGTTATTTATAAAAAAAATGTGTGTGACTTTCCTAAAATACATTTTTATTCATTTGTGTTGGAAACTACTCATTCGAACTCATCTAACATTTGGTTTTGAGTACCTTAAATAAGCAAGAAAGGAGAATGGTAATTACGGAAAATCCCGAAAAATAGAAAGAGTTTTTTTAAAGGTACATTTGAGGCTAATGATTTTATTTAAAAATAGAAATACCTAAAAAAATATTTATTTGACCAAAAAACCTACTTTTGAGTGAAATTTTAAGGAAATAAAGGAGAAAAATAAGTTATAAATTTTCAAAAAATTATGGCAAAAATTATATACATTTTTCATATTAAGATCATCAAAGGATTTTAATACTATTTGTCTAGAATTAGTTATACTTTTTTAAAGGATAAAAATAATATGAAAATAATAAAGGAATAGTAACCAAATGATTAAAATACATATTTTAATACTTCCTTTGGTCCTTAACATAAGAGTTAATTGACTTTTATTAGAGAGATTAAGAAAGCTACATAAATTAGATTAAAGTATTTATATTTATGATTTTTCTCCAAATTAATTTTTCCGACTTATAAACTAATATATAATATAATAATACACAATATATATTATGATTAAGTAATTGATTTTGTTTTTTTAACCTCTCCGAAAAAGTCAATATTCTCTTATATCAAGAACTAGAGGTAGTATTATATGACTTAAATTTATGATTCACCTAGACCTTATCGATCCCAAATGACTAACTGGTTATTCATCAATTTTATTTATTTATTTTTTTGATAGAAATCAGGGGGTGTCCTCTACCGACAGCAGAGACTAATCCTCCTTCGCACCGTAGTCGTCCCGAAGGGGCATTGGTGCTGGCCAAATAACCTTCTCCATACACACCGCCAAGGATCGAACCCCTGACTATATGCTTAAGGGAACCCAACTACGAACCAACTGAGCCAAGTTGCTTTGGTTTCATCAATTTTATTTTGGTGCTTGTGCTAATGAAAGATGAGGCTGGAATTTTTTTTTTTTTTTTCAAAAAATTCAAAGTCTTTTAACCAATGTAGAAAGTACATTTTACATTTCTTATATGACTCGACGTAAAATTTTGAAACAAACGACGATGTCGCTTGTTTTTACTCCCCTTCTATAACTCACATGAAAATCCTTTTTTACAAGAATAACTTGAGTTGTTCGCATATGAGTATAATGGGGTGGAGCTTCACTAATTTATCTTCCCATCGATCATTTTCCCCTTTTACCTCCTTCATGATCTTTGGACGAAGATCTAGTAACCCAAATTAAATATGGGAAATACACTTTTTATGTTATAGGAGAACTGTATCCTCATGGGATAGATACAAAAAGATGTGGGTCCCATCATTTCTATGTTTGAGTTTTTTGTTTTTGGTTTTAAAAAGATGTGGGTCCCACCATTTCATGTGTGTGTAGGAATCTTCTTCTTCTCATGCAATATAAGAAGTGTAAACCCCATTAAATATTTCATAAAAATATTATTATAATTTTATTAAAAAAAAATTCGTGAAAAAAGAGGAATCAAGTGAGAAACATTCATTAATTAAATCAAAAAAGCGATGCTTATCACAGTATTCAATTCAATGACTATTTATCATGAAAATAACAGTCGTGAGAGGCATTCATTAATTAAAATCAGAAGCTTAACTATATTATAAAAGAAGAATTTCGACTTTCAATATCATGAGAAATTATTGGTTCTTGCTGAAAATAAAAATTGAAAAAACAAACATTCTTTTATTTTATTTCTCACGACAAACAAATTAAATCACCACCGACTTAGAAATAAATAAATATTGAAATATATCAAAATTTTTTATAGGGAAAATTACATATAGGTCCCAAGGAAGAGAGATATTTACCTTTAGATCCCTTGAAATTACGAAATTACTCGAAGTCCCAATGGACTTCTCGAGTAATTATTTCGAATGTAAAAGTACATTGCTCGCCCATAGTGCATATTTCACACGTAGCGATTAACAACACAAAACGTCGGAAGTTGAACCACATACTTCATCACAACAAAATTGAATATAACTTGTAATCGAGACTCTTCATCTCCTTCCTATGATGATGAGGATGAAGAGGATGAAGAGGAGGAGGACGGCGACGTAAGTAGTGATGGTGATAACCGAACACCGCTATTTTATTTTTAGAATATTTAAAAAAATATGTTAAAAAACAACAACTTTATACTTCACGGTTATTAATTAAAAACCATAAAATATTATTTTACCTTCATTTCGAAAACCAATATACTTAACGGTTCTAACTTAATAAACGTAAATTACAACATTTGAACCCTTTGCTCTTCCCTGCACTAGTCGACTTAAGGTGCCTCCTCGTTACCTAATGATCGTCAAGAGAACCAGATACCCTTTCATTATTTCCTGTTCAACTTCCTACACATGCAATGATGGTTCCTTTCCATCCTTTTCAGCATTCCAAACATTTATTTAAGCTCCCCATTTTCATTTGTTATTTGTACATTCTACTCATTATCCTCATATTTTTGTTATCTCAATCGCAAAGATGAAATGATGTGCGGAAGAATTGCTAGGAAGCTATCAACGTCTTCCTCCACCTCCTCCGCCTCCACACCTTATGATTCAAGAACTAGAGGCAATGCAGTGACATGCTAAACACACTAACCATACCGTGATGGGGCTTTCTTTTATATCTCTCAAGTATGAACAGGAAGACCAATCTCACAATGATCATGTCGTGATGAGTATGAGTTGGTGTTTGCCTCACAAGTGTACGAGTCACACATGTAATAAAGTGATAAGTAAAGTATCGTTCCCATGTGGATTTGTTTAACAAATTAGTCAAACAAAAGGTTTAGTGAATTTAATCAAGTTGAGTTAGAACAAAGTTTTGATGTGGAATGAGAATTTTTAAAGACTATTTCTAAAACTAAAAATTGATAAAGGTAAATGATTCTTTGACTTCAAGGATAATAGAGTCTAGGATTCTTCTTCTCCTTTTGCATTTCATAAAACTTGGTTAATTTCCTCTCCAGTAGCATTTCAATACATATATGTGTTAGTCTAAAGTTCAAAAACACTTGACACGCTCTCTCAAGTCAAAATCAAGTTTCTCTTCTCATTAAGATGCACAATCTCTAGCTACACTTAATGAGAATCAATCTTTAAGCGACAACCCTAATTTGACAATGCAAGATTAGTAAATATATCTTTATTTTACCAACAAACCATCCATTTATCAAGTAAACTTCAAGACAAGCATGATTTCAATCAAGTTCTACACCTAGATTGGTTCTCTCAAGTCAAACCCATGTGAATAAATCATCTAAAAGGAGGCCAATCACTTAGAAGTATTAAGCCCAGGTTGAAATCAACACACACACACACATGCACATATATTTATCTACCAAAAGAGAGGAATATTCAAGTATTAATCAATACAAAGGGTCAAAAGAATCCTAGAATGAAAGATTTAGCTACTCATGTCCAAATACAAAGAGATTCTAAACAAAGCTATTGAATTGTTGGTTGATTTCCTTGTTGGCATGTGAACCAGTCGAACAAGTTATAAAGAGTAAGTAGAGTCTCATCCCACAGAGACTGAGACCTCTGCTTGTCCATTTGATTGAGGATGGTATGTAGTGGCGATTCGATGTTTTACTCCATATTTGGCAAGCAAAGACTCAAATTTTTGGTTGCAAAAATGAGAGCCGTTGTCGCTGATTATGGCCCTAGGGGTGACAAATTTAGTGAATATCTGTTTTTTCAAAAATTTGCTGACGACCCGTGAGTCATTTGTTGGCAAAGCGGCCGCTTCAACCCATTTGGAGGCATAATCAACAACTACTAATATATACTGGTTCCCCTTTGATGGGGAAGGGGACCAATAAAATCGATGCCCCAGACATCAAACAGTTTTACCTCGAGGATAGGGGTCAGGGGCATTTCATGACGTCGAGGTATGTTTCCAGTTCTCTGGCATTTATCACGCTTTAACACAAACTGATGGGCGTCTTTAAAGAGTGAGGGCCAATAGAGACCAGATTGTAGTACTTTTGCTACTGTGCGAATACCTCTTTAATGCCTTCCATAGTGGGATGAGTGACAATGCTTTAAAACATCTTCAGCCTCATCATCTGGTATGCATCGTCAAAGAATCTGATCAGGGCATTATTTAAACATGTAGGGTTCACCCCAGAAAAATTTTCGGCTGTCGTATAGAAATTTCTTCTTTTGATGATACGTTACATCTGCAGGAAGGTCCCCAGTGATAAGGAAATTAGTAATATTGGCATACCAAGAGGTGTGGATGCAAGCGATGGAGTAGAGTTGTTCATCCGGGAAAGATTCTTGAATCGGAATGCTAGGTTGGGTCAATAAGTGTCCCTCTAGTCTCGATAGATGATCAGCCACTTGATTTTCTGTTCCCTTTTTATCTTGTATTTCCAAGTGAAATTCTTGGAGCAGTAGAATCCATCTAATAGGTCTTGGCTTAGCATCCTTCTTTGTGCCGATTGATGGCAATGTTATAGCCTTATTACCTATGTCAAATTGTTGTGGTATTGGATTCTGTTGCATTTCTTCAAAGAATTCATCTGTAGTTCCACTGCCGTCCTCACCCTGGCTGGTATGGAGTTTTATGACTTTCACCTGTTCATCCCCATGGATCCTTGAAGCTTCCTTGCTGTTCGGTAAAGGTTCGATAGGTCTATAGGTAAGAGTTGCTACGAGCTACCCTAATTGGTTCTCAAGGTTCCGAAGCATCAACTGCTAGCTTTTAATGATTTCATCGTCCCTTGCCATGTATTCCTTCAATAAGTTCATCATAGAATTTTGTGGTTTTGAATCATTGCCCTGCTGCCTTGCTTGTTAGGTAAACCTTAGTAGGTTTGATGGTCTATTTGAATTAGGGTAATTGGTGTTCTGGCCCTTGTTGAGGTAGTTAACATTGTTGATGGGTGCAGAGCATTGTAGGGGTATTCTTCATCAGAGTATGCACCACTGAGTCAAGCTGGCTGTAGTAGTGGTTGGTTGGTAGGGAGAGGCAGTCTCTTAATCGCATCAGTCAATAATGACACTTGAGCTATAAGGGCAGTCATAGCATCTAACTCGCGCACTTCAAAGCAACACTTCCGGACAAAGTTACTTTGTCCGCGGCCATTCGTTGCTATTTGTTCTAACAAATTGATGAGCCTCTTCATATGGCTTCATCAGAATGGACCCGTTTGCACAGGCGTCCACAAATAAGTGTGTCTGTCCATCGAGTTCCCTGTAGAAAGTTTCCATTTGAGCCCATTCTAACAGTACGTGTTGTGGGCATTTGTGGAGGAGACCCTTGAATCGGTCCCATGCTTCATGTGTCAGCTCACGAAGTTTCTGTCGGAAACTAGTGATATCTTCCCTTAGCTTGACGTTCCTTATTGGTGGAAAAAATTTGAGCAGGAATTTACTCCCCAGATCATTCGAGGAGGTAATTGAATTGGCAGGTAGATTATTGAGCCATGTCTGAGCTTTATCTTGAAGAGAGAATGGGAATAATTTTATCCGAAAAGCATCAGGTGTGATTTCCGGAATAACGAATGAGTCGCATACCTCCATAAAAGACTTGAGGTGCGATGAGGGTCTTCAGAGGGAAGTCCTCCAAATTGTTCGGCTGCATTCAGCATCTAAATCATGACACCTTTGATCTCAAAGTGCCCTGCATTAAAGGTCAGGGGTGTGATAGTTGAATTCAGCTTGGTCAAGTCAAGGATTCTAAACTCCATAATAGCCTTGTTTAGGTCCAGATTCAGTGGTGGTGGAACCTGAGCATCTCTGTTTATTTCTTGCTGCTCCCTTTGTTCTAGGTCATGATTAACCAACATATTCGCCATGGCTGTAGAGTCAAACATGTGACTTCTTCGCTTCTACTTCCTGTGCCTTTGCTTGTAGGTGCATTCAATCTCAGGATCGTAAGGCTTAAGGTTAACCGAAGGTGAGTTACGCATACACTACAGAATGTACCTGCAAATCAAGAACAGAGAATGGGTGAGCCTTATTGTACAAAACACAACTATCCAGTGTTTAAACGCGTAATCACTAAAGGTATCTACAGTTCCCGGCAATGGCGCCAAAAACTTGTTGGTCGATTTCCTTGTTGGCAAGTGAATCAGTCGAACAAGTAATAAAGAGTAAGTAGAGTATCGTCCTATAAAGACTGAGATACCAATGATGACACAGATTTACGCAAACAGTTGTGTAAAGAAAGTAAAATAAAATATGATTGGTTTGGGATTTTTTTTGGTTATAACTAATAAGAAAGGAAATAACAAATGATCAAAGTCGTAAGAAGATATCAGTAAAAGATAGGATGAGCATCAGATTTCATCCTAAGTGCATTAATCCCCTAGTTCACCTTAACACGTTGCTATAGCAATTATGCTGCACAGCTTCCGCAATGCTACAGCATAGCCGCCTTTCACAACGTTATTCAGTTAACCCACCACTATATTATATAGAAGCTTTCGCGTCCTATAGTACAATCTCAACTATACTTCTCCCATATGCCTATGGCAATTTTCTAGTTCAGATTATCTTTTCAAATCAAGGTGTTAAGGTTATGAGCGGTAGACCCATGCCTAAAGCTATAATAATAGGTCAAGCCTTGCACCAGCTTGCCCAAACAAACACGCCTATAAGATTTCTAACCTCGACTCCTTTCCAGTAAGCCAAAGCCACTGATCTAGCCCTTAGCTTATGCTAACCGACAGAAATTAAGAATACTGATAAACTAACTGAATGTATCAAATTAAGTACTAGCAAACTGGGTTAAGTTTACACTCAGGAATTCATCCTCGCTCAGCCAAAGGAGATTTAGTTCATGACTGACGAGGGAATCACTAAACAGATCACAACAGAATAGCAAACGACTCGACGACCTTTAAGGTTAGCGTCTTTTCCTTTTATAGTTAGGTTTACTTGCGGTGTAAGTTCTGTGAGCTAGGGCTTTCCAAATCTATCATGTCCAACTTTCCAAATTCAGTAGATTGCTTCTGATGATTCTGTAGGATTCTCCAAATCTAAATCTTCGATCCTCCGCATCTTCTATTCCAATTCGTCAAAAATCTAATTGTGAATTAACGTCCATTCATTAACCTGTACTTAATTCCTGAAAAAGCCTTGAGGAGAAGTTAGCACATACGGCGTACAACATTGCTTCCCCTACTCTGCTATAGCATATGAGTTGCATTGTATTGCAGCTTGATATGGCTGACCCGATGCTATAGCATTGTATCGGCAGTACTATGTGCATTCATAATAAACCCTTAAGCTTGCCTTCTTTTTATGCGTATGTACAAGATATTTATGCATTTATCATAACTTATGAGATGTATCCTATATTTCCCTATATGCGTGAATTATGACATATTTGCTCAGATAAAACACTTTTAAGCTCATATTCAACATTCAAAATAGTCACATAGTATAGGGAAAACATGGCATAAATAGTTCTCATCATGAATACATGAAGAAGCTAAGAAGAAAAGAGGAGAGAAGAGGAAGAACCAAGGTGAAAAAACCTCAAAATCTCTCTTAGGATGAACACCCAAGCCTCCAAAGTTTCAAAGATCTCTCTCCCAAGCTCTTCCTTTGTGTGCCCACTGTTTCCTTGTGTCAAGAATGTGTTTTTTGGCCCTTCCCTTTAGGTTGAATACAGTTTTTCTGCTTCTGAAAGAAACAACTCGCAGTTGTACTTCCTATACTTTTAACGACCGGCCGACAAATAGCTTGTCGACTTGCCGCGCCGCTTACACGAGAGCTACTTTCTACGACCCGGTTTGTCAACTTGCTGCGGCTAGTTACACAAATTCCCTCTAACTTTTCAATACTTCACCTTCTTTTTTTCTTTCCTTGTTTTTTGGTTCTTATAGAGCTTTAAAACTTGTCTCCATCTTCCTACAAAAGAGTGAGGAATTATCAATTCTCAATTTAATCACTAACTCTATAGGATATATAAGAATTTCTTTGCTTTTTGCTTGATACTTTGATATACACATTTTCTTCTATACACTTCATTTCCTATGCACATTTTGAACCAAAAATAGGTTTAAAAAAACCGGGGGAGAAAATGTCTTTGGAATGTAGTCAATTTCTAAGAGTTAACACTTGGCCATGATCCTGACAATGATCATGGCCACTCCTCTGGTGACAAGTAGCTCGATGAACTCGCCACCGTTCTGTTTTTTACATTTTATTATTTTAAATGAACTATTGAAAAAAAAAAAGAATATTTCTCACACTTATTAGAAAACAACTATTATGAAATATATAATAAATAATGGTCGTCAACTATTCTTTTGAAACAATTGTCTTGAAGTCGTAGATAAATAACAATGTTTATAAAACAATCTTCATGAAACTCTGGCGCAAAAAAAAAATTGCATTGATTCATTCCTCTTCAACTTCCATCACACGCTTCACTTCCGATCTAATTAAACTCCTCATTTTCATACGTTTTCTTCACCCTCTTCCTCTATTATCCTCATCATCATTTTCTGGAGAAATGATGGAGAATCGTCCTCCCCAACCTCCAACTCCTTTTCTTTTTTGTGTTGCATCTGAACATGCAAATCGGCTTGCTTCTCTTCCTCCTCCCACCAAACCTCCATGCCCTCCTCGTGCTCCTCCTTTGCCTACTCCTCTTCCTCCTCTTTCCCAACATGTTCCTCCTCCACCTCGCTTCCTTTGGTTCCTCCTCCCGCCAAACCTCCACGACCTCCATATTCTCCTCCTTCCCAACTTGCTTCTCTCCCTCCGCCTCCAGCCCTCGCTTGGGTGAAAGCCTTGTTCTAACATTTGGTATCAGAGCTAGATTTTTTTATTTCATGTTTGACAACCTAAGAAGGATCCAATGACAAGCATGGATAAAGGAATACTTCCTGTTGGAGCTTCAATCACAAGACCACCAATATTTAATAGAGAACACTTCTCCTTTTGGAAGGCCAAATTCAAAGTGTTCATAATTGCAAATGAATATGGGCTTTGACAAGTTATTCAAGATAGATATTATGTTCCTATGAAAAAAGTAGAAGAAAAATGGTTCCAAAGACACTACAAAATTTGATTGCAATGACAAGAAGCTGGTGACCCTCAATAGCAAACCAATTCTAATGATTCAAAGTGCCTTAAGCCAGAAGGAATATTTCAGAACATTCATTCTTCCCTCGGCCAAAGATATGTAAGAAGCCTTGGAAATTTCTCATAAAGGAACTTCCAGAATCAAAGAAAATAGAGTCAACACCCTTATCACCAAGTATGATATATTTCATATGAAATTTGGAGAAAGTATAGCTAAGTTTGAACTCAGATATACACATTTAGTCAGCCGAGTCGTTGTATTGGGAAGGACCTACGATCAAAATTTTCAAGTGAGAAAAATTCTTAACATTCTCACTAAGGAGTTGGAAGCCGAAGTCATGGCAATAGAAGAAGTAGGGGAATCGATGAGATATATGTTGTTTCCCTATTTGGAAGTCTTTCCAAATATGAAGGAAAGCTAAAATTCAAGAGAGAGCTAGAAGAGATAGACAACAAGAAAAAAAAAGGACTAACTCTTAATGCAGTCAAAGAAAGGAGCCAAAGAAAACAAAGGAAGAAGAAGAACCTAAAGATGATGAACTTGGAATCATCATAAGAAGATTAAAAAAGATCTACAAAAAAGATCAAGAATTCAAGAAGAGGAGGCCCTAGTAGCAGAAAATAAGGAAAAGACCAAATCATATGCCTTGAATGTGTAAACCTAGACATATAAAATTTGAATGTCCTGTTTATCTATAGAACAAAGAGAAGAAGAAGAAAAAGTACTCCAAAAAGAAAGCGTATATGTCATCCATTAGGGAAGACAACTTATTTGATGAAGAAAGTGATGATGAGGAAATTGCCAACATATGTTTAGTGGCTCATAAAGAGTCTGATGGTGAAGAGGCAAACGATTATGACCTACCTATAATGAATTAGTTTCCGAATATAATGCATTACATTCTAAATTCAATAAAGTAGTCAAAAAATTGGTTAGTTCTAAAAAGAAGGTCAAGTTACTTGAGGAAACCCTCAAGGAAATTCCTATTGGTACTTATGAAACTTGCCATGTTTTGGAAGAGAGAAACTCTGATCTTACCAAAAGCAAAAGTAAAAGGGAAAGACGTAATGAAAATATGATTACATTATTTTGATGCGTGAAAATTATGCACCTACATTCCATGCTGAAATATGACATATATAAATATTTAAGTGAAAATATAGATTTTCACAAATACTAATGAAGACTATGATGACACATTATTTTGTGGTGGATATAATACTTTTGTGTATATTACTATTCTAGCGGTATATGAAAATAAAATTATACGTCTGTTAGATGTTGTTATATACAACCTATACATATGGCTCATTAAATAGTGAAATTTATATGGGAATCCTTGAAGGATCTACAATTCCATTTGCATATACAAGAAAATCATTCTATATATAAAATGTTATGTGAGTTAGAAAATAATTCGAGCCTATATAATTGATTGAAAAATGAATAATTTTACATTTTACTTGACTTGTAGATCGAGTTATCGAATGCCTCAATTGTTGGGATCCGTACAACGCAGCGGATTAAAATTTCTACGAATCCCGTCCCGAGGATCACTCAGGCGCGTTTAAATCAAGGCTAGGGAATCCAGATATTACCTTTTAAGAACTCGTTCGTGGTTTCTTGTTCGTTGAACAAAGGTGGGCTACCTTCTCGATCGAGAAGACGACTCTTAGAATCCTCTTCCTCTACTCGGTATCCACACGAACAATCCTCGTACACGGCTACGACAGCGTGCTAGCGCCTCTTGTGCGTCTCTCTCTCGGTTTTTCACTCTAGGGTTCCTCGCGGCTTTTTCGTAATACGCTCGACCGAAAGTCCCGTAGGTTTCTAAAACCCGTTCGGCGTATTTAATACAAAATTAATCGTATTAACTTTTGAATTCAAACTTTAGATCTGGATTAAATATATATTAATTAAATCTATCCGATAGATCTAATATAATAATATTTATTTAATCGAATTAAAAACCAGATCTGAAATTTCAAATTCAAATCTAGATTAAAAAATAGTTAATTAAATCTATCCGATAGATTTAATCCAACCTATTTATTTAATCCAAATTTAAAAAAGCCTTCGATTTAATTTATCTCAATAAATTAAATCCGAGAAATGATATCTATCTATTTATTTAAATCTGAGATACTAATATCTCAATTTAAATTAAATAGACAATAATATCTTTATTCGAAAATTAAATGAGATACAATATCTCGCTTTGTTTTAGATATTTAATTTATCAAATAAATTAAACATAAAACAAATAATATAATAATAATATTTTAATCTCAATTAAATAATATCATTATATTATTTTCGAATTTAAATATATATATATATATATATATATATTTACCCTGATTAAACTCGCATTCATTAATCTCGATTAATCGAGATTCAATGAACCCGGACACTTTTACCCGTGTTGGATTATTCTTGTGTGCGACCCCGCAGCCCATGTGAGATTGGCGGTGGGCCAACACCGTGTCGCCCCACAAATCGCAAGCGGCCTCTAGCAAGACATTACGACTACCCAACTCACATGGGGATCGATGACACGATACACCTATCGTACAACCATGTCACGTCCTTTTTGTCACGCGATAATTTGGTCAAGGATGAGGCATGGATAATGTCAACTTCCTTTTCTTGACCATTACTTTCTCGATTCTCGAGTAGTCTAATAAGTGAAATGGAAACTCCTTTCCATCACAAGATGGCCATACATTTCTTAGACTCACTCATCGAGGGGCCCAAAGATTATCTCTCTTCGAATGTGAGGGACAAATTCCATCTTGACCATTCATGTCCCTCCGCATGAAAACCACCGATCCCGATCCTGCCTTTATCATCACCCGGTCAAAGGTGACTTTTGACTAGGTCAAAGACTGTGATTCATCATGTAGGAATCCATGATGATCTCAGTCATAGGGCGTCGTGACGCGGTTATACATGAGATAAGCTTATGACTAGATCCATGCAGCTTTCTCATAGTGGGTCGGTCCAAAGACCTTGTACTCTTACAAGTGCCCATGACTTTGATTGTATCTCCATAACTCATCAAAGTCATATCGGTCTTAATTCATCTTCGCTCCGCGCAGATGACCGACCGGGACATTTAGGATAATCTATAAGATGTATCCAGGGATGCAGATTATCAATACGAACATGCGGATTTAAAATGATAACTAAAGAAAATACTTTAAATAACTCAAATATCCAAAGTACAATGAATTGCCCCTAGGGCATAATTTCCAACATCAATGATTTCAAAATCACATAGTTTTGCTATGGTGATTTTTCATACAAAGATATATTATGTTGGATTTAATGGTCCAAAAGTACCTTATATGAGAATATTTTATGTATCATGCTAATATTGTTTTTATTATGATTTTATTGGTAAAAAATAGTTCTTGCAAGTACACAATGGATAACAAAAATGAGATTTGGTGTGATAGTTCTATGAACATATTATAGGATATAAATTTTTTAGAATAAGCTGAATGGGGATGAAAGATATATTTTGGTGATTTTCAAAATAATTTTCCTTTACTGTTTCCACAATGAATAGATAAAAACAGAATAGGGTTAAAGGTCTAATTTGCCACGGAAGTATTGCTAAGGGGGCACTCAGCACCCGAAAGTTTTTGTGGTACCAAATTTGCCCCGGAAGTATGAAAAATGTACCAAATTTGCCCCGGAAGTATTAAAAAGGTACCAAATTTTCCCAACATCGACGAAAGGTCAAACGGACGTTTGCCATGTAGGATTTTTTTGGGTTAAATACCTAATTTGCCACAGAAGTATTGATAAGGGGGCACTCAGCACCCGGAAGTTTTTTTAGTACCAAATTTGCCCCGGAAGTTTAAAAAAGGTAGCAAATTTGCCCAAAGCTAACGGAAGGTCCACATAGGTCGTTAAAATGCTACATGGCTAGGAAAGAAACACAATGGAGGGTGAGTCATATGCCAGATCGTGTAACCACGTCAAATAGTTCTCCGAATCAAGATAAATAAAAAACCACCAATAAACCCAGTTAGTGATGGTCATATGGATTGTCAAAATTTTCACCAAATCATAAAATTTCGAGAAGCAAAATAACGGAATGGGGGGGTGAGGAGGCATTACGAAGATTTGAGAATCGAGAAATTGTAAGGGTCTAGGGGATAAAATCGTTTGGTATGAATTTGCCACACCACCTGGCAGGTCCTCAGCCCCACATCAGAGGGCCATGGTGTTCCCAATGGTCCCACCAGTACTGTCGCCGTCGATGTAGGAGTGGGTGAATGAGTAGAAGAAAATTCAGAAGCACGAACCGCTGAAAGCGAGAGGGAGAGCGAAATGAATGAGGTGCTGATGTGGTTACATGATCTGGCATATGACTCACCCTCCACTGTGTTTCTTTCCTAGCCATGTGGCATTTTAACGACCTACATGGACCTTCCATCAGCTTTGGGTAAATTTGCTACCTTTTTTATACTTCAGGGGCAAATTTAGTACCAAAAAAACTTCTGGGTGCTTAGTGTCTCCTTATCAATACTTCGTGACAAATTAGGTATTTAACCCAAAAAAAATCCTACGTGCCAAACATCCGTTTGACCTTCCGTCAGTGTTGGGCAAATTTGGTACCTTTTTCATACTTCCGAGGAAAATTTGGTACCCTAAAAACTTCCGGGTGCTGGGTGCTCCCTTAGCAAAACTTCTGTGGCAATTAGGTATTTAACCCAATAGAATATACTGATATTTTAACATATCCAGAAGATATGTTAAACAAATACATTTAAGAAGAACGTACATTTGATGATAGTGCATCCTTCATAGTTTTTGCGAACAAAAAAATGATATGCTCGAAAATACATTGGAAGTGATGTTCTTATCAAGAGGAGTAAACCTAATGATGGCAATTAAAGAATATGTTACCATATTAAATTAATCAACATATATGACATAAAGTCACATAGAATAATGGTTATTTTAAATTCAAATGAGCCATGGAAAAGTTATAAAAACACTTAATTAAATTAAGTGTCAATTTAGTAAATTGGCAAATAAGCTTGCACTAATTGAGATTAGTGGCATAATTCTTCAATTTAATTATAGGAAAATAATAATAATAAGGGTCAAGAGAGGATGATTATATTCAAAAATAATTAAGGCCAAAGAAAATGAAATAATACTTGTCTAAATAAACCTTAATTGCCATGGCTAGCTAACAAACCAATGATACAATGAAGGGATAAGGGTCTTAAATGCCATGAAAGTTTTCGCTAAGGAGCACTGGTAAGACGAAAGTTTTTTTTGGACAAAAAATGCCACGGAAGTTCACAAAACGTAGCAATTTTGGCCCTCTGTTAATTTCGACCGTTAAGTTTAACTGAGTGCACATATAGCATGCCACCTCATCACACGTGGCATGCCACCTCATCAATCAAAAGAGTCAAGTATCATTTTTGCCCCATAAGTTTTCACTAAGGAGCAATTTTGCCTTGGAAGTTTACAAAGCGTAGCAATTTTACCCTTATGTCCCCCAATATTAAATTTGACTATTAAATCAGTCTAAGACTACACATGTCATGCCTTGAAAATGTCAAACTTAGAGTCAGAGAAGGAGATCCTTGAGATGTTGAGCTCAAGGTGACCAGAATTTGTGAAGTCGAACTGGTCAAAGGGACTAAAAGGTCTGTCACAAAACCCAGAGGAAGCATCACTTATGATCAAAGCAAATGATCAATCTATATAAACATAAATATTATCACTATTGATTTGTTTTACTGAACCAATTTTTGGAACAATTCATTTCTCGTTTTGCGTTTCATTTACTTAGATCATAAGTGATGCTTCCTCTGGGTTTTGTGACAGACCTTTTAGTCCCTTTAACCAGTTTGACTTCACAAATTCTGGCCACCTTGAGCTCAACATCTCAAGGATCTCCTTCTCTGACTCCAAGTTTGACCTTTTCAAGGCATGGCATGTGTGGTCTTTGACTGATTTAATAGTCAAATTTAATATTGGGGGATAGAAGGGCAAAATTGCTATGTTTTGTAAACTTTCGGGGCAAAATTGCTTCTCAGTGAAAACTTCCGAGGCAAAAAATGATACTTTTGATTGATGAGGTGGCATGCCACGTGTGTACTCAGTTAAACTTAATGGTCAAAATTAACGGAGGGGCAAAATTGCTACGTTTTGTGAACTTCCGTGGCATTTTTGGTCCAAAGAAAGCTTCCATCTTACCAGTGCTCTTGAGTGATAACTTCCATGGCATTTAAGACCCTTATCCCTACAATGAAACATGTAATTAGTAGGCATATAAACACTTGATTAGAGAGTTAATCCAAGCTTATAAAATCTTCCCCAAGAGTCACAAAAAACATCCAGCCATGTGATGGAATATGAGCACTTAATCAAGATGTTAATTAAGCTTTATTAATCATCTTTTAAAAGTCAATAATAGCAACTAGCCAATGAAAAATCAAGAAAATAAGCTAAATCCTTAGGTAAATAATTGGACCAATGGGAGACTTAAGCCATGGATTAAGGGTGAGGATTGAACTTAAACTAACACAAATTGGATCAATGGATGAAAGGAAAGAAGAAGTTTTGGTATGCTTGGGTAACTACCATTTTAACCTTGGAAGTTTCATTTTTTCACACCAAAAACCACAATCAAATCTGATTGTAGTTTAAGAGAGAGAGAGAGAGAGAGATGAAAGTGAAGCAAGAGAAGGAGGGAGAAGGAGTTTAAAACACAAGGTAAGGCTCTTAACCTTAAGCTTTGTGATTTTTGGTAAAGTGTTAGTTTAATCCAAGAAATTGTTAGAAAAATTCCTTTTCATGTTTGGAAGTTTCCGTTGCTCTTAAAATGAAAAATGGAGTGGAAAACATGCTAGGAAATAATTTTTAGAATCACTAGATCATTATGATAAGAGTTTAAAAATATCTAGTTTTAAATCCTTGGCTTTGGGCAAAGAATGTTGAGACCATTATTTTATGTATCAGATAAGCTTTAAATATTATGAAATTTTACAGGAATACATTAGACATGTAGGTATTTCTAAATATAGAAAATATGTAACATTTTGAGTTATACACATGGTGTAATATATTTTAGAAGTTAAGCCTTCTTTCTGAAATTAAAAACTGAATAGTGATTGAAACGCTAAATCTGGGAATGATTCTTGATATTTTGGTGATAGGGCAAAATTTATAGTCTATAGACCCCACAAGTGTATGGGTTTTATCAAGTAATAAAGTAATAAGAAAAGTATCGTTCCTACAAGGACTCAATCAAACTAGTAATTAGATATTAATTCCCTTATTTTGTTTAAGTTGAGCGAGTGAGAGTTGTTTTTAATAATAAAAAGAAATTCATTAATAGCAAGGAACTAATAGTGGCAAGAACTTTCACAGAGCAAATACCAATATTGAGAAATACAACCTAGAGTCACTAATCCCTTGTTTGTTTATTTTGATTTTATCCCCACTAAATTAATTTTGACTTAACTTAATCAGCTAATCTAAAGTATTGATGATCTATAAATGCCTTCTGGTTCATTTATATACATACCTCAATTAATTATGTAATGCCTCACACAACTAAATAAGATGCATTTTAATCGGGCTCACTCTAATTTGATTATGTGGAGCTCCTAGGTATATGCCTATCCTAGATGCAAATTAGATTTAAACCTAATTCCACATTATTTAATCTCAAGGTCAATTTAAGATTTCCTCTTCCAAGTTCAACCCCGAATCCTACTAAGCAATAGCAATAAAGACACGAATAAATAAACCTGAAATAAAATTAATCAAAACTAATTCGTGAATAATCTCTAGAACTTAAATAAGTTCATAGGTTTTCTAGGTTGAAAAGAAAAATTAGCCATACATGGCTAGATTAAAATCCATAACAAAAAGATGAAACTCAAGAATCAAGAAATGAGAGAAAGAACAAAGTAGAGATGGCACAACTATCTCTTTATTGCTCTTGGCTGTCACTCCACAAGTTAATACTACTGCTGATCCATTCTCCGTTCTTATTCTTCATCTTGTGAGTTGAGTATGTGCGTCTCTCTTATGGCTGGGTTTTTTCTTGATTTAATCTCTCCTCTCTTGCTTCCTTTCAATAGATTCTGCGGGCCCTACGCGTCCGTATGTGATCTCTTTTTCTCGATATGATATAACGTCATATATATTATAACAATATATATGATAGCTTTCCATCCACTAACGCATGATACTTGCACTACCTTTTGGTTTAATTGGCGTGGGGTCCACAATTTTTGGCCGATTGCATATCTTGTAAATTTCTTTATTTGCTTCTTTTCTATTATGTTTTCTATATATATATATATATATATATATTCTTCTTCTAAATCAGCTAATATTTCCTGCAAAATATAATAGAATATAAATAGATTTTATCTCGAAATACCCTTTTATCTTATAATTAATTAAAGGATAAAAAAATATAAAAATAAGTAAATAAGTATAAAATATTAATAAATTTAATCCAATATATCTCGTAGTCTATACTTATTTAATTATAAAATATATGCTTATCATTTGGCTTCTATGAATATTTTTCCTTGCAAAATAGACATGTCAAGGGTCATGAGGATTTTTGAATCACTCAAATTGAAGTTTTGTAGAAATAATTATGATTTTTCAAAGTTACTGCAAAATCTGCCTAGAAAATCCAACATTTTGTTTTTAAGCAAAAGTAAGGGGTAAAAGTGGAATAACAAATCCACCAAGGGTAGAAATGTCAAAATAGGTGAAAATATCCTTTTTGATATTATTCTAGGAAATATGATATTAATTTTAATATCATAGAAAAGGAAATAATTCGACGATAACATTATAGGATATGCGAGAAGTCCAAAGTTGGATTCAAAGGACAAGCATTTTGGTAACTACGCGGTGAAAGGTACGTTTGTGTACTAGTAACTATAATCGTCTATATCTTGTATGTCTGTATATGATTGAATGATTCATAGAGTCATGGACAAGACTAAGTCTTAGGTCATGCACCGTAGCTAAGACTCGGTCTTAGGTCACCTGTTTATATACATTCAGCTTTATATGAGTTATAGTCATGATAATGTCATATGGTTGTTTTCCTAGCACTGAGGACACATAGATTTGTGGCAAAAGGTGAGTGCAAACGTTGTGAACATTACATATGTTGTGTGTTGGGTGCTATATATTGTTGTAATCTTACATTTGCTGTTTGCTATGTATGGTTGATGTTGATATGTCATAAATATCTGTCATATATTGTTTATATATGATTTAGAGGTTAGTTGTTACCTGAGATTCAATTCATTGAATCTTTGCCTTGACTAAAGGTTTAGGAAAGGAACTTGGATCTGAGAAGGCGACGTGGACGGAGTCGGGAAGAGGCACCAATGGACGGAGTCATGAAGAGGCACCAGTTGAGATGAGAATAGAGTTGTTTCAAACCATTTTGTGCTTAAACTAAGAAAGGGTTAGTCTATGTGGTTCAGTCATAAATTGCCGTGAAAGACGGGGAGACTTTCACTAGACTTAAACACTAGCCTACTCAATGGGTTTGATTAATTGTATTGGGTTCCGACCCATAAGTCTAGTTAAGGCTTGGTTTAGGATTATATAGTTATTATGTTGGAATTTTAATTATACAAGTTCCAGATGATTGTATCACATAAATATTCCTTCAAGATATTTAATTTACCAGCTTATGCCCGGGCATTTTATATCAGTTACTCATTGTCCAAATGTTAATGCATGCTCTCCATTCCACTTTACTTAGATCTGTTAACATCGTATTCCTAAATACTAAGTGTCATCAGGTACAATAAGTGGTATGAAATTTGGGGTGTTACAATTATCAGAGGGAATAAATACGATATTATCATTAGGTGGAGTAGAGATCATGATGTGCTCTTTTCCTGTTGGAAATTATGCCCTAGGGGCAATTCATTGTACTTTGGATATTTAAGTTATTTAAAGTATTCTCTTTTGTTATCATTTTCGTTTGCATGTTCGTATTGATAACTGCATCCTTGGATACATCTTATAGATTGTCCTAAATGTCCTCGGTCGGTCATCTACGCGGAGCGAAGATGAGTTAAGACCCGCATGACTTTGATGAAGTATGGAGATACGAATCAAAGTCATGGGCACTTGTAAGAGTACAAGGTCCGGACCGACCCACTATGAGAAAGTTGCATGGATCTAGTCATAAGCTTATCTCATGTATAACCGCGTCACGACGCCCTATGACCTCGAGGTCATCATGGATTCCTACATGATGAGTCACGGTCTTTGACCTAGTCAAAAGTCACCTTTGACCGGGTGATGATAAAGGCCGGATCGGATCGCTGATTTTCATGTGGAGGAATGTGAATGGTCAAGATGGAATTTGTCCCTCACATTTGTAGAGAGATAATATTGGGCCCCTCGATGAGTGAGTCTAAGAAATGTATGGCCATACTGTGATGGAAAGGAGTTTCCATTTCACTTATTAGACTACTCGAGAATCGAGAAAGTAATGGTCAAGAAAAGAAAGTTGACATTAACCATGTCTCATCCTTGACTGAATTATCGCGTGACAAAAGGGACATGACATGGTTGTACGATAGGTTGTATCGTGTCATCGATCTCCATGTGAATTGGGTAGTCGCAATGTCTTGCTAGAGGCCGCTTCCGACTTGTGGGCTAACACAGTGTTGGCTCACTGCCAATCTCATATGGGTCTCGTGTGGTCGCACACAAGAATAACCCAACATGAGCAAAGTGTCCAGGTTCATTGAATCTTAGATTAACTCGAGATTTAATGAATACTTAATTTAATCTGGGGTGAATATATATATATATATATATATATATAAATTCGAAATTGATATATATAGTAATATTATAAATAGAGATTATAATATTATTATATATTATTTGTTTTATATTTGATTTATTTGATAAATTAAATATCTAAAACAAATAGAGATATTGTATCTCATTTAATTTTCGAATAAAGATATCATATATCTATTTAATTTAAATTGAGATATAGTATCTCGATTTAATTAAATAGATAGATATCATTTCTGGATTTAATTTATAGAGATAAATTAAATCGAAGGCTTTTGATTTAGATTAAATAAATATATCGATTAGATCTATTAGATAGATTTAATTAATATATTTTAATTCAGATTCACATTTTGAATTTCGATCAGCCTTTTAATGCGGATTAAATGTCTTACATTAGATCTAACAGATTGATTTAATTAATGTATTTTAATCCATATTTGAAATTCAAAATTCAAAATTAATGCGGATTAATTTTATATAATGCGCCGATCGGGTTTGAGAAAACCTACGGAGTTTTATTCGAGCGTATTCGTAAAGCCGGAGAAAAAAAAAACCCTAGAGTGGAAAATTAAGAGAAACGCACAAAAGGCACTAGCACCCCGCCATAGCCGTGTTTGGGAATTGTTCGTGGTGTATACCTAAGGTGGAGGAAGCCGATTCTACGAGTCGTCTTCGGCGATCGAGGAGGTAGCCCACCCGCTCAAGGAAGAACGAGACGCGGACAAATTCTCCAAAGGTAATATCTGGATTCCCTAGCCTTAGTTTAAACGCACCTGAGTGATCCTCGGGACGAGATTCGTAACTTTTTAATCCGCTGCGTTGTACGGATCCCATCATTTCTATCATCAAGGCTTTTACCCACAGGATTTTCCTAGTAAGGTTTTAAATGAGGCGGCTTCTATTTGTATTATCTACTCTTTTTTCTTCATTAGGGTTTTGTCCCATTGGGTTTTTTAGTAAGGTTTTAATGAAGTACACTATTTGTTCATGGACATCTAAGGGAGAGACTTATAAAAATACTAGATGATGTGCATGTCCATAAACTCCCAACTTTTGACCTTGTTCACTTTCTACATACACTCCATAACCTCTCTAATGAACACTAAAAAAAATTTCAATTTCCAACGGAATTAGCTACGGAATTTCCATGGCTAATTCCATAGGACATTTGTAGAAAATTCAGTCTGAAATATTTTAGAAGGAATTTTTCCTATTGGGGTAAAATTGTTTTTCACAGAATTAGCCACGGATTACCCATGAAATTTTTCCATGGCAAAAACATCCATTATATTTTGAATAAAACTTATATAAACAATTATATTATAATCTTAGTTATTAATTAATTTTAATTAAAAATAAATTATTATTTATTAATATTGATTAAAATTATATTCATAATTTTACATTAAACATAATATTTGTAAAAATAAAAATATCAGTTATTAATTAGTGAGAATTAAAAATAATTTTTAGTTATTAACATTATATTATTAGTTTTTAAACTTATATTTATAATTTTGTATTAAAAATAAAAATTATAAAATTAAATTATTAGTTATTTAATGTTAATTAAAAAAATTCAATTTCAAAAAAATTGGCTAAAAATATTTATAAGAAGATTTATTAAATATATATAAAAAAATTTAATTTGAAATTAATTTATATTGAAAAAATTATAATAAATATAGAAATATTATTTCAAAATTCAATTTAATTCATTATTATTTTTTTAATTGTTTTTCAAAGAATTAGCCACGGAGTACCCATGAAATTTTTCCGTGGAAAAAAAATCCATTATATTTTGAATAAAACTTATATAAAAATTATATTATAATATTTGTTATTAATTAATTGTAATTAAAAATAAATTATTATTTATTAATATTGATTAAAATTATATTCATAATTTTACATTAAAAATAATATTTATAAAAATAAAAATATCAGTTATTAATTAGTGAGAATTAAAAATAATTTTTAGTTATTAAACTTATATTTATAATTTTAAATTAAAATTAACAATTATAATATTAAATTATTATTTATTTAAATGTTAATTAAAAATAAAATTCAATTTCAAAAAATTGGCTAAAAATATTTATAAGAATATTTATTAAATATAAAAAATTAATTTGAAATTAATTTATATTGAAAAAATTATAATAAATATGTAAATGTTATTTCAATATTTAAGTTGATTCATTATTATTATTTTAATTTTATATATATATTTGTAATATGTACGTTATCTTCAGCTCAACCGGCTGAGGTACGCAGGGGGACTTGAGGTCGCGGGTTCAAGATGGCATGATGACCACATTTTTACGAATTATGAAGAAGGGCCACGTGGTAGCCTGAGAAGAGAACATGTGGCAGCCGCCAGTGATGGGGTGGCGGGTGCCAAAGTTAACAACTGGCGGCCACTGGTAAAGGGGTCGATTATGAGGTGGCCTTCTAGAGACCTAGCATGTTGCTTTTTTGGAAAATCCTCATGGCATTTTAAAATTTAAAAATTGGGAAAAAAAAAAAATGGCAACAGAATTAGATTCCTTCAGAAATTCTGTGGAAAATTTGTGACAATCGAAATTAGAATTCTATTAGAAATTGATTTGCCATGCATTTATGAGCGAGGAAACGGATTCCGTAAAAAATTCAGTGTTTTTTAATTTTTATTTTTGCAGTGGAATAATCTTTAGGAGTCTTTATTTCCATAACACAGGAAACATATGGTAACATACCAACGGAAAATTGTTTCCATTCGGTGAGGTTAGGAAACAATTTTCCAGCATTTTCATGTAATTTGACTTTCTGGGAATTTGAAATCATGCAAATCAAACCATGGAAAACCTGTTTGATATATATTGATCATTTATACAAATATGCATGAGCGTGATGTAATAACATGAGCTTACCCAATTCTTGGTCAAAAGAACTCCGTACTAATCTATGGGTTTCTGTACGAAAATCAGCAATATAATGCTTGCTATGCAAAAACTCGAAAGTCGCCCATTACAATTGCTTGCTGTGTAAACTACATGCACATGGGGGTAAAACAATATTAATGATCCTAATTTCTAATGTGTGTGCAATTCCAGAAAACGCGTCCAATATAATAATGTACGTCCATGCTGAAATCGGTGTAAACAAGTATACAGCTATTGTTGCTCAGAAAATAGGGTTCCTTGTGATGAAATGTAAATGTTTTATGATGAGGCGTCGTCTCTAAAGCTCATGCTTGGCCAAATTTTTGCATTCGCTTTTACTGCTAAAGAAAGCCACACGTATCGTTGTCTTTCTTGCAGTTTCTATTTCACTCATTCTTATGCATTCCTCACGCCATAGCCGTCACGTTTACTTGTTTTTCTTGTTCAATTATTTTATGTATCACTATTTTGATTGCTAACTTCATTTTTTTAAGGAATGTATACATTTGATTAATGAAATAATAGTGAGAAATGCCAAATATATTTCATATTTCTAAATTACAAACCGGAAACATTTAGTCATGTTTTATTACATAATTTTATTTTCTTAAATCACCTGAATCGTGTACATGAATAAGTTCACCTATCTCTCTCTGGTCATTGTTCGAATTATTTTATTTAGCCAACTCATATTCTCCTTCACACTCCTCAATAAATTTGAACTGAACTCCCAACCTATAAGCTATGAATGTTTTATGAAACACTATAAATATATAACCAAACCCTCCTGATTGACATAACAAAATACAACAACGAAACACAAGAACCACCGAAACACAAAATGGCATCAATCATTGTTAAGCTATTCTTTTCCCTCACTTTATTTTCTTCACTTTTCTCAATATCATCATCTTCTTCTTCTTCGTCGTCTATAGAGTTTTGGTGTAACCAAACTCCTCACCCAGAGCCATGCAAATACCACATGAGCCACAGTCACCACCGGTTCAGACCGAGCCATCGGTCAGAGTTCAACAAAATGCTGGTTCAATTAGCACTAGACCAAGCGCAAGCCATGCATAAGGAAGCTCAAGAATATGGCCCTAAATGTGTCACTAAGATGCAGAAATGTGTATTCAGTGATTGTTTGAAGCTCTACGACAATACCATCTTCCATCTCAACCGAACCCTTCAAGCCCTACCTACAGCTTCTTGCTCGCTATCAGACGCACAAACATGGCTCAGCACCGCCTTCACAAACATCGAAACTTGCCGGAGCACCGCCCTGCAGTTCAAAGTCAGAGAGTTTACTTCTCAAAGTAATGTGACCAGCAATGTTAGAAAGATGATAAGCAATTTGTTGGCTGTTAATGGGAAATTCCTAAAGCAAGAGAATTTCTCAGAAGAAGAGATAAAAGCACACGGGTTTCCAAATTGGTATTCTGGACACGACAGGAGGTTGTTGAGCTCGAGGCGATCGTCGGTGATGGCAAATCTCGTGGTGGCTCAAGATGGTACCGGCCATGTCAAGACGGTGCAAGCCGCCATTGATGTAGCATCAAGGAGAAAAGTGAAGACGAGGTTTGTGATAAGAGTGAAGAAAGGGATTTATGAAGAGAATATTGAAGTTGATAAGGATAATGAAAATCTCATGATTATTGGTGATGGGGCGAGAGTGACGATTATAACGGGTAGTAAGAGTGTCAAAGATCGAATTACCCCAGCTAGCTCCGCAACAGCAGGTTAGTTATATTAGATTTTTCTAAGAATTTAAATTAAAAACTTTTTTCTTGAGTTTGTTTTTAATCTTGTTGAATACTTATTGTACTTGTCTTACTAAAACCATCAAATATAGTTTTTTTCCGCGTTACTTATACTTTGATCATATTAGTTTTGGCCTCCCACCGCCCAACACACACACACATTCAAATAACTATAATTTGATCAAACTTTAGGAATTAGCAATGGCGTTAACCCTTTTTCAAAGATTGAGTACAAGAAACAAGTCATATTTATAATGCCTAAATTACCGATTTTAAATAATTAAATTTCAGGTATAGATGGTGCTTACTTCATTGCTCGAGACATCACTTTTAGAAACACGGCTGGTACTGAAAAAGGTCAAGCCGTGGCACTCCGATCAGCCTCTGACCTCTCCGTCTTCTATCGGTGTTCCATTGAAGGCTATCAAGACACTCTAATGGCTCATGCACAACGCCAATTCTATAGAGACTGTAGAATTTTCGGCACAAAGGATTTTATTTGGGGTAACGCTGCAGTTGTTCTACAAAACTGCAGAATTCTCGTAAGGAAGCCACTTCAAGGACAAGCAAACATGATCACAGCACAAGGACGAGGCGACCCATTTCAAAATTCGGAATATCAATAATCAATTCTCAAATCCGAGCTGCACCGGACTTCGGAGGGTTTATCACTCATATGAAACTTATTTGGGGCGGCCATGGCAGCAATATGCTCGAGTGGTGGTCATGAAAACTTACATTGAAGGCTTGGTGAATCCATTGGGATGGTCTGCATGGGGTGATAGTAATTTTGCTCAAGATACGTGTTATTTTGGGGAATATATGAACTATGGAGCTGGTTCTTCCATAAAAAATAGAGTACAATGGCCTGGCTTTCATTTGATAAGTAATCCAAATGAGGCAAACCAGTTCAGTGTTGCTAATCTCCTTGCTGGTCACACATGGTTGCCTCGCACTGGGGTACCATTTACCATTGGGGTTAATTAATTATATCTTTGGGCTTTCTGAACGGGAATTATACGTATTTCTCAGATATATATTCTTTTATCAGTTTCTTCTCGGAATTCATTTGTATCGTAATTTACTTGGAGATATACAATTTTCTTTGATGGAATATTGGTGCTAAATAAATATATACTGAATCGATTTTTTTATGATGGTGTCTTGTATATTTGTACTTTTGGTTGAGATCAGTGGCAAAATCTTTATAAACTTAAACTAGTCATATTAGATATCAATTTCAGATTAATTATTTTAGAAATCAGTTTTAAACTGTGTATAAATGGATCTCTTTCTATTTCTGATTTTGACTGTGATTTTTCTTTTTCTTTTTGTCATAACTTGCGCACATATATCGATATAGAGTTCAAACTCAAACTCACGAGAAAGAGTTATTAGAGGAAGTTGATGTTATTGTGATACAAGACCCGACAATATTATTGAGTGGTGTGACTGTGGTAAATATGTTTCATTTGATTTCAAATACTATATCCGGATCCTTTTAAGAAAGAAAACTGTGTTTGATTTTCTTTCAAAAATAAATCACCTATTTATTGGATATATTGTATTATTAACCTTAGCCAAATATATAAATTCATATAATATTGCTGATTTTCTGGTTGGGTATATTTATTTCATTGTTATCTTCCGTTGCTGTCTAACTTCTCTTTTTTTTTCCTTTTTTTTTTTGTTGAGAACAATAATATGATGTGATTCAAATAATAATAGACAGACGTGCCAGAAATATTTTATACTCGTATAATTTATATCGACATATGTTAGCTTGTATAATAAGCGATCATTATTAAATTTTAATGTATTGGCTGTCCGTACGTGTGCTTGCTAAATTCCAGTTAACTATCTCTGTTGTCATCAGTATGCAATTTATTTTGTTCAGCCGACACATATCCTTCTTCACACTCCGTCATATTCAATAAAAAACAAAGGGTGCTAGCATGAACCATAGTAACTAACAAAGTTGGTTTAGTAGTACAAGGCCCTACTAGATCCTATAACTCTCAAGTTCGAGTCTCGATGAGACACTTGTGTAAGGGGAGGCAACCATGAAGCCCAAACCAAATCCTGGATAATACTATAAAAAAACATGAAACATAGCCAAACATTATTGATCTGGTCCTATTTAAAAAGTAGAGAGAAGGTCTTTTTTTCTTTTTTTTTCTATTGATGAGTCATATCATTAAGTTTTTCATATGAACATACAATTTTACATTCATTTATTATTATGTAGATTTTGTTCTCAATGGATATATTGTATATTAAATAAGGGTATAGTAATAAAGTTATTAAATTTTAAAGCAGAGTTAATAATGTTTAATTTTTTTCTCAATTCTCATAAAATATGTTAGAAATGACTTATAAAACGGATTAGAGGAGTATAACAGCAATTATCATCAGAAACCTATAGTTAGACGTGCTTGGTGATGCATGAGTCTAATTTAATAGCTTAAGCTTTTTTAAAAAAATGAAAAATTAATATGCAATCTAAGTCCATATAATTTTACCTCATTTTTAATTAAGTCCATATAGTTTTTTTTTTTTCATTTTATTGGTTCCTTATAGTTTTCTAAATCATAGATATTGGTCCTATATGCTCATCATTTGTTAATACATTGGCTCCACTAGAAGAATACATGATGTGCTGATTTAAAACCAGAGAAAGGTAAGGTATTATTAGCCAATGACATGGTTCTCACTTAGTATGCACCTGAGTTAATTTTGTCGCGTGGATTTAAATAAGACCAAAATAGATATGATTACAAATTGTATATACAATGAGACCTTTACGAGAACAATATATATTTTTTTAGAACATGTTGAGAACAAATAAATTTTATTCCATCATTTTATTTTCAAAAACCTTTTTAATTTCATATTTTAATTTATAGAAATTTACATGCTGCTGTAGTCACCATTCACATCAGTCCTAATTAACATCTTACAAGTATAGGCACAAAGACTCGATAAAACAAAAAGGGATATGATTATAAGTCGGATGAAGAAATTATAAAGACTGGCTAATTGTTTTTTAAGAAATAGATAGATATGAAAACAATCATGAAAACTTAGATATGGTAAAGCCTCATGGCAAATTGAAAAAGTTATGGGAATTTGGATCGGAGCTAGGAAAATGCAGAGATCTCAATTAGTATGGGACCAACACTACTATAGATTTGTAAATTTATAACATTTAATACATAACGCTATAGCTAAATAAACGTCATCTATGTCGAGACGAAGGTCACGCAAGGATAAATAGCGTTTAAAAGTAATGATTAGTCATGTGTACCGTCATATATTGCAAGGTGAAATTCACGAAAAACATGAAAATAACGGTAGTAATTAATAATAATCATTTATTTAGTTACAAAAATGATGGTTCTTTAAACACAACTGTCATTTAACACTTACAAACGATTCATTTTCAAACCTTATATGAGCAAAACACAAACATGACGGTTATATCTATTGACCATAAAGTATGAACAACAAAAACGACATTTCATAATATACAACCGTCATGTAAAGAAAAAAAAAATATAAAAAACACCTTTTAAAAAACTCATTCGGTTCGACACCAAGTACTAGTTCTCCCAAGTTAAATACTTTAGAAAGAAGTAATCAACTCTATTTATATTGACCTATTCCTTTTGTTCCTAATACTTTTCTAAAATACACATGTTCATAACCTCGTCCTTCTCTCCCTTATCATGGTCAAAAGCTAGAGAGCTCCTTCCATTCGCCCTCCTCCTCCTCCTTCTCCTCAACCTCCTCCTCCTCCACCGCCTCCTCCTCTACTGCACCACCTCCACAAGCTCCTCCGCCTAACCTCTAGCACCACTACCACCACCACCACCTCCTCCTCCTCCTTGCCACCTCCTCAAATGGAGGCTCTACTGTAGATGTTAGACACCTTTGACCGGTCCAGAAGGAATCTTGGTAGACACACCCACGGTCTAAATAAAAAGGCGGACTCCATCCTTCATCATAATCATGTTGTATATGATCACTTCCAGTCAGTCCCTTCATCTCCTTCCTCGGACATTGATGATGTATCGGGCGAGGGGGAGGGTGGGAGGAGGAGGACAAAGAATGGTGGTGATGATCGAAACCTACTACTATTTTTTTATTTTTAAAATATTAGAAAATTAATCGTTAGTGAAACGTAGCCCAAAATAAATAAATAAATGGGTAAAGGAGCAAAAATACATATGTAATTTTCCCTCGAGGAGCGCTCAAGACCACGAGTTTTTTTGGGGAGCAAAAATACACATGAATTCTCAAAGGTAGAGCAAAAATACCATGGCTATTAGTTTAACTTCACAAAGCGTTACTTACATTTTGAAAATACTAAAATACCCCTCAACTCAAAAAAAATCCCAATTTCCTCCGGCCTCCCCCTGGATTCATCACCCTCCCTTGTTAATTCTTCATCATTCCAGACAAAATTGCAGGATAGAAGAGCAAAGATTTAAACACATTGACAAAAAAATCCAGAGAGATTCATCAACTTTTCAAATGCCAATTACAGATCCAGAAATCAAATCCAATAATCAACATAAAAATTAAATCAGAAAATGAGGAAGAAACTGATCCAAATCATGAGTTAAACCGAGACGGAGCTTTCTCGCTTAAACCGAAACTGATCCGAAATCACGAGTTAAACCAAATGAGGAAGAAACTGATCCGAAATCACAATCTCGATTAAACCTTTTCGAAGAGACGGAGCTTTCTCCGGTCATAAAGTACCGTTCTTGTCCCCCCCCTCCCACAAAAGAAAAACGAGTTCTTCAAATCTCCGCAGAATCAAGCACGGCTTGAAAATTTTTCAATTCAAAACGATGAGAAGAAGTAGAGGGAGATCGTACCGGTGTGATAGAAGGGAGAATTTGCCCAAATGAGATCTACGATCGACACGTCATATCTTGAACCCTAAGCCCCAAATGTGTTTCGTATAATAAGATTAGGTTTTGAACCCTAACCCAAAACGGAAGAAAGATGAAGAAATTGGATGAACAATATAAAATCGTTGGGCTTAGGGTGTTTGACTTTGTGGATGTTGCCTTCCCTAAACCCAGGATTGAAGAAAGAAGAAATTAGAATCGAACAGCCACATCCACATACCCGAACAACGTCGGCAATGGTTGATGAATCGAAACCCAAGATTTTAATCGAACGCCGTGATTGATGCCTCGCATGTTGTAACATCCCATTTTCAAAAGCAGTATAAATTTTTTTTCATCAGAGTAGGGCATCGGAGCGATTGAGTAACGATATTTGTATTCAAAATGCCGTAAGTCCGGTCGACGATTACGATGTAGCGGTAAGTTATACCGAGTGTTTTCAAAAGTAAATAACAAAAGTGGAAAGTCTTGGTGAGTCCTTATGCGTGCCGCTTGCCTTTCTCCTCGATCCTCGGTCCTCCTGACCCTGACGCTATGTTAAAAGCTGAGGTCCAATGCACCGGACCCCAGGTAACGGTTAACCTCATGTTTATATATACAACATAGACATTATATGAGCATACAAACAAACTTATCCCAACAAAGACACACGGCCCCGGTGGATATGTCGCACTTAGCATACGTTTCGCACTTAACAATCGTTTTCGCACCTAGCACCTCGCACCAAGCAAACGTATCCCAACACCCAAAGCAAGCATAATAACAAGAATGATGTATGATTAGAAATACATAACCACGTATGTAAGATAATAACAAATACGTATGTAACATAACCACGTATGCTACAACAATACATAACCACGTATGTAAGATAATAACAAAGCGTATGTAACATAACCACGTATGCTACAGCAATACATAACCACGTATGCTGTTACATAACCACGAAATTATTCCAAACTTGGTTATGTTACATACGCTGTTATTATCTTACATACGTGGTTATGTATTTCTAATCATACATCTCATATCGTTATTATGCTTGCTGGGTGTTGGGATACGTTTGCTTGGTGCGAGGTGCTAGGTGCAAAACGATTGTTAAGTGCGAAACGTATGCCAAGTGCGACATATCCACCGGGGGCCGTGTGTGCTGTTGGGATAAGCTTGTTTGTATGCTCATATACTGTCTATGTTGTATATATAAACATGAGGTTAACCGTTACCTGGGGTCCGGCATTGGACCTCGCCTTTTAACATAGCCGTGGTCGAGGACCGAGGATCGAAGAGAAAGGCAAGCGGCACGCATAGGGACTCACCAAGACTTTCCACTTTTGTTATTTACTTTTGAAAACACTCTGATAACTTACCGCTACCGTAATCACCGTACTTACGGATTTTGAATACAAATATCGCTTACTCAATCGCTCCGACGCTCTACTCGATGAAAAAAAAATTTATACCGCTTTTGAAAATGAGATGTTACATTCGCATGCACCGCCGACCCGAGAGACCAAGCTATGTGTTCCCGAGGGAGAGATCGATGACCGGAATTTCGCCAGCGATGGTGTCAGCTTCTCCGTTTTGGGTTGGGACGGTGGGTATGGGGATTGAAAGGGTGATGAGTGAGAGAGCGCGAGTGAGAGAACGTGAGGGCAAAGTGAGGTCAATTAAGGGGAAAAAGGCATTTTTTTCATTTTTTTTAATAAGGTGGGGCCCACTAAAAACTTAACAAAGCTTAAACAAAATTGACTACCATGGTATTTTTGCTCCACTTTTGAGATTACATGTGTATTTTTGCTCCCAAAAAAACACATGGTGTTGGGCGCTCCCGAGGGAAAATTACATGTGTATTTTTGCTCCTTTACCCTAAATAAATAAATAAATAAATAAATGAATAAATATATATATATATATATATATATATAACAAGGGTGAAGTTGCAAACTTAGCAACAAAATATTTTCCTAATTTACCCAATGCAATTTGTGACACCTCCCTGCTCTGATCCTAGACACAGAGAGAGACATCTTCCCTTTCCAAATTAATATAGGTTAGATGCATATTTAAATAATGAATCCAAACCACCAAACCAAGTTTGGACTTGGGGAACAAAAACTTTTCCATAAATGTTTCAAAAACTTAACCCAACGTAGATTCCAAAATTATAGTTCGAAAGGGATTTTTAAAGAATTTTAAAACCTTTCTAAACCTTTTTATAAGTGGTTCAAACTCCTTATTTAAAAATCCATTGTACCTTAAACTTTATATGGTATTATCAAAGTGCTTCTTTATTATTTATCTAACCTAGTACTCTCCTATTCATTTAATCATCCATTTCATTATGGGCTCGTGATATACGTGCCCCTCCTTGCAGCAATATCATACATATACAGATTGTACTACAATCAGGTCATAACAATCTAAATAAAATATACATCTCAATAGCCACATACAGCTATCTCAAAATTTTATCCGAGTCATAATATATATATATATAGGGTTTATCGTTTGTCATGTCACTTGACATAAGGTTTTGTCAAATGACCCCAAAACTATGTTGTTTTGGGAGTTAGGAGAATTAATTAAGGGTATTTTGGTAAAATTTATATAATAAATACAAAAACAAAAATATCAAAACACCCTTCATTAATTCCCTTAACTCCCAAAACGACGTAGTTTTGGGGTGACTTGACAAAAACTCATGTCAAGTGACATAACAAACGATAAACCCATATATATATATATATATATACCCATATATATATATATATATATAGACATACAGAAGGTGTATCCAAAAATGATTCAAATTGCCCTATCACCACCACCACCTTCTTGGAGTCAAGCAATTATTACACCCTTACCCCTTGAACCTTGTCTAGTAGACTGCCCACATCCCGGATTGGAGGAAGGTTCTAAGATTGAAATGATGAATTCCAGAGTAACAAGTTAATCTCAAATTCTAAGCATGCATATAGGATATATGTAAGTCAACCACAACAGAGTAGTTCACACAGCATATAAAGCATTCAAATTCATTCTCATGTATTACCATTCATATGCAGCATGTAATACAAACAATCATCATATGATTTAATACCTTAGCGCTAGTGAATTCAATTTGGGTACTTATAACCCAAAATACATGAATACACTAGACCCTGCCTAGCCACCAGGAAACCGGCCCCATGGTCTGCCCTTCCGCTTAATTGAACCACGAGTGGTGCTAGCCCCATATAGGCAGGATGTGCAAATGTGGTATAAATCAAACAAACATATATAGTCATACAAAGATGTGAGATTACAGTTACTACCTGTTGATCTTCCCAATACCATACCTTCCGCAAGATTCTTATCACTGTGCTTGTCACATCCCAATTTCGGAAGCGATTTTTTTTTTAAAAAAAACGGTATCATGATCGAGTAGAGCACCTAAGTAAAAATAGTATTTCAAAAGATATGTATCGATAACATCAACTCGTATGTTTTGCTACTAATAGCGGTACAATAGTTCAAATGGTTCTAAATTCAAAATACATTTCAAAAGGGGTCCGACCAGTCCGTCCTAAGCCTTCGTTGCTTACCCTTGTCTCCGCTCCCTCGTTCACTCCGGAACCCGAAGCTATGGTAAGAGCGAGGTTCAAAGTACATTGAACCCCAGGTAACGGTTAACCTCATGTTCAAGTACAATTATGTATGACAGATATTCATGATACCACAGTAAAATTCACATATACCAAGTAATAACACACCATATACACCTGCATATGAATGTTACTACAGTCTGCACTATTCACCAGTGCCACGATGTACGGTCGTGTCCTCAGCGCTAGGAAAACTCAACGGCGTTATCATGACTATAACCCGTATAAAGCTGTATGTGCACAGTCAATAACTTTTGAAAACAGAATCTCAGTTCAAAAACACATCTCATCACATATAGGTATACAATGAACATCGAGTTAGTGTTACGAAAGACGCGTCCGTACCTTCGTCGGCGTTGTCGGTACGTTTGACGTCCGAACTGTGATCGCGTTGATCCTATAATGGTAATACCGTATTTATTAATTTGTAGGTAATATCCTAAGAGATATTTTGGCCCCTAATGACCATTTTGCCCTTACAACTTTTATTTTTCACTTTATTCCCTCAAAATTCGTACAACAACGCTGGTATAAATCTGGGCAGCATTTTGTCTAACTTTGAAAACTCATAATTAATTCTACAAAAATCAAAACGAGGATCCGTAAAATTCCTTGGAATCCTTAGGATGTCTATTTTCAAGTAAAAATAGTTAAATTTGCCCAGATTTCACGAATCACTCCCAGGTTTTAAGTTTTGAACCTCTGCCCAGAATTTTTCCAGAATTTCGTAGCCTAACTTTGAGGAATTTTAACTCTCTGTACAAAAATCATTTTGACATGTTCTTGACATATTTAAAAATCCCTATATATCTATTTTAACCATGAATTTTATCAGAATTTTTTGATCATGATTTCAATATGAAATCCTGGCGTTTTCATGGCTGACTTCAGAATTTCCGAAACCGATGAAATTTCGCCAGAACTTCGTTACTTTGATGAATTTCTTCCGGAAATTTTGCCATAACCTCTACTTCATCAATTTTTCTAGATAAAGGCAATTTTAACCATAAAAACATCTAAATAAAATTATCCTACCATACTTAAGATCTAAGCTACCTCTAACTAAGAATTTAAAAGCTAAAACTTAAAGAACTTAAAGCTAGAACTAGAAAACTTACCAAGAACTTGCTCCTTCTTTCTCCAAGGCTCTCACTCACTATTTCTCTCTTAGAATCAGATTGCCTTGCTCTGATTTTGGTGTGAAGAATATGAGGGCCAAGGGCCCCTATTTATAGGAAAACTCTATGGCTCTTTGGTAATTAAATGGAACTCCTTCTCCTTCATTCCTAACCCTTGGATTATGGTTAAATTAGAGCACCAATCCTAGCCCTTCATGCTCTCAAATCTGATCCCCCACTCTCTCTCCTTATCCTCTTCCATTCTATCCAATAGTACCTTATCCCATGTGCTCATTCAAGTTGCCTCTTCAATTTTTGTGTTGAACACCACTAGATAAAAATTCTTTTGAGTGTTTTAATGAAGTTGGATTCAACTTTTCTTTTTTGGTTTTGAACTCTTGGGATTTTTAGCTTTAATTAGAGACCAATCTCACTATTTTTCTCAATTGGCAAATTCTTAAAAGTGGAGAAAATAGCTTTGGTTACCATCATCTTGAAGCTTGAATTTTGCTTGTTCATAATGACTTTTTATCTTTGATTTATGATTAGTAGATTTCATGATACAATTTATTTTGTATTGATTTCCCTTTGATTAACTCTTGAATTAATCCTCTTGATTATCCTAATTATCCTATGTGTAAACACCTCATTGGCTAATGGTTGGATATTTCCTCTTGATATTTCATCTCACCACCTTATCCCTTCAAGCAAGTGGGCAAGTTGCATTTTGCAACACTCTCCTCTCTCTTTCCTTGCCCAAACCGTGCCCCCCCCCCCCCTTTGCTCCATCTTTTGAGTTTTCTTGCATTTAATTAGATGCATGTGGGGGCTTTTTGGTTGGTTGTTGGCTTGGTCACATGGATTAGGCTTTGCAAGAATTAATTAGGACCCTTAGATAAGCTTTATGGAATTAATTCTTGACCTTTAGATCATAGTTGAAATTGTTGACTTTTCAACTCTTGATTAATATTTTGATTAACAACTTAATTACATGTTTAATCATCTCTTGTTGTTGTATGATTGGTCCATGAAGTGGTTTATGATTGTTAACAATCCATTTAGTGCTAATCTTAATCCCTTATTAGCTCTTGACATTTAATTAGGCTAATACACCTTTAATCAATGGCTATTTTAATATAAATTGCTGAATAATTATCTAAATATTCCATTAGGGTAGTTTTAATTGCTCATTAATTATTAAAAATTGCCCTTAATCATTTCAAGTGTCTTGGTAATTTTTATGGTCTTTTATAAATTAGACATGAGCTAATTATTAATTATAAGGTGGTAGAAAATTTAATCTCTCAATAAATTATGAGAATAGGTATTTAAGGCTCTTTAATCAATTATGAAACCTTGGACAATTTACTTAATTTAGTGAAGGTTTAGTTGTTAATTTAATGGACATTGTTTTCTCTAAATTTGTCTAAGTATTTTCATTTCCATATGAATCATAGTTTTAATATGGTATTTGTGGTATTTTATGGTATTTTATGATGACTAATATAATTTCTTACTTATTGGCTATTCTAATTCTAGGGGAAAAATTGCCTAGAAAATAAAATAAACATGTCTCAAAATTTGAGACCACATATTCACCTATTAAATAGACTCTATTTATCAAAATATTGTATTTAAGACCAACAAGAAATTTTGGGTATTACATTTCTCCCCATTAAATAAAATTTCGTCCCCGAAATTTATTCTATACTAGCTAAGTATCGTGCCATAAACTCGGATATTTCTCTTTCATCTCCTCTTCCGTTTCCCATGTTGCCCCTTCCGAGATAAACCTCTCCAGGCCACCTTCACGATTGGAATATTTCTACGTCGAAGCCACTTCTCTCGGTTTTCGAGAATTTGCTCCGCCGACCTCGAAAGTGTTATCATGCTTTGTAACTCGACATTCTCATACTGGATGATATGATCGTGATCGAGTTGGTATTTCTTCAATTGAGAAACATGGAAAACGTCGTGGAGTTTACTCAAGTTCGGGGTAAGGCTAACGGTATGCGGCGGACCACGTTTTGCCAAGATTTCGAATGGCCCATGTAACGAGGACTTAGCTTTAGCCTTTTAAGGGTTCTACCGACACCGTTCTTGGGGAGACTTTCGAAACACATGGTCTCCGACTTCGAATTCTAACGCCTCCTCCTTTTATCGGCGTAGCTCTTCTGTCTACTCTGCGCTGTTAAGAGTCTCTGCTTGATCAGAGCGATTTGTTCGGAGGTCCTATCAACTATATTTGTCCCAATGAATTCTCGCTCAGACAATTCCGTCCAGCATATAGGCGATCGACACTTTCGCCCGTACAATGCTTCAAACGGAGCCATCTGTATGCTCGAATGGTAGCTGTTGTTGTAAGCGAACTCGGCTAGGGGCAAATGTTGGTCCCAATGTCCCTTGAAGTCCAATACACACGCTCTAAGCATATCTTCTAGCGTACGTATTGTCCTTTCAGATTGGCCATCGGTCTAAGGGTGATAAGCCGTACTAGGTCTTAGCTTTGTCCCCATCTCTTTGTGCAAGGCCTCCCAGAATCGAGATGTGAATCGCGGGTCCCGGTTAGAGACAATGCTCTTAGGTACGCCATGAAGTCTCACGATCTCTTTGATGTAAATCTCTGCTAATCGTTCCGGCGAGTAGTTAATACTGATGGGAAGAAAATGTGCCGACTTAGTCAATCGGTCAACAATTACCCAAATCACGTCGTGATTCCTAATCTTAGGTAACCCTACTACTAGATCCATGGTAATGTTCTCCCATTTCCATTCCGGAATTTCTAGTCCTTGAAGAAGACCGGGGGTCGTTGATGTTCGATCTTAACCATTTGACAAGTTAAGCATCGGCCACATACTCGGTTACATCCTTCTTCAACCGGGGCCACCAAAACTCGATTTTAAGTTCGGTACATCTTGACCATTCCGGGATGTAGAGTGTATCTACTCTTATGGGCCTCATCTAGTATTTTTGTCGCAAACCTTCATCTTCCGGCACGTAGATCCGCTTCTTGTACCTAACCAAACCACTAGGTGATAGGTCAAGGTCTTGAGTCTCGCCCGGGAGAGCGTTTCTCGTCTTTGCAATCGCCCATTCGTCGTGTTTTGAGCCTCCTCGACTTTATCTCTCAAATCGTACTCTCCTTGACTAACAAGAAGGTTTGCAAGATAGGCGTCATCGCATTATAGTTCATGCAAATCTGATTTGACAGTTCAGTCTCGGAAATCTTCAAGTAGCCTCCGTTCTTGGATCATCATGTACGCCGTGTGCACCGTCTTTCTACGAGGGCATCTCGCAACGACGTTCGCTTTACCTGGATGATACTTGATCTCCGGATCGTAATCTTTCAGCCAGCTTCCATCCAAATGACGCCTCATGTTGAGTTCTCGCTGATCAAAAAGATATTTCAGCTCTTGTGGTCGCGGTACAATTCTACGGTTGCACCGTAAAGATAGTGCCTCCATATCTTCAACGCAAATACGATAGCTGCTAACTCTAAATCATGCGTGGGATAGTTTGCTTCGTGAGTCTTCAACTGACGAGAGGCATAAGCTACTACTCTGCCCCGTTGCATCAGGACACATCCCAACCCATGACCACTGGCGTCACTATAGACTATGTAAGTCTCGCTCGGTTAGGGATGATCAACACTGGTGCAGTAGTTAGCCTTTCCCTTAGTCTTTGAAAACTCGTTTCACAATCCTCGTCCCAAACGAATGGTTGGTTCTTCCTCGTAAGTTTCGTCAATGGTAAGGCAAGACGCGAGAAATTTTGTATGAATCTGCGGTAGTATCCCGCTAGGCCTAGAAAGCTACGTATCTCGTCATGATTCCGGCCTCTTCCAGTCCCGTAACTGCTTCCACCTTGCTTTGGGATCAACAAAGAACGCCGTCGCGTGATATGACATGGCCCAGAAATTTCACTTCGGTAGCCAAAATTCGCACTTACTCGCCTTCGCGAAAAGTCGTTTATCACGTAGTATGCCTAATACGAGTCGCAGATGTTCCTTGTGCTCCTCTTTGCTTTTAGAATAGATTAGGATATCGTCGATGAATACGACTACAAATTTGTCAAGGTGTTGACGAAAGATTCGATTCATGTAATCCATGAATACAAAGTGCATTTGTCAATCCGAAGGGCATCACAAGGAATTCGTAATGCCCGTACACGGGTTCTAAAGGCTGTTTTAGGAACATCACTTGGATTTTACTCGCAACCGGTGGTAGCCTCGAGCGTAAATCGATTTTGGAGAATACACAAGAACCGGATAGTTGATCGAGTAGGTCATCGATCCGAGGAAGTGGATATTTGTTTTTGACAGTTACTTTGTTCAACTCGCGGTAGTCGATACAAAGTCGCAAGCTTCCGTCTTTCTTCTTTACGAACAACACCGGGCTCCCCACGTGACACGATGGGTCGGATGAACCCCTTCCCTAGTAGCTCTTCAAGTTGCTTTTTCAGTTCTTGCATCTCGTTCGGTGCCATACGATATGGTGCTTTTGATATTGATCCGGTGCGGTGCGATCGTCAATGGCGAACTCAACCTCTCTTTCGGGGGTAACTCGGTAAGATTGTCGGGAAATACGTCGGGAAATTCGTTCACAACGGGAATGTCTTCGAGTGAGGGTTCCGCATCCGCCTTGACCGAGAAGAACACCATATAAGCTTGGCATCCCCGCTTCATGCATCTTTCGGCTTCCGCAGAGAGAGAAGGTTCGACGGCATCAACCTTGTTCTTACCATGCGAAGGTGAGAACAACATCTTTTATTACCACAATCGAGGATCGCGTTGTTTGCGGTTAGCGATCAAGACCGAGAATGACGTCGATGCCATGAAGCGGTAGTCGGATAAGGTCTATGTTGGAATTTCGCCCATTTACTCCCGCAACGCAATTTAGACATGCATCAGAAGCTAAAGATTTTGCGCCAAATGGCGTAGCTACTATCAAATCGTAAGGTAATCTATAGGCATGCATCCCTAACCGTTGTGCACAGTCATAGGAAATAAAAGAGTGACTGGCACCTGAATCATACAATGCCTGAAGTAGATTCCCATTGAGAGAGATAGTACCTTGGATCATTTCAGAGATTTTCTCGGCCTCTTCATTCGTCGGGGCAAAAACCCGACACAGGGTTTTGCGGCCTCGCCTCTAAGGCTTTTTGAGGGCGTTCACGCTAATGTGCCCGGCTTCGGCACTTGTAGCATACGATTTTTCCCTCGCAGTTGGTCCCCTGATGGTACCTCTTGCATTTGGGACACGCTTGGGACGTCTGCGTTTGCATCCTTGGGAAGTTCTCACAAACGGCTTCCCTGTTCCATCCTTGGTTGTTTCCCCGTGGTGCCTTCCTCTTCTCGCGACGAGTTGTTACGTTTGAAGCCGCTACGATTTGGGCCGCCGCCATAAAAGGGTCTGGTCCTTCGCAGCTCTTTCGATTACGTTCGATCGTCGGCAAGCCTCTACCGCTTGGATTAAGTCGAGAACCGGTGAGACACCGCCTCTCTTTTATATCGTATTTCGTGCCATAGATTAGTATGTTCGCCATACTACTTTCGTTATCATCACGTCTCAAGTGCGATGAATATCGGGATAGATTTGTGAAACGTGCGAAGTAGTCATCGAAAGACTCCTCTTGGCCTTGTTGGATGTGAAGGAACTCGGACTCCTTGGTCATCTCATACGGAAGCGGGAAGTATTGTTCGTTGAATTTCGCTTGGAAAGCTCTCCCACGTAATGCAGGACAAGAGCGGGCTCGTAAGGTCATTGCGATTCCTCCACCATCGGTCGGCATCTCCCTCTAGCTTGTAGATTGCTAGTTGAGCTTTTCGGTCTCTGGACATTCCAAGACCTCGAAGATCTTGTCCGGACGCATCGCCCAATCTTCGGCGGAATCGAACTTACCTCGGAAAGATGGTGGTTTGTGTTTACAGAATTGGGTCACCCAATACTGAGTGTCCCTAACCTCTCTAACAGGTTGAGGCAATCTTACCATCGCTCTCCCCCATTGGGGAGGTGACTGAGATCGGTCAGATCTCTCAGACGCATTACTTTGTTCGTCTTCTTGCTCGGTGTCATCTCCTTCTTCCTCGTCACTCTGTTGTTCTTCCTCATCCTGCTGTTCCTCATTCTGTCTGTTGTTCCCTCCCCCTTGTTGGTTAGCGAGGAGAGTATCAATAAGTACTCGTTGCTCTTGCATGATTCTTCTCATTTCTTGTAATTCATTCGGAGGTGGTGGTGGTGGTTCATGCCGATCGAGCTCGTGTATCGGTACTATTCGAGGCTCTCTAATTCTACCTCTCCCTCTCGCCGCCTTGGCCTCGGCCTGGGAGCACCGGCACCTCTTAAAGTTGCCATATTCTAATTTCGGAGGTTAGTAGATGAAAACATCGAAAACACAGATTCAAACATTGCACACACATGTACACAACATATATATATTGATCACAAATATTTTACATAAGTCTCATAATTCAACAACAAGTCATACATCATAACCCTTTTATCTAACAAGTATTTCATATCTCCTTCGGGTATTTAGAGGAGTGATCACACACATTACATTTAGTACTACTAACTACTACTACTCCTTCCACGGAATTCTTGGACTCGGTACGGGATTGCCCTCGTTAAACTACATGTTCCAAAGATATACGAGGCGTTTGAGGTAAAAGAGACATGAGCATACATCCTCGAGGTTGCCCTCGTCTAACATCTCATTGGTTTTAGCTATCCAAAAATGAGTGCGGGGAAAATGGTGGAGAGTGGATCTAACCCAATCTCCGGGGGTCTGAGGGTTATAAAAAGAGGAATTCATCCGATAGTAGTCTTTCACTCGTCTTAGGTAAATCAGGTATTTTTCTTGTTCGGTATCTCGCAATTTGCTCGCATGAGCGTAGTCTAATCCTAATGCTTGGGTCAAAATGGTGTTGTCATTTAGGACATAGTCTAAGTCATCGGAGTTGGCATCGAATTGTTTTCAAGAGTTTGGATATCGGGAAATCAAAGTTGTCTCCTACGAGGAGTGGTGTGGACTGTCGGGATTTGCGGTACGGGGAGGATATACTATATTTATGGGTTCCGCGTATATGGGGTCATATAGATTGTCGTGGTATTCAGGTCTTTGGGTGGTACTCGCTCTTTAGGTCTTTGGGACAAAGATAGGATCGGGGCGGATAATAGGGTTCATTCATAGGTAAGGGATCAAAAGGTAAGTACTGGTCCAGGGTGGTATTCCGGTTCAGTTCATCATCGATAGTTAGGCATATAATCGGGGTCTAGATGATGTTCCGGAAAATTTGGCTCGGTATAAACATCGGAGGTGAATTACTTGGTTCGGGATTCGGTTTGACTCTAAGGTTTCCAGAGCAGTCCTATGCGCTACGCGCCTCTCCGCATCCCGTAGTAATCTACGTAGGGTTCGTTGTCCATCACTACAACAATATCAGGATTTATCAGTACTTGTTTTCAAAATTTTCTTTGAGATAATGGCTTAGAGCCTAACTTAGCTAATCAACCGATTGGCCGGTAAGTGTCTATCATGGGAGCCTCACCGTGCTAGGGTGACCGATTGGCTGATCCACATAGACTAGCCTTGCCTTCGGCACCAATGGTTTGTTATAACCGAGTCGGGTTCATACCGAGATAAAATGCTTTTGGTTGAAAAACCCCGAACTTAACTCCGTTATTCAAACAATGCCAATTATGCCAGCAAAGTAATTATGGAAGGCTCACGAGTTCACGGGGACGATTGCCAACCACAATACTTCTTTCTAGACACCAGACAATACCTCGGTAGTTTAGAGTAGCATAGTTAAATTCGTGCCAGGATGTCTCATTTCGATACCAAAAATGTCACATCCCAATTTCGGAAGCGATTTTTTTTTTTAAAAACGGTATCATGATCGAGTAGAGCACCTAAGTAAAAATAGTATTTCAAAAGATATGTATCTCGATAACATCAACTCGTATGTTTTGCTACTAATAGCGGTACAATAGTTCAAATGGTTCTAAATTCAAAATACATTTCAAAAGGGGTCCGACCCGTGTCCGTCCTAAGCCCGTTGCTTACCCTTGTCTCCGCTCCCGTTCACTCCGAACCCGGGCTATGGTAAGAGCCGAGGTTCAAAGTACATTGAACCCCGTGTAACGGTTAACCTCATGTTCAAGTACAATTATGTATGACAGATATTCATGATACCACAGTAAAATTCACATATACCAAGTAATAACACACCATATACACCTGCATATGAATGTTACTTACGCCGCACTATTCACCAGTGCCACGATGTACGGTCGTGTCCTCGCCGCTAGGAAAACTCAACGGCGTTATCATGACTATAACCCGTATAAAGCTGTATGTGCACAGTCAATAACTTTTAAAACAGAATCTCAGTTCAAAAACACATCTCATCACATATAGGTATACAATGAACATCGAGTTAGTGTTACAAAGACGCGTCCGTACCTTCGTCGGCGTTGTCGGTACGTTTGACGTCTGAACTGTGATCGCGTTGATCCTATAATGGTAATACCGTATTTATTAATTTGTAGGTAATATCCTAAGAGATATTTTGGCCCCTAATGACCATTTTGCCCTTACAACTTTTATTTTTCACTTTATTCCCTCAAAATTCGTACAACAACGCTGGTATAAATCTGGGCAGCATTTTGTCTAACTTTGAAAAATCATAATTAATTCTACAAAAATCGAAACGAGGATCCGTAAAATTCCTTGGAATCCTTAGGATGTCTATTTTCAAGTAAAAATAGTTAAATTTGCCCAGATTTCACGAATCACTCCCAGGTTTTAAGTTTTGAACCTCTGCCCAGAATTTTTCCAGAATTTCGTAGCCTAACTTTGAGGAATTTTAACTCTCTGTAAAAAAATCATTTTGACATGTTCTTGACATATTTAAAAATCCCTATATATCTATTTTAACCATGAATTTTATCAGAATTTTTTGATCATGATTTCAATATGAAATCCTGGCGTTTTCATGGCTGACTTCAGAATTTCCGAAACCGATGAAATTTCGCCTAACTTCGTTACTTTGATGAATTTCTTCCGGAAATTTTGCCATAACCTCTACTTCATCAATTTTTCTAGATAAAGGCAATTTTAACCATAAAAACATCTAAATAAAATTATCCTACCATACTTAAGATCTAAGCTACCTCTAACTAAGAATTTAAAAGCTAAAACTTAAAGAACTTAAAGCTAGAACTAGAAAACTTACCAAGAACTTGCTCCTTCTTTCTCCAAGGCTCTCACTCACTCTTTTCTCTCTTAGAATCAGATTGCCTTGCTCTGATTTTGGTGTGAAGAATATGAGGGCCAAGGGCCCCTATTTATAGGAAAACTCTATGGCTCTTTGGTAATTAAATGGAACTCCTTCTCCTTCATTCCTAACCCTTGGATTATGGTTAAATTAGAGCACCAATCCTAGCCCTTCATGCTCTCAAATCTGATCCCCCACTCTCTCTCCTTATCCTCTTCCATTCTATCCAATAGTACCTTATCCCATGTGCTCATTCAAGTTGCCTCTTCAATTTTTGTGTTGAACACCACTAGATAAAAATTCTTTTGAGTGTTTTAATGAAGTTGGATTCAACTTTTCTTTTTGGTTTTGAACTCTTGGGATTTTTAGCTTTAATTAGAGACCAATCTCACTATTTTTCTCAATTGGCAAATTCTTAAAAGTGGAGAAAATAGCTTTGGTTACCATCATCTTGAAGCTTGAATTTTGCTTGTTCATAATCACTTTTTATCTTTGATTTATGATTAGTAGATTTCATGATACAATTTATTTTGTATAGATTTCCCTTTGATTAACTCTTGAATTAATCCTCTTGATTATCCTAATTATCCTATGTGTAAACACCTCATTGGCTAATGGTTGGATATTTCCTCTTGATATTTCATCTCACCACCTTATCCCTTCAAGCAAGTGGGCAAGTTGCATTTTGCAACACTCTCCTCTCTCTTTCCTTGCCCAAACCGTGCCCCCCCCCCTCGCTCCATCTTTTGAGTTTTCTTGCATTTAATTAGATGCATGTGGGGGCTTTTTGGTTGGTTGTTGGCTTGGTCACATGGATTAGGCTTTGCAAGAATTAATTAGGACCCTTAGATAAGCTTTATGGAATTAATTCTTGACCTTTAGATCATAGTTGAAATTGTTGACTTTTCAACTCTTGATTAATATTTTGATTAACAACTTAATTACATGTTTAATCATCTCTTGTTGTTGTATGATTGGTCCATGAAGTGGTTTATGATTGTTAACAATCCATTTAGTGCTAATCTTAATCCCTTATTAGCTCTTGACATTTAATTAGGCTAATACACCTTTAATCAATGGCTATTTTAATATAAATTGCTGAATAATTATCTAAATATTCCATTAGGGTAGTTTTAATTGCTCATTAATTATTAAAAATTGCCCTTAATCATTTCAAGTGTCTTGGTAATTTTTTTATGGTCTTTTATAAATTAGACATGAGCTAATTATTAATTATAAGGTGTTAGAAAATTTAATCTCTCAATAAATTATGAGAATAGGTATTTAAGGCTCTTTAATCAATTATGAAACCTTGGACAATTTACTTAATTTAGTGAAGGTTTAGTTGTTAATTTAATGGACATTGTTTTCTCTAAATTTGTCTAAGTATTTTCATTTCCATATGAATCATAGTTTTAATATGGTATTTGTGGTATTTTATGGTATTTTATGATGACTAATATAATTTCTTACTTATTGGCTATTCTAATTCTAGGGAAAAATTGCCTAGAAAATAAAATAAACATGTCTCAAAATTTGAGACCACATATTCACCTATTAAATAGACTCTATTTATCAAAATATTGTATTTAAGACCAACAAGAAATTTTGGGTATTACAATGCTTATCCTTCATGCTCAGGCAATTATCACATCCTATAATTACAAGTTATATAGAGATGGGTCATTATTCAATCTAATCTTAATGACAAAATTAAGATTATATCTCCCCTAGACCCACTCTAAAATACTTGTCCTTTATTTTATATCCTTGTGAGTATGAATGCATACCTATTGGTACTTATTTATTTGAATACTATTTCAGCCATTTAACCCTTCAACTTATCCAAAGAAATTCCTACTTTAAAGGTTGAACACAATTATCTACTTTTGTGATCATTCTCATACTTATCAGAAATTAAGCCTTTAATTTCTCTGGAAAATTGGAAAAAATCATAACTTGGTCTATACAACTCCAAATGGAGTGATTCCAATTCCTACTTAAGTCTATTTTCAAATATTAATAATCACTAAAATAATTTATGGTTGAAACATTCCCAGAATTTTGAAAATTGGACATTGCTTGTTTCTGGAACCAGAATTTTCCAGATTCTTTATCGAAACTTTGAAAATTCATAATTTAAGTTTTAGATCTCCAATTAACATGCTTTATGACTTGTTTTAAAGCTTAAGAGGTGTACTTCACTCTGTCCAAATTTCACAGAAAAGAAATGTCATTTACCCAATCAAAACCTCTGTTGAAAATGACAGTTCCAATTTTTAACACATAACCTACAGATTTCATTGTTCAACTTCAAAACTCCATATATGGAGTTCTAGGCGTCTAAATTAGGTGATTCAAAAACCTATAAACTCCTTATTAAGTTTAGTTTTCTAGGAAAAAAAGTTTCAGCATTTTATCATATGCCTACCATTCCCAATTCACAAAAATGTGACCACTGTCCAGAAATCACTCCAAAATTGTGACTTATTTTCAAAAATTCATTACTCATTATAAACTTATCCAAATCATGTGTTCTTGGATCCGTATTAAATTTTAAGGTGTACTACAGGTTCACAATTTTTCAGAATTAGAGGAGGTCGTTTGCTTGGTTTTTAACTCACTCAAAGATTATTACTCCATTGATTAGGTCCAAACTATCCAGATTTTTGACCTAATTTCCAAAAATCATATCTCGAGCTCATGAATGCCAGCAACTGTCCTTATGGATGGTAATCTATTTGCCGGCTACTGATGATTATTCATGGCCATTCACTCTAAGAGTTCTTATGCTTCATTGTAAGATTTCAACAGAAGAGAAACATTTGTAGAGGCATCAACTATTGATCCCATTTGAGCATCCAAACCTTTGTAGCAAGTTTCTAGTTGTACCCATGGCACAAGTCTGTGTTGTGGGCACTTTCGTAGCAGATCCTTGAAGTACTCCCAGGCTACATAAGTGGACTCACCAGATCGTCATCTGAAGCTGGTGATATCTTCTCTCAGCAAAGCATTCTTGGTTGGTGGAAAGAATTTCAATAGGAATTTCACACTCAAATCATTTCAAGAAGTGACTAAATGAGTTAATAGAGTGTTCAACCACGTTCGAGCCTATCGCTGAGAGAGAAAGGGAATAGTCTAATTCTGAGGGTGTTGACTGGCACTCAAGGGATTACAAACGCATCACAGACTTCCATGAACATTTTGAGATGAAGATGAGGGCATTTTGATGGCAATCCACCGAACTGCCCTACCGTTTGAAGCATCTAAAACATAACAATAAAAATATTCTGATTTGTGTATTGTTCTGTATATGAATGGATGTAAATATATTTTTGATTTTTTCTCTAAAAGTATATGCAAGGGGGAATCGAAAGCAGAAACTCTTGCCCTGACCCCCTCCCCAATTTTTTTCCAAACAATTAGCTTCGATAAATCACATTTAATTTGTTATCTAACAACCGTTATTTATGTAAACCATATATAATGGTTGTTTAAATAAATCCATTAGCATTACCACCAATACATAATGTTGTTATGAAAGAACTATTGTATATGTTAATACATATATAACGGTTGTTAAAACGGAACTATTATGTATTGTACAAGCATTACCATATATTATCACAGTTGTTTACATGTGACTGTTAATTATTGTCATAGCAATGAGTATATCATGGTCTCATCGAGCTTCAATACATAATGGGAGTTATATTATAACCGTTATTATAGGTCTAGAATAAATTATGGTTTAGAACTGTTATTTATCTGGGAGCATATATGGTGCCTACATATATGACACTTCAGAACTGTGATTTATGGCTGATAATAACCGTCATGTATCTTGATTTTTGTAGTAATGCAAAAAAAGAACTTTTTATTACTTAGGTTGGCTTATTCATGTGTGTGTGGAGCACTAACAGACAGCATATCTATCTATTACAATAATTCACTTGAAAATATATATGTTTATAATTAAAAGTCCATTTTTATTTTACTATTGTATTATGTCCCCTAAGAATAAAAATATTCTTCCAACTCACATATGTTGTATATTTATTTATTTATGAGAGAAAGACACAAAAATACCTTCCAAATCTGCAAATAATTTATTCAGGACCACGATGGTTTAGTGACAATGAGATCCTATGGATTAGTTTGGAACTAAAAATGCCTTTAATTTCAAATATGAGAAATGAAAAAACAAACTGACAAAAACAGTTTAGCATACAAGTAACAATTTTAACTTATCAAATGACAACGGCGACTATTTTGCAAAAATTTCTAATTCAATATCACTAACAATAATAGTTTAAGTAACAACTTTAACTTATCAAATGACAATAATTAAGGTAGTGCTAATTCATTTAATTTAGGGATTTTGGTTACTCTACCAAAACTTAATTCTAGAATAGCTCCTAAGGATTTCAAAGAAATTGAACTATTTAAAGGACATTTTGACATTCTCATATTTTGATAGTCATTAGATATCTTCTTCCCTTTATTTCTTGTAGTTTTTGGAATGAGCACATGATTCTGCCAGTTTAAAAACTATTACTTGATCCTTGAGCAACACTCATGAATGTTTCGCATGAATAGATGTGAACAATTAAAAATTTTATTTTCAAAAAAAAAAAAAAAAAAAAAAAAAAAATTTGTCAAACGGTATACTAGGATTATTTTTCTATAAAAATATATCTAAATTCATCCAAACATGCCCTTCAAATATCAAGAGTTCTAATTCATGAAAACATCAAACAACTCATCTCTATATGTGTGAGTGAGTGTTCAAATTTCGCTGAAGAAAATATCCCCATACGGTGAGAGAGTTACCAGATTAGGATTCAACAGATTAAAGCAAGTTTGAAGTATTCCCTCAGTCCTTATTATAAGATATTAACTACTAATTCTTTCAGACTAAGGAATGATAATTATGCCATTAAATTTGTCCTAAATTGAGAAAAAAATTTCAAACTTCACTCCTCTTTATACGATTTAACTTTTACAACTCTAGACCCAAATTAAAAAGGGTAAAGTGAGAAAAAAAAATTAATTAATGAGCTGGTTGACGCCTTATATTTAGGATAAAAAATTGTTCCTAGTTGATGCTTTGTAACTAGAACGAGATAGAGTAGCTGACAGTACCAAATATTTAATAACTGTAGAACAAGACGGAGTAGCAGATAGTACCAAATAATTTAATAACTATAGATTACCCCAAAAACATATACATTGATTTTCCAGAGTCTTCTACTATTAATAAATCTATTAACGTTACTTACCCTATAAACTACATGCACATGGGGATGGCCTTAATTTTCTGTGTGTGCGCTTCAAGAAAACACATCCAATGTACGAACCAATTGCGAGGTATGAATTACTTGTCACCTAACTAGAAATTGTTGCTTCATCATAAATTAGTTGTGTATTGAACAAGTATACAACTATTCTTTCTCAGAAACTAGGGTTTCTTCATTATTGTGAAATATTGTAGAGACGACCAAATATATATTCTTACGCTTCTACCGTTAACTGTATAGACTAATTCTTCCCCTTTAGTTAAGCCGCTAAGTATAGATTCAATTAATATAAACCGATTTATTGAAATAATTAATTTCTTAATCACTCCTTTGATTTCTAACTCTATCTTGAGAAGCACTAGTTGTGCGCTTACCTATTGACCTTTTTCCGAGAAGTTGGGATTTTTTTGGTCCGAAGAAGTTTCAAATATGCGCTCTTTATTTTTGTCATAAATTGATATTCGTTCTAAATATTATACGTACACGCCCATAAATATTTTATGATCCATGACAGTAAAAGTGTGTTTTTTATACGAAAATTTCATATAAAGTTTCATTGAGGTCTCTCATAATTTTTTAATGTTTTTTTTTTTTTGCTTCCTCTGAGTTCTAACCCTAATATCATTGACCATTAACAAAAAAATGTTAACATTGGAATTTTAAATGTTGGCAAAACATTCACAAACATTGATATATTAAGTTGATTTTTCAAATAACAATAATTGACGTAAAAATGATCATTTGAGATTAAAGGTGTTAGGATTAGAGGATTGAAAACATACTTTGTAAAATTAATGAACTAAACTAAAATCTTGTATATAAAGTAAGAGAATTAAATGTGCACCTTTGATGTTGAGATGAATTAGCTTTCAGAATAAATAACAAGTTTTAAACATATATACATATTACTAAGGAATTAATTCAAAAATTCTATTCTTATATAATATTGTAACATCCCAATTTTTGAAAGCGTTTTTCACGGTATCTTGATCGAGTTGAGCATCGGAAGTAAATAGTATTGAAAAGTAACCGATAAATATCCACCGTAATGTATGTGCTTCTAACAAATAAGTTACAAAATTTTTTTTTTTTTTTTCAAATGTCGAGATCGTAAAGTACATGTCAATAGGACTTTCTCCACCGGTTCCTACATCTCGCTACTTACCCTTGTCTTCGATCCCGTTTACTCCGGATCCCGAAGCTATGGTAAGAGCCGAGGTTCAATACCCATTGAACCTCGGAAGTAACGGTTAACCTCATGTTCATGTACGCTTATGTATGACAGTTATCTCATGACATCACAGCTATGTTCACATATAAAAAGTAATAACAACACAGCCACCGCATATGAATGTTATTACAATCGCACTATTCACCGGTGCCGATGGCCTATCGTGTCCTCGCTAGGAAAACTCAACGGCGTTATCATGACTATAACCCGTATAAAGCTGTACGTGTATGAACAATTCTTTTAAAAACGAGTCACAGTTTATGAACATATCTATCACATATAGGTATAGAGTAAACATCAGAGTTAGTGTTACAGTACGCGTCCGTACCTTCGTCGGTATTGTCGGTACGTTGACGGTCGGGCGGTGATCACACGTATCCTATAATGGTAATATCGTATTTATTAATTTACAAATAATATCCTACGGGATATCCTGGCCACTAATGACTATTTTGCCCTTGCAACATTTATTTTCCACTTTGTTTCCTCAAAATTCGTAGAACAACGCTGGTACAAATCTGGGCAGCATTTTGTCTAACTTTGAAAAATCATAATTAATTCTACAAAAATCGAAACGAGGATCCGTAAAATTTCTTGGAATCCTTAGGATGTATATTTTCAATTAAAAATAATAAATCTTGCCCAGATTACACTAATCACTCCCAGTTTTAAAGTTTTGAGCCTCTGCCTAGAAATTTTCCAGAAATTCGTAGCCCAACTTTGCGAAATTTTATCTCCTTGTACAGAACTCATTTTGACATGTTCTTGACATATTTAAAAATCCCTATATGTCTATTTTAACCATGAATTTTTTCAGAATATTTTGACCATATTTTCAATATGAAATTCTGGCGTTTTCATCACTGCCTCCAGAAATTCCGAAACCGATGAAATTTCGCCAGAACTTCGTTACTTTGATGATTTTATTCCAGAAATTTTTCTATATGAACTCCCCCATCGTTTTTCGAAATAAAGCCAATTTTGACCATAAAAACATGTAAATAAAATTATCCTAGCATATTTAGGATCTAAGCTACTTCTATCTAAGAATTTAAGAACTAAAACTCAAAGAACTTAAAGCTAGAGCTAGAGAACTCACCAAGAACTTTGCTCCTCCTTTCTCCAAGGCTCTCACTCTCACTTTCTCTCTATATTTCAGATGTTGCTTTGTGAATTGGTGAGGAATTATGAAGACCCCAACCCCTATTTATAGTAAAATTCCATGACACTATTCACACCTTTTCATCTTAGATATACACCCTTGGATTTAAGTTAATTGGAAGCACAAATCCTAGCCCTCCAAGCTCTCAAATCTGACCCCCCTCTCTCTCTCCTTAATCCTCTTCCATTTCCATTAATTGTTCTATCCCAAAGTACCATATCCTCTTCCAAACACTTTTGCAAAATATCCTACTACTTCCTGGCTTTCTCTAGAATTTCCTACCACTTTTATTGCTAGAATCACTAGGTAAAAATTCATTTGGGGACCTTAATGAAGTTTGATTCAAATTCCCTTTTTGGTTTTGAACTCTTGAGATTTTTGACTTTAATTAGAGACCATAATCTCTCATTTTCTCAATTGGACATAATCCTCAAAAGTTGAGGAAATGACTTTGATTATAGTCAATCTCAACCTTGAATTTTGCTTGTTAATAATCACTTCTTACATTTGATTTTTGATCAATGGATCTCAAGATACAATTTATTTTGTATAGGTTTCCCTTTGATAAGTCTTGAATTAATCCTATTGATTAATCTAATTAATTCATGTGTAATTTTCTCATTGGATATTAACTTGACTTTCTTTCTTGATTTTTCTCCCTCCAATTTATCCTCTTCCATGGTCATTAAGTCTCTTAATTAAAAGTACATTATCCTCTTCCATTATTTATGACTTGCATGTGCTCAACTATCTTGAGTAATTCTTTTAATTGATTACTTCAATTTCTTTATTCAGTTTTTTATGTGTAAAAACTGTGCACTTCCCTCTTTTTCTCTTCAAATTTTGTGTTTTAATTACTTTATACTCATCTAGAAAGAATTCTCTCATTGGTTAATTTTTACTTCACAAGGATTACACTTTATGATACTTAATTAGGGCCTTAGGATTTGTCTTTATGTTAGTCTTGGGTTTTTATTAGCCTTTGATCACTAATTAATCTCATACATTTCTTAATTATGCCTTTTTAATTTAATTATTAATTAATTACGAAAATTAGCATAAATATTTTAATGTTTGCAAAATTAATTGCAAAAAACTACCCAAATATTCTTCTAGTGTAATTTTAATTGCCCACTAATTATTGGTAATTGCCTCTTAATTGTCCAAGTGTTTTGATAATTCTTTATGGCCTTTTATGAATTAAATATGAACTAGGTATTAATCATAAGTTATTAGAGAACTTAGTCTCTTAACAAATTATGAAAATTGGTGCTTAAGCCCCTTTGATTAATTGTGAAGTCTTGCACAATTTATTTAATTTAGTGAAGATTTAGTTGGTCTTTAATTGCCATTGATTTCTCTAAATTTATTTAGGTGTTTTCACAACACTTTCTTGCTCCTTTAAATCCTACATGAACCATAGCTTAATATGGTATTTATTATATTTTATGGTATTTTATGATGCCTAACAAGATAAATTAAATCATTGGCTACCTTAATCCTAAAGAAAAATTATCTAGAAAATAGGATAAACTCATCACAAAATTTGAGACCACATATTCATCTATTTTAAATAGTCTTTATCTATCAAAATATAGTGGTTATGCTAAATGTGATTTTTAGGGTATTACAAATATTGGAGTTGGAGATTATTTTTCACAAAATATGCATTTGTTTTATAGTAGGACCATACTTACATCAACTTCCTTATATTCATTTCATCAAGTTTTCTAATCAAACATGAACCTGTATCCTTTTTTTTTTTTTTTTTAATATGGATTTATAGTTCATTAATAATAATTAAAAAATGAGACACATGATCACATGTGATTGAAAAACTTAACAAAATGGATATAAAAAATTTGGTATAAGTATTTTCCTTTACGTTATATTTATTTAAATTGGTTGAAATTTGCGGGCAAAAATAAATTGGTTGAAATTTCAACACAATTTTAAATTGAAAAATAGGATTCCTGACATATCAAAAGTTTCCGAACACAACAAGAAAAAAGTTGACCTAGCATTATTTTTCGTTTTTTGCCGAAATATTTGAGCTAGCGAGATCTTACATGTTTTTGAACTTTCTTAAATATTTTTATTGAATATTATTTACACATTTTTTGTTATTTTTATTTTTAACATCTCTATTGGTAGCATTCCCATTACATATCTCTCTCGTCATTGTTTACTTTATTTAATTCAGCCGACACATATCCTTCATCACACTCCTCAACCAAACACCCTTATGTAGCCTATAAATCTAATATAAACATTATAAATCCCTTATTTAAGACCCAAACAAGAAACCACATCAACACATAATATGGCATCATTCATTGTTAAGTTATTGTTCTCACTCACCTTATTTTCTTCTCTTTTCTCAATATCATCTTCTTCTTCTTCTTCAAGAGCATCATCTTCGTCTATAGATATTTGGTGCAACCAAACTCCTCATCCTGAGCTATGCAAATACCACATGAGCAACAAGCACCACTGGTTCAGACCGAACCACCGGTCCGAGTACAAAAAAATGCTGCTTCTGTTAGCCATGGAACACGCTCAAGCTATGCATAAGGAAGCACAAGAATATGGCCCAAAATTTGTGACCTCAACGCAAAAATGTGTGTTCAATGATTGTTTAAAGCTCTACGATAACACCATATTCCATCTAAACCAAACCCTTCAAACCCTACATACTTCTTCTTCCTCCTTATTAGATGCACAAACATGGCTCAAGACTTCCCTCACAAACATTGAAACCTGCCAAAGCAGTGCGTCGCAGCTCGGAGTTGGAGAATTCACAGCTTGTAACATCCCAATTTTTGGAAACGTTTTCAGAAATATTTGATCAGAGCAGAGCATCGGAAGTAAATAGTATTGAAAAGTAACCGATAAATATCCACCGTAATGTATGTGCTTTTAACAAATTACAATTTTTTCCAAATGTCGATATCGTAAAGTACATGTCAATAGGACTTTCTCCAGCCGGTTCCTACATCTCGTCGCTTACCCATGTCTTCGATCCCGTTTTACTCCGGATCCCGAAGCTATGGTAAGAGCCGAGGTTCAATACCCATTGAACCTCGGGTAATTAACCTCATGTTCATGTACGCATGTATGACAGCTTATCTATGACATCACAGCTATATTCACATATATAAAAACAAGTAATAACAACACAAACCACCGCATATGAATGTTATTACGATGCACTATTCACCGGTGCCACGGTGTACATCCGTGTCCTCAGCGCTAGGAAAACTCAACGGCGTTATCATGACTATAACCCGTATAAAGCTGTATGTGTATGAACAATTATTTTTTTTTAAAAAAATAGAATCACAGTCTATGAACATATCTATCACATATAGGTACACAGTAAACATCAGAGTTAGTGTTATAGTACGCGTCCGTACCTTCGTCGGTGTTGTCGGTACGTTGACGGTCGGGCGGTGATCACGCGTATCCTATAATGGTAATATCGTATTTATTAATTTACAAATAATATCCTATGGGATATCCTGGCCACTAATGACTATTTTGCCCCTGCAACATTTATTTTCCACTTTGTTTCCTCAAAATTCGTAGAACAACGCTGGTACAAATCTGGGCAGCGTTTTGTCTAACTTTGAAAAATCATAATTAATTCTAAAAAATAGAAACGAGGATCCGTAAAATTCCTTGGAATCCTTAGGATGTCTATTTTCAATTAAAAATAATCAATATTGCCCATATTACACGAATCACTCCCAGTTTTAAATTTTTGAGCCTCTGCCCAGAAATTTTCCAGAAATTCGTAGCCCAACTTTGATAAATTTTATCTCCTTGTACAGAACTCATTTTGACATGTTATTGACATATTTAAAAATACCTATATGTATACTTTAACCATGAATTTTTTTCAGAATTTTGTAACTACATTTTTAACATAAAATATGGGCATTTCTATCACTGATTTCAGAGATTTCTACCCGATGAATTTTCGCCAGAGCTTCGCTACTTTGCTCATAGTTTTCCAGAAATTTTGCTATACCAAGTGGCTCATCTAATTTTCGAAATATCACTATTTTTGACTATAAAAACATGATATTAAAATTACTCTAGCATATTTAAAATCAAAGCTACTTCTAACTATGAATTTAAGAACTAAAACTTAAAGAACTTAAAGCTAGAGCTAGAGAACTTACCAAGAACTTGCTCCTCCTTTCTTCAAGGCTCTCACTCACTCTCTTACTCTTAGAATCAGATTTCTTTGTGAATTGGTGAAGAATAATGAAGACCAAAGCCCCCTATTTATAGCAAAAGGCTTATGGATTTTATCCCTTGGATTATCTTTTCTTATCAATGGCTAAAATTAATTTGTGCTTCTATGAAGAGACAATTTGTAAGCAAATGCCTCCCATTGGTTAGAAACAATTACATTGGATTTAGCTAATTATCTTAATTTCCAAAATTAAATCCCACATGTGCTCTATTATAGTATATTTCACTTTAATGAAATCTATTTTTGGTTGCTTGATCAATCACTAATACTTTTAAATTCTGAGTATGCTTTTTAATTAGTAGTTGGATATCCAGTTTATGGTCTAATTAGATTCCCCTGGTTGTACTAAGCTTATTCTTCAACGTTTGCAAAAATAGCCTTTACTAGGCTTACTTTCGAGGTTAAATTATGTGGGTTCAAGATAAGTCCTTATATTTTCTCCGGGTTCCTACTTCTTCACAACTATTTGAATTTGTATAAATTCTCACTTTATTTGTTGTTTTGAGCTTTTCTTGTGTACATCGATATTTACTTGGATTTCAAACCATTATCCAATTTACTCTAGGATTTCAAACTTTATCAAATTTGCTTTAGTTTTCTTTCTCTCTCTCTCTTTCTCTCTTGAATACTAGACACACACACACTCACAACTCTTTTCTATTATTGGTGGATCAATTGACTTTTCTCTCTCTTATATACTAGACACACACACACTCACAACTCTTTTTTCTTATTGGTGGATTTAATTTCACATGGATTATGCTTTATGAAATTCATTTTCAAGCCTTTAGATTAGCTTTATTAGATTTAATCTTAGCCTTCCATAACTAATCTTAATTAGCATCACTAATAAAGTAGTTAAGTGTAATTGTCAAAATATGATTGATTCTAAGATTAATTAGAAACCACTTCTATGCTAATCCTAGCCCTTCACTAGCCCTTGTTTCTTAATTAAGGTAATCCATCCTTAATTAGGCCTTTAACATATGCCACTAAACTAATTGTGAATGTTTATGAAAATAATTCAATTAACATAGATTGAATTATCCACTAATTGTTGGCAATTTTCTCTAATTGGTTTAATTATTTCCTCACAACTTTTTAGCTTTTCATGGCCATTTATGCACCATGTATTAATTTAATAATTATAGGGCAATTTATGATCCCTAAAATAAAATTGGAGAATTTGGTTTTTGATTACCTTAATTCTTAGAGAAAATTCCCTAAATTAACATAAACATGTTACTCAATTTTTGAGACCACATATTCACCTATTTTTAATAGGCACTTTTTATCAAAATATAATATTTATGATAAACATGAATTTTAGGGTATTACACGGCTCTAAATAATGCGAGCCACAAAGTTAGGAAGATGATAAGCAATGTGTTAGCCGTGAACGGTGAGATTATGAAGCAAGAGAATAAAAACATAGAGAGAAAAGCACGTGGATTTCCAAGTTGGTTTTCTGGGAAGCACAGGAGGTTGTTGAGCTTGAGTTCATCTTCTTTGAAGGCAAATATTGTGGTGGCTCAAGATGGTACGGGCCATTTTATGACGGTGCAAGCTGCCATTGATGAAGCTTCAAGGAGAACAGTGAAGACGAGGTTTGTAATACGAGTGAAGAAAGGGATTTATGAAGAAAATATTCAAGTTGATAAGAAAAATGAAAATCTCATGATTGTTGGTGATGGAATGAAACTTACCATTGTAACTGGTAATAGAAGCGTTAAAGATGGAATTACCCCCTCTATGTCTGCAACAGTAGGTTAGTCATTTAACTAAGATTTTTCTGTGATATGTAAATTAGGGATAAGCATCATTTTTGCTCTGAAAGTTGTGGTTGAGGAGAAGTGGGTATCCGAAGAAAAAATTTAGGAGCAATTTTACCCCGAAGTTTACAAAACGTAGCAATTTTTCCATTCTTTTAATTTTGACCGTTAAGTTTAACTGATATACACACGTGGCATGCCACCTCATCAATCAAAATGGGGTTAAGTATAATTTTTGTCCTAGAATTTTTCACTGAGGAGCAGTAGGTATCGTCATCAATCACTTATGATCTCAGCAAATAAGATGGAAAACGAGTATGAATTACCCCGAAAATTGTTCAATAAGACAAAGCAATAGTGATAGTATTTACTGTTGTATAGATTGATTTAAGCCACCCTTGCCTAAATCGCTGGAATTTCTATATTTTGTAAACTTCTGCGGCAAAAATTGCTGAATTTTGTAAATTTACGGGGAAAAATTGCTCCTAAAATAACTTTCAGATACTCATTGTTCCTCGCAAAAAACTTCCTGGACAAAAATGATACTTATTCCTATTTTGATTGATGAGGTGGCATGTATTGGTGCCACATGTGCATATCAGTTAAACTTAACAAGGTCAAAATTAACATAGAGGCAAAATTGCTATGTTTTGTTAACTTCCGGGGCAATTTTGCTTTAAAAAAAAAACTTCCGAGTACCTAGTGCTCCTTAGCCAAAACTTATGGGGAAAAAATATACTTATCCCTTTAAATTAAACTTTTTTTTTTTGAAGTATTCATTAACATGCTCTACTAAGATAATTAAATATGACTTTTTTAAAAGAATTCATCTTAAGAAATAAGTCACAATATTTATTACTTCCTTTTGGTGTAAAATATGAGAGCTAATAGAAGAGTTTGGTTTGTTCCTAAATTTCATACCTCAATTCAATTTGTCTCCCAAATTTACAACTTTTTTAATAAACACTCCTTGTTGATTTCACATATCAAGGAGGTTTTCCAACAAGAAAATAGTTTCCAACAGAAATGACTAAAGGGGCATATTAGGAAAATCAACACACACATCTTTTACATATATAACCTACTTAAGAAATTTACTTAATATCCACAAGTTAGTATCTAGCTTGTACATTTAGGAAATGAGGGAGCATTTAGGATATGCTGCAAGACGGTGTGGTGTAGTAGCGTGTTGGTTGCCTTATGGTAGCACAGCTTGCGAGTTCAAACCACGCTTGCAAGCATTTAGCATGCCAACTATGAAAAAAGAAAAAAGATAAGGACATGTTATGTGTAAATAGTGCGATTTGCTGTAAATTTTATTAAGTATATTAATATATTGACAATTGACATGTTGGTGAATCATATATATATATATATATATATATTAAGTAACTCATTTTAAAATTATAAAATTTTAGGTATAGATGGCGCTCACTTCATTGCAAGAGATATCACCTTTAGAAACACGGCCGGTCCAAAGAACGGTCAAGCCGTAGCGCTCCGATCAGCGTCCGACCTCTCGGTCTTCTACCGATGCTCCATTGAAGGCTACCAAGACACACTAATGGCTCATGCACAACGTCAATTCTATAGAGACCGTAGAATTTTTGGCACAAAGGATTTCATTTGGGGTAATGCCGCGGTAGTCCTACAAAACTGCACCATTCTCGTAAGAAAGCCCTTACAAGGACAAGCAAACATGATCACGGCTCAAGGGCGAGGTGACCCATTTCAGAACACCGGAATATATATAATCAACTCTCAAATTCGAGCCGCACCGGGACCTCGGACCGGTCATAAAATCATACCAAACCTATTTGGGTCGGCCATGGCAGCAATATGCACGAGTGGTTGTCATGAAAAGCTACATTGAAGGATTGGTGAATCCATTGGGTTGGTCCCCATGGGGTGATAGTGATTTTGCTCAAGATACGTTGTATTTTGGGGAATATATAAACTATGGAAATGGTTCTTCAACAAAAGATAGGGTGCAATGGCCTGGGTTTCATGTCTTGACGAGCCAAAATGCACAACAGTTTACTGTTGCTGGACTTCTGGCTGGTAACACATGGTTGCCTGAAACCGGTGTGCCTTTTGATGTTGATATCTAAACTTTTTTATTTATTTATTTATTTATAGGGACAATAATGTTATGGACATTATATATTTTTGTTGATATATATTGGGAATTGATTTTTATTTTGTAATTTTTCTGATGATGTGAATAATTAATTCTTTAGTTCCTTGCTAGATAATAATAAGTGAATGATGGATATGATTTTATGCTCTTTGTCTTGTCTATTTGTTTTTCTCTCACAAAAATGAGAACCAATTTAAGAATTTATTAGGTTAGGTAGATAAATAAAGAACCTTCGTTTATTAAGAATAAAAAGTGTCATGACCCAAAATCCGAGTCGTGATTGGTGCATAGGCTAAGCCAAATAGTTCTACTTAACCTGCAAGCCTTAAACAAAGTACACCAACTCTTGAACAAACATTTGCACAACAATAATAATAACTTATTGAACTTCCATATTAATCACAATGAGAGAACAAATTCACAACAATTAACTTGAGGGATTCACATACTTTCCCATTTACTACATAACACAATGACTTTGACACCACCATAGTAGTCATGACATCACAAAATCCCCTAATACTTATCAGTACAATACAATACAATATAATCCATAAGTTTATGAAGCAAATCGACTACAATCATCCTATTTGTTATGTCCGTTAGCATGCAGTGTAATACCCGGATAATTATCTATCTCGAATGCTATATTTTAGCAAATAATACCTATTTGTAAATAGGTGAATATGTGGTTTTAAAACCTTGTAGGATACTTATTCTATTGTCTAGGGAAATTTCTAATAAAATTAGAGGGATTAAAGTGTCAAAATCCCTAAATACAATTATGGGCCATGAAATGCCCTGAAAATATTATGATAAATCCCAAGAGGCAATAAAATATTTATCGAAAATTAGAAAGTATGTTGTCTCTAATTTTAGGAATTTTTGGGATTATTTCCCTTGAAAAATAATGAGGCAAAATTAAATATAATTTTGGGGAGCATAAGTTGCCCCATGATTTTTAATATGATATGTGGGACATAAAATACCAATGTCAATGAAATAGTTGTGAGAAAATAATTAATCCAATTAAATGAAATTAACGACAATTAGTGGGCAATTAAATTTGCGCTAATTAAATGTTTAAGTGATTCTTCAAAATTCATCCAGAGGCAAATTAGAAAGCATTAATTAGAGAATGTCTTAATTTAAAAATGAAGGGCCTAAAGAGATGAAATTAAGGTTGCTAATAATACTCTAATAGCCTTGATTAAATAGCAAATCACTTAACCTATGACATTTGCAATAAAAGGGACAATTAAGCACATGATTAAGGGAATAATTAGGCTTAATTAAATCAGCCCCTAGAGTCATGAGAGAGATTAACAAATAGAAGGCCAAGATTAAATCTAATAAAGCTAAATCTAATGGTCTAATTAATTACACAATTAATCTAAATCCATGTGAATTTGTATGAGCCAATGAAAAATCAAGGAAATAACCTTAATCCTCATAAAATTAAATCAACCAATTAGAGAATTAAGCTATTGATTTTGCATGGTAAATGAATTAATCAATCAACCCCCAAAAGTCAACAAAAGGGGCGCATGAGTGTTGGAATAAATCAGATGGAAATTTTGGCATTTAATAAACATTGTTTTTGGCTATTTAAAAACTTATTAAATGACTAGTTAAAAAGAGGTTGTCGGCACACTAGATAAGGTGTGGGTTTAAATATAATAAGTGAGATATTTGGCAATTGAAAAGCAACATAAATGATTATGAGAGGGAGGTGCATGTCGACCATGGTGAGAGAATTTTGGATAAAACTTATTGTTTAATAATCAATGGTATATTTAATTAATAAATGGAGAACATTAAATGGCTGAACAAGAGGGATGTCGGCCAGCTCTATGGAAGGTGAGGATTAAGTTTCAAAAAGTTGTTTTTAATCCAATGGTTTAAGAAGAAAGATGAGACTTTGGTTCTCTTGTTAATGACCATTTTAACCCTTGAGCTTTGCCTATAAATAGAGAGTTCCTCCTTCATATTCTTCACACCAACATCACAAACAACTCTGATCCTTTGATTAAGAGAGTGAGAGTGAGAGTTTTCTTGAAGAAGGAGAAGGAGTTCAAGATCCAAAGGTAAGTTCTTGAGCTCTAGTTTTTTGTTCTTGAGTTTAAGTCTTTAGTTTTTAGTAAAATTGTAGTTTAATCTAGGAAATTGTTAGAAATATTCCTTTTCATGTTTGGAAGTCTCCATTGCTTTTAAAACGCAAAATGGAGTCGAAGACATGATCGGGAATAATTTTTAGAATCAATAGATCAAGATTGTGAAAATTGTAGAATTTTCGGTAGCTTAAATCCTGTGTAGGCAGTGAAAAAGATGCTATTAGTTTATGTATGCAATGAAGTCATTAAATCATGAAATTTTACATGAATAAATTACACATGTAGGGCTTTCCAAATATATAAAATATGTAGCATTTTGAGTTCTGCACAAGGAGTAACATATTTTTAAAGTTAAGCTATTTTTCTGAATGAAAATATGGGCAGCGTTGAGGAAATATTAAAATGGGAATTATTCTTGATGTTATAGGTTCTTTGAATATTTTTAATTGAAAATAGACATGTCAAGGGTCATGAGAAATTTTACGGAACCTCAAAATGATTTTTGTAGAATTAATTATGTTTTTCCAAAGTTGCTGCAAAAATCTGCCCAGAAAATACTGCACTACGTTTTTAAATAAATGTGAGGGCAAAATGGTAATAACAAATCCACCAAGGGTAGGGAGGTAAATAGAGGTGAAAATATCCCTTAGGATATTATTCTAAGTATTATGGTGATATGTTAGGATATCCGGGAAGTCCGAGGCTGGGTTCAAAGGTCAGGCATGTTGGCCATTACACGGCGAAAGGTACGTTCGCGTCGTAACACTAACTCGATGCTTATTGTATGCTTATATGTGATAGACTATTTCATAGAGTCATGGACAGGACTTGGTCTTGGGTCATGCACCGTGTCTAAGACTCGTCTTAGTTCACTGTTTATACATTCAGCTTTATTTATACGGGTTACAGTCTTGGTAATGCCGTTGAGTTTTCCTAGCGCTGAGGACACGATGGGCCGTCGTGGCACTGGTTAGTGCAAATGTGGGTGACTTTACATGTGCTGTATGCTATGTACTGTTGATATGTTAATCTTGCATCTGCTGTGTGCTTATGTATTGATTACTGCTGTAATGTCATGAATATCTGTCATCCATATATTGTATTACTTGAGCATGAGGTTAACCGTTACCTGAGGTTCAATGGGCATTGAACCTCAGCTCTTAACATAGCGTCAGGGTCAGGAGGACCGAGGATCGAGGAGAAAGGCAAGCGGCACGCATAGGGACTCACTGAAGACTTTCTTTTGTTATTTACTTTGAAAACACACGGTATAATATACCGCTACGTAATCACCAGACTTACGGCATTTTGAATATAAATATCAGTTTCTCAATCGCTCCGATGCTCTACTCTGATGAAAAAAAATATATATATATACTGCTTTTGAAAATGGGATGTTACATGCAGTAATTAGGTTTATCACCACAGTTTGTGGCGCCACAAAGTATTTGAAATGGTTTGAGCGAATAGTAACTCATAATACATGATTTTAATTTTAAAACTAGTCAAGGTTAATCTTTACGGGATAATAGCGGTACAATCATCCAAACATATGGTTAGCTAAATAGTTATTAGTATTATACAATTCAACAAAATATTTAATTCCTTCGTGTCTCCTCACGGCTCTACTCGTGCAGCTTACCTCTTGCTCCAAATCCAGATCCTAAAGCTAAAGACAAGTATGAGATTCAATAAAATTGAATATCAGAGTAATAATTAACCTCATATGCAAGTATAAACAATATATGATAGATAATCACAATTTGGAAATAATACAGCATTTAGCAAACACACCATAACCAGACTACATATGCATCGTTAACGGCGAAAGCACTCACCAATTCTCTGTGTCCCAAACATAAATCCTCAGCAATAGGAAAAACAAGCATGTAGCATTATCATATAAAACAATAATCCACTGCTAGCTGATTGTAAATAAACAAATGACTTAAGACCCAGTCTTGGTCACGAGTCCACAATTATGATTCAAACAAGCATATATAGGCACACAAGACACAGGAGATTAAAGTTATTGTACATTGTCTTACCTTTCTTCACGTAGTTAATAAAACGCTTGTTTTTTGGAAACAATCTCAGGCTTCTTTGAAATCCTATAACATTACCACCACATTAATAATTTTCCAGTATTTTTATGATATTGTAATAAATACCATACTACATAGAATAATTCTCAAATGGTTATTTTCACCACTTTGTACCTTTTTACCCTTAGTGAACAAGTTATCCAACCTTTAACTTAATTTTTTTCCTTAATATCGTATTTCTCACTTTTCTACCAGAATTTTTTAGTAAATTTGAAAAGTCGTAATTAAATGAAAAATGATGTGCTTCCAAAACCTAAATAACCCCTAACATATCTATTTTCATGGAAAAATATTTCCAAAAGCTTGAAAAATTCAAGTCATTCCCAGTTTATTTATTTTTCACCATTGTTCAAAAAATACTTCTAGAAACATGGTCCAACTTCAAAAACTATTTCCTCTTTGTATAGAGCTCTAAAATTACATATTATATATCAAAATAAAGCTCTATATGTCAACTTTATTTCTGGAAAATATCATGATTTTTAGAGATCATTTCTTTGGTTAAAAAACTGTTCACAAGTTATTTGCCTCCATAAAAACACAAATCTGGCCGATTTCTCAACTTGCACCACTTTGATCTTTTGCTTCTAAAAAATCATTTTCCTCTCCATTTTTCGTTTAAACCCTTTGGTGACCTTGAAATCATGAAAACAATTTTGCTTTGCACTTTTCCTTTTTTGGCCAAAATATTGGCTAAAAACAAGGCAAATCACTCTTTTAATCAACTTCACATAAAACCATGATTTTGACCATAGGCTTGCTTTAAATCTTAGCCTTTTGGACTTTGATGATGTTGAATCTTGTTTTTCTTGGTAAACATGTCCCCTTAGGTCCCATGCCTCCATATTTCGAGACAACATGATCAAAACCACTTTAAGCTACCAATATAAAATATCACATAGATAAGCTAGGATATTACCAACTTGCTAGCTTCTTGAGTTTTGTGGCAACTTTCCTCTATTCTCCTTCCTCCAAACCTTCGGCTTCATTACTAAAACCACCATTGAGAAAGTGTTTTTACTAAGGTTAGAGGTTAATGGAAAAATATAAGAAAATGAACCATCACACACAAGAACAACTTACATTGTGTGATTTGAATTTTTCCTCCTTCCTTTTCCTCCTATTGGTTTCAGCCCTACCACTATCACAAGACAAGATGAGTGTTTAATTTAATTCCGGGCGACATGCAAGAAGAGGGTCCATGTGTTTTATAATTGGAAGACAAGCCACTTGAGGGCCCACATGTCAAAAGACCAAATTGCTCCCACAAAATATCTCTTTTTCCTTGCTTTGTCTCCAAGTTTTCTCATCTGTCTCCTCCCCTCATCTTGGCAGACTTCCTTGACTCATTTAGGGCCCTTACTTTGCCATGTGTTATCTCCCTATGGTCTTAGTCCTTCCATTGATTTAAGAAGTTTAAGCTTTTAGCTAAATTTCCATGTGCTCTTATCTTGAATCTTGGCGTCCTCCTTGCTCCATAGGCCAGCCGAAATTCTTGCCTTCTTGGACAAGTTTATGAAGTCATTTGATGTCACAAATAAGGGCTTAGGTGTCCCTTAATGACAAGTGTCAATGTATGGTTGGTTTGTTGACTTGTCAAAGTGCATATGTGTATTATTCTTCAAGCCTCTCTTCCACTTCTTTGGACCTTGCTTGTCAAAAATATTGGTCCCTCAAGGAGGTCTTGATTGCCTTTCTTGATTTGAAAACACATGCACAATTTGGATATCAATAAGTTAGATATTAATCCCTTGCTTGAAATGTGTTAACTTGGAACAAAATGCATTAAATCCTATGTGCTTTATTTCCTTTGGCAACTACTAATTTTCATTGTCTCCTACCTCTTGTCTTAGGCCTAAACTATGGCCCTATTAGGGAGTTAATAGTGTTAGCCTTTAATCTCTATTAGTGAAAGTTCATGTGTCAAGAATTTGTTGTTAATATGTATCAATTTGGCTAAGTGTCATCCATTCCCTTTCTTGACTCCTTTAGATTGGAAATAGCCATTATTTTATGTGATGTTTATTCACATTTTTGGCCAACTAATGTAGTAACATATTCAACAATAGTCAATTAGTTTCGAAGTGAAAAATTCGGATTGAAAAATAATCAATAGATTATAAATCCTGAAATAGATCGATATCCACTTTCATATCTTATTGAGTATTCACAAAATACATGGTTTTTGGTACAGCGGAAATCGGGATATTACACAACCTCACTAGTTGCATTATTTGAAAAACAATAGAGAGAGGAATGAGTCTACGGCTAACTTAGTGTGAACATAAATAACAAGGTGTGCGGAAGGAAAGCAAAAGGCGCACAAAGTTTTTCGCATAATAATTTTCACAAAAGGAGTAAAAAATGTTGAAATGTACCTTCACATTAAAAATAGTATATGGTAAGAACAATACAAGTTTTCTCACTCTTTATAAACAAATAAAATAAGTAGCAATCATCAACCAACATTCAGTCATAACACTCTTACACCAAGACTAGTAGGGAATAACCGTCTCACCCCTATAATATCTTATATACCTCATGTAAATCTAATATAGCTTCCATATAGATATATACATATACTATACATCCAAAAATAACGTCTCATATATAAAAATACATCAGTTGAATTTTGTAAAACAAAAGGGAAGTTTTTTTATTTAAAAAAAAACTGAAGGGAAGTAATATAAAAAGATAATTTAAAAAAATAAATCAATTCAATATTTTGTGAAGCTATGAAGGAGGATTTTTTTTTTAAAAAAAATACTAACAAATATGACAAAAGTAAGAAAATATATGTCGACATTAATTTATACATAGAAATATGAATTGAAATATCCAGATTAACAAATATTATCACGATAATTATCTCCAAGAAACTATAAGTTTTTTTAAAAACAAAAACAAAAACAAAATATGTATTTAGAAGTATTTAGGAGTGATAAAGCAATTTGGAATTTGCTTCCCAGGAAACTAAAATAAGAACAAGGAAAAGATATTTGAGGCTAAAAATATAGCAAAGGTGAAATGAATAGTGCCACCTTGCTATCCATGGTCTCACCAGATAGGATCCATAGCATAGATCCCTTTTTAACCATACAAGGTCTAGGACTGAATATTTGCTAAGTAATCTTCATGAGTATCACCTTATGGACGTTCGGATAGCATTAAGGAATTGATTAAAGCAGTGCCATATGTATGAAAGAATGAGGAGGTCAATTCCGCATGGAGCCAGAGGAAGACATGATAGAAGAAAAAGAGGAAGGGTGAAAGAAGAAGTAGTGTATAGGGTCAAGAAAAAACTGTGAAGTCACTTGCAAGGTAGAGGCTTTTTGGCGGCCGTGTGAATGAAGACGATTAAGGAATAGTCTAGATTAGATGTAGGGATTATGGAGATAGATATTTGGCATAAATTCAAATAATATATTATTTTGGTAGTATAGTTGTTATTTTTAAATAATACCACTAGAATTGAAAAGGGATTTCCTGAATTATTCCAAAGGTAATTTCTCTTATAATGAGGTTTATTTACATTTACTAAATATCTTCTCATATTATTTTTAAAAAATATTTGAATTTCAAAATATTTGTGATCTTCATCGTAATCAACCAAAAGATATTCTAAATAAATGTTAAATTTTATCATTTTAAGAGTTGTTGGAATACTAGAAGGATTCTACTAGGTATAGGGTATATATCTTAATAACTTTACAAGACTATGTTTTTTAAAACAAAAAATTCATAATTCATAATAATTTTGATTAACTTTTAATTCTTATAACTTTATAAGATTATGTTTTTTTTAAAAAAATCATAATTCATAATAATTTTAATTCACTTTTAATTCTTATAACTTTATAAGATTATGTTTTAAAAAAAGAATCATAATTCATAATAATTTTAATTCTTCTTCTTCTTCTGGTTATCACAAAAAGTAAAAAGAAAGAACCTTCATTTCATGAAATGTTATATTTAACTGAGGCGGATTCATATTGCTGTAATTGTTAAAATAATTTAAATTAACATGGTCATCTATTCAATAATGTATATGAACATCTAAAAAAATAACAGAAGCAAAGGAGGAAATAATTAAGGACCATACTTATTTCAAGTTCATTATACCCATGATATTACAATTAAATGATAATAATTCAATCAAAAATAGGACATATAGGCATATGTGATTAGAGAACTCGATGAAATGGATATAATGAACTTGATCAAAGTATTTTTCTAATAGTTAATGTATGGTAAGAAGAACTAAGGAACACAAACACCAAGTAATTTAACATTGATGTAATTAAGGAATTAGATCTTAGAATATTGGTTGTGTACCACTAATAGAAAGATGCATTAATTGGGAAAAAAGAAAGTTGCATTAATAAAAATATACAGTATCTGATCGATTCATTAATTTTACAAGCACAAATTCTCTTTTATACCTTAATTCCACACAGGGTTTCGTCTTAATTCCACACACGGTTAAAACACTTGATAAATTAATAGACCAAAATCATAATTTGACATAGGAAGGGGGAATAAACTTTTCGAATTTCATTTATTGAATAAATGAAGGTACGAAATTAAAATTGACACAAACTATAACTCCTTGTTTATTAAGAAATCTCAAACAAGTGGGACAACGAAGTAGGATTCATTTAAGAGTTCCGTTGTAATCTTATTTTGCATTAATTATTTGGGATCGATCAGGTGACAAATTAATCTAATCAATAAATAAATTATCATGCCGAATAACATAATGAATATGATATAAGATCTCTCTGGTAATGACTACGGTACACATATTCTAGAGGAAATGATGGCCTTCAATTGAAACCGTGTATGATATGGTCAACTCGTCCAAGCTATGAAGACCCACCTCGCTCTTCAAGGTTCTTAACCGGAGATCGTTCGCCTTCCTTATGATGCTCCCGAGAGCTTTATTTTCTCCTCCATCTCTGACACCCCTTCTATCAGGGCACTCTCGATGTCTTGCCTCTCTGATAACTCCTCCGTTCACTACAATAAAAATGCCGGGTTACCAACAGAAATTACCTATAGAATTCCATCGGTAATTGAAATTATTGACGGAATTACCCATGGAATTCCATCAATGTAAAATGTATTTCTGATGGAAAACATCCGTCAAAAAAAAAAAAAAAACCGTGGTACAAGACATTACTCACGGAATTCCTTGGTATTTCAATCACCGACGGAATTCCATGGGTAATTTCCGTCACACTTAATATTACCCACGGAATTCCGTAGGTAATTTCAATTACCCATGAGAAATTGAAGTTACCTATGGAATTTTTTCCGTCGGTAATTCCCTCTATGATCCAAAGTTTTTTTGTAGTGGTTATTGTATTCTCTAATGAAGGAGTGAGAAATTGAAAATCTGACATTTTTGCAGTGGCCTGACAACAAGGATGCCAAATAAGCAAATTTAATCCCTGTCAGAGCCACATAGGATGGATTATGAGAGACTCGGATTTTTCTATAAAAATTAGTAAAGTATAAGGACTAAATCGCGACGAGTTAAATTATAAGAACTAAGTCGCAAACTCGATCAAACTATATGGATAAAATAATTGATTTTCCCTGTTAATATTATTGAAAACTCCCTTTGATAGATGTAAGAGTTAGTTAGAGTTTGATTTTGTTTTAAATGTAAGACCCAAATCCACTTCATCGTCTGTTGTATTTATCATTTTTGCCCAAACAAACTGATGCTTCCTAATAATAATTAAATGCAACAATAATTCAAATTCACCCATGTACTTTATAAAGTGGGTAATGTTTGATACTCTAAAGAAATTCAATAGTGTCACACACAGAGAAATCTACTTTTTTATTTTAAAAAATAATTTAAGCCATTTAAAATAATAATAATAATAATAATAATCAAGTTGGTGCCATTCAAAGTTATTGAATTTTCTCCCCTTCCAAAATAGCCAAAGTAGAACATCAATCTCACTGTTTTAAATCAATGCCACTATGTTTTAGAAAAGAAATTACACAATGACATTTTAATGAGATCAGGTCACATTGTTTACAATTAACTAATTTAATAAACTTTCTTAATCTCCTCAAATTAATTAGTTAAGTATGTGGCTATTACACTTGTAAAATGTCAAAGAAACGTAACCCTGCTTACCCAAATCACGTGTTCTTTGATTCAAATTAAATTTTAAAGAGTTTAGAACATGTTCACAAAGTTTCATGGTTAGAGGAGGTCATTTACTTAGGTTTTAGCCTGCTCGAACATTATCACTTCAAAATTATAATAGAAGTTTTTCCATAATCATGACCCAAATTCCCAAAATTATATCTTGGGTTCTAGACCTCCATTTAAGGTGGTCTAAGGCTGGTTTTAAGTCTTAAAGAATGAAGTATTATTAGCCAAAATTTCATAAAGAAAATCAACCTCTAACCCATGAAAACGACATGCAAAACATGCTATGTTTTCCGACTGATATGCAGAGGTGTAAACAATGGCATGCAAATTCATATCTTGGCTCAAATCTCTCACGAATCAGACACCATGAACTTATAGCAGACATGCACGGTCTCAAAACTTATTTTCAGAGCCAAAGATGATCAAAAATCATATCAAAACTGACATGCATGAACACTTAAGGATAGAAACTTCACTTACTCTTATATTTCCTCTCTCTCTAGCTCCGATTCTCTCTCTCGATCTGACTCTCGGTACTCAGATCAGATTATTAGCTCTTGTCTTCTCTCTCGGTTTCTAGCCGAGAATGAAGAATGGGAGGAATGGGAGTGGAGGCGTATGAGTCCGGTTGGGAATGAGGGAATGAGACAGGTTCGAGGAGAGGAGGAGGTTGTGTGCGTGTGGTTGTGGTTGCTGCCGTGGTGGTGTTTGATCGTATGAATGGTGAAGGAGATATTTGTGTGTGTGTTTTGTGTTCGGTGAGGATGAGGGAAATGGGATGGAAGGAAGGAGTTTACGGATGAATATGAGAGGATATGGAGGGAGCTGGCCGGATATGTGTGTGTGTGAGAGAGAGAAAGGTGAGAGTTTGTGTGTGTGTGTGTGTGTGTGTATTCCGGTGGTGTGGAGAGGAGGCATGTGGAAGACATGCAACAAGGAAGGAGTGAGTGTGTTGTGGGAACCAGTTTCCCTGCTCGGCCGTCCCTCTTGGGACGAGCGCCCGGAGATCCGGGCGGTCTAGATCTCTAGTATTTTTGCCTTTTTTTTATAGTTTTTTTTAATTTTTGAAGTTATTTTTTAAGAAATGCAGTTAGTATCCCGAAATATTTTTTAGTACCAGTCAATATCCGGAAATATTTTTTAAAACCTTAAAAAATATTTTAAGATCATGAAGTATTTTTCAAAGTAGTTGAAGACTACCCGAAGTATCTTTTTCAATACTAGTAACTGGTACTTGAAAAATACTTCATGATCTTAAAATATTTTTTAAATTTTAAAAAAATATTTCAGAGTAATAACTAAGTACTAAAAAAATATTTCAGATACTAACCTGGTTCTTAAAAATAACTTCAAAATTTTTTAAAAAAACTATAAAAAAAAGCAAAAATATGGTTGGAGATCTAGACCGCCGGATCTCACACTCGTCCCAAGAGGGACGAGCGCCCCTGCTCGGCCAAAAGCCGAGCAGGGAAACTGATTCCGTGTGTTGTCAACAGTGAGGACTGTGTATGTGTATCCGAAAAGAGAAAAGTGGAGTGAGTTTGTGTGTGTTATGCTTAGTATATGGGCCGAATAGAGGAAATGAAGAGTGTGACATTGGGCTTTGTCTTACTGTCCAAAATACATATTGGACAGGAGAGGAAATTGATTTGCATGGAATGTGTGCTTTGCAATTATATTCCAACACACATAAATACCACTAATTCTTATATTCTCATTTTTCTATCTAATACTGGGCAATAATTTGTCTCATAACTATTTGTTTTTAATTTATGGGAAAATATACCTTTAATTCTAAATATTAAATTTAAAATAATTAAGGCCAAATTTTCCATAAATAATTCCATTTAGTATTTTTAATTTCCTAAACCCAAAATTTAGGATGTCACAATTACTACCTACAACTAAACCTTTTAATTATAGACACAATATCCTTTATATGCCTATTACTTTAGGGCTTTAGAATTGGTAGCCTGATAACTCTCATTTTTAAAATCTCATTCTTCCCCAAATTTGAGTCAAACCTTTATATACTTTATATACATATAGTTTCAATGAATATTCAATATCTATTAAGAAGGTATAGTGACTCAAATGAATGAGAGAATAAATTGAAGATTCATTCCACTAAAATTAATGGAGACATATTATGCCAAAATATGGAGAATCATTTTATAGTCAACACAAAACGTATAACAGTTATGAGAATTTCTAAATTCTCCTTTTAATCTAGACTAAAGTACCCGTTTGGTCCTTTATGTTTGCTTCAGGTATCTATTTAGTCCCTTAAGTTTGTAAAGTGCTCATTTGGTCCTTTAAAGTTAACACCGTTAAGCAGACTTAACGGAAAATACTAACTCGGCAATTTTAAACAATGACTGTGCACTTAAATGCTGACAAAGCAAGCTTACATGTTACTTTTTTAATAAATTAATATTTTAAATCCTGTAAATTGAAATTTTAAACGATGACTGTACTTAAATGCCTCGGCGAAGAACATATACCCAAAGTTTGGTTAAATAAATTTCAATTTACGGGATTTAAAATATTAATTTATTAAAAAAGTAACATGTAAGCTTGCTTTGTCCGTATTTAAGTGCACAAATCATCGTTTAAAATTGCCGACTTAGTATTTTCCGTTAAGTCCTGTTTAGCTTAGCAAGTGTTAACTTTAAGGACCAAACGAGCACTTTAAAAACTTAAGGGACTAAATGGATACCTAAAGCAAACATAAAGGACCAAACGGGTACTTTAGCCTTTAATCTGTAAGCAACTCTTGACATTGTTCCATTCTTTATGTATCTATGATGACCAGCTCTTAATTGAGCTTGTTGTAGCCAGACAACTACACCTCACAATGCCATCTCACTTTTCATGCTAGTATTATTAAGGACTAGAACTTTCATGATGTCAATCTTATCCTAATGGATGGATATATATTTATCTCCTTATAGGCTCATCAATTATGTCTAATAAATTTTATTAAACTAAACAATTAACTAATTACATATATAACAATTATGCTACAAAGTAAAAGTAAAAATTAATCATGCTTAAAAAATAAATATAACAGGCAAGGAAAAAACCATCACAAAAAACGGCAAATGTTTACCAATGTAAATCATACAATTATAAATTTGAATCACTAAGGTCTACCTATGGCCAAAGACATTAGCATGACATAAATTTATCTTGAATTCATGAATCTAGAACACAGTTATATTTTATAATACATGTGGGGGCTATTTAGAAAATACAATGCTATTAAATTCCACTGTAATTAAATATACGATTATAACTATCTACCAGTGGGCAAAGACTAATTATAATCACAAATTTAATTACAATTGATATTCTATCATGCCATATGTGATTAAAATGTACATGCAACAAAATTGAGAATGTTGTGGCTATTCTCTAGGAAACAAGCATGCTAATCGCCAATATCATGTGCATTTAAAACATAAATCTGCACTAACTGCCTAATGAGAATTTAAACAAGAGTAACTAAATAACTGAAATTCTCCCACTTTGATAAAATAATTAACCATTGGTTTGAGTTAATGTTTCTAAATCCGTAAGTAATTATTTACATATGCAACCTTGAGGATGTTGTGGCTATTTCCCAAGATACTAATCGCAAATATCAACTGTGTGCATTTAAATTCCAAAATGTGCATAAATTTTCATGAGAATTTAATTGATTAATTTAATTAACAAATGTGACTAAATAACATCATAGATAAATTCTCCCACTATTTTATGCATCCAAATTAAATATTATAATGGAGGGATTGGCTAATTAATTGGATCAATAAAATTAACTCTCACTGTTTTATGTATCCAAAGATTGTTTAAGAAATTAATTTTAGTATACTTCAACTCAAAAATAATTTTGCATAATTCAAACGGTTGCAAAATTGTCCAAAACTACATACATATAAAGGTAATTAAATTATATAGCAAAAAAAAATTTTGCAAATTAGCATATTGCAAAAATATCCAAAATTTATTTTTCCCATATTGAAACAATTAAAATGGCATATAAAAATAAATCAGCATTCAAATATTTTGATCAAATAAACTATTTATGGGATGAAACAGAAATTAAACCCAAAGAATAAATCAAATATTTAATTTCTTGAAAAGAAAGGACAATGCCAAAAAATTGAGCACAAAATGGAGTTAAGAAAACTTTATTTAACCACAATAATATATGGAAATCAAACTTGAAGGCCTCAATATCACTACATTGAACAAAATATATTATTCAGGTATGGAGTTAAGAAAACTTTATTTAACCAAAATTAAAATAAACACATACCTGACCCAAAAATATGAATCCAAATGATTGAGAATATATCCTCCCTTTTTTTTTTTTTTTATCAACTTAAAAGCCCAAATGATTGAAATCGTAGTCCAGCCCATAAAGAAATTTTGCAAAGAAAAAAAAAAATGGAGCAATAAAATGCCCATAAATATAACAATAATGTTATGAATATTCTAATATTGGTGTGAATGTCCACAACCTTTTCAAGAAGAGTCTTTTGGAGTTTCTAAAGCCATGTAACCTATGACATGAATGGCATGGGAGTTTTCTATGACTAATGTAAATAACTTACAAGACCTCATAATATATCATTATGTAGATTTATTCTTTTGTAACTCTTGTAATGGATTCATTGCCTATATATAGTAGGCATGTATCAAAGGTTGGAAGAGAATAAGAGAAAAGAAGAATCACTCTCTCCTTGCTCTCCATTTCTTTCTTGCATTTCTTCATCTCCCTCATCTTAATCTCTCTTATTATTTTACTTAGTTTCATAACAAATAAAACATTAGCTCAGATAAAACATTTTTACTCTACTAACCACCATCTACTTCAAAGATCCCATTTGAAACATTTTTCGGATACAACTACAAGGGTTCAAAATCCTCCCACGAAATGGTGAATTAGGTAGGATCTCTTTTTTTCCCCTTTTTTTTTTGGGTACAAAATAAGAAATTGCATTGCACAAAAATACGAACAAGACAATTTTCAAAAATTTCATCGTAATTAAATAAGTATTAAATACTTATACTTATACAAAACTTGTATAAATAAAAATGAAAAATGTGGGAGAGATAAGAAAATGCAAGATCATTTGTCAGCTTTGCGATCTTAAGGAATAGCCACAACATTCTCAATGTTGCATGTATAAATAATCACTTATGAATTTAAAAACATCAATTCCAATCAATGATTAATTATTTTATTAAAGTGGGAGAATTTCAGTTATTTAGTTACTATTATTTAAATTAGTTTAAATTCTCATTAGGCTGTTGGTGCATAAATTAGGCCCGAATTACATCAAAAGATGACTCAGACAACTTCAAGTACCCAAAAATGTCTATGCAGAGCGAAAAAAAGAACAATTAAAGGCCAGTATAATAACAATAGAGCATTAGCTAAGAAAAAAAGGGGCAAATTCACGGGGCTTTTTTAACAGAAAAAAGGGAAAATTACATAGGTCCCAAAGAACGAGAGATATTTACATTTAGGTCCCTTCAAATGACAAAATTACACAGAAGTCCCTTGGACTTCTGTGTAATTATTTCATATGAGTAAAAGACATTATTGTCCATTCTCCTTCTTCCTATATTAACAATAGAAAATGTATATAATAACAACAGAAAATGCATATAATAACTGTTAGTTCTCTTAGTGTTTTGATGATGCTTACCAATTGCATTAAATAGAACTGAAAAGTAAGTTTGAGTTGATTTGAAAATGTTTTTAGAAAATGAATAACTCAAGTTACTGAACTCAAGTTACATTTCTCGAATGCAAAATTCATTGTTCAAAGTAACTCAGGTTAATAAATCATAACTCAAGTTATAAGATTAAGGAAAATCAGTTCTTCAGAGATCCTAACTCGAGTTACCACTAAGCAACTCGAGTTATGGATGTACTTCAAAGATGTCGAAAGCTTCTCGCGACATCATTTTTCTCGAGAAATCAAGTAACTCGAATTATCTGGTATAACTCGAGTTATAATCTTATCAGAGAAGTTCATCTGATATGAAGCAACTCGAGTTACAAGTAGCAACTCGAGTTAGAACAATGACCTTTGCTCTCTGCCTGAATTCAGTGATAACATACCTCGAGTTATGAATTATAACTCGAGTTACTATATTTGTAATTTCTTCTCTCGCTCAATTAGAACTCAAGTTACAATCTATAACTCGAGTTACCCTTTCATCAGAAATATTCATTGAACTCATTTATAACTCGAGTTATGACAGACAACTCGAGTTACTTGCATCAGTTTTTGAAATTCGCTGTTCTTGAATTCTGAAATCTTATCATCATGCATTGGGTACTTGATATTATTTATTCTAATCATTTCTAACCAAGTTTAATCAGTTTGTTAGTATGTTTCGGACTTGATTAACGAGTTTAAACTTGAAATTACCATAAAGCAAGAAATTTGTCAGAAGCATTAAATGCAAAGCAGTCACATTCACCATTTTGGCAAGAAACCCTCTGAGCAAGCGAAAAGCATTCCAGCTGTTCCCCAGACAACATTCTGAGAGTATCTCAACGGACAATTTGAATTAAGAATGTCAATGGAGAATAACGGACGAATGTCGGAAGCATACAAAGAGACGGTGCAACGTAATCTCAATGGATATATTCATTACTCACAACGGCTCATTTAATTTCGTCTCAACGGTCATAAATGCTATCATCTATAAAACCCAGGAGCATTGAAGTCTCTAACTACCGAAAACACTGTGCATTCAATTAGCCATTAAGCTCATTTACTGTTTCAACTCTAAGAGTTAATATATTCGGATATATTACGCTTCAGTGATTATTATTCTACTCTTTTAGAGAGTTCTTTATTGATTATCTTTCTTGTAAGAATCTCAAAGTATTGGGACTTTGGGATTGGGATATTTGATTACAACTTGTAAGGGGGAGTAAGTTCTAGAGAGAGAATTACTCCGTGAGTTACAGAGTGTGTAATCATTTGAGTTAGTGAAATCCCTGAGAGTCTCGGGACCGGACGTAAGTCGAGGATTTAGACCGAACCAAAGATAAATCGCTTGTGTTCATTCTTCTTCTACCTTACTCTGCTCATCTCTGTTTTGTTTCCTTCAAACAGAGCATTTTCGAAAGAAAATTTTAATATCCCCAATTCACCCCCCTCTTGGTGATATTCCGTTTTTCATTTGGTATCAAAGCAAGGTCTTCTCTAAAGAGCTTAACATCTCGAGAAGGATCCAATGGAAGGCATTCTACCCGATGGAGCTTCAATCAACGACCTCCAAGTTTCAGATGGAGAACATTACTCATTCTGGAAAGCCAAATTCAAGGTGTTTGTAATGGCTACAGAGTATGGTCTCTGGAGAGTTTTTGAACGAGGAGACTACGCTCCAACCGTCTTGGAGAATGGTCTCGTGTTCCAAAGGAAGAAGAAGATTATGATGAAAATGACAAAGAAATGTCACACTCAACAAAGCAAGGCTGTTCTCCTTCCGCAAAGTGCTCTTAGTCAACAAGAATATTTCCGCGTTTGCAACTTAACCTCTGCTAAAGCCATGTGGGACGCTCCGGAAATTGCTCATGAAGGAACCGTTGAGTTAAGAAAATAGAGTCAACACTCTAATGACAGAATATGATCTCCTTCGTATGAAGTCCGGAGAATCTATTGGTGATTTCCACCGAGATTCACTCATCCGATCAATCAACTTGCTGCATTGGGCAAAGAATATGAGCAACCTGTCCAAGTGAGGAAAATTCTCAACATTCTCAATAAGGAATGGGAAGCCAAAGTCACCGCTATTGAAGAAGCTCGTGGAGAGTCTATGGCATCTCGTGGCAGCCCTTTTCGGAGCCTTTCGAATATGAAGCCAAGCTCAAGTTCAAAAAGGGACTTGATGAAGTCCATGGCAAAAATAAGGGAATTTCCCTTTAAAGTTGTCAAAGAAACTAAGGAATCGATGATGATGAAGATCCAGACGAAGATGAGGAGATTGGTATGATGGTCCGAGATTCAAGAAATTCTACAAGAAGGACCAAGGTTTCAAGAAGTTTCACAAGGGTAGCTCCAAACATATGAGGCAAAGAAGCCAATCATTTGCTACGAGTGTGAGAAGCTTGGCCACATCAAATCAGAATGCCCCAATCTGAAGAACAAAGACAAAGAAAAGAACAGATTCAACATATTCAAAAAGAAGGCATATGTCTCTGGCATTTGGGGAGATAGTTCATCTAATAAAGATGATGAGGATGAGGAAGAAAAAGCAAACGTATGCTTAGTTGCCGAAGAAGAAGAACAACGTATCAACTTCGAAGAGATTATGATTGCAAACATAAATCTTACTCTTGAATTTCAAGTTGAAAAGTTTTCCTCTTCGTAAAATATTGCTTGTGAAGATTGTCCTGATCTCAAGAAAAAGAATTCATATCTTACAAAGGCACTTGAGAAATTCACTAGAGGGAGTGAAATGCTCAATGTCATTTTGAAACAACAAAGATTTATAAATGACAGATCAGAGTTGGTTACAAACCTAATTTTGATAAAAAGAAAGGAAGAAAGAAGTCTGGTGAAAAATCCTATATGAACTATTTTACAAAATCAGTCCATTCTTCAAACCCGTTTGCACACTGTAATTACTGCAACAGAAAGGGTCATACTACTTCTTCCTCCTTTCATAAGAAGGAAAGAAAGAGTAAACCCATAGGAAATTATCAATGGGTGCCAAAAGGATCTTACAAGATTCCTAAGACACAAACTAACCCCAAAGGACCCAAGAAAAGATGGGTACCTAAGGCCCGATTTGTCTTGCCGGAGTGTGTCCGCCTAAGAGCATCAAAATCCAACAAATGGTACATTGACAAAGGATGCTCTAGGCACATGACTGGGGATCAATCCAAATTTGCCTCAATCAAGCCTAAGTATGGTGGCAAGGTGACCTTTGGTGGAAATCAATCTGGAAAGATTGCTTTGGAGTTGGTGAAATTGGCAACAATGAAGCACCACTAATCAAAGATGTCTACCTAGTCGAAGGACTTTGCCACAATCTCCTCAGTGTAAGCCAAAGCACTGATAAAGGTAACTTAGTTATCTTCGATTCTGAGGAGTGCGTAAGGATATACTCCCTTTAGAAAACATAAAATCAAAAGCTTTATTTAGAGCGCCTAGAGATGGTAATTGTTATACACTTAGTCTCTCTAGTAATGGTTCTGTTTCTAAAAAATGTTTTGTCAGTAACTTGGATGAGAGTTGGCTTTGGCACAAGCGATTAGCTCATATCAATATGATTCAACTTGATAGATTGCTTAAAAAGGATCTAGTGATTGGTGTTCCTAAACTAAATTTTAAAAATAACATGCTTTGTGATGCTTGTCAAAAAGGGAAACAAACCAAATCATCATTCAAATCTAAAAACGAGATTTCAACTAATAGACCTCTTCAATTGCTTCATATGCATCTAGTTTGACCAGCTAGAGTGAAAAGCCTTGGAGACAATCTTTATACTTTGGTCATAGTTGATGATTTCTCAAGATTTGCATGGACTATATTTTTATCCTCTAAAGATGAAACATTTGATCAGTTTGTTGTTTTTGCCAAGAAGGTCCAAAACGAGAAAGGATTCTCTATTTCGGAATCGAACCGATCATGGAGGAGAATTTGAAAAAATGCATTTGCTGAGTTTTGTGACAACATGGGAATAGACCACAACTTCTCACCAAGAACTCCCCAACAAAATGGTGTTGTGGAAAGAAAGAATCGAGTTCTCACGAGAGATGGCAAGGGCCATGCTGAATGAGAACAACACTTCTCAAGTGTTTTGGGCTGATGCAATGAGCACCGCGTGCTACATCTCAAATCGGGCATACCTCCGGAAGAAGTTGGACAAGACTCCCTATGAGCTGTACAAAGGAAGAAAACCCAATCTAGCTCATCTGCATGTGTTTGGATGTAAGTGTTTCATCCATAACAATGGTAAGGATAACTTGGGAAAGTTTGATCCCAAAGCAGATGAAGGTATATTTTTGGGTTATTCAAATAGGAGTAAAGTTTATAGAATCTTTAATACTCGCACTCGTATTGTTGAAGAATCTATGCATGTTGTTTTCTGTGAATTCAAGTCTGATAAAACTATGGATGATGATGAAGGAAGTGTCTTCAAAAATCAATTCTTTTTGAAAACTACTCCTGCTTATATTGAAAATCCCAAAAATGTTTTTGAAGCTAATCCTCAAAATAATACGAAATCCTGATCAAACTCAACCTAGAGCTTGGAAATTTATTAGAAATCATCCTTTGACCAAGTTATAGGTGATGTTAATCAAGGAGTAAGAACCAGAAAGAACACTTTAAATGAAGTAACCTTTACAGCTTTTATATCACACATTGAACCCTTTAAGATTGATGAAGCCCTTTCAGACAGTGATTGAATAATAGCAATGCAAGAGGAGTTACATCAATTTGATAGAAATCAAGTTTGGGACTTGGTACCTAGGCCTAAGGACCATCCGGTCATTGGCACTAAATGGGTATTCAAAAACAAACGAGATGAGTCAGCAATCATTGTCCGTAACAAGGCAAGATTGGTTGCCAAAGGCTATAATCAAGAAGAAGGAATTGATTACGAAGAAACTTATGCTCCAAAGGGGCAAGATTAGAAGCCATAAGAGTTCTTCTTGCCTTTGCCTCGTGTGAAAAATTTTAAACTCTATCAAATGGATGTGAAAAGTGCTTTTCTAAATGGTTTTATTCAAGAAGAAGTTTATGTAGAACAACCTCCTGGTTTTGAAAATGTCCATCATTCCAGATCATGTGTATCGCCTCAAGAAGGCTCTATATGGCCTTAAACAAGCTCCTAGAGCGTGGTATGAGCGATTAAGCAAATTCCTTCTTGATCAAGGTTTTATTAAAGGAAAAGCAGATACAACTCTCTTCATAAAGAATAATAAGCTTAATGAAATCTTAATTGTTCAAATATATGTTGATGACATTATATTTGGTGCCTCTAATGATGCCTTGTGTGAAGAGTTTGCTAAGAATATGCAGGGAGAATTTGAGATGTCCATGATGGGAGAGCTCAATTATTTCCTTGGTCTGCAAATCAAGCAAAAGAAGGATGGAATCTTCATATCTCAGACCAAGTATCTCAATGATCTCAGTCAAGAAATTTGGGATGGATCAATGCAATGGAGCCGATACTCCTATGAGTTCAACTCGCTTCATTAGATGCTGATGAAGAGGGCAAGGACTTCAACATCACAAGATATAAAGGAATGATTGGATCATTGCTCTATCTGACTGCCAGTCGTCCTGACATCCAATTCAGTGTAGGGATGTGTGTAAGGTTCCAATCCACTCCCAAGGAGTCCCATGCTGATCATGTGAAGAGAATCTTCGATACCTTGCCGACACAAAGACAATAGGATTGTGGTTTCCCAAAGGTCAACTCGAACATTTGATAGCATATTCGATTCTCGACCATGCCGGCTACAAGACCGATAGAAAAAGCACAAGTGGCCAATGTGAGTTTCTTGGTGGTTCACTTGTGTCTTGGTTCGAAGAAGCAAACAAGTGTGGTCAGTATCCTCTACTCGAAGCTGAATATGTGGCTGCGCTCAAGTTGTTGTGCTCAAATACTATGGCTAAAGCAAAGAGCTTTCGGACTTAGGAATCCATTTGAAAGAGATTCCAATATTGTGTGACAACACTAGCACAATAAGCTTGGCTAAGAATCCAAAGACAACATACTCGGACCAAGCATATTGATGTGAGGCATCACTTCATAAGGAACCATGTTCGGAAAAAGGATGTCAATGTTATGTTTATCCCAACTCATCTTCAACTTGCGCACATTTTCACCAAACCATTAGCCAAGGAGCAATTCACCTTTATAAGAAGAGAATTGGGAATGGTAAATCCCAATGAATTGTAAGTTGATTTACTCAAATAATGTTAGTTATGCGTTTTTGATGATTTACTCCTACTAACTTAAGCTTCGGAGTGTTTAGATGTTGCTTTGCAGGAGCTTGTGTGCATGCATCAGTGAAATTCTGTCTCTAATAGATATCTGGGTTTATCTCTTGTGTAATTGTTATTTTGTCAGATGTAACTTGAGTTAATGGTGTCATAACTCGAGTTGTGTTCCTTCTAGTTGCTGATGAATATGATATTTAATGTTGCAACTCGAGTTACACCAGCTAACTCGAGTTGGTAGTGCTTTCTGTCTTCAACAAAATTTGAGACTTATAGTAGCAACTCTAGTTATATCAGATAACTCGAGTTAGCTTGTTAGGCAGAAGCATTCTGAGTTTATCCCAACTCAGTATAACTCGAGTTATTGAGCATAACTCGAGTTGTGTGTCAACCCGAGAAGAAAAATGCCTCGTTAGTAACTCGAGTTACCACTTAGTAACTCGAGTTGTGACCTTCGATATATGTTTGCCGCCGCGTCTTTTTCCCTTCAGCTTGACTGGTCCTTTCATTTTCTCTCAACCCTTTAAAACCCTAACTCGATGTCCTCTCTTACTCTTCAATCCATTGATTCCATCTCTTCTTTGAATTACCAGATAGCCCCCAAATCCTCGAAAAACCCTAAATCCTCGAAACACCAAAGAACAATCCTCCTCGACTTATGAACCCTCGGCATCCTCATCACCTCCGATAGCGTCTCGACCCACAAGAAAGAGGAAACCACCCTCAAAGCTTCAAGATGAGCCGATTGATGAATCTCCCCGAAAAAGCCCGAAAATTGAAGATTCAAGAATCTCCTGAGGTTCCACCACCAAAATCTATCGACCTAGGGGCCTTCACTCGAAGAGACAAAGAACCAGTCATTGCGCCTCACAAGAAGAAGAAGGTTGTGATTTCTGATGTTCAAGAGTCTGCGTCCAAAGCTCAAGCTGGCTCAAGAATAGAAGGCTCTAGCTCAAAGACTCCAAGTGGCTCTAAGCAAGGTGGCTCAGGTCCTAAGGTATCTTCCACACCCAAATATGTCTTTAATCCACCCAACCTTGAAAAACCACCAGATTCTGAGTTTATCACCTCTCCTACTCCCTTATCCCCAGCACAGCTACTAGACTTTAAGAAGCAATACCAACATCGTAGCTTTTGTCCAACTGTATATGTCAATCTACCCAAACTCAAAAGGAGTGCAATCTTGATTTATCTCCTTGGTTAGCACAATTCGTAGACCTCTTAGCCATTAACACCGCTTCGTCCTCTCTTGTCAAACATTTCTATTTCAATATGACCGTGGCTGACAGTGTGGACAAAAAGGGTAGAATCATAGAAAGTAAATGCCTTACTTCTGTTAGGGGGAAGCAAATTTCTATCTCTGCTAATATTATCAATAACCTGCTGTTTATTGAGAATCCTCCTCATGTGCCTAACATTAAGTATGATAAGGAGAAATTCTTCAAAACTCTTTTGCCTGACAAACCATACAAGGGTGTGCTTAAACTATCTCCAGTTGATATGTCCGCTACCTATAGAACCCTGTGGTACATTTATTCTAGGAATCTAGTTCAAAAGAGAAAAAACTACACTTACTTCAATTCCACAGATTATATGTTATTTGCCTCCCTCATAAACAAAGTATCATTCAACATTGGTCACTGGGTTTACCAAGAAATGAAAAGGTTCAAATTTCAATCAGGCGATTCTGCACCAATTCCTTTCCTTAACCTTGTATCTCTCCTGATGTTCACCAACAAAATCTGGTATCTTGATTCTTCTGAAGAACCAGTTAAGCCACAGATGTTTGGGCAAACCCACTTGAACTACATGAACATATCCTTTCAAGAGGGTTCAGGGCAATCCAGAGCACCTTCTAGATCCAGAGCTTCTGTCTCTAGGCCACTTGAGGCCGAGTCTTCTCCTCGACCTTCTCGCCTCGCCCACTCATCAATCCTCAAGTCTCAATACAGAAATCCAGAACATTGTGGTCAAGGCTATGCAGGAAACATTTGGCACTCTCCAAACCACTTTGACAGCTCAGTACTATGAACTTTCTGATAAACTTGAGTCCGAAATAGGGAAATTGATCCAAACAGTCACTTTTGCTGAGTCTCAGGTTGGGTAGTTGGCCAAAATAGTTGCTTCTACAGATGAGAAAGTTGACTACCTGGATGAGAGGTTGGCAAATGTTGAAGGTCATTTCGATGATCTTGGACATAGATTTGAGAATATGCATATTTTATATTAGCTATTGGACACCAAGGTCTCCAAATTGATCAAACCTGATGATGGTGCTGGTCCTTCGGGCGTGATTCCTTCTCCCAACCACTCTCCTATTGCATCTCCTCTACATGTTTCACCTCATTTGTCTCCTAGAAATTCCCCCATTTCTTCTCCTCCTCATCAGTCTCCATCTCACCCTTCATCCTGCTCCTCCTACCCCCTCTTATCTCTCTCTCCATCTCATCCTGACTCCACACCTATTTTACCCACTCCTCCTATCTCAGCTCCATTCATATCTTCTGCTCCTCCCACTGTTAAACTCCCCTCTCCTCCAACCTCTTCTGCCCCTCTTCCTTCTTCAGGTGACATAGCAGACTTGTTTGATGAACACTCTTTTGGCACTTCTATCTCACCTCCTCCCTCTCCCAAACCAAAATCTCCTCCATCTCCCACTTCCCTACCTAAACCACCATCTCTGTCTCTCACTGTATTTTCCCCTTTGCCTATTCTTCAAGCCCTCCGTGCATCTTTGGCCTCTGATTCTCCTGTTTTGCCTGATGATAAAGGGGGAGAGAAAGGGAAGAAATGAAAATGAAGACTCGCAAAGAACTTAGATTTGTTGTGTTATCGTAGTTTAGTCTTCCTTTTTCGTGTTCTTGCATCTATGTAGCTTAACTTTGTGTTTTTTGGTTGAAACTCGCAAAGTACTAAGTGTTCTTGTCGCTTGCAATATATGAAAGCATTTAACCATCTTTTTCTTCCATGATTTTACATACAGCTTGCTTCTGATAGTTGTTTCATTTTCTTGTACTCTATTGAAAAGTCATTTTCATTTCAAACCTACAAATGTTGTCATCATCAAAAAGGGGGAGAATGTTAGTTCTCTTAGTATTTTGATGATGCCTACCAATTGCATTAAATAGAACTGAAAGTAAGTTTGAGTTGATTTGAAAATGTTTTTAGAAAATGAATTTTAGAAACTCATAACTCCAAATTCACTGTTCAAAGTAACTCCTATTGATAAATCGTAACTCAAGTTATAAGATTAAGGAAAATCGGTTCCACTAAGATCAACTCGAGTTACCACTAAGCAACTGGATGGATGTACTTCAAAGATGTCGAAAGCTTCTCGCGACATCATTTTTTTGATAGTCAAGTAACTCGAGTTATCCGGTATAACTCGAGTTATAATCTTATCGAGAAGTTCATCTGATATGAAGTAACTCGAGTTACAAGTAGCAACTCGAGTTAGAACAATGACTTTTGCTCTCTGCCTGAATTCTGTGATAACATAACTCGAGTTATGGATTGTAACTCGAGTTACTATATTTGTAATTCCTTCTCTGCCTCAATTAGAACTCAAGTTACAATCTATAGCTCGAGTTACCCTTTCATCAAGAAATATTCATTGAACTCATTTATAACTCGAGTTATGACAGACAACTCGAGTTACCTACATCAGTTTTTGAAATTCGTTCTTCTTGAATTCTGAAATCTTATCATTATGCATTGGATACTTGATATTATTTATTCTAATCATTTCTAACCAAGTTTAATCAGTTTGTTAGTATGTTTCGAGACTTGATTAACAGTTTAAACTTGAAATTACCATAAAGCAAGAAATTTGTCGAAGCATTAAATGCAAAGCAATCCACATTCACCATTTTGGCAAGAAACCCTCCGAGCAAGCGAAAAGCATTCCAAATGCTCCCGCACAACATTCTCGAGAGTATCTCAACGGACAATTTGAATGAAGAATGTCAACGGAGAATAACGGACGAATGTCGGAAGCATACAAAGAGACGGTGCAACGTAATCTCAACGGATATATTCATTACTCACAACGGCTCATTTAATTTCGTCTCAACGGTCATAAATGCTATCATCTATAAAACCCAGGAGCATTGAAGCCTCTAACTACCGAAACACTGTGCATTCAATTAGCCATTAAGTTCATTTACTGTTTCAACTCTGAGAGTTAATATCTTCGGATATATTACACTTCAGTGATTATTATTCTACTCTTTTAGAGAGTTCTTTATTGATTATCTTTCTTGTAAGAATCTCAAAGTATTGGGACTTTGGGATTGGGATATTTGATTACAACTTGTAAGGGGGAGTAACTTCTAGAGAGAGAATTACTCCGTGAGTTACGAGTGTGTAATCATTTGAGTTAGTGAAATCCCGAGAGTCCGGGACCGGACGTAGGTCGAGGATTTAGACCGAACCAAGATAAATCGCTTGTATTCATTCTTCTTCTACCTTACTCGCTCATCTCTCGTTTTGTTTCCTTCAAACAGCATTTTCGAAAGAAAATTTTAATATCCCCAATTCACCCCCCTCTTGGTGATATTCCGTCTTTCAATAACAACAACTTTTCAAAACTTGGATTTTTTTCACTTCTCACTTCCAGAGGCTATTTATAACAACAAATGTATGTAATAACAAATGAAAAAATGCATATAATAACAACAACTTTTCAAAACTTGATTTTTTTTCGCTTATCACTTCCGCAGGCTATTTACAACAACAAATGTATGTAATAACAACAGAAAATGCATATAATAACAACAACTTTTCAAAACCTAAATTTTTTCAAATAGCCTCCGGAAGTGATAGGTGAAAAAATCCAGGTTTTGAAAAGTTGTTGTTATTATATGCATTTTATGTTGTTATTACATGCATTTGTTGTTGTAAATAGCTTCCTAAGTGAGAGATGAAAAGATCCAGGTTTTCAAAAGTTGTTAATATATGCATTTTCTGTTGTTATTACATGCATTGTTGTTGTAAATAGCTTCTGGAAGTGAGAGATGAAAAAGAGAGAGAGGAGAAGGAGAATGGGCAAAAAGGTCTTTTACTCATATGAAATAATTACATACGTAAGTCCCCAGGGACTTCGTGTAATTTTGTCATTTGAAGGGACTTAAATGTAAATATCTCGCTCCTTGGGACCTCGTGTGTAATTCTCCCAAAAAAAAAAACCAAAAAAGGCCCCAAGAGTATGAAAATCCCGAATTTACGTGAGTTGTTAACGGATTGATATAGTTGTTAACGGTAGATCATTAACAATTAAATCAAGATCATTAACAACAATTTGCTAACAACTAAATCAGCCTCGTTAACAACTATATCGATTCTGTTAATAACTCGTATTAGCCCCGTTAACAACTCACGTAGATTCTCCGACAATCCCAAATTGGGGCGTTTTCTATGATTTTCGAATCTTGGGGTCTTTTTTAGGTTTTTCTATAAAAAGGGCCCTCATGTGAATTTCCCCATTAAAAAAACTCAATTAACATAGGCCTGAATTACCACAAAAAAAAAAAAAAAAAAAGACCGAGACAAAAAGGTTTGCCAAGCCCGATGAGTTTAAATAATTTATGGCGTAAAAGTAAAAATAGCCTTCTCGACGTGCTTCAATTTTTTTAAAAAAATGTATAAGGCCAACTTTCAGCCCAGAAAGGATAATAAACAAAAATTAATAAAATGAAAGGTCCAAGATTCCGGCCTAAGATGCGAGTTTCGTAAATTATTTAAAAGAATTAAAACTTTAAGCCCGTAAGGTTGGTCAGCCCGTACTCTATAATTACAAAATAAAACAACATTATCGGCTAAAATAAACAAAAACGAAATGAAGACACGACCCATAAACAAGAGGCCCAAGCGCAGCCCGTTCCCTGAAGAATTGGAGTAAACGACGTCGTACGAACTTCATCTCCTACCTTTAGCCGGATCCCCATGCAAGACTCGAATGCAGCCTGACATAGAATGGCTCCTTTTCCGGCGTCTTAGGCGTCGATTTTGACGACAGTAATCAGGGCAAACAATATCAAAACACAACGTGCGCAATAAGTTAACAAATATGCACCAAGATCGAACAGAGATTCAAAAACTTAAAAGAAAAAAACATGAAAGGGGAGATCAAAGGCGTGATTTTGGCGGTCATCCAAGAACATGAATGTTCTTCTTTAGTCCCTTAACAAAAAATCATACATACATTTGAAAACGAATCTCAAAAAGCCCAGATAAAAAACATTGCATAGATTAAAAATGATTAAAAGTAAATCGAGATTTAAGGGCGGCACAAATATGTACAGCCATCTAGCAAATATATGTGCAGAAAGGTAACGTGTAACATCTCATTTTCAAAAGCGGATATTTTTTTTCCTCGTAGTAGAGAATCGGAGCGATTGAGAATCGATATTTATATTCAAAATGCCGTAAGTCCGGCTGATTACGGTAGGTACGTTATACCGGGTGTTTTCAAAAGTAAATAACAAAAGAAGAAAGTCTTCACTGAGTCCCTATGCGTGCCGCTTGCCTTTCTCCTCGATCCTCGGTCCTCCCGACCCCGACGCTATGTTAAGAGCCGAGGTTCAATGCCCATTGAACCTCGTGTAACGGTTAACCTCATGTTTATATATACAACATAGACAAGATATGACCATACAAACAAGCTTATCCCAACAAACACATGCCCCCGGCAGATATGTCACACTTAGCATACGTTTCGCACCTAGCAGTCGTTTCGCACATAGCATTTTGCACCAAGCATTTCACACCAAGCACATGTATCCCAACACCCAGCAAGCATAATAACAGCACATTGAACATACCACAGAGCTATCAACTACCTCACATAAACATACCATACACATAGCACATGTACGCATACAATAAACATCGAGTTAGTGTTACGACGCGAACGTACCTTCGTTGACGAACTTCGGCGACCGTTGATCGAGCGTAATCACGTATATCCTATAAGGATAATAATGTTTCTAATCAATGGTCAACATTATACCAGACATTCTAGTCCCAAATTACCATTTTACCCCTGACTCCCTTAATCGGCGGAATTTCGCCAGAGCTTCGTTACTTTGACTCTAATCTTCCAAAATTTCGCCATATCTCTTTCTCCAACAAATTTTTTGAAATACATATCATATTTAACCCTAAAACATGATATTAAAATAATACTTGGAAGATTAAAGATCAAACTAACATTTTTACTATAACTACCGAAAAACTACGAAAGCTTAAGACTAAAGACCGAAGAAATTACCCAAAGACTTCGCTACTTCTTTTCCGAGCTCCTCCTTGCTCTCACTTCTCTCTAACCTCTCTCTAGGATTCCTTTGTGAATTGGTGAGTTTGAAGAGAAATGTGAAAGGCTATTTATAGCAAAAGCCAAAGGATCTCATCCTTGGATCAACCTTTGCATCAAGGGCTAGGATGATGAAGATGTGGCCTTATGAACATCACCCATTTTCCTCTTCTCTCCACCACAAAAATGTCCCCTTATGTCATCAACATGATGTCATCTATTCACTTTATGAGTTTCTTCTCATAAGTCTTCCCGGGTGTTCTAATCGCGTAATCTTAGAAAATCTCAAAAAGTCCTTAGCAACTCACTGAAGATCTAATCTTCCTCTTTAAGAATATTTGGATTAACTAAATTTTTGATCCCATTCAGGGTATTTCGTAACCTGCTGAACATTTTCGGATAACCGTCGGTTAAGAAAATTACTTCGGGTAACATCAACTTCGGGACAAAAATTCATTGATTCATAATATGTTTAGTTGTTTTCTACTTAATTCAAGGATTTCAAGTTATGATTTATTTTCATTGGTTCTCACTTTTCTTATCTTTATCTTCCCTTTGTTTACAAAATATCTTTTCATCTGATCCCTTATTCGCCCACGCCGGTTACGGAAATGACTTCGCTAACACCAACTTCCGGACAAAAATTCACTTGTTTGTAATATGTCCTAACCTAAGAAACTTAGTTCACGGATTTAATTTCTATCGGTTCCCCTTTATCCAACTGGTTCTTCCACAAATATCTTAATTATATTATTATTTAATTAACAAAATATCATGATATTATTTTTGAAAAACCCACAACCCTTTTCACACTCAAATTTCGGTTTTCTCTTCCCTTTATTTTTTTTTAATTTATCTAAATTAGCTAGAAGCTTAATTAGAGCCTTAATCCTATGATTAGCAATCTTTTAGGATTTAGGGTTTTCAATGCTCTTCATCTCACCAATTTTTCTTAATCTTTTCTAATTGATTAGTAAGCACATTTTATGCTAATATTAGCCATAAACACTTAATTAAAGGATTTTCCCTAATCTACCTTAAATATTCTCTTGTTCGTGCTTAAACAATTAGCCATTAATTACTTAACTAATCACTTTCTAATTGTTGATAATTTTCTTAATTAGGATTAATCATTTTCTCACAACTATTTCATTGACATTGGTATTTTATGTCCCACATTATTAAAAATCATGGGGCAACTTATGCTCCCCAAAATTATATTTAATTTTGCCTCATTATTTTTCAAGGGAAATAATCCCAAAATTCCTAAAATTAGAGACAACCTACTTTCTAATTTTCAATAAATATTTTATTGCCTCTTGGGATTTATCATAATATTTCCAGGCATTTCATGGCCCATAATTGCATTTAGGATTTTGACACTTAAATCGCTCTAATTTCATTAGAAATTTCCTAGACAATAGAATAAGTATCCTACAAGGTTTTAAAACCACATATTCACCTATTTCCAAGTAGGTATTATTTGCTAAAATATAATATTCCAGATAGATAATTATCCGGGTATTACATAACGAGTCATGCTCCGAAAATCAGATTAAAAAAATCATGATACCGAGACAAAACGAAACTAGCAACGTTAAGGCTTCATTCGCATATAGATTCAGATAAGAAAAAAATTGGATGACCAATAATAATACTTGAAAAAGGCATATATACGATGCTCAGGATAGCTTTTCTTAAATTTTATTTTATTTTAATAGAAAATTGAAAACACAAACATAATGCACCATATACTTCAAAATTAGCAGGCAGACGAAGATCTGAAACCTGAATCAAGGAGGAATAATTGAAAAGACCACATGGACATGCTTCGCAATAAATTATTATTTTATTTTTCAAAATAAAATAAAATAACACATAAAAAATACCAAGGGAAGGGGAATCGAAAAAACATGCTCTAATGACATATATTGGAATAATCTAATCATAATCATCTCAAACATATTGCATTACTCTGTAAGAAAGAATAGCAGCGAAAACGTGACGAAATACCTCCAACCATAACAATTCTGCATGTAGTATCTTACAACCTGAAAACGAGAGAATATTAAAGAGTTAGAATTGGAAGATAATAAAGGATAATAGATCAGAGCTTCTTTTACCGGGAAGATGAGATGCAACAATGATTTGGGAATAGCCATCACCCATTAGAGAACCCTCAGGAAGCAAGTGTCACTGATGCAAACTCGCTTTTTTAGACCGAGAAAATCGCTTCTTAGATCAGTTATGGATTAGGTCTTGATATAGTTGGTCTAAAAAGTGTATTATTTTTTAGACTGGTTAAACAACAGGTCTTAAAAATAACTTTTTAGACTGGTTACTCAAATATTAGGTCTAAAAAGTCGGAGTTTTAAGACCTAACTTGGCTTATACTAGGTCTAAAAAGTTTGACTTTTTGGATTAGTTATATAAGGCATCCCGTCTTAAAAGTCTGACTTTTTAGATTAGTTGTGTATATTATCCGGTATTAAAAGTTTCACTTTTAGACCAGTTGTTTAGAAAACATTTGTTAAAAATAGTATTTAGACCTTATATTTTTAACATCTGTTGTAAATTTGTTATTTTTAGACAATGATAAGATAATATCTAGGTATAATCTGTATTAAATAATAAAATACGCAATCATAAATAATAAAATATCTAACATATAATCCATAGGATAAACAACTATTGTATGTATATTGCTTTCTAAGCAAGGTCTGTGTCCAACATGGAAATAAAAAATATGGACAGTATAAAACATGAAACATTGTGTAGTATGTCAACCAAACAATTCTATTATTCATTCAACAAAAATAATAAACTCAAATACCTGGAATCATATATTTGCTACTAACAACGTCACTAATGAACTTAATATGTAGGCATAAGTGTACAATTATATTTATGCCATGTCTTGTCATTTATAATTAATAGTCAAATGGTACTAATTAATAGAAAAATGACTGAAATTATTAAAACTATAAAACTAATAAATCAAAAGTTCATGAGACAGACCACCTATAGCATTCATGAAATTCAAACATCCATATTCTCATCTAAAATAGCTAGTAAAGAAAACAGACAAATCCTATAAATGTTGGTACTTTAATTAAGAACTTTTTTGTTTGAAAGTGAAGTGACATGTGGGTTGAAATAAAGTATTGCAAATCGGTTTTTATCCAAACATGGGTGAGGAAGTAGTCAACACAAAGTGACGAATTACACTATAAATGATCATGAAAGGAAGTTTTATACAGATGAAAGACAGCTGGCCTACTAATAAACCCACAATTATTCTTAATAACCCAAGGAATTTCTGAAACGGGCATGTTTAAGTTCCGAGGTGGCAAAACTTCACATGTCTCATGTTAAAAAATAAACTCCAATAATGAATGCCTTTATTCATCCGTACCTTATTCCTCTTAAATGAGGTATACTTATACAGATGGAAAAGTTAACGACTAGCAATAAAGCAGGAAATAATTCAACAACTTCTAGCTAGGAAGTAGGAAACAACCCTAACAACCTGCTACTTATTTGAAATTCCTAAAAGACTAGAAATAACAATAATTCAAATTTGAAATTTGAAATAATTAAAATAACAAATTTCTTTTCAACACTCCCCCTCAAGCTTTGGGCATGAATGTCGCTCATACCCAACTTGCCAATCATTTCTTCAAATGTCTTCACTGAAACTGCCTTGGTCAGGATGTCAGCCACTTGTTTTCAAATCTGATGTAAGGAGTTTGAATGATCTGTTTTTCAAGTTTTTCTTTGATGAAATGTCTATCCACTTCAACATGTTTTGTTCTATCATGTTGAACTCGGATTTTGTGCAATCTCCACAAGCCTTTATTGTCAAAATATAGATTCATAGGTCCATTATGCATAATGCCCAGATCGCCAAGAGACTCTTAATCCACGTTAAGTTCGCAAATTCCATATGACATACCTCTAAATTCAGCTTCTGCACTTGATCTTCTGTAAGTGGAGCTATATACCCAAGAGGGGGGGTGAATTGGGTATTTTAAAACTTTTCAGAAAAAATGCTCTGTTTTTGAAGCTATGAAAACAGAGGTAAACAGTGAGGGAAGAAGAAGCTGGACACAAGGATTTATACTTGGTTCGGTCCAACTCTTTGACCTACGTCCAAATCCCAAACACTCGGGATTTTCCACTATCACTCAATTACAATTACACACTCGTACTCGGGATGATCCTCTCCCTAGGACTCACTCCCCCTTACAAGTTGTAATTGTAAACAATCGATACACACTCGTACTCAAGAGTTATCCTCTCCCTAGGACTAACTCCCCCTTACAAGTTGTACTCGATTACAATCGATACCTCACTCTACTAAACAAACGAAGGATGCTCCTCAACCTAGGACACACTCCCCCTTACAAGTTGTACTCGATTTTCCCAATCTCCAAGTCACCCGACTTGAGATTGTTACAATGAATGATATACACGAAAATAAACTCTCTCTAAGAGTAGATATGATAAGCACAAGCTCAATGTATCACAAGATACTACACGAGATAAAACTGAAGAAATAAATATGAGACTTGAATGATTTTCGTCTTCAGGTGTGTGTTTTTGGAAAGGCTTGAATGCAACTCTATTTATACTCGTAGATCATTAAATGACCGTTGCTTTCCAAATAGATCCGTTGGAGAAGTTCTCCCGGTGTTAGGAGGTGGCTTAGGCACTTTCTCTCTCCAATATTCTCTTAAACCACCGGCCAAATAATCGTGTTGACCTTCTCGCGAATTAATCCATTGGAGATGCGCTTGCTTGTTGTAGAAAACATTCTTAAATGCTTTGCGACGTGTGCGAGTGGATTAGCCAAAGTTGTGCAACTTTCTCGATCGCATTTAATGTTCTCAACCACTTTTTGCTTTTTGCTTTATCACTTCAAAATCATTCTCTAAACCATCTGAAATTCACTAATAAAGTCATTAAACATAGCTAAGAATAGTAGAGAATAATCCTGGAAAGTATTAAGATTAAACAAGAATGATTTGAAAAATCGTGTAAACCAAATTTCAAAATCAATTGATCGAAACTCGAGTTTTGTTCTTCGAAACTCGAGTTTTCAACTGTGCACAAGACCAAACTCGAGTTTCAAGATCCAAACTCGAGTTTGCTTCTTCCAGAGAGCAACATCGCGATTTATGCTTCGAAACAGGTTTTCTGATGAAAAACTCAAAACTCGAGTTTTGGACTATTGATATGAAAATGTAGTTTTAGTCCAAAACATCAAAACCGGACGTTTTCATCCAAAACCGGAGGTTTTCAAATCAAGAAAATACGATGCTCTCGGGTTGCCCAAAACTCGAGTTTTGCTTCCAAAACTCGAGTTTTCACTTCCAAAACTCGAAAACTTCACTTATAACATGAAGACTCGAAAACATGTGAACATATCAAAAACCGGCGGTTTTGTTTCAAAACTGGCGGTTTTGTAATTGTGAAAACTTGAATGTTCTCTTTTGGTTCAAAAACACCCAAAACTCGAGTTTTGCTTCCAAAACTCGAGTTTTCATATATTTGTGAAAACTCTTGAAAAAATCCGTCGATATTAAAAACCGGCGGTTTTCAAACCAAAACTGGCGGTGTTCATATGTTGAAAATTCATCTCTTTGAGTAACATATCAAAACTTGAGTTTTGACCCCAAAACTCGAGTTTTGAACTATTTCACAAAATATGAGAAATTCTTTGAATAGTTCAAAACTGGCGGTCCTCTTTGAAAACTGGAGGTTTTGAGACTTGGAAAATTCAAAGGCTCTCGGCCAAACCAAAACTCGAGTTTTCATGTTTTTCATGAAAAACTCAAAAACTTGCGGTTTTAACGAAAATTGGCGGTTTTACTTTGTTCGATTTTCTCGTTCGAAAACTCAAAACTCGGAGTTTTACTTCAAAACTGGAGTTTTCCCTTGACAGCAAAGTTTTTCAGATTTGCAAGAGAAAACTTCTCATTTTGTTTACAATTGTTAAAACATCATCAAAACACATATAGAACTAACATTCTCCCCCTTTTTGATGATGACAACACTTGTAAACAATCAATTGCTTTCAAAATCAAATTTGATCATTTGAACAATGAGAAAGCAAGTTTGGTTAAAACTTTTGCAAACTTTGATATTTTAATAAACACAATTATTTCAATAAAGTTAAGCAAATAAAAAATCTCATGACAACTTCATTTTATCAATTAAATCATGATCATGATAGCCGATACCAAAATAAAAAAATAACTTAATGATATACTTATAAACATTAAAAATTAATCCATAGAGTTCGATGAGCATATATCGAGTTATCGAGTTCAAATTATGAAAATGCAATAAAGCATGCATAACTTAAACATTCATAAGATATTAATCAAGTAGAAACGAATGTTAAGTAAAGCTGAGAATATCATTAAGAAAATATGCAATATAAGCAATAGAGTTTCAAAAGCAAATATATTTGTAAAATGATCAAATTAAAAATATTGATTGATCCTTCTCATTCTTCTCCCCCTTTGTCATCAGCAAACAAGGGTGGATCAATTGGGATATTTGAAAGTGTAAGAATAAGATCCTGTTGCTGAAATGGAGGGTTAATCTGAGTGGTAGGAAAGAATGGCTCAGGTTTAATGGAGGAAGCTTGATCAGAGATGATGGCTGGTTTAGAAGCTGAGTTAAGCATATCAGAGCTTGGTCCAGCTGAAGTAGATGCACCGAACCGAACCGGAACGACTATGGACTGATTTTGCAGAAGTTTGTCCATTTTATCACTTAGGCTCATCATGGTGATCATAAGAGTTGAAATGCTAGCTTTGTGATCTTCAATTTGATTTTTGAGTGCTTCTTGCTCAACTCTGAATCCTTCCTGGATGTCCACCACATTGCTATGTCCTTTAGTAACCTCAGTCACTAATTTCCCAACTTCTTCTTCTACCTTATCAATTAACTCGAAATTGCTTTGTCAACAATTTCCTTGATCCTTGCATCAAAATCATGAGGTATAGAAACATGAGAAAGAGGAAGAGCATTCGAGCTTCCCGGCCTTGAGAGTAGCCGGTCTTTGATCTTGTGGCCTTGAAGGAGAAGGAGCTCTTGACTAATCCGATCCTTCTTCCAGTTAATTCTCATTAAGTTGAGGATTGGATTGGATTAGTTCTTGGTCGATTCTCGAGTTTTGGTGGATGCACAACGTTTGGAGGTCATTTACTCGAAATATCGTCAAGGAGGATGAGAGAATTTAAGGGTAGACTCGAGGGTAGAATGAAGTGAAGAGAATCAATCAGGTTTTTCAAAAAAAAATTTTAATCGTGACAACCTTGTACTAACCTAGACTTCAAGAGTGTAAGGTGAACTCTTGAATTTCACTTGTGAATTCGAAGTGCATACTTACAAGCTCAAATTCGTGAGTCCTCTGAACTTGGTTGCCCTCTCGTCTCGATGGAAACTCGAGTTTCCAGGACTTACAAACTCGAGTTTTCATTTTCTTCTAAATTCGAGATTGCTCTCTGACCCCGACAACACAGTGCAAAACTCCAAAACTCGAGTTTTCACCACAAAACTCGAGTTTTCATCTTTTGAAAAATTTGCTCATTCTCTGACCCCGACGATGAAACTCCAAAACTCGAGTTTTTACCCCAAAACTCGAGTTTTACTTTCTTCAAAAATTTCAGCTTGTTTTCTGGTCTCGACACTTTGCACAACCAAAACTTGAGTTTTTGAACCAAAACTCGAGTTTTCACTCTTTTGACAAAGAAAAAACTTCAATATCGGGATTTCGAGAGAATTTAAACAAGATAAACATCCTGCATAGAACCACATCTAGATTCTCCAATTCTTAAGTTAGTGATTAGTTAATCATCAAAACACATAACTAACATTAAGTGGAGGCAATTCACAACTCATTGGGATTTATGATTCCCAAATTTTCTTTCTACAAAACTGAATTGCTTCTAAATGAGCATATTACATCCAAGCATGGAGTGTATCACAAATAAACTTATCCAATTAATTCCTAACACTGAACTTATGGATGAGCAAATAAGTGATACCAAGAAAATCATTTTTCAATGACAATTTTTAAATACATTCATGTAGGAAAGTATGTCATTGATATGAGCTTTTCATAAACTATGCAAATAATTTTCAATATCTCAAATATTCTTTTAAATCATGATAATGTTTTATGAAATTGAGATGTTGATGATATGAAAACTCATCTTTGAGAATATGCTCAGAAAATCAATGCACTTGCTAATATAATAAAAGTCAATTTCCAACTTTTTGAAATATCATTTGAGTGCAATCAAAACATGCATATTTTCAAAATATTGGAATGCATTTTCCAAACACGAGAATGAATTGTAATTCAAAACAAGTTTTTGAATTGTGCATTTCGAAATCTTAAACTTAGAAAATTATGCACAAATTCACTTGTGATCCATTAACAATCTGAAAAACATTTTGAAAGACATAAATGATTGATTGCTTAATGAAATGTATTATTGGACAAGTATTCAATACCCAAATATGAATTCTACATAAGCACAATATAGGGTAAAATTAGATATCACCATAATTCCTCTTGTCCTTGTTGAAGCTTCTTTGGGAAGAATTGATGCGAGATATCTTCTCGCTTTGACATTCATCATCAAGCATTGCTTCTTCAGCTTCCTCAAGAGTCAAAATGCTCTTTTGGGAAGCTTTCCTTGATCCTACAATGCTTGTATACAACTTTTTTCTCTTTTGGTATCCAATCTTGTTTGGATCCAATCATTGTTAGCTTGTAGGAACAAAATTCATATGCTCCAAGAATATAATCGATTATGATAATTGAGCATAATGAATTAACCATAGCTTTATGCATAAAAGGTATATTTTTCTTTTCAAAGTGTCATGTATGCATAATGAATTAAACTTTTTGAACAATGCAAAAACTAATGAATGAATTTAAAAAAAAAATTCAAAATGATTTGCAGGGTTCATTCCTAAAATCTAATGTATAAAACCTCAATAAATATTCTAGATAATAGAGTAGGAGGTTTTACTAACATGTACCCTTGCCTTAAGTACTTGGAGGATTGGCTTTGCACACCCATTGTCTCTTAGGTGTCTGCAAAGTTCTCACAAAAGGTACAGGCTTCAAGTATCTCCTATTTGATACTTGAGAGACTCTCCTCTTCTTGTTTTCCCCAAGATAATTGAGTGGTACTCTGGGTAGTTTGTTCTTGAGGTGGAAAACACTCCTCTAGCTTGTGTCCATTGCTTCTTATGGTTTGACTTTGTTGTTTCTGCAATGGTTGCTCTGGAAGTTCTTCCTTTTGGTACATAAGGGATTCTCTGATTCTTAATCCCTTTATGTCCATTTCTCTTAGAATCAACCTGCACATTCAAAGAAACAGATGGACATTTTGGTACCCATTTATGTTGGTTATGATTAGTTTTGATGATGTCCTATATAGATGCCATTGTTATAAGCAAAAAGATTGAGTACTATAGTTATCTCCTACTTTGACTAACTATTGTATTTAATGTAGATCAATCCAAGTTAAATTAAGGAGGATGATCAAGAAGGAGATAAGGAATTAAAGAAAGAAGAACTTGCGAGAGATTGATCAAGAAAGGAGAACTGGAAGTCTCTATAATCAAATAGAAGTTGGAATGAAGATTTAATTATCCAAGTTCTTATATTGATGCTATAAGCCTCCAAGATCATATGGAAGTTGGAATGACTCAATTCAGAGTTAAAACAAACAAAAATAAGGTTTTGGATGAGCAAACTTGAGTCTCCAAGTATTAAACTTGAGTTTCCTACCTTGCTACTGTAATTTACTCATCGATAGGAGAAAACTCGAGTTTTGAGGGAAAACTCGAGTTATCAAGTGTTTACGACGTCTCGGGGTCTCTCGGACAAGCAAAACTCGAGTTTTGGGGGAAAACTCGAGGTTTGGAACACTGGACCAGCAAAACTTGAGTCTTGAGGCAAAATGCGAGTTTTGGGTCTCGGACTAGCAAAACTCGAGTTTTGAAGGGCAAACTTGAGTTTTGAACGATATAAGCACTTCAGCTCCACACTTGTCTCACGTTCAAGCACAGGCAACCTCTGGTATTTCGATGATATCTCACAAACCGAAATCAGATTGAGATGAAACCAAGTGGCATATGAAACTAGACATCCAAAGCGTCATTTGGATATATAATTGAAGTCCAAAGGTGTTTAAATGAAGGAGCTATGTATTTTACAAGTTGGCACATCAGTTCACGTTATGCTTCAGACCAAGCTTCAATGTTTTGAGTGTATCTCACAAACTACAAATCCAATGGACCTCAAATCGGTGTCATTGGAAAGTAGACACATAGAGCTTTCATCAAGAGTTGAATGGACCAAAATGAAGCTCAGACCAGGGAGATATGGTCTTCAAAAGTTGATGGTTATTTCAAGAAAACTCAACAAAGTCCAGCGAAAGAAAAACTCGAGTTTTGAGGTGAAAACTCGAGTTTTCATCGAACGAGAGCACACGATTTGAGCATATGAAAACTGCGCGAGTTTTGGGTCAAAACCGCCAGTTTTGGGTTTTCATGAACATATGAAAACTCGAGTTTTGGACAAAACTTGAGTTTTGCTCAAAGCCGAGAGGAATCCAACTTTCGAAAAAAAAGGAAAACTCGAGTTTTCATACAAAACTCGAGTTTTGACCTCGGTTCGAGAAAATCACCATATCGAAACATTATTTCTCATCAAGAACATCCAGATGATTACTCAAATGATCTATACTACTTCTTAACATCATTTACATCATTTGTGTAAAAGTTTCAGTGATTAAAGTTTGGGATTACATCAAACTTGATAGAAATCAAAGTTTGATTCGGAATTTCCGAAATGGCAAAGAAGGCGATTTCAACAAGGAACTTGAAGAAATGAAGTTCAATACTCAATAATGTTGTTCAATGGATTCAAATGTTCAATGTGCTTAGTATGCCTTAACTACGAATTGAGAAGATTTGAATTTGCTCCATGAGCCATTTGAATTATTTTTAACTTATCCTCAAAGACAAAAAGCAATGGAAGACAAATGGAATTGTGGGCGGTTCTTTACCTAATACAAACAACAGAGCCTCCACCAACTAAAGCTGAGCTTCAACATGTGAGACATCCTTGAAGAGCCAAAATTCGAATCTGCAATGTCTCCAACAGCTATATTCAGATAGCAACACTTATAACAGCTAGATTCTTGGAGAAACACCCATAACAACTATATTTTCGAATGGGTTCAAGTCTCAACGAATTTGCAACGGTCACAAGCTTCAACTAGCATAAATACATGAAGATTTGAAGTCTCCAAACGAGAGAACACGAAAGCAGAAAAAACGCAACACACATGCTTACATCTTCAACATGCTAATACTCTGTTTTTCATAGCATTTACTCTATGTTTTCAATGCTCAAATAGCTTATCATTGAGAGTGAAATGATTTTGTATTGTGCTTCAGTGTTTATTCATCTACTTCTGAGTGAGAGAAGACTTATTGTAAACATCCTTCCATACTGTCTGAGAGTTACTCAAGATTGGGTGATCTTGAGTGGGAAACACATTGTGTTGATTACAGCTTGTAAGGGGAGTGAATCCTAGGGAGAGGATTACTTGAGTACGAGTGTGTAATCAAGCAAGTGTATTGATTACGGTTGTAAGGGGGAGTGAATCCTAGTGAGAGGATCACTTCAAGTACGAACTTGTAATCAAGTTGAAAGACGATAGTGGATTGAAAAACTCAAGCGGAGCTTGGGGACTGGACGTAGGTCAAGGATTGGGCCGAACCAGTATAAATCAATTTGCATATTCTCTTCCCTTATCTCTTATATTTCCAGCATATATATCTAAATGTCCATACATGTTTGAATGATTGATTAATGCTTTATCAATTATTATTATCATTCAAACTGTTTTCAATAAGTTTCGAAAAGATTTTAAAAGTTCCTAAAGTTTTATCAAACACCCAATTCACCCCCCCTCTTGGGTGATAGCCAGATCTTTCATTTGGTATCAGAGCTAGGCTCTTGTTTAAAGGACTTAACCGTCTCAAGAGTTTCAATGGCTGATGTTGGGTGTTACACGTTTTCAGGAGGATTTGATTTTACCATTCCATCGCTTTTCAAAGATATTGATTTCTGGTTTTGGAAAGCTAGAATGACTAGTTTTATCAAAGCAACTGATTTTTATATGTGGAATGTTTTTACAAATGCTTTTGACTTCAAACCAAGAAAGGATTGGACAGAGAAGGAAAAGAAAATGTTTTCATTGAACATTAGAGCAATGAAAATCCTTTATAGTGCATTAACAAGAAATGATTATGAGAAAATCAAGTCTTGCTCAAGTGCTAAAGATATTTGGGATATTCTTGATTCTATTTATGGCTCTAACAATTGTGTTGAAGTTGAAAGTGTTGATAGTTCATCAGAAATTAAAAACTGCACATCTGTAAGTGATGAACAAATTGAAGAAGGTGAAATCAGAGAATGCTTTCATGATCCAGTCAACACAAAAGAACAAGAGAAAAAGAATTCTCAAGATAAGCTCATGGACAATTGTGATCAATCATCATCTAGAGCTCAAGATGCATATGAGGTAAACAATTCCAATTCTTCTTGTGTGGATAAGAAAAATGTTTTCAAACAATCACATAGTATTGTTTTTCAACCATTTACTGATTCTATTTTGAAAAACAATCATATTTTTGAAAATGATGCTGGAAAATCATGTGGGAAGAAAGGATACACAAATATGAGTCACTTGACATTGCATCCACTAGACACACACAATTCTTGCAAAGTTATTCATAATAAGCATAATTCTATTATTTGCAATTATTGTGGAAAATCTGGACATATTTCTCATACATGCTATATTAGGAGAAATTCTAATGTGAGAAATAAATTTATTTGGGTTGCTAAAGGACAATCAAGGTCCAATGCTAACATCAAGGACCCAAGTATAAGTGGGTACCAAAATGTCCATCTAGTACTCCATGTGCGGGATGATTTGAATATCAATGGACATCAAGGTACGAGAGAAGATAAAGAAGAAGCCAAGAGTTTCTCATGCACCAATGAAGAAGATCATAGCATCTATAACAAGCAAGAGAACTCTCAAGGCACCCATTGTTGGAACTATAAAGTTTAAACATCAAAGGAAGTAATGTACACAAGCAAGAAGAGTATCGTCTACCTCAAGAATGGATTACCACAGAGTACCATTCAACTATCTTGAGGAGAATAAGAAAAGAAGGATCTCTTGTGAACAAGGGAAAGGATTCTTGTAGTCTACATCATATGAGAAAGCATTGCTTCATCCCAAGACTAAATTCACTAAGACAAAGTATCAACGAATGATAAATTGGGTGAGCAAATGCAATCCTTCAAGTTCCTAAGGCTAAGGTATGCAATGGTAAAACATCCTATGCTATAATCTGAAATAATCATTGAGGTTTTATATTTTGTAACCTTAGGAATGAGCATTGCAAGCTATCTCATTTTAAATTGGTTTTTCGTATCTTGATATATATTTCTAAACAGATTGCAATGTTCGATAGGTTCAACTCTTTATGCATACATAATGATTTGAAAAGAAAGTATTTCTTTTATGCAAAAGAGTCATGTTTTATTCACTATGCTTTGTTGTTCTGAATTAATTATATTCATAAGAGCATGTGAATTTTAGTTCCTACGAGCTAACGATGAATGGATCCAAGTTAAGTTGGATACCAAGAAAGAAAAAGATTTATAAGGTTTTTGTAGGATCAAAGAAAGTTTCTCAAGAATGTGATATAGAAAAATGATCCAAGCCTTGGGAAAGCTGAAAAAGCTAAGCTTGATGTTGATGGTCAAATGAAAATGAGTTATCTACATCAATCCATCTCAACCAAGCAAGTTTCTACGAGGAAAAGAGGAATTATGGTGATATCTAATCCTTACCTCATACTATGATTATATGAAATTCATTGTTGGTTTATCTTTGGTTAAGCTAGAAGGCTTTGAAAATTATTCAATTTCAATCTGTTAGTTCTAATGTGTTTTGATGATTAAAATAACAATTGTAAACAAGATGAGAAGTTTTTCTCTTGCAAATCTGAAAAACCTTGCTGTCAAGTGAAAACTCCAGTTTTGAAGCAAAACTCCAATTTTGAGTTTTCTCGAGAAAATCTGAACAAAGATTAAAACCGCTGAGTTTTGAAGCAAAACCGCCGCTTTTGATATGTTCACGCTTTTTCAGAAGTTTTCATGTTATAAGTGAAAACTCGAGTTTTGGGGCAACCCGAGAGCATCGAATTTCGTCTTGAAAACCTCCAGTTTTGAAATGAAAACTCCGGTTTGCTTTAGTGAACAAATCAAAACTCCGCTTTTAAAATGAAAACTCCAGGTTTTGCTTCGGTGGAAGAAAACCTCCGGTTTCGTGAAAACCTCCGGTTTTGAAATGAAAACTCCAGTTTTTGCTTCAACAACGATCAAAACTCCAGTTTTGAAATGAAAACTCCGATTTTGCTTTAGTGGAAGAAAACCTCCGGGTTTTAAAACCTCCAGTTTTGAAATGAAAACTCCAGTTTTGCTTAGTGAACAAATCCAAAACTCCGGTTTTGAAATGAAAACTCCGTTTTGCTTCATGGAAGAAAACCTCCGGTTTCGCGAAAACCTCCAGTTTTGAAATGAAAACTCCAGTTTTGCTTAGTGAACAGTCCAAAACTCCAGTTTTGAAATGAAAACTCCAGTTTTGCTTCAGTGCACAGTCCAAAACTCCAGTTTTCGTTTCAAAACTCCAGTTTTCAACTATTAGTTTGAAAATCAATTTTTCCAGATTTGCGAAATTTTCATATTTTATCTTAATACTTCAAATCATCAATCACTAACATTCCTAACTATGATTTAATCAATTTGTTAGTGAATTTTTTGATGATCAAACAAGTGAATTTGTGCTAACCTTGTTGATTTTATATTTTTGATATTCACAAGTGAAAAATCTGTTTGGGTTTCAACTCACTCTATTTTGAGAAATTGCATACAAATGTTTAGAAAACATATCCATACTTTGATTGCATTCAAATGATGTTTCAAATTAGAAGTCCATATTGTTACTGAATGTCGAATATGCTTCAAATTTCTCTAATTGAGTTTTCCTTATCTTTCACATATTGATCTTTGGAATTCAATGTTTTTGCTTGAGCTCTTTAGTTTTATTCTCTAACTAGTTGGACCTCATGTCTAACAAGTTAATCATATATGAGCGTCAAGCTTATCTCTAGAAAAGAATTCAATTTGTGAAAAACTTATGCTTATTGCATAAAACCTTATTGACCAAGTTACTCCAAGCATTATGAATGTTCATTAATGCATTATGTGCATTAATCATTATATGGAATAACTTACCAGCATAATATTTTGAAATTCTAGTCATTTGGACTAAAGAGTTTGTGCTTTATCATCCATGAATCCTAGAACTCATATATGTTGCTCAAATACATCAGCATTTGTCATCAACCATATTTTGAGTAACTATATCTGTTTTTTCAAACTCTTGCCTTGAACATTCATATACTTCAAGACTCTATTCTTAAAAGGCAAGATTGTCTCTTAGTCAATAGCAAAGTCATTGTGCTCATATATTTCTGTTTTACAAAGCATGTTTCAATAATGCTCTACCTTCATGACTTTTGCTTTTGAGAAAATTCTTCAACATGTTAACTTCAATGTTCAACATGTTGTCCGAAACTGAAGCATTATGATATATTCACTAAACCTATTGACTTCCAACATGTTTAAAATGAGCATTGTTTTTCAAGCATGTTTCAGAAATAATCTTTCATTCATGACAATCTTGATTTCATAATACTTTATCATTTTTAAAGAACACTTAAGATTTGAATCGATTTGCAGATTTCATTATCATTCTTGAAAAATCTGAACTGTGAGTTGATAAATGTTTATCTTCATAGATAAGATTTTCTATGCTCAAACTTATATGTATTTTATCAATGACATCTTTTCTGCATAAAGTACATTTACAAACTGTCATTGAGAAATAACATATTTGGTATCATTTAGTTGTTACCCTATTTGATCATTGGCATGAATGTATTTGATTGGGTAGAACTGTCTCGATCTTTATTTGTTATACTCTTTGTTCAAACATCATATGATTTAATGCTATAAGAGTATAAGAGTTGTCATGTCTAATCAGTTGTGGACTCAAGAATCATTGAGTACCAAAGAACACATATTTTTGCAGGAGTTGATCAAAATGTTTTATGTCGGACACAAAGAATATAGGCCAACAGAATAGATCATTTCAGTGGCTACGTCTGCAAATTCTCTGACTTCATTTGAATGACATCCCATCGACATCCCATCACTAGCAAGAGGCTTAGACCAAGATGATAAGGAGTATGCTAGCTTGATGAGAAGCTATGAGCAGAAACTAATTTTAGAAATCCTCTTCAAAGCTTATTCGGGATTTCTTCTTCTAAGATGCATTCAGAGCAATTGTGATGCATCTATGGACTACAAAGGATTATGACTTGAGTAATTACAATATTTCTCAAGTGAGGTATTGTATTATACATATATCATAATCATGCTGGGCTAACTTGATTTCATTCATTCCATTTTATTTCATGAAGTTTAGCCTAAGCAAACTTATTTTTAAAGTTATCCTTATGTTTTAAACTCTCTTATCATCTTAAAACGCATAAGTGATTTCTTCATTTTCAAGTCCACCTATGTGAACTTGGAAGTTCTTAATTCTGAAATACCATGTTATGTCCATTGGAGTTGAAGGAACTCCAAACCTCATAACATTTGGTGTCACATTATTATTTGGCATCATGAAAGGCAACTTCACACTTTAGTCATGTATTCATTAAGGGGGAGCTTCACATTCATATGTGCTTTATACTTTATAAGCTCTTCTCCTTTATTTGAAAGAAACCCTTTTAAGCATACTCATCTGCATTCACTATTGTGAAAGATGTTTTGAAAAATTCTTACAAATTCTTACAAATTTGTTTTCATAAAACATTCCAAATTGCTTCATATTTAGAATGAAAACAATTTCAATCGGGGAGAGAAAATCAGTTTCTTTGATTCTTTCTAATTTGGTTTCATATATATCTCTCTAAGCATTTCTTCTTTACTTCAACTTTTTGCTAATGACAAATAAGGGGGAGAGAATGGCAAGAAAAATATGTTGCATTGTCATATTTTCATAATCATACATATTTTTCATAAGGTATTTGCCATCATCAAAAAGGGGGAGAATGTTGGTTATGATTAGTTTTGATGATGTCCTATATAGATGCCATTGTTATAAGCAAAAAGATTGAGTACTAGTTATCTCCTACTTTGACTAACTATTGTATTTAATGTAGATCAATCCAAGTTAAATTAAGGAGGATGATCAAGAAGGAGATAAGGAATTAAAGAAAGAAGAACTTGCAGAGATTGATCAAGAAAGGAGAACTGGAAGTCTCTATAATCAAATAGAAGTTGGAATGAAGATTTAATTATCCAAGTTCTTATATTGATGCTATAAGCCTCCAAGATCATATGGAAGTTGGAATGACTCAATTCAGAGTTAAAACAAACAAAAATAAGGTTTTGGATGAGCAAACTTGAGTCTCCAAGTATTAAACTTGAGTTTCCTACCTTGCTACTGTAATTTACTCATCTGATAGGAGAAAACTCGAGTTTTGAGGGAAAACTCGAGTTATCAAGTGTTTACAGCGTCTCTGGGGTCTCTGGACAAGCAAAACTCGAGTTTTGGGGGGAAAACTCGAGGTTTGGAACACTGGACCAGCAAAACTTGAGTCTTGAGGCAAAATGCGAGTTTTGGGTCTCTGGACTAGCAAAACTCGAGTTTTGAAGGGCAAACTCGAGTTTTGAACTGATATCAGCACTTCAGCTCCACACTGTCTCACGTTCAGCACGGGCAACCTCTGGTATTTCGATGATATCTCACAAACCAGAAATCGGATTGAGATGAAACCAGTGGCATATGAAACTAGACATCCAAAGCGTCATTTGGATATATAATTGAAGTCCAAAGGTGTTTAAATGAAGGAGGTATGTATTTTACAAGTTGGCATATCAGTTCACGCTATGCTTCAGACCAAGCTTCAATGTTTTGAGTGTATCTCACAAACTACAAATCCAATGGACCTCAAATCAGTGTCATTGGAAAGTAGACACATAGAGCTTTCCATCAAGAGTTGAATGGACCAAAACGAAGCTCAGAACAGGGAGATATGGTCTTCGAAAGTTGATGGTTATTTCAAGAAAACTCAACAAAGTCCAGCGAAAAGCAAAACTCGAGTTTTCATCGACGAGAAAGCACCCGATTCGAGCATATGAAAACTGCCGGTTTTGGGTCAAAACTGCCAGTTTTGGGTTTTGATGAACATATGAAAACTCGAGTTTTGGACAAAACTCGAGTTTTGCTCAAAATGCCGAGAGGAATCCAACTTTCGAAAACAAAAGGAAAACTCGAGTTTTCATACAAAACTCGAGTTTTGACCTGTTCAGAAAATCACCATATCGAAACATTATTTCTCATCAAGAACATCCAGATGATTACTCAAGTGATCTATACTACTTCTTAACATCATTTACATCATTTGTGTAAAAGTTTCAGGTGATTAAAGTTTGGGATTACATCAAACTTGATAGAAATCAAAGTTTGATTCAGAATTTCCAGAAATGGCAAAGAAGGCAGATTTCAACAAGGAACTTGAAGAAATGAAGTTCAATACTCAGCGGTAATGTTGTTCAATGGATTCAAATGTTCAATGTGCTTAGTATGCCTTAACTACAGAATTGAGAAGATTTGAATTTGCTCCATGAGCCATTTGAATTATTTTTAACTTATCCTCAAAGACAAAAAGCAATGGAAGACAATTTGGAATTGTGGGCGATTCTTTACCTAATACAAACAACGAGCCTCCACCAACTAAAGGCTGAGCTTCAACATGTGAGACATCCTTGAAGAGCCAAAATTCGAATCTGCAATGTCTCCAACAGCTATATTTAGATAGCAATACTTATAACAGCTAGATTCTTGGAGAAACACCCATAACAACTATATTTTCGAATGGGTTCAAGTCTCAACGAATTTGCAACGGTCACAAGCTTCAACTAGCATAAATACATGAAGATTTGAAGTCTCCAAACAGAGAACACAGAGCAGAAAAAAGCAACACACATGCTTACATCTTCAACATGCTAATACTCTGTTTTTCATAGCATTTACTCTATGTTTTCAATGCTCACATAGCTTATCATTGAGAGTGAAATGATTTTGTATTGTGCTTCGGTGTTTATTCATCTACTTGAGTGAGAGAAGACTTATTGTAAACATCCTTCCATACGTTCGAGAGTTACTCAAGATTGGGTGATCTTGAGTGGGAAACACATTGTGTTGATTACGGCTTGTAAGGGGAGTGAATCCTAGGGAGAGGATTACTTGAGTACGAGTGTGTAATCAAGCAAGTGTATTGATTACGGTTGTAAGGGGGAGTGAATCCTAGTGAGAGGATCACTTCAAGTACAGAACTTGTAATCAAGTTGAAAGACGATAGTGGATTGAAAAACTGAAGAGCTTGGGGACTGGACGTAGGTCAAGGATTGGGCCGAACCAGTATAAATCAGTTTGCATATTCTCTTCCCTTATCTCTTATATTTCCAGCATATATATCTGAATGTCCATACATGTTTGAATGATTGATTAATGCTTTATCAATTATTATTGTCATTCAAACTGCTTTCAATAAGTTTCGAAAAGATTTTAAAAGTTCCTAAAGTTTTATCAAACACCCAATTCACCCCTCTTGGGTGATAGCCAGATCTTTCAATTTATGCTTGGGTCCTTCTGGGTTAGTTTGAACCTTAGGGAAAACATAAGTTCCCTTTGGTACCCATTGATAATTGCCAGCATGTTTATCTCTCCTATCTTTCTTATGAAAGCATGATGAAGTATTGTGACCTTTATGGTTACAATAGTTACAATGTGCAAAGGGATTTGAAGTATGAACAGATTTCTAAAAATAATTCAAATAAGATTTTTGTCCATGTTTCTTTTTCCCTTTCTTCTTATCAAAATCGGGTTTATAATCAACCCCCGATTTATCATTTGTGAACCTTTCTTTGTTTTAAAATGACTTTGAGCATTTCACTACCTTTAGTGAATTTCTCAAGAGTTTTTGTAAGATATAAATTTCTTTTCTCTAGAACACGGCAATTGTCACAAATCTTTTAAAATCTTTTCGCAATCATTTTCGAATGTTTTTAGAAATATTTTCGAAATGTTTTCAAAAGCTTGAGAAGAAGAAACATTCTGAACTTGTTCTTCCAACAATTTAATTTTCTTCTTGGATGCAATGAACTCTTTTGCTAGTTTTCTATATTCAGAATATAGTTCATTGAATTCGAGAAAATAATTCATCATAGGAAGGTTCGAAACATCTACCTCATTGTTATTTTCGAGGTTGTTCTTCACAACTAGGCAAACATTTGCTACTCCTTCCTCATCACTTTCTTCATCCGAAGAATCATCTCCCCGTATATAAGCTTTCTTCTTGAGGTGGTTGAATCTTGCCTTTCTCTCCTTTTCTTGACTTTGGTGAGGACATTCGAGCTTGATATGACCATCCTTTCCACACTCGTAGCAAATGATTTGATCTTGTTCGTTGCTTGAAGTTCTTCTCTGAAATCTGTCTCTAGTGCCTTGATCTCTCTTATAGAATTTCTTGAATTTTCATACAAGCATAGCCATCTCTTCATCATCTTCCTCATTGGGTTTCTCTTTCACAGCATTCAAAACAATACCAAACTTTCTATAATCTTTGATTTCATCTAAGCCCTTCTTGAATTTGAGCTTGCCTTCATATTCAGATAAGCTTCCAAATAGAGCACTACGATTGCATTGATTCTCCACGGGCTTCCTCGATTCTTTGTGACATTGGCTTCCCATTCTTTAGTAAGGATATTCAGGATTTTCCTTACTTGAACTGATTGATCATACTCCTTTCCCGGGCGACAAGTTGATTAATCGGATGGGTAAACCTCAACTGAAATTCGTCAATAGATTCATCAGGCTTCATGCGCATAAGATCGTATTCGGTCATAAGAGTATTGACCCGATTTTGCTTGACTCCAGGTTGTTCCCTCATGAGCTATCTCCGAGCATCCCACATATATTTTGCGAGAAGGTAGAGTGCAAATATGAAAGTATTCTTGTTGACTTAGAGCACTTTGAAGCGATGGGACAGCCTTGGCATTGAGTGTGACATTTCTTGTCATTTTCATCATATTCTTCTTCTAGCTTAGGAACTCTAACTCCATCTTCAACGGTTGATGGCTCATAATCTCCTCTTTCAAATACTCTCCAGAGACCATACTCTGTTGCCATGACAAAAACTTTGAACTTTGCTTTCCAGAAGGAGTAATGCTCTCCATTGAAACCAGGTGGTCTGATGATAGAAGCTCCATCAGGTAAGATGCCTTCCATACTGATCCTTCTCAAGATGTTAAGCTCTTTTGAGAAGACCTTGCTCTGATACCAAATGTAAGTGGAGCTATATACCCAAGGGGGGGTGAATTGGGTACTTTAAAACTTTTCAGAAAATGCTCTGTTTTGAAGCTATGAAAACAGAGGTAAACAGAGTGAGGGAAGAAGAAGCTGGACACAAGGATTTATACTGGTTCGGTCCAACTCTTTGACCTACGTCCAGTCCCTAGAAACACTCTAGGATTTTCCACTATCACTCAATTACAATTACACACTCTGTACTCAGGATGATCCTCTCCCTAGGACTCACTCCCCCTTACAAGCTGTAATTGTAAACAATCAGATACACACTCGTACTCAAGAGTTATCCTCTCCCTAGGACTAACTCCCCCTTACAAGTTGTACTTTCGATTACAATCGATACCTACTCTGTAAACAAGGATGCTCCTCAACCTAGGACACACTCCCCTTACAAGTTGTACTCTGATTTTCCCAATCTCCAAGTCACCCGACTTGAGATTGTTACAATGAATGATATAAACGAAATAAAATCTCTCTAAGAGTAGATATGATAAGCACGAAGCTCAATGTATCACAAGATACTACACGAGATAAAACGAAGAAATAAATATGAGACTTGAATGATTTTCGTCTTCGGCGGGTGTGTCTTTTGGAAAGGCTTGAATGCAACTCTATTTATACTCGAGATCATTAAATGACCGTTGCTTTCCAAATAGATCCGTTGGAGAAGTTCTCCCAGTATTAGGAGGTGGCTTAGGCACTTTCTCTCTCCAATATTCTCTTAAACCAGTGGCCAAAAAATTTGTGTTGACCTTCTCGAATTAATCCGTTGGAGATGCGATTTACTTGTTGTAGAAAACATTCTTAAATGCTTTGCGAGACGTGTGCGGAGTGGATTAGCCAAAGTTGTGCAACTTTCGATCGGTGCATTTAATGTTCTCAACCACTTTTTGCTTTTTGCTTTATCACTTCAAAATCATTCTCTAAACCATCTGAAATTCACTAATAAAGTCATTAAACATAGCTAAGAATAGTAGAGAATAATCCTGGAAAGTATTAAGATTAAACAAGAATGATTTGAAAAATCGTGTAAATCAAATTTCAAAATCAACGACCGAAACTCGAGTTTTGTTCTTTGAAACTCGAGTTTTCAAATGTGCACAAGCCCAAACTCGAGTTTCAAGATCCAAACTCGAGTTTGCTTCTTCCCGAGAGAGCAACATCGCGATTTATGCTTCAAACGGGTTTTTCGATGAAAAACTCAAAACTCGAGTTTTGACCAAAACTCGAGTTTTGGACTATTGATATGAAAATGTAGTTTTAGTCCAAAACATCAAAAACTGGAGGTTTTCATCCAAAACTGGAGGTTTTCAAATCAAGAAAATACGATGCTCTCGGGTTGCCCAAAACTCGAGTTTTGCTTCCAAAACTCGAGTTTTCACTTATAACATGAAAACTCGAAAACTTTGTGAACATATCAAAACCGGCGGTATTGTTTCAAAGCGCGGTTTTGCAATTGTGAAAACTTGAATGTTCTCTGCGACCCAAACTCGAGTTTTGCTTCCAAAACTCGAGTTTTCATATATTTGTGAAAACTCTTGAAAAAATCCGTCGATATTAAAGCTGGCGGTTTTCAAACCAAAACTGCGGTGTTCATATGTTGAAAATTCATCTCTTTGAGTAACATATCAAAACTCGATTTTTGACCCCAAAACTCAAGTTTTGAACTATTTCACAAAATATGAGAAATTCTTTGAATAGTTCAAAACTGGCGGTGCTCTTTGAAAACTGGAGGTTTTGAGACTTGGAAAATTCAAAGGCTCTCGGCCAAACCAAAACTCGAGTTTTCATGTTTTTCATGAAAAATGAAAACTTGCGGTTTTAACGAAAACGCAGTTTTACTTTGTTCGGATTTTCTCGAAAAACTCAAAACTGGAGTTTTACTTCAAAACTGGAGTTTTCCCTTGACAAAGAAAAGTTTTTCAGATTTGCAAGAGAAAACTTCTCATTTTGTTTATAATTGTTAAAACATCATCAAAACACATATAGAACTAACACTTGCTACCACTTTTTGTTTCTTGCTTCTCCATGTGACTAAATTTCCCTCCACAAAGGTGAAATAACCAGAAGTGGATTGCTTCATGGTTTTGTCACCAGCCCAATCTGAGTCTGTATAACCTTAATACAGGTCTTGTTATGTTTTGAGAAGAGTAAGCCTTTTCCTGGAGCACTTTTAAGATATCTCAGAATTCTAAAAATAGCCTTCATACGTTCCTCACCTGGTGAATGCATAAATCTGCTAACAACACTTACTGAATATGAGATATCTGGCCTAGTATGTGACAAATAAATAAGTCTGCCCACCAACCTCAGGTATCTAGTTTCATCAATTTCAGTCTGATCTAGGTATATGCCTAGTAAGTGATTCACTTCCATAGGTGTATTAGATGGTTTGCAAGGTAACATACCAGTTTCAGATAATAAATCCAAGGTATATTTTCTTTGAGATAAGAAAATACCTTCCTTTGATCTTGTAACCTCTATGCCCGAAAATACCGTAGCTAACCAAGGTCTTTCATTTCAAACTCAACTGCCAATTTCTTTTCCAGTGACTTCATTTCCTCTACATCAACCATATCATCGACATATACAATGAGTTGGCTACCTTTCCCTATTCTGTTTTATGAACAAGGTATGATCAGAGTTGCTTTGCTTGTATCCAAACTTTGTCATTGCTAGTGAGAATCTCCCAAACCACGCCATAGGAGATTGTTTAAGGCCATATAACACCTTCTTGAGTTTGCATACTGTATTTTCATGTGATTCTTCCAGCTCTACTACCGGTGGAACCTCTATGTAGACCTCTTCTTCTGGATTATCGTTGAGGAATGCATTCTTGACATCAAACTACTTTAATGGCCAGTTTCAGTTGGCCCCTAATGAAATTAGAATCCGGATTGTGTTTAGTTTTGCAACCAGTGCAAATGTGTCTTGGTAATCTATCCCATATTTTTGCGTGTACCCCTTTCCTACAAGTCTTGCCTTGTATCTATCAATACTTCCATCTGGGTTGAGCTATACTTGTGAATATCCATTTGCGACCAACCTGTCTTCTTTCCATTTGGTAGTGAGGTTAATTCCCATGTTTCATTTTTTTGAAGTGCCTCCATTTACGTATTCATAGCCTTCTTCCACTTAGGATAATCTAAAGCTTCCCGCTCACTATTAGGAATGGATACACGAGATAATTGATTAACAGTTAGAGTACATGATTTAGATAGTCTATGAGATGATACATAACTGCTTATAAGGTATTTAGCTGTATTTTTGAGATCTGGTTCATAAACAGGTTTTGGTACAACTTTGGTTAGGCGTTCTGATCTTCTTAGTGTTGTATTTTAAGTAGTAGGGAGTGAAGGGAATGAAACATGTGGAGTAGGGTCATAAATTACCTCATTGAGAGTTTGAAGTTGTACCTCAGGAATATCCATAGCAGGAGATCCGGTTGTGGGAGTTAAACATGGTGTTTCAGCATGTGAGGGAACATGTTCATTGACTGGTCCTGGATTCTGAATTTAGTTGGAGACCATAGGAGTAGAGAACCATAGTGCTTCTTTTTCAAAAGGACGGAATGGTGTCTCCCATGAGAAGAAGAACTGGACTCTCCCCCTGAATAATATGGTTCATACTCATGGAAGGAGGGTTCAAGGGTGACATACAATTTATGAGAATAAGGGTCAAAGCGGTAACCTTTTTTTGGAGATCGAATATCCAACAAAAATGCACTTCTTGGCACAAGGGTCAAGTTTGTCCGGAGGGATTTGGGAACATGAATAAATACATTGCAGCCAAAGATACGAGGTTCAAGATGTACGTTATGCGGAATGGAGAAATAAGACTCAATTTTTTGTTCGGGGGTGATGAAATTCAGGGCACTAGAAGGGGTACGATTGATGAGGTAGGTAGCAGACATAACAGCCTCCCCCTAAAATATGGTGATTTTTCCTCTCAGCTAAACCCTTTTGCTGAGGGGTATAGGTACAAGATGATTAGTGTTTAATGCCAATAGAGGAGAGAAATTCAGAGAAGGGGCGATTCATATATTCCAATCCATTATCAGATTGAAAAACCTGAACTGCACCCAAATTGAGTATGTACCATGCTATGGAATTTTTTGAAAATAGTAAAGACATCACTCTTATTTTTTAAAAGAAAAATCCAAGTCATGCGGCTACATTCATCAATAAAGGTGACAAAATACAGGGAATGAAAAAAATAAGCAATTTTTGTAGGGCCTCAAACATCAGAGTGAATCACTTGAAACAGAATGGCACTTTTGTTTAAACTGGGAAAAAAAGGAATACGATGACTTTTGGCCATGTCACAAATAGAACATTGAAAAAAAGATGGCTGACATTTTAAAAACAAGTTAGGGAAGTAGTATTAAAGGACAAATGACCAAGCCTTTTGTGCCAGAATAAAATAGTAGAAGTGGTATTATCTGGGGAAGTAGTGGCAGAGGCCCGGGAATGCAAACTTTCCTCACATGTAAAAACTTGGAGGAAATACAACTTACCATGTTTAACACCAAAACCAATGATTTCCTGCATCTGGACATCCTAAAATAAACAAAAGGTTGGCCAAAAAATAACGAACATTACAATTGGGATGTGAGTTGGCTAACGACAACAAGTTAAATTCCGGAGAAAGCGACTACAAGAACGAATTTAAGGGTAAGGGAAGGTGAGAGGTGAACAATCCCACGACTTGTAGCGGTTGGTAGAAACAAACTGCTACACCATTAGGGATGGAAACAGACCAGGGGCCTGTCAGGGGCCTGCTGCTTGGCCTGTTTCCGGCTTGGCCTGTCAGGCTAACAGGCCAGGCCTAGGCCTTTTTTAAGGCCTGTTTATTTAAACAAGCCAGGCTAGGCCTTACAATAGGCCTGTTAGGCCCGTCAGGCTGGCCTGTTATAGGGGTAAAATTGTAATTACTCCCTCTAAACGCATAGGATACCTTTTTTTTCCAACGCATAGGATACCTTTTTTCTTTCAACTCTCATCCTGCTTGTGCTTTATGTCCTCGTCTGCCACTAATGAATTTTTTTTCTTTTTTCAACAAATAACAATGATTAAACTTCATCTCTCTCCCTCTCCCATTCATTCGTCCCTCTACTCCTCCTCTCATCATTCTTTCAACTCCTCCTCTCCGCCAAATTTCGTTCCTCCTCTCTTTCTTTTTTTTCCTTTTTTCTTTCAACTCTCATCATTCATTGGCCGTCGCTCACCGCCGTCGTTCACCGTCGTTGTTGCACAAACCTCCATTCTTCATCTTCCACTGTCGGCCTCTTTCTGCAGCTTTTGACAGGGCCTCTACTCCTCCTCTCCGCCAACTTTCATCTCAACTCTGGATCTTTGCTATGGCAACTCAGAAGCAATTTTCAAGTCTCTACTATCTCCCCATTTGCGGTCTTTATGTCTCTACACTACCTGCGTTTCTGGGATGTTATTTCTCTTATTTTTGGGGGTAAAGCTTGTGCCTTTCTCTATAAATGGGTTGTGTTTGGATATATTTGAGGGAAGCTTTGATTTGGGACTGATAATGTTTGGTCAGTTGGAGGGATTGTATTTTTGTAGCTTGAGATCTGAAGTAGTTAAGACATACTACAATCTTAATTTCCTAGATGGGTCGATATATGCTTGGTTTTCATGAGATCTGAACTGATTTATTTAATTCTGAGGACTAAACTGTGTTATTTAGTTTCTAAGTCTCTGCCCATTTTCATCTTATTTAATTCTTATCTTGCGAACTTGAATTCCCAAACTTCTTTCTGCGTAAAATAGCATTCTCTCATTCTGAAAATACGGGCACATTAACAGGCCCGCCTAGCCAGGCCTTATACGAGCTAGGCTCGGGCCCAAAAATAGGCTGAAACAGCCACGAGCCGGCTCGAGCCGCTTTGTTCCTTAACAAGCCAGGCCTGTTAAAGGGGAAGCCTGGCCTGGCCTGGCCTGTTTCCACCCCTGACCATCTAACCATCAAAGAGGGGAGTTTATGGTTTCATGTTTGTAGCAGTTAGAGGACAACCGCTACAAAATATTGTGGATGATGAGGTATGACATTGATTGGTCGCAAACGTTTATAGCGGTCAACCTAAGAACCATGACAAAATAATGTGATTTTGCTTTTTTTTGTAGCGGTCGGTGTCGCGGTCAAGAGGGTGACCGCTACAAATCTCGCATCTATATAAGCCCTTACCCCTCTAGATACCACTTTTGGCAAGTTCTCACTACACGGCTTTCAAAGTCTCTTTTTTTTTTAATTAATTTTGAATTATGAACTTGTTGATGCTTTTCTTTACTTATGTTTAGTTAGTTTGTTGTGAAATCTAGAGGAATTATGAACTTATGGGTGGATTAAACCTTGTTTGCATTGTTGAGTTATAACTGATATTACTTAATCTTGTTTAGCTTTATATATTTAGTGACTGGCTATCATTGAATATGTATTTGAGCATTAAGATTTACCTTGATGAATGGAATTTTAATTAGGCTCTCTAAGATTAAGTAATATGATATTAGATTACGATTAATTTGATTTAATTTGCGATTAGAATACATATACCCGATGGCCCCATATAATGGTTGAAGAGTGTGTTTGAGTTTTGTTGCTTCTTGAGAAATTATATTAGACATAACAATTTATACTTAATTAAGAAGGGGTTGTAAGTGACCGACATGAACTTATAACTATTATATTTGATATTAACAAAATTGACATTAAGACTAATTAAATTAGTAAAAATAAGGTTTATGAGCCTAATGAGGGATTAGTGACTTTTGGTTGCTTAGTTGCATGAGAAGCGTAAAATTCCTACACACTCATGAAATGGTGGGACCTACATCTTTTTTATATAAAAACAAAAAAACTCAAGCATGGAAATGGTGGGACCCACATCTTTTTGTATCTATGACATGAGGATACACTTCTCCTCCAATATGAGAAGTGTATTTCCCTTGATTATTATGGTAGTTTGTTTATTTTAAATTTTTTCTCTTAATTAAATTTAATTTGGATTGTTCAATTTAAACGAAAAGTGTAAAATTAATGCTTAATTAAAGTTTGGGTACTAAGTCCTTGTGGAAACGATACTTTACTCACTTTTTATTACCTCGATATAACTCGTGCACTTGCGGAATCTTAGGTAATATATTTTGCCACTACTAGAAAATGCCAAAATAGTGACGGAATTTACGATGGAAAAAAAATTTGTCGCAAATTGCGATAGAATTTGTGATGGAATTGAAATTGCGATGGATTTTAAATTTCGTCACAAAACTCAAAAAAAACATCTGATTTTCCGGAGGTGAAAAAGCCCGCCAATTTGCGACGGATTTGTTTCTCCGTCGCAAATTTTTGCGACGGAAAAGAAATTTTGTCGTAAATTTTTTTTTTTAAAAAAAAAAATCTTGTTTGCGATGGAAAACAAATTACGTCGCATTTTTTTTTTAAAGTCCTCATTTGCAACGGACCAAGACTGCCGTCGCAAAGTGGTGACCTTTTAGGTGCCAAATTGCGACGGACCGTCCGTCTGTCACAAAATGCAAGTTTTTTTGCGACGGATTGTTAAAATCCGTCGAAAACTGGTCATTAATTCCTCCTTCTTCGGCATTTCGCTCACACTCCGTCCCCGCTTTTCTCCACTCCGCCATTTTCTCTCGGTTAGGCCTCCGTGCGCCCTTCTTCGGGGATGAGCCGACAAGATGAGCCAGAAGCCCCTGACCTGTGCCTTTGTTTCTTAAGGTGTAAGTGGAGCTATATACCCAAGAGGGGGTTGAATTGGGTATTTTAAAACTTTTCAAAAAATGCCTGTTTTAAGGCTATGAAAACGAGGGTAAACAGAGTGAGGGAAGAAGAAGAAGAAGCTGAACACAAGGATTTATACTTGGTTCGGTCCAACTCTTGACCTACGTCCCAAATCCCCGAAACACTCGGATTTTCCACTATCACTCAATTACAATTACACACTCGTACTCGGGATGATCCTCTCCCTAGGACTCACTCCCCTTACAAGTTGTAATTGTATACAATCGATACACACTCGTACTCAAGAGTTATCCTCTCCCTAGGACTAACTCCCTCTTACAAGTTGTACTGATTACAATCGATACACACTCGTAAACGAAGGATGCTCCTCAACCTAGGACACACTCTCCTTTACAAGTTGTACTTCGATTTTCCCAATCTCCGTCACCCGACTTGAGATTGTTACAATGAATGATATACAAGGAAACAAACTCTCTCTAAGAGTAGATATGATAAGCACCGAAGCTCAATGTATCACAAGATACTATATAGATAAAACCGAAGAAATAGATATGAGACTTGGATGATTTTCGTCTTCAGCAGGTGTATCAGCTTGAGAAGAAGTTAATGCACTCTATTTATAGGTAGAGAACATTAAATGACCGTTGAATGATGAATCCAACCGTTGTAGGTGGTTAGCATTAAGTCTGGTCATCTTCTCTCTCTAAACTCCAACTAATCAGGTGCTAATATGATCTGATGTGGAACTCTGAGGATTTGCCCGTTGGAGAAGAGTTTACTTGATGAAGAAAGCATTCTTAACCGTTGAGAATGCGTGCTCAGGTGGATTATCCAAAAGTAGGTTGATTTGCAGAAGTGCATTAAATGCACTGTACACTTTTTGCTTTATGGCTTTGACCTTCAATGATCTTCATCTCGTGCTAACTGAAATTCACTCAACAAACTTGTTAAACATAGTTGGGTTCATAAGTGAATGATTCATGAAAGCAATTAGAGCAAACAAGAGTGATTTGCAAATCCGTTTTGGTCCGTTCAACTCTTGATGGAAAGCGCTTTGAGTCTACTTTCATATGCCACCGATTTCAGCTCAATACGATTTGTAGATTGTGAGTTACACTCAACATACCGAAGGTGGGTCTGGACTGTGACGTTGATTCTTGTGGAAACTTGTAAAAATCATAGCTCCTTGATCTTGACACCTTTGGACTTGATTTATATATCAAAATGACGCTTTGGATGTCTAGTTTCAAATGCCACTGGTTTCACGTCAATCCGATTCCTGGTTTGAGAGATATCATCGAATTACCAGACCTCGCCCGTGCTGAACGTGAAACAGAGTTGCTGAAGTGCTGATAATAGTTGCATACTCGAGTATACACTTACATACTCGAGTAAGCACTTGCATACTCGAGTATTCACTTGGATACTCGAGTTTTCCTTGTCCAAAGACGCCAGAGGTGAGTTTTCACTTGCATACTCGAGTATTGAGTCCCAAACTCGAGTTTTCTCATCCTGAAGTTGATTTTTGCTGACTTTAACTTCAAATTGACCCATTCCAACTTCCATATGGCCTTGGAGACTTCTAGTATCAATCTTAGAACTTGAATAACGATATCTTCACTTCATTCAACAAGTTCTTCTTTCTTTCTTCTCTTCTCTTGAATAACCTCTATGATTCAACTTGAACTAATCTACATTAAACATAGTAGTTAGTCAATGTAGGAGATAACTATATTACTCAATCTTTTTGCTTTCAATAATGACATCCATATAAGACATCATCAAAACTAATCATAACTAACATGAGGAACTCTAATTCTTGTCGACTAAACCGAATTCAGCGGCAACTTTCAACTACCTCGTTGATACTGGCTTTAGTAGGTCTTCCTTAATTTCATTTTTAGTCTTCTCGAGTAAAGATGGGTTGGTGTGTGATTTTCGTATAATTTATGCCTTGTTTAGAAAGGATTATGTCGCTAGAGATGATAGTTTCTAAATATAGGGTTCTCGATGAAAAGTTCAAGTGCGATTAGGTTGCTTGCGAAATCTCCTTTTCTAATTTTTTCATTGTTAACTTAGTCACAAATAAACCGCACCGGACAAGATACTCTAATTTTTTAATAAATGCTTTTTAAATTACTTAGATTATCGCCTAGCCAAAATTGAAGCGAAAAACTGGCCTTTGTGCGTTTGCAATTCTTAGAGGGCTTTATTATCATTTTCTTCCACTCTTCCTCTCTTTGATGCCTAAACTCGCACCCTCGTAAAGTTCTACACCGCTCGCCTCCGGCAACTCCACGACCATCGCTCATGCCCACGGTGTGTCCGTGATCTCTCCGGCGTGTTGTGTCTAGGTAAAAGAATCGACTAATTGATTTAGGGTTTGTCTTTAAAATCGAATGCTTTGGAGGTTTTAAAATCAAAGTGAATGTGTAAATCTGCTGGCTGTCAAATTTCTGATTTTAGATGTTTGTTCCATTGTGATTTTGGTGAGGCCATTCGATTGTGAAATGCTTCACTCTGAGTTCACTTGGGTTTGATTTTAGTATTTCTTTAGTTTCAAAGTTCATTGGGGTTTGATTTTAGTACTTAAATGTTTGAGTCTTGAAGGCCATGGTAAATCGAGTAAAAAAGACATTCAGTATTATCTGGTGATTAAAAGTAAAATGCATAACGATAAACGGTGAGATATCCTAGAAAAGTTGTCTTTTCTCTGGTTTTTACTATTGATAGTGCCTTTCTTCTTCTTGTCCCTTCCACTGAGATCAGTTCCATGTCTCTACTCTATAGATTTAATTGAAAAAGCAACTGATGATTTTGCTGACAAATATGAAATAACTAATGCTTTTAATTTTTCTATCATGAAAAGCCAATTCCTCGGGGAGCACTCTCTATTGGAAACATGATAAATTGAGAGGATGTTATGTGTTTTGGATAATTCCTAATTATGAACTGTTTGATTCAAGATCCAATAGAATAAGGAAATTTAATATCTAATCGCTAGTTGGGTTGAGTCCGCTTGGGAACGATACTTTTCTTATCACTTTATTACTTGATACGGCCCGTATACTTGTGGAGTTATAGGCTATAAAGTCTTACCCTATCAAGTTTTTGGCGCCATTACCGGGGACTCAAGGCAATTGGTGACTAGTATTAGAAATCCTTTAGTAGTTTTAGTTTGAGTATTTTTTTTTTAAAAAAATTCTTTCTTTATTTTTCTTTTCTTTTTAGCTTTGGTATTAGTTTGATACTTTGAGATTTATATGGTTTTGCAGCCACTCCGATACATGTCTCATAGAACCAAATCTACTAAAATGCCACAGAAAACAAGGAATACACAAGAGCTTTTGGAAGCCACAACACCTCAAATCCAAGAGGAGGAAGTGATACAGACTGACACTGAAGAAATGGTTGTGGATGAAAATGATCATTTGTGTATCAATGATTTTCTGGGAAGACAATCTCAAGGGTATCAGTCAGGAATCAGAGTGCTTGAGTTTCAAGTCAACAATTTCCTCAAGTATACGGGCCGTATTAAGTAATAAAGTGATAAGAAAAGTATCATTCCCACGAGGACTCAATCCAACTAACGATTAGATGTTAAATTTCCTTATTTTGTTTAAGTTTAGTGAGTTAGAATTGTTTTCAACAATAAAAAGAAAATCAATAAGAACTAATAATAGCAAAGACCTTTCACAAAAGAGCAAATTCCAATATCAAAAAGTACAACCTAGAGTCACTAATCCCTTATTTGTTTCTTAGATTTTCCCACTAAATTAATTTTGACTTAATTCAATCAGCTAATCTAAAGTATTAATATCTATAAATGCCTTCCAGTCTATTTATATACCTATCTTAATTAATTATGCAATGCCTCACACAACTAAATAAGATGCAATCTACATCGGCTCACTCTAATTTGATTATGCGAAGCTTCTAGGTATATGCCTTTCCTAGACGCAAATTAGATTAAAATCTAATTCCACATTATTTAATCCCAAGGTCAATTAAGATTCCCTCTTCCAAGTTCAATCCCCAAAACATGCTTAATAGTGGCCAATTACTAAGCAATAATAATAAATACAAGAATAAATAAACTGAAATAAAATTAATCAAAACTAATTCATGGGAAATAATCTCTAGAATCCAAACAAGTTCATAGGTTCTCTAGGTTGAAAAGAAAATTTAGCCACACATGGCTATAATAAAATCCATAAAATTAAGATAGGAATTTAGGCTCAAAGAATCAACAGAGAGACGAAAGAAACCAAGACTGTTGAAGACTCTTCTATTCTCGTTGTTGTTGCCACTAAGAAAGTCGTGAGCGTCGTTTTCTTCCCTTTCATTCGCCGTCGCCCCGCTCCGTGCGTTCGTTCCGTGATCCGTTCCCTACTTGCGTCTCTCTTCATTTAATCTCTCCTCTCTTGCTTCCTTTTAATAATATTTTTGTGAGCTCTACACGTGCGTCTGTGATCTCTCTTTCATTAAATATATTATATCACAATGATATCATCCAATAACTAAACAACCCGAGAGAAATTCTTCCTTTGGGGTTTACTCCTTCTTCTCGACCCTTTTCTCTTATATATATATATATATATATATATATATATATTATTTGATTTCTTTTTATCTCTTTCTTCGTATAATATCTCTTGCACAATAAAATAGGATATAAATAGATTTTATGTCAAAATATCATTTTATTCTATATTTAATTAAAGGATAGACAAATATATAAAACATAATTAAATAAATATAATATTAATAAATTCAATCCAATATATCTCAGGATCTATACTTATTTAATTATAAAATATGTACTTATTAGGAGGTTAGAGAAATACCTTTAATACCGTGTTGTCCAGCGTGTTTGAGTACGTTGGCATTCTCATCACTATGACTCCCGATGCATTGATTCCAAATCCCATTTGGTTTGGTGAGTCATCCCGCACAACGACAATGAGATCCCAACCATTACATCCCCCTCTACCATCTCTCAACCTTTACAAAGAAGCCTCATCCCTTAACCAACAAATCACAAGGTGGATTTGACTAATCCTGGTCCATCAGCTTACCAGTGATATTTGATTGTACACACCTTTGTTTTTGTTTGGAACTCTGGTTAATATTTGAGGATTTTATGTCATTTGGAATTTACTTTTAAATTTAAGTTTTAATAGCATTTAGTTTATAATAGTGAATGTAGTTTGTTAATTTAGTTACAAATAGTTGGTTTTATTTTAAACTTGACCAATGATAATTAATTAGAATTATATTATAATAACATTCTTTTAGAAAAACATGTAACATTGCATTTGTAGCTATTATAGAACTGCTACAACTGTCAAACATAATATGCATTATAAGTCACGTTTCAGAATAGTTATGAACATCAAACATCAAAGAGTCACGTTTGTAGCGGTTTGTCATATGCTACAAAATTCAAATGCAAAATTCAAATTTCAAAAGGGTACATTGAAGCTTGCAGTGGTTTGTCAACCACTTCAAAATTCAAAATTCAAAATTAAAATGCAAAACTCAAATTTCAAAAAGGCGCGTTGAAGCTTGTAGTGCTTATTGTAGCCATTGATAACTACTACAAATGTCATGACCATTGTAACTTTCAAATATAATGCCCTATGAGTACCCTACTATCAACTTATGTTCCAAATACTCTGGACTTTATTGTGTTTCAAAGATGGATAGGTTCTAGATAAAGTTGCCTCAAGCGTGTTAAGAATATTTTATCAGATTGAACAAGTTCGGATTTTTCCTTCTCTCACACCAGTGTTGAGGGTAAAATTGATTTTCCTCGTCCAAAATGCGATTATAGAAAATGGCACACAAGAGAAGACGTTACAAAGCATTTGATTGTTAAACAATTCCTTGACAAGTACACATTATAGGGAGTCCATTGTAGCGACTACCCCCGGCTGGCAACAACCTTGAGCAGAGGTGCCGGCTAGGCAACAACCACGACCGGTGCCAACCCTCACTGGGTAAGTATTGTCCTCTCCTCTAGAGGATTTGTCTCTTGGCAACAACCAAGAGCGCCTCCCCAAGGATTTGAGGCCGCGACCTAAGGCATAAGTACATGCCTTAAGAGTCACTTAGTAACCAAGTATACTTATGCCTCATGTTGTGGCCTCGAGTCCTTGGGGAGGAGTGATAATTGAATATTTCATACACTATTTTTTGTCTCTTGATTTATAATGTAGGACTCTTTAGCTAATAAATAATGGCTTTTATACTTATTTGGGCCTTGGGCCTTTTATTATATTTTAGCCATTATTTAATAATAAATTCCAATTTTACATTGCTTCACCATTTTTACCATAACTCTTGAACCAGACATCGGATTTGCCTCATTTTTGTCTCATATTTTAGATGATTCAGAGAGCTACAATTGTTATGAAGACATGAAGAGTAAATTCAGACAAGAGGGCGGTCGATTTTAGAGCCGGAGTCATATGTATTTTTGGGCTCGAATTTTGTAATTAAAGCCCATTTTATTTTATTTTCGTTCGGGCCCGAATTTTGGATTGGAGCCCCATTTCATTTTGCCATTTTAGGTTAAGTGAGGCAGCAGCCACAAACACACTCTCATTCACGTTTTTAGATTTTAGTGGATCAAAATAGGAGTTTTCGATTCTCTCATCTCGTTCTTCGTGTTCTTCATGTTCATGATGAAATTTCTTCTCGATTTTCGTTCGTATAATCATGACTAAGCTTACCGTGATTAACCTATGGATTGAAGATTCTACTATCCAGAGGACTTGCGCTTAATCGGTAACCGTCTAACTCATTTCTGCATTCTTTAATTGGATTCGATTTTTGGATTTGGATTGGGTTTTTGATTAAAAACCCAGATCGACATTTCCCAAGGACGTAGTTCGAACTAGGTTAAAGTATCACTGTGCAATCGTACGGATACGCCACCGATTCGAACAAATTCTGAATGATTGTTCAATTGAGGGAATTTCTCTGGGCAAATGCGAGATTTCGGTTTGCCCAGATTCGATCACGAGTTCGGTTATAAATGCTTTTTCGTCCGAGGAAGGGGTGGAATTCAAAATTTTGGGTTAATCTTCTGTTATTCTGTTTATCTGTGTTAATTTCATTCTATCTCTGTTATTTCGATTTAATTCTGTTTGAACCAAAAACAAAACCCCCCATTTTACTGTTACTGTTTTATTGCTGTTCGAATTGAACCGACTGTGAATTCGTTGGGAAACGACCCAGGTTACATTATACTGCAAATCCTTTTCTAATCTGGTTATTTTGGGAGATTATGGCAAATCTCTGTCAAGGAGCTCTTGGTTGTTGCTAAGGGATAAATCCTTTAGAGAAAAGGATAATACCTGCCCCAGTAGGTGCTGACATCGGTCGTGGTTGTTGCCAGCTAGGGGGTGGGCCATTACAACAAGTAGAAAGATTTCCCTTTGATTGGGCAAACTTTAAGCCTAAAACTCTGCAAGTATACGGACCGTATCAAGTAATAAAGTGATAAGAAAAGTATCGTTCCCACAAGGACTTAGTATCACCAACTTCGCTTAAGAATTAATTTTACACTTTCATTTAAGTTGAGCAAAACAAATTGAATTTAATCAAGAAATTAAAACTAAAATTAAAATAATTAAACTACCACAATAACGAAACGAGCAACCTAGAGTCACTAATCCCTTGTTTGTTTCTTTGATTTTATCCCCACTAAATTAATTTTGACTTAACCTAATCAGCTAATCTAGTGTATTGATGTCTATAAATGCTTCCTGGTCCATTTATATACCTATCTTAATTAATTATGCAATGTCTCACATAACTAAATAAGATGCATTTTAGATCGGGCTCACTCTAGTTTGATTATGTGGAGCTTCTAGGTATATGCCTATCCTAGATGAAAATTAGATTAAAACCTAATTCCACATTATTTAATCCCAAGGTCAATTTATGATTCCCCCTTCCAAGTTCAACCTTAAATCCCCAAAACATGCTTAATGGTGGCCAATCAATAAACAATAACAATAAAGACAAGATTAAATAAAATGAAATAAAATTAAGCAAAACTAATCCATGGGAATAATATTTAGAACCCAGACAAGTTCATAGATCCCCTAGGTTGAAAAGAAAAATTATCCACATATGGCTATACTAAAATCCATAAAATAAAGATAGCAATTTAGGTTCAAAGAATAGAGAGAGAGGAAAGAAAGCTTCTTCGTTGCCTCTACAGTCCTCTCGTCCTTCCGTGGAGATGATGAAGATAACCAAAACGTCTCTCTTGTTCGATCCGCATTTGTCCGGCCTTCCTTCCTTCTCATTCTTGCGTCTCTCTGCTGAATATCCCACTCCTTCCCCGTCCGTCCTGTTACACCCCTACCGGCCTCGCCCTTTCAGGTGGCGGGTTAGAGAGATTCCTTTACTTAGTTACCTTTCCTTCATTATTAGGTCCATTTAACTTGTATCAGAGTGAGCACAACAGAGCATTTAACTGGTTTGGAAAATTTACTGTATTGGTAAAGGTAAAATAAACAAAGAGTAAAAGTCCTTGAAGGGTTAAGGGTATAGTTATCCGAAATAAATATCAAAATAATATATACAGTCATCCCAATAAACATGAGTACACATATAATAGGGCATTCCCTATTCTTCAATCTGCACCAATGAGCTCTTACCTTTCCAAAAAGGTTCTTCACTTCAGGCACGTCCCCTTGTGACTACAGAAGAGTCTGGGGTCCGATAGTGGCCTCCAGAGTAACCGTCAATACTCATGCACTCAATGTGTAATGCGTATGTATGCAAACATGTATGTATACGAACACAGATAAGCATGCCAAATATACCACAATATGCAAACAGAAACATATACAATAACACGTCTTCGCACCGTCGAGCCGCCTTACCAAGGCAGGCCCCAGAATTACCGGAATCACAAGCCAGTCTAGTTGAGCCACCACATAGGCCGACCCCGGCAGGCATCCTCAGCGCTAGGAACACATCACAAACATGTTCTGTATGCATATTTGGCAAGAAAATACAAAAACAACACATATGGCAAGCAACACATACATCAAACACATAAAAGTGCCGGAGTAAAGTGGTTACTACCTGGTGAGTTATGTACTATACCATCTTAATATTTTATCGTGTCTGATCACTTTTTCAAATATTCCCTTGTCCTAAATAACACCAAAATACCTTATTTTTAGTATTTACCAAAATACCCTTACATTTATCACAAAATCCGAGCCTAGGCAGAAAAATCCAGTGTATGAGGCCCAAATTCAATGATTTTTAATAAATTCCAAAAAAATAATATTTGCATTAAACCAGATCCATTTGAACCATTAAAATGTATATTTTTCAGGAAAAAAATTTCCAAGATCCAAAAGTACACTTATTTTGGCGCGTAGCCAATTTTTCACCCTCTGGTCCAAATTCGCTTAGTTGCTCCCTGGTTTAACTTTAGCAATTTTTATCTCTTAGTAGAAAAATCCAAACAATACAAAATGATATCATGGTGAACCTTGAGATTTCTAATTTCTCCCTATAAAATATCATATTAAACCAATTTCATATGCTATTTTTAAAGCTCAGTTGAAGGTTCGCTGCCAGAATTTCCAGAATCAACGATAAGCTTGTTCTTAGGGGTTTTTCGGTGTTTTCGAGTTTGGAAACTTAAACTACAACTTAATCCCATACAAAATCATGTTTTAAAAACTTTGAGACCATTAAAAACTCCAAAATCAGACCCCAACACCAAGCCCCAACCATTTGAACGAAAACTACAAGTTTAAGTTCCAAAGGTGCGGGTTTACGGTGTTTACCTGATTCGGGAGTTTGATTGATGATCCTTGGAGCTTGGACCTTGCTTTGGCTATGGAAACTTGGATGAAACCCTCTCTCTTCCCTCTGTAATTTCGTGCTCCTCATGGTTTTGGGGAGAGAGAGATTTTGTCCTTTTAAATAATTAAAAGAGTCCAAGCAATCCCAAATAACTGGAGTAAATTCCCATCCAAGAATTAATGAATTTCATCTGGCTTTTCTTGACTTTTTCCCCAAGAATTATAGAGAATTATAGGGGTGTATAGATAGATGACATGTGGCACAATTCCCTGCAAAATATCTAGATATTTTTCTTCCCTTGGAGCAAATTACCTGTTTTGGCCCGAAACGTTTATAAATTACAATTGTGGCCCGGAACTCATTAATTATTCCTATCTTTTCCCATGTACTTTGGTGAGCCCAAAAGTACATATGTGGTGCCATTTAGGGCCCTCAAATCTACTCCAATTATTTTATGTACAATTTCCTTGATTTATCCCCCTTTATCCAGCATATGGGTCCCGTACTTTGACTTTTACACTGACTTTTATCTTCCTTTTTCTTCAAGCACGTTTTTTTTAATAATTATAGGAGGCTAGGTGGCGCCTCTTGGGGCCCACAAATCTGATCCCTTGCATTTAATTCATTTTTCCTCACTTTATCAGTTTAGTTCTTAATCTACCGGTAGGGGTGGAAACAGGCCAGACCAGGCCTAACCCTTAACAGGCCAGACCTGTTATGCAAGAAAGTGGCCTGAGCCTGGCCTATGGCCTGTTACAGGCTAAAATTTTGGCCTGAGCCTGACCTGTGGCCTGTTAAGAGGCCTATATTTTTTACAGGCCGAATGTAAACAGGCCTACAGTATACAGGCCGACAACAGGCCTAATGTAAACAGGTCTAATGTAAACAGGCCAAAAATAGGCTTGAGTAAAGGAAATTGATTTAGGGAATTAGGGTTCTTGGTTTGAAAGGGTGAACAAAAGGCTTTGAGTGACGGAGGGATATTGATTAATATTTTTTATTAAAAAAAAACTAATTATTCTTAACAGGCCGCCCTGTTAGGCCTAACAGGCCTATTTGGAGGCCTAGGCCTGGCCTGTTAAGATAAACAGGCCTTGGCCTGGCCTTTTATCCTGACAGGCCAGGCTTGACCAGGCTTTTAACAGGCCAGGCCACAGGCCCCTGACCTGTTTCCACCCCTATCTACCGGTCTGTGTGGATCCCGCTGGTCAACAGGGTATTCCCCTTTTCACTTTTCTTCATCTTTTCAGATATTCTCCCTTGAATAGACACTCATATGTGGTGCCTTCTTAACTTCCCAAAGTGGCTCCACACTTGTACCATTCAGTCTAAAAGATACCCCTACTCGGTCCCTATCAGTCTCTTTCCTACCCGGTTACTCACATGTGGGACCCTCATTTTGCGTTTGGGCCTGAATATGGATAAAATCATCTGATTTTCCTTCTCTCTCCTCGGGTAGACGAAATTGATTACTTAAGGGGTAAGGATTTGACTTTTCTATTACTTTTTGCTTTTTAATCCCGTTGTGACACGTGTCCTCAGGTAATGATTACAGCTAACTTTTCATTCTTATCTTTTCAAAAACGCAGGAAATCCTTACCTGACCAGGAAATGTCATATCCACACTTATTTTAGCACATTTTTACTTAGCTAATTGTCTCACATCTTAGGACATAGCTAAATGACATTCTCTCTAACCAGATCTACCCCGTATGGGTCTCTTATGCTCCTTTTTCACTGGCACTTTTAAATTTCACGGCTTATACATACTAGGTCCACTGACCTGTATAACTGAGTTGCTTAGTCCCTGAGAGACTTCCTATCTCTCGTCATATTTGTGACTCTTCCCAAACCGGCTTAGTCGTCTGCCTACTTTAGGCTTGTTCTCGATCCTCAAGGTCCAAAATTCTGGATATTACACGTCCGAATTGACTCTGCCTGTTCCGTGAACTCCCCTCCATTCCTTTAATATATATTTCTTGGGCTGGGCTTGCATTGTGATCTCTTTTTCTTTTTAAATCTATATCATATCACAATAATCCTTCAACAATCAAACATGCTTCATGTGGGTCCACGCGTCTCCTTCCATATCCTTTTTTAAATCTTTCTCTGATTGTTCTCTTCAATTAATATCTTTGTTTAAAGATATATTAGTTGATTCTTTTTTATCTCTTTCTTCCTATAATATCTCCTACACAATAAAATAAGATATGAATAAATTTTCTCTCATAATATTCTTTTATCCTATATTTAATTAAATGATAGAAAAAATATATAAAAGTAATTAAATAAGTATATAATATTAATAAATTCAATCCAATATATCTCAAAATCTATACTAATTTAATTATAAAATATATAATTATCACCCTTATTGTGACAACTCCAAAATACCCACATAAAAATTAACAAGGTTGACTTGCATATGTCGTCTAGGATTGTGGGTAGACAATACTCGTATGACTATGCATTTGACAGCAAATATATTAGAGATTTCTTATCTTTGGAGGAGATAGGCATGGGATGAGTTATGTTTGCAATCATGTGAGTTTATTTTTTAGGGTTAAATGCCTAATTTGCCCTGGAAGTTTTGCTAAGGGGACGCTAAGCACATGGATGTTTTTTTGGTACCAAATTTGCCCCGGAAGTATGAAAAAGGTAGCAAATTTGCCCCTCCGTTAAGTTTAACTGAGTGTCCACGTGGCATGCCACCTCATGACACGTGGCATGCCACCTCATCAACCCAATAAGAGTTAAGTGTCATTTTTGCCCTGGAAGTTTTCATTGAGTAGCAATTTTTCCCCGGAAGTTTACAAAAGTAGCAATTTTGCTCTTCTTTCTCCCAATATTAAATTTGACTATTAAATCAGTCAAAGACCACACATGTCATGCCTTGAAAAGGTCGAACTTGGAGTTAGAGAAGGAGATCCTTGAGATGTTGAGCTCAAGGCAGCCAGAATTTGTGAAGCCGAATGTCGGGTCACGGGGAAGCATCACTTATGATCTAAGCAAATGATCAGTCTCTACAAATGTAAATATTATCACTATTTATTTGTTTTACTGAACCAATTTTTGGAACAATTCATTTCTTGTTTTGTGTTTCATTTGCTTAGATCATAAGTGATGCTTCCTCTGGGTTTTGCGACAGACCTTTTAGTTCCTGTGACCAGTTCGGCTTCACAAATTCTGGCCGCCTTGAGCTCAACATGTCAAGGATCTCCTTCTTTGACTTCAAGTTCAACCTTTTCAAGGCATGACATGTGTGGTCTTTGACTGATTTAATAGTCAAATTTAATATTGGGAGAAAGAAGGGCAAAATTGCTACTTTTGTAAACTTCGGAGGCAAAATTGCTCCTCAATGAAAACTTCCGAGGCAAAATTGCTCCTTAATGAAAACTTTCAGGGCAAAAATGATACTTTTGATTGATGAGGTAGCATGCCACGTGTGATGAGGTGGCATGCCACCTCACATTTTAACGATCTACGTGGACTTCCATAACTTTTGGGTAAATTTGATACCTTTTTAATACTTCCGGGGCAAATTTGGTACCAAAAAAACTTTCGGGATTTGAGCGCCCCCTTAGCAAAACTTTTGGGGCAAATTAGGCATTTAATCCTATTTTTTATTCTTAACTTTGATTAATGTAGTTATTTTCAGGATTCTATATTTACTAAGTCATTTCTCATTTTAATTATATGGTAGTTGCTTCCACAAAATGTGTGCCCAAATGGAGACAAACACATTGTGTAGATTCTTATGTCCTCGGCGTGTCGTAAGGAATATGAACAAGATAGATGAGAGGATGAGCTAAGTGGGGTATACAGTCAAAGAGACTCAGTTGCTGTGCTATTTGGCACCAATTGTTGACAGAAAAGTAACTTTTTTTAAATCTAGTTAAGGCATACTCAGCTTGTTAAGGAGTATCATATTAGCTAACCTCATTTTAATCTATGTATGCTATTATAGTTATCATTAGAGTCTCTGTGTTGCTTGCCCCTTGATGAAAACATCTATTGGTTTTATTCCTTAGGTCACAGGCCGAACAAAGAGGTCAAAACCATTTTCAACATGTAAGTTAAGTTGGTCATAAAGCATTAGCTTTTTACTTGAACAAATTGTTTTAATAATGTCCTATGTTTTTCATTCTAATGATAGCATGCCCAAGACATATCATATGGTGGGTGGGAAGTGCCAAACTAAAGTTACTACCACGAAGTGGTACTAGCCCAAAGTGAGTTGTTTAAATTCAAGTTCTTTAATTGGCAATCACTTCATAATTGTCTTTATCCATTCTTACCATTTTTTTAATGTATAGTGCCCTCACCAACCAGGGAAATTTGAGTGTGGTGGGTACTAAGGTATACTATATATGTATAACATCATTATTAGTGGAGTTATTTCAGATTTTGAACAGGTGATCATCTTTTCATTCTCAAATGATTTTCATTTTTTTCTCTTCTAAAGGAATTGTCAGTTATTTCATTAAATTGATTGGTTTATGTTAACATGTTCTTCAATTTACCCGTAAATTTTTAGTCATGAGGAACCCTATACAATGGAATACATTAATGTGATAAGAGATCCTTTGGCGGAACATCTTCTACAAGAGATAGAAGATGTGTAGATATAGATAATAGGTGTTGTTTACATGGTGTAGTGGTTTAGAAATACTTGTGGAAATACCTGATTATATTAACCATGTATAGAAAACTTTTGTATATATGCAATGCGTTATAATGTGATGTCACTTAGTTTTCTTTATTCTCTGTTACGAGAATTGGCTGTTTATCACTTTTTTTTTATTCTTTGTTCTAGTTGTTTATTAAAAAAGGGCCGTAGACAGAAAAAACGAATTCAGTTCATTTACACACACTCAAACAATAAATTTCAGTTCACACACACACACACAATGAATTTTAGTTCACTCACACACACACATGCACAGGCGCGCACACACACAACTATTTTTTAGAAAGCAGTCATTGTAAGCCTTGTAAGTCTCACTTACAACGATTGTTTGATGAAAAAAGCTGTTGTAAGGGAGACTTACAACGAATATTTTCTTAAAACAGTCATAGTAAGTCTCCCTTACAACAACTATTTTCCGAAAATTAGTCGTTTTAAGGCTTACTTACTGTAACTTGTTTTTCTAAAACGGTCGTTGTAATTAGACTTACAATGACTAATTAAAAATAGACATCTTTTTTAAAACTTTTCAGCAACAATCACATACACTATTCCCCGAAAGGGGTCATCTTATAGTCCTAAAAATAGTTGTTAAAAGTGCCTTTTGTTGTAGTGTAGCTCCCAATTAACTAATACCAGAAAAGAACTAGAGCCTGTGCCTCTACTATTCTAAAAAAGACAATTCATGGAATTTTACCAAATGGGGAGGGAAATTAGAGAGAGAAGAAACTTAGGAGGAAAAAATTTTAAAATTATATATATTTTTAATTATTTTTAGAATTTTTCCTTCCTTATATCCCCCAAATTTTCATCCCAATTTCCCCTACATCAAAACATAACTTATAAGGCTTTATAAGAAAGAATATGAAACAAGCAAAAATTCTTCTAAGAACCACAATTAAAAGCTAGTTTTGCAGTTGAGGAGACAATTTAGCCCCCTTGAGATGGGACGCCCCTCCACAAGAGGCCCTTTTTATTAGTTGTTTCTCAGTGAAAACACCATAATAATGAGTATAAATCATTAAAAGAATCACATTCCAAAAGTTTATTGAAGTTGGAGAACCCAAAACCTTATAAGGTCCATACTTCAAGGAAATTCTCTCGGAGGGACTCATGACAAAATATTTCTCATATGACTCCCTCTCTCTCTCTGTGAGGACCATTCATTAAATAACCCAATGCCCGTAAAACACGATGTGCTTTTCACAGTTTTCAATTCAATGAGAATTTCTCGTGGAAATGAAAGACGTACATTAGAACCATTCTTAATTAACTAAAACTCAGAACCTTGTAAAGAATTATTCCTGATTGACTTTCAATTCCATGAGAAATATTCTTGCTGAAAAGAAATATGAAAAGAAAAAAGAAAAGAAAAAGCATTCCTTAATTTCTCACGACAAATACATGAAATCACCCACATATAAGAAAATATGTATGGAACTTTATCATACATCGAAAGATCCAGACCAACATCATTGTCTTCAAGGCATGCACAACATATATAATATTGCAGGAGACTGTATTACACTCAAATTAAACCTGAAATGATTAATATCCAAGCACACAAGGAATGCTAATGATTAATATGTCAATTATTGCATCGATGAGCGAGCCAGTGCTTAAAACCCAAAAGTCGTACATTATTATTGCTTGATGTGAAAACTACATGCACATGGGGGCAAAACAATATTAATGATCCTAATTTACATATAGCGTGTGTGCAATTCAAGAAAACGCGTAGTACAGCTTGAAATTGGATTGCTCTGCCCACCTAGCTATAATCTGTTGCTGTTCTTCTTCTTCTTCTTATTATTTTTACTTATTTATTTATTGGCAGCGACGTCTCTTTATGTTCAAGATTGTGATATCAGTCTTCAGTAAGCCAAAGAAGTACACAACTGTCCTTGCTCAGAAAATAAGATTTCTTTCTAATGGAATATAAATGTTTTATACTGAGGCGCCAGCTCTAAAGCTCACACTTGACGAAATATTTGCATTCGATTTTACTGCTAAAGAAAGCCACTCGTAATTGTGGTCTTCTTTGCAGTTTCTATTTCACTACATTCTTATCCATTCCTCACGCCTTAGCCATCACGTTTTCTTTTTCTTTTTCAATTATTTTAAGGCTAAAGTACCTCCAGCAACCTAAAGTATTTTTCGATATGCAAGTAGCATTTTAAAGTATTTTTTATATATATCTAGCTAGCATCCTGACATACGTTTCTAGGCGTATCTAACATCCTAAAATATTTTGGGACCATCCATCATCAAGGCGCAAAATATATTTTAGGATATATCTTAGGGTGTTGGATATATCTTGACGGCTTATTATTTTATTTATATATCACTATTTCATTCGCAAACTTAATTATTTTATGATGAATGTGTGTGTTTGATCAAATAGTAGACCCAAGTACCAAATATATTTTTATACTTCTAATTAAAAATATAGAAATATTTGATATTGTTTTGCTGGCTATTAAATTTATTTCCTAAATCAATATCGTGTACATGCATTTCTTTACCTATCTGTCTGTAGTCATTGTTCGATTTATTTTATTTAGCCAACTAATATTCTTCTTCGCACTCAATTAACTTCAACGGAACCCCAAGCCTAAGCGATGAATGTTTTGCGAACTGCTATAAAAATATGAACAAACGCTCCTGATTGAATTAACAGAACACAACGATCAACACAAGAACACCCAAAACAAAATGGCATCAATCATTGTTAAGCTATTCTTTTCCCTCTCTTTATTTTTCTCACTTTTCTCATTATCATCATCTTCTTCTTCTTCGTCTATAGAATATTGGTGCAACCAAACTCCTCACCCTGAGCAATGCAAATACCACATGAGCCACGGTCACCACCGGGTCAGACCGAACCATCCTTCAGAATTCAACAAAATGCTGGTTCAATTAGCACTGGATCAAGCCCAAGCCATGCATAATAAAGCTCAAGAATATGGCCCTAAATGTGTGACCAATATGCAGAAATGTGTATTCAGTGATTGTTTAAAGCTCTATGAAAATACCATCTTCCATCTAAACCGAACCCTTCATGGCCTACACATATCTTCTTGCTCTCTATCAGACGCACAAACATGGCTCAGCACTTCGCTCACAAACATTGAAACTTGCCGGAGCGTCGCATTACAGCTGGGAGTCGGAGAGTTTACATCTCAAAATAATGTGAGCGACAACGTCAGAAAGATGATAAGCAATGTGTTGGCTGTCAATGGGAAATTACTGAAGCAAGAGAATTACACAGAAGAGATCAAAGCTCATGGTTTTCCGAGTTGGTTTTCTCGGCACGACAGGAGGTTGTTGAGTTTGAAGCCATCTTCTGTGAAGGCAAATCTTGTGGTGGCTCAAGATGGGACGGGGCATTTTAAGACGGTGCAAGCCGCCATTGATGCAGCTTCAAGGAGAAAATTGAAGACGAGGTTTGTGATAAGAGTGAAGAAAGGGATTTACGAAGAGAATATTGAAGTTGATACCGATAATGAAAATCTCATGATTATTGGTGATGGAATGAGACTCACCATTATAACTGGTAGTAAGAGTGTCAAAGATGGAATTACTCCCTCTATGTCTGCAACTGCAGGTTAGTCATTTGACTTATTTTAGGTTTTTCCATGAAATTTCATGTTAAGTATTTACTTTACATAATCAAATTAATTAATAAAATTTCTTCAGGTGTTGATGGTGCTCACTTCATTGCACGAGACATAACTTTTAGAAACACGGCTGGTCCTGAAAAAGGTCAAGCCGTGGCGCTCCGATCAGCCTCTGACCTCTCGGTCTTCTACCGGTGCTCCATTGAAGGCTATCAGGACACTCTAATGGCCGATTCACAACGACAATTCTATAGAGATTGTAGAATTTTTGGCACAGTGGATTTCATTTGGGGAAATGCTGCTGTTGTTCTACAAAATTGTACAATTCTCGTAAGAAAGCCACTTCAAGGACAACCAAATATGATCACAAAGACAAGGACGAGACGACCCGTTTCAAAACACCGGAATAGCAATAATCAATTCTCAAATCCGAAAGCGCCGGACTTCAGCCGGTTTACCACGCATTTGAAACCTACTTGGGTCGGCCATGGCAGCAATATGCTCGAGTGGTTGTCATGAAAACTTATATTGAAGGCTTGGTAAATCCATTGGGATGGTCTCGATGGGACAATAGTGCCGTTGGTGAAAATACATGTTACTTTGGGGAATATATGAACTCGGGGCTGGTTCATCTACAAAAAGTAGAGTACAATGGCCTGCCTTTCATGTCATAACTAATCCAAATGAGGCAAACCAGTTTAGTGTTGCTAGCTTCCTTGCTGGTGGCACATGGTTGCCTCAAGACCGGGTCCCTTTTACTATTGGTGTTAATTAATTTTATCTTTGGGCTTCATAGAGGGAAATTATATGTGGTTCACTATTTATTTATTTTTTGTAATCATTTTTCTTGGGGATTCATTTGATGCTTAATCTCTTCGCTTGTTTGTGGAAGTACGGCCAAGTACATTTATTCCACCCCACTTGGTAGGAGCCGTTTATAGTGTGCTGCCCTCTATTCATTTGGTGTTTGTAATTTGTGTAATGATATACAATATTCTTCGGAGCATATATTTATATTTTGTTTCCATCCTTTGGAGAATATATAGATATAAAGGAGCACATAGATAAAAAATATTTTTAAAAATTTCAAAGAAGTATTTTTGGCGTCATTTTCTCTTTTAATATATAGCTTCAACTGTTAAAGAAGAATTTATTTAGTATTCCTGTATAGACTATCACATGTGCTATAGCTTTTTTTTTTTTTTTTTTTTTGATACCAGTGTGCTATAGCTTAAAAAATCATTATAATCACAAAATTAATTACTACTTTTTTTTTTTTTTTTTGGGTGAATCACGCACCCAACGTATTGCTCTAATCTTATTTATAAAGCAAAGAAAAAAAAGTAAAAAAGGTATTTTTTTTGTCTTATGAGTAAGACATTTCATTGACTTTTTCTTATAAATTGACTCATATATGTGCCCCTATTAAATGTTGATGTAAAAAACCTCCAAGATATCTTCCAATATCAGAAGTGATTGTAAAACCGTTCTCCTTACTAACTTGACTTGCACTATCATGATTAACATTGCGATAGGAGAAAACTTTAGACTTGCTTTGGCTAACCTTCACTAATACAAAAATTACTTTTAATGTCTGTTTTTATGCCCTTTTACGTCCATTTCCATGGAAACACCTATGTGAGCGACGTAGTAAAGTCGAAACTGATGGATTTCCTTTTTAAAAGGGACGTCGTGAGTTTTTTTTTTTTTTAAAAAAAAAAATCGCCATTCCAAATATAATGCCAGTATTGCTAACCTTTCGTTCCAAAGCTCTGCATCAGAAGACATAAACGATTGGGACTTCAATTCGACACTCACTCCCTAGAACAATGGAATTAGTGATGCGACCAATAGGATGACGCTTGTCCCTAAGAACCACGGGATGCCTCCGTCGGCGATCCGCGCGAACATGTCTTGCCCTTTTGCTACCTCTACAGCCATTGCCACCACAAACCCTATCATCGCCAATCTCCCATTGATTCTCTCCGGTGCTGGTCCACTAAATGCCAATACATATGAGAATTTCGTGCTCACCTACTTCTGTTCCTAGGGATAAGTCAACATCAATTAAGTATTATTTAGATCTTTATTTTATAGAGTGAAAACTACAGTGTTTTAGGAGGTGAGGATACACTAACGTACCATTACTTTAAAAATTAGACTCAACCACGGAGGTCGCTTCACTACTACAAAAAATCTTTACAATGTCTTTTTTTTGGGCTATTTTACGAACCTTTTCAGAGGGACGCCTATTTGGGGGATGTACAAAGAGAGACTTAAGGCGTCCCCAATATTTTTGGAACACAAATTTTTTTTGCTTGAAAAAAAAAAAATTGTTCATGTGTCTGGTGAATATTAAACCACCACCACATCGGTCTCCTTCTACTGTTGACTTATATTCTTAGCCACACACTTCCTCCATCTCAGTCGGTCGTCTATGCCAAGAAAACAGAGCCACGATCGATAACCTTCTTTCACTACAAGCAAGAGAAAAATAAAGGGAAAAAAACACAGCCAAGACGAAATCCGATGATCACAAAATTTGATCGAACAAAATCGCACGATCTCAAAGAAGGGAATGGAGAGGCTTTTGATAAAACCTGCGATTGAAGGCCTAAACCATGGAATCTCTTACACAAGAACCCAGAGAACCAACCTAGAAAAACCAAAAATGGAAAACAATAAATATTTCAGAAATTCATTGAGACACACATACATTGCTAGAACTGGAATGGATGAAATCATAGGGGAAAGCGATACTAGAACTGAGTTTGGTGAGGATACAGAGAACAAGATCATCGGGCAACCAAGTTTGTGACTGCATTGCAATGGATCTGCAACGAAACCATTCCTTCAGTGCTGGGGCTTTTATTTGCAGTAGCTTCTAGCATCGATGTGTCCTCCATAATGACGGAGCACAGGAAGTTGGTGACCGCATCAAGACCCTTGATCTTCAGAGCTGTCATGTCGTAATTAGAAACGGCTTCCTCTACGTGTTGAAGGTTCCAAGCCAGATCCACTTTCCTAGGTTTGGGTCTTGGATCTTAGTGGCGAGAGGAAACTCAAATTCGTTTTCCTCTAAACTTCTTATGGCGGCGAGAGGAAGAGCAAATTGAGGGCCGCTTGAATCAAGCGGGGTTAGTTTCGCCAAAGTGCTGGGAGAAGTGGACAAGGAAGAAGGGGTGGAGGGAAAAGGGAGGGAGGAGGAGGTGATTGAGATCTGGATGAGTGGGAGAGGAGTATAGTGCGGTGGAGGTTGAGTAGGAAAGGAGTAGGCACCATAAGACAGAATAGGCTGAGAAGAAGGCACACATGATTTTTTTACCCTTTTGTGCATCCTAATTTTAATTTGGGACGTCTAAAGTGTCCAAATAAGTGTCTCAATTTAAATTTGGTATAGCTAAAGTGTTAAAATAGGCATCCCAACTCGAAAGGGATATCAAAAGTAGTACTTTTGGCGTTTCTTTTTTAATTAGGATGCCAAAATCCCTTTCTTTTGGTGTCCCATTTAGAATTGGGACTTTAGGCATCCCAATTTAAATTTGGGACACCTAAAGTCCACTTTAAGTGTTCCAATTCAAAATAGGGATGCCCAATATGTTAAAAAATCACAAAAATACCATAGCCTTTATTTTTTACATCCCTTTTTTAAAAAGGGACATTTTTTGGGGAAGTAGAATCCATTTGTTGTAGTAGCGTTTCTGTTGCTGGTGAGGGAGAAACTTTGAAGGAGGTGGTTTGAGAGGCAGAATTGGCACAGTAGAGGTAGAAGTGGATCTAGCCTTAATAGTGTCAAGCATCTGCTTGTTGTTCTCCTTGGCTTGAATGATCTTGATGTTGCATCCTAAGCGGAGGCAAAACCACTAGCAATGTGAAAGCCTTTTACATGATCGGCCGGGCGACGAAAGAAAAGTGCAGAGGAGAACGGATTGGGTAATAAAAATGTGAAAGATGAAAGGAAACTGGAAAATAAAGCATCCCAATTCATAAATGGTATGCCTAAAGTGGAATTTAGGCGTCCTAGTTTTGAATTGGGACGCCAAAAGTGCCAAAAGACTACTTTAATTTTGGTGTCCCAATTCTAAAAGGAACGTCAAAAGTCCCTACTTTTGGCGTCTCTTTTCTAAATTGGGACACCAAAAGATACTTTTGACGTCCTTTTCAAAATTGGGATATCAAAAGTATACTTTGGGTGTCTCTGTGATGTTTGTTTTTGTTAAAAAGATGTCTAATATTTCAAAATTCCTCTACATAATTACAAAAACATCATTATCTTTATTTTTTAATCCTTTTTTGAAAAAGAGATGTGTTTTGGGGACATCATTCCTGTTTTTTGTAGTAGTTCCTTTTCCCTCAAATCGATGGTACAAAAAAGAATCTAAGCACCTTATAATCGCTTCCACTTGGTTCAAAGATGCTTCCGCAAACAAAATAAGGTCGTATGCAAAAAATAAGTGTGTGATGGGTGGGTCATCTTTGTTTAGTCTTGTATCTATATGTTGGATTATCTCCTGCGGTATCAAATGATCAAGAATGTTCAATACATAACAAAAAGATAAGGAGAGATATGGTCACCTTGTCATAGCCATGAGACAGAGAGAATTCTTGAGTCTTGCTTCCTTCCCATAGAATTTGCATTATTGGAGAAGATATGCGTTGGTGAACAATACTTTGTATATTTGCAACAACGTTGAGATCCTCAAGACAACTCATAGTACAGTTCCAACAAAGCCTGTCATATGCCTTTTCTAGATGAATTTTAACGGCCATGAAAAAAAAACCTTTCTTACCTCTCCTATTTTTCATAGAATCGATGACTTCTTCGGCAATAATAATATTTTCATACCCCAATCTCCCTGGAACCAATTCACACTAGTTGGGTGATATAATGCTAGGCAAAATTGATTTGAATCAATTTGCCACTAGCATAGTAAATGTTTTGTAAATGACATTACAAAGGTTTATTGGGCGGAATCCTGCATAGTCTTGGGACGCTCCTTCTTGGGAATAAGGACAATAAGAGTTCCATTGATGTCATCTATAAGACAGGGATTTTTGAAGACATTCTGTTTTGAAAATCAATATATCCTTCTAAACCTCCTAGCCCCTCAACTATTGGGCCAAATGTCATGTCCACCTGTTGTTTTCCTCACATTTGATTGGAGCTGACCTGGTACACCCATAAGAATCGACACGTCGACCACCATCTGCTTCAAACCCTTATACGATGACCAACTGTTTCAAACCTATTTATTCTGGAATCACTACTTCAACCGTACGTCGATGACCATTGGCTATTTAAAACCATGGTTCCTCATCCCTAATTAATTTTTCAGTATTTCCGATGAAGTTTGCGTTTTTCCCATGAATTTTCTTCCCACCGAGACATTATCATCTTGAAGAAGTGTATGCTGATTGGCGGAACGGGACGGTGACCTCCATTTAACGCTAACAAGTCATCGGAAAAATGAAAGTAAAACGTATTTCCTTCAATCTCTATCATCCTCTGTGTTTCATCATTTCCAATGGTCATTACTCCACCTTGGTGCTATTTAACTCTCATCACGTTAGTAGTTTCACGTTCAGAGTCGACAATCTCTATCATCGGCATGCTAACTCCACCTTGGTGCCATTTTGACGAAGGATGCCGATGGAAAAAGTCCCCTCATTCCTTGCCTTGAATGGGTCTTCAAACTTCTAGTGTATTACGTCTAATATTCTAAAACGCTGGCATATGTTAAGAATGCATTGGACTATATACCTCCCTTTTCTTCCTCTTTAATTATGCCAAAGAAAATATCAGTTACTTCCTTTCTGTTTGGCTTATGTTTATCTTCACATACCTCTTCAAGGTAAAACTAACTATCTATATTTTGTTTTCCCTTCTAATTTGTGTGCTATCATGGATAATGTGCAGCTGTCTATTTTGTCGAAAGGTATGGGTTTTAATCTTGGAGGATTCACTCTAGCTCTTTTCTTTCAACAGTGGTGGAGGTGGGAATCATTAGGATCTATGCAAAAATTGAATCTTCGGATTCGTGTTGGAATACTTCTGGTATCATATACGAGACCTTGTGTTTGTTGTGGGCTAGACTAACATTTTGATCATGCACAGGTCAGAAAGAAGATGTAGTAGTTGCGTTGCTTTTCGTGAAGATGATAAGGACTGGGGTTTTTTTTTCCTCTTCTGTTCTTGATGGCTTAAATCAGAGTTCCTTTTTTCATATTTTTTTAACTCATATATTCCTGTTCTCATTTTTTCTTCTTCACATTGTAGATGGAGATATAATTTTTATTAGTTGCTGTGACGTTTCAGAAGCTCTTTTTAATTATAACCACCAGGCTATTATGGACTTCCGTGTCAGACTCAATCGTTTATCTGCAGCTAATATGACTGATGACAATGATTATCATGGACCATCGCACCAAGTCTTTTAGTTGTCGCCTTAAGGCATTTCTTTTGATTTTCTCGGTTATGTTTATCATTTTTGTTGTTGCATCTTTTGGACATTTACGTAACTCTTGATCACCATCCACGATTGTAATGTTTTCATTAGTCCTTTTTTGGTTGTATCTAAAATATTTCATCCTCACGCTCATATCAAGTCCGTTTTCAGATTCGGTATTTCATCACGTTTGTCAATGCTTCTTTTTCGTGTATGGATGTCAATATCATTCTATAGATTAGGTTTTTGTTTATTTTTTATTTCATTAACCATTTGTACAAAGATTTGATATCCATGTATCGTGCAATTAATTTCTGTGTAACACCTTTTTAACTTGTAATAAATTAAAACCACATACTTTTATACTCAATAATATTGAGTATATACTCTGTTGTCATAACTATGAATTAGTATATGTTTTTAATGTTTTACGTGTTATGGTATTTTTGTGCCTCTGATGATTATTTTAATATCAACCCAAAACTTTTATAAGGTGATTCAAAGACTTTGTTATACGTGTTATAATGAAACTTCATGTTATCAATCAATACCTTCTACGAAGTTTCACTATATCCTTGATTATTTCAATAAAAATCTGGAAAAAAGTAACAAACAACGTAGGTATCATCGTCCACTCTACCTGTCAAATAACATAATATTACTCACTTGTACGTTAATATTTAATGCATTCCGTTTTTATGTACTGATGATATCATTGCGTACTATGCCTATCAAATTAAATAATAATACTAATGATTCTTTTAAAATCAAACCTGAAATCCTATAAGATGATTTAAAGAGTTTTTTTTATATTGTTTCATGTTATCAGTCAATACCTTCTACGAAGTTTTCACTATATCCTTGATTATTTTAGGAAATATTTGAAAAGAAGTAACAGAAGACGTAGATGAAAATAAGTTGTCCTGCTTGGAAATAATGTGGGATATTGCATTCCAATGTAAGAGTGATGTATTATTTTTACGTGGATATCTCCCCTTCGCTTTCCATATTAATTGACTAATGCTTTGCGTCATGTATTATTTTTACGTTGAAAAGAATTTATGTTGTTTTTAAAATTTAACAAGTCGGTTCACATTCTAACACCGCATGCATGTGTAGTTGATTTTTTCCCCAACGTAATAAGGTTTTTTTCTGCCTATCAATTTCTTCAAAAGTGAAACGCCAGTCTTATATATTTTTATATATAAAGCTAAATTCCTTTTTGCGACATTGGAATCTGTTCTGGGAATTAAATGTTTGGAGAAAAAATATGCTAAGTATAAATATATGCACACCAAAAGTCTCCATTAATATACTTATGTCAGTCTGTTTAGTCCAACAACATCTGCCGAGTGAGCAACGCCATGACTAAGGTGGATTACCTATACAGCTAGCATACGTCTTAATGTGAACAACTCAGTGGCCGTCAATCGAATAGATCTTTGCAGTGTGATGTTTCGTGCTCAAATATTTGTATTCTTATCCTATAAATAGCAACAAATAACACATACGTTTATTCCTGTTGCCAACTTTTTCACACCAGTTAACACTATTTCCTAAGCAATTGTTATTCATTTTTATATGACCATAAGATTTAAAAATTAGTACATCTGTTATCCAAAAAAATGTAGAATCCTTTTTACTCAAATTTGTAACAAATGTAATTTCATTAGTTGTAAACCTGTTTTTGAATCTTCAAACATCATTGTTCTTTTACTGTCAATGTTTACTAAAAAAAACATTACGTCTTTTAAAACTATACGTCAACCAGTATCCCACAAGAACATATCTTTAGACATTACATTAATAAAAACATAACGAGTTGAATGTGTTATTAAAACATGTTACTCAATAACAATATACTACATGATTCTAACCTAAAACAAAATATTATTGTGACTTTTATTGTAATAACTTCCACTAGTAACTCGCTACGTACATGATCATTTCATTTTGGCGCAAAAGTGTTAAACATTTTACACTGGTTGAACAGATCCCGCCAATATAATGGAACTTTTACATTATATGTATAGGAGCGTCAAACAGGATTGATGCAATCATCAAAAAGGCAAGTTTTATGTTTCATTTGTATCATACTTGTCTCAGAAATGCTATTCTGTTGAAATATTATAGTAAGTCACTACAATTTCACTTTTATCATCAACCCTAACATCTTCATGTTCCATTAAAGAACATTACTTTTTTTTACTATCACGAAATGAGCAAGGTTTTTTTTCTTCTTCTTTTTTTCTAATGTTGATGATAACAAGGATACTTGGTCAATGGTTGCAAAAGTTCTTAGAAAGTGGGTTGTTAGGAAGAAGGCTGCACCATACCATTAGTCCATCTGTATGACCTACATTTCGAATTCCTTACTAGTGAATGGATCTGACCTGGAACCCTACCATCATTATACACGTGGATACATTTCCTATACCATTTACTGTTGGCATACCAATTCAAACTTATTTTGAAAGCCATTGGGTCTTTCAGGCGACGCTTCAACTGTCTTATTTAATCAGAGTATATTTCCAATGATTCCTGCATTTTCCCCATACATTGGCATGCTGTAATGTCCTTATTATTTTTTAGAAATATTGCATAATTGGCTGAACTAACCGGCCACCTTAAATGAACGTAGTCATTATCTTTCATCATTTTCAAAGGTCACTATGTAGTTCTGGTGCTATTTATACATTTCCTCTTCACATTTCCACGGGCAGTTGCAAAACTCGAATCCTCTTATCCTCTTAGAAAAAATTCCATTTCGGCAACTCAGCAACCACAAGCCTTGCCTCATCATGATTGTTCTTAACTATATCTGTTACTATATTAAGCTTTAACAAAATAAAATAACTTTTTAGACTAATTACATTGTAAGTCAAACCTATTATTAACATGCAGCAATATTACAATGACTGATATTCTTCACAATCATAGTTAAATGATATTAATAGTAGCCATTTAAAATTAAGTAATCATTTTTCAGAAGTTGCCAAATTGGTTTGAAGTCATTTTACAATGACTGATATTCTTCACAATCATAGTTAAATGATATTAATAGTACACATATTTCAGAAGTCATTTTTCGGACGTCATTTTGGTCCCTTACAAAAAAATTGACTCTTATTCTTCTTTTTTATGGATTAAAAATGACATTTTGGAAATTTGTGAAGGATCAAAATGTCGATCAATCGACCCTTATTCGTCCTTTTTATGGACTAAAAAGGACCTTTTTTTGTAAGAGACCAAAATGGGGATCGCGTTTTTTGTCAGGGACCAGAAAGGGTATTTACTCATATTAGTATTCAATGAGTTCTTAAAATGTACAATTAACTGAGATATGTGTAATTGCAGAGGTTTACACTATCGAGTTTCAATGGTCCATGCGGTCGATCGTCAAACAATGCACCTTGCATGAAGGATGGTAAGTGTTCCAAGTACTTTACAAAAAGGTATAGTTCGTGTACCATGTTGGATGAAAATGGTTAACCAATATATCGAAGGAGAGATGATGGACATACGGTGTCTAGGAAGGGTGCTCATCTGGATAACAAATTTGTTGTCCCTTACAATGCTAGGTTGCTAAAGTTATTTTCTGCTTATTTGAACATTGAGAAGACAAATCAATCACAAGCTGTCAAGTACCTATTCAAATACATAAGTAAAGGGAATGACCATGTAATCGCAGGTATATATAGCACCAACAATAACTGAGGCTCTCAAAAGCATTTGATGAAATTTCTCACTACCTCAATTGTAAGTATGTATCTTCATGTGACGCATCGTGAAGAATTTTTGGGTTTGATATACACCATGGACAACCACCTGTTGACAAACTAAGTTTTCATCTTCATGAACAAAAAGCTGTTTATTACTCTCAAACTCAGAGATGTCATCGCTTGTCAACAATCCCAAAGTTAAAGAATCAATGTTCCTTGCTTGGTTTGAAAAGAATAAGGATGACCCGTTTGTAAGAGCGCTAACTTATTCTCAATTCCCTAACTACTTTACATTTGTTAGGGAAAAAAATTAATTTGGAAGCATCGTGAATGTGGTTTTTTTGTTGGAAGGCTGGGTCATTGTACACCTGACCAAGGAGGTTATACTACCTTCGTTTGATGTTGACAAAAGTTCAAGGTCCAAAGAATTATGCAGATATTAGGACTGTGAACAATGTTGTCTATCCAACATTTAGGGAAGCATGTTACGCATTTGAATTGTTAGATGATGACAATGAGTATATCAATGCAATTAAAGAAGCATCATTGTGGACATCGAGCAATTACCTTCGTCACTTTTTCACCAGTATGTTATTAAGTTATTCCTTATCACAGCCGACTATTGTTTGGGAACGGACAAAAGAGATCATGTGTGAAGATTTGTTATATATCACACGGGTCAATCAACTTTTTCCTGGTATATATGTTGCTTTATTAATGCTTTACTTTTAGGTCAAGTGTTAATTGTTTTTCTAGATAATGCTTATTCATTGTATGAAAATGATATTGAAACCAGTTGAAAGACGATTTATCATGTATATATGAAGTTTCAAGTTAATATTATTCCTATTAACTACTCAACCTAATTAGGTATTATGTCCGAAAACAATAATGTAAGTCTGTTTTAAATTAATTAAAAAGTGAATACTATTGTACAAATAACTAAACGTTTTCTTTCATATATAAGAATTGCAACTTCCAGCTACCAATAAAGAAGCTATTGGACTGTTCAAAATTGAACAACTTTTGCTGCGCAACAGTAAAAGCCTCGACGACTATCCATCCCTGCCTCAACCAAAAGAAGAAAACATCATTGACATGTTAAACCAACTAATACTTCAGGAGTTAAACTACAACAAAGAAAGAAAGAGCGATGGAGCTAAGAGGTTGCAAAATCTAATGACCGATGAGCAAAAGGAAGTATTCCATAAAATACTTTCCTCAGTTTCTTCACAGAAAGGTGGTTTCTTTTTTTGCATGGATTTGGTGGTACTAGACACATTTATGGAAGATAGGAATGATAATGAGATTGAAGATGCATCTATGAATGCTTCTCCACTTTGGAATGAATGTCAGCTATTGCAATTAACCAAAAATACGAGACTGAAGTCTTCCAAAGATCCAGATGAGCAGGAAAAAAATAAAAGCATTCTCTGAAGGGCTGCTATTTGTAGCATAGGGTGTGATTGGATTATTGCATGATGGTATTACAAACACAACATTATCATCAAATTTGTTGCTTTATGATGATGATAATCTAATAAGGTGTATCGTTGAATCTACTTACCCAAATTTAGTTGAGTGCTTATTCGAGGAAGATTACCTAAACAACAGGTCAATTTTAACCCCAACCACGGAACATGTCGATTCATTGAATGAGTACATTTGTTCTTTGTTTCCAGGAGATAAAGTAGAATTCTTTAATGCCGACTCTATAAATCGTATAGATTATGCAAATGAAAGTTTCGATGATCTATATGACACAGAGTTTTTAAATTCAATTAAATGTTATGGGATTCCTCATCATAAATTGGCGTTGAATGGCACTAGTGCAAGCGGAAACATTTTGATACACATAATGGACATAAACCCATGTGAATCTAAACTTCCATTCAAGATGACGAGAAGACAATTTCCAATCATCATTTCATTTGCAATGACAAGTAACAAGAGCCAAGGACAATTGATGTCAAATATAGGTCTTTACCTACCAAGTACAATTTTTTTACATGGACAACTTTATGTTGCTTTATCTAGGGTAAAGAGTTTCAAATTTGAAAATACTGATTTTGAATGAGTTTAATAAATGTATTGACAACACAGTTAATGTTGTATACAGAGAAGTTTTCTAAAACATTTTATCACATTCATAGTTGTAAGGAGACACTTTGTTTGACTTTGTTGTTGTTGTGGTTTGAATTTCTTATTTAAATGAATTCAATATTTTATTACTTTCATTTGTGTTTTTCTTCAGTGCTAAATTTTACCTATTACTTAATAAAACTGTTTGGTTATTACATTTACGCCTTTATTATTCATATTTAAAACAGAATAGAACTCAACACTCCGTGCAACGCACGGGTCCAAAGTCTTGTTGATATTCATAAGAGCAATCCAAATATTTCTTCTCTTGACATGATTTGGACTAGCATAAACTCCATTGAGAAAAGATTTATAAAATCCATTATCAAATCATAAATGAATAAAATGGTCATGTTTCCCCAACACTTCAAACTTTAAGTTATGATATTTCCAGAGAACACAATTTCCACCACTAAAACCATTGGCATCCACCATGCCAACATTAGGAAAACCCAGCCTCTTGGCAATACTACAACTTTATCTCCACTTGAACGCGTCTCCCAAATAGCAAGCTACATCAATAGACAATTCATGGAATTTTACCAAACGGGGAATAAAATTAGAGAGAGAAGAATATTAGGAGGAAGAATTATCAAAAATTATATTCTTTTATAATTTTTAGAATTCTTCCTTCCTAATAACCCCCCCCCCCCTTTTCCCAAACAAAAAACAAAAAAACAATTTCCTCCCAATTTCCCTTACATCCAAACATGACTTAAGAAAACTTCTCAAATTCACAATTTATTGTAGTGAATATATGCTTCTCTCATGCAACAAGACAGATATTATATTAACGTGGCAAAAAAAAAAGATTTTTTTTTTGTATTAAAAAAAAGATTCTTTAACTTCATATAAGGTTTCTGTTTGGTCCATTAACTTCAAAAAGTATCTTTTTATAACAAACATTAAATAAAGTATCTTTCGGTTTGGTCCTTGAACTGATTCCTACGAATCACTTCGATAATTATGCCACATTCATAAATTTAAAGATATAAATCCCATTCTTCACATGGGCAAAGTACATTCAGAAGATCCATCTTGTGGTAAAAAAAAGATTCAAAATAGAAATAGCATACGAAGAAATTTAGGAGAGACTTCACTTTCATTTGCGTTTTCATAAATTCAACAAGAATAATTAAAATTACGAGAATGGAAAGCATAGAAAAGAAAACAGACATATATAAATTAAATATGATGAAAGTAAAGATGATTGATAGATGGGGATGTTGGCCAGGTGCACCAAGAACACATCGATTCCAATTAAAACAAGAAGCTTATAAGAAAGAATATGTAACAAGAACAAATTAAATTCTTCTGAGAACCATACACTAAAAGCAAGTTTTGAAGTTGAGGAGACAATTCAGCCCCCTTGAGATGGGCGCGCCCTTGTGGAGGCCCTTTTTGTTAGTTGTGAATGAAAACACCATAATAATGAGTACAAGTCATTTGGAGAAGCACACCCTAAAAGTTAGCTATTGGAGTTTCAGAGCCCAAAACTTATATGTTCCCTACTTCAAGGAAATTCTCTCGAGGAGGAACTCAAGACAAAATACTTCTCATACGGCTTCTCTCTCTCTCTCTCTCTCTCTCTCTCTCTCTGTATATGTGTGTGTGTGTGTGTGTGTGTGTGTGTGTGTGAGGGATTCTCATGAAAAATTAAAGACGAATCCGTATGGATCATTTATTAAATAACTCAAAGCCGATAAAACACGATGTGCTTCTTGCAGTTTTCAATTCAATGAGAATTTCTCATGGAAATGAAAGACGAACATTAGAACCATTCTCAATTAATTAACTAAAACTAAGAACCTTGTAAAGAAGATTTTTTCCTGATTGACTTTCAATTCCATGAGAAATATTCTTGCTGAAAATAAATATGAAAAGAAAAAGCTTTCCTTAATTTCTCACGACAAACACATCAAATGACCCACATATAAGAAAATATGTACGAAACTTTATCACACATCGAAAGATCCAGACCAACATCATTGTCTAAAAGGCATGCACAACATATATAATATTGTAGGAAACTTTATTACACACAAACCTCAAATGATTAATATCCAATTACACAATGAATCCTAACGATTAATGTCTCACGTACCTGGTCATAAATTATTGCATCGATGAGCGAGCCAGTGCTTAAAACTCAAAAGGCGTACATTATTATTGCTTGATAGGAAAACTTCATGCACATGGGGGCAAAACAATATTAATGATCCTAATTTATATATAGTGTTTGTGCAATTCAAGAAAACGCGTGGTACAACCTGAAATTGGATTGCTTTCTCCACCTAGCTATAATCTGTCACTGTTCTTCTTCTTCTCATTATTATTTTTACTTACTTATTTTTTTTTGTGGCAGAGACTTCACTTTATGTTCAAGATTGTGATATCAGTCTTCAGTAAGCCAAAGAAGTACACAACTGTTCTTGCTCACAAAATAAGATTTCTTTCTAATGAAATATAAATGTTTTATACTGAGGCGCCGGCTCTAAAGCTCACATTTAGCGAAATATGTGCACTCGCTTTTACTGCTAAAGAAAGCCACCCGTAGTTGTGGTCTTTCTTGCAGTTTCTGTTTCACTATATTCTTATCCAATCCTCACGCCTTGGCCGTCACATTTTCTTTTTCAAGTTCATTTAATTTATTTTAGGGCTAAAGTACATACAGCAACCTAAAATATGTTTTGATAAGCTACGAGCGTTTTAAAGTATTTTTTGATACTTCCAGTATCCTGACATATTTTTTTAGGTGTGTCAAACACCCTAAAATATTTTGGGAGCATCCATAATCAAGGCACAAAATATATTTTAATTTTTGGGCACACTTAAAAAAACACTTTAGGGTACTGGATACATCACCAAGTACTTTAAAGTGTTGGATATATCTTGACGGCTATTATTTTTATTTATATATTATTATTTCATTCGCCAACTTAACTTTTTATAACGAACGTGCATGTATCATCAAATATTTGACAAAAGTACCAAATATATTTTTTATATTTCTTATTAAAAAGCTAGAAGTATTTGATATTGTTTTGCTGGCTATTAAATTTATTTCCTAAATCAGTATCGCGTACATACATTTGTTCACCTATCTGTCTGTATTCATTGTTCGATTTATTTTATTTAGCCAACTAATAGGTCTTCTTCGCACTCAATTAACTTCAACTGAACCCGAAACCTAAGCTATGAATGATTTGTGAAACGCTATAAAAATATAAACAAACCCTCCTGATTGAATTAACAGAACACAATGACCAACACAAGAACCACACAAAACAAAATGGCATCAATGATTGTTAAGCTATTCTTTTCCCTCTATTTTTCTCACTTTTCTCATTATCATCATCTTCTTCTTCTCCGTCTATAAAATATTGGTTCAACCAAACTCCTCATCCTGAGCAATGCAAATACCACATTAGCCACGGTCACCACCGGCTCAGACCAAACCATCCTTCAGAGTTCAACAAAATGCTGGTTCAATTAGCACTGGACCAAGCCTAAGCCATGCGTAATAAAGCTCAATCATATGGCCCTAAATGTGTGACCAATATGCAGAAATGTGTATTCAGTGATTGTTTAAAGCTCTATGACAATACCATCTTCCACCTTAACCGAACCCTTCATGGCCTACACATATCTTCTTGCTCTCTATCAGACACACAAACTGCAGAATTCTCGTAAGAAAGCCCCTTCAAGGACAAGCAATCATGATCACCGCCCAAGGACGAGACGACCCGTTCCAAAACACCGGGATATCAATAATCAATTCTCAAATTCAAGCAGCGCCGGATTTCAGAAAGGTTTATCACTCATATGAAACCTATTTGGGTCGGCCATGGCAGCAATATGCTCGAGTGGTTGTCATGAAAACTTATATTGAAGGCTTGGTAAATCCATTGGGATGGTCTCCATGGGATAATAGTTCCCTTGGTGAAGATACATGCTACTTTGGGGAATATATGAACTATGGGGCTGGTTCATCTACAAAAAGTAGAGTAGAATGGCCTGCCTTTCATGTCATAACTAATCCAAATGAGGCAAACCAGGTTTAGTGTTGCTAGCTTCCTTGCTGGTGGCACATGGTTGCCTCCCACCGGGGTCCCTTTTACTATTGGTGTTAATTAATTTTAACTTTGGGCTTCATGGAGGGAAATTATGTGTGGTTCACTATTTACTTAACCTTTTCTTTTTTTATTGGTGATTCATTTGAAGTGGCGGTCTGAAAATAGTCTCTTTGCTTGTGGGATTAAGGCGGCATACATCTATCCCACCCCACTTTGTATGAGCTTTTTATGCTGAGTCTCCCTTTATTCATTTGATATTATGTTATTTGTGTAATGATATACAATATTCTTTGGAGGATATATAGATACGAAGGAGCATATAGATAAAAAATTATTTTAAATAATTTTCATTTTCTCTTTTAATATATAAGTACAATAGTTATAGAAGAATCTATTTAGTATTCGTGCATATACTATCACAGGTGCTAGCTTATTAAAAGTCATTCTTGTGACACTTGCTCTAATACCATACCATTATACAACTTACCATTATACTAAGTCAGTTGAGTTACATAATAATGATTTTGAACCACTAATTAAGCTAGCTATGCTCTTGGGGAGTAAATACTTTAGTAAATGGTTGGAAAACTTAACATAAACACATCGTCTGTTTCTATAAATTGAATGAGCTTTTCTGAAAAAATTTAAAACTTTGTAAAACAATTTATCAATGGTTCAAATTCTTCATTAATAACCCATCACTCCTGAAAACTCCTTAAACCAGACGTAATAGTATCAGAGTTCCTTTCGATATCATGTTTAATCTATTGATCTTTTTTATGCTTAATTGTTCGTCAAGTTATGGGCTCGGTTCATACATGTTCCCATTACTATATGGATAACTAAGAAAAATAATAGCGCTAATTCTACTACTATCTGTTTGTAGATAAATAAAACTATCCAAGCTTCTCCACCTTCTCAGGTATTGGCAATGACCACACCTTTGCCTTTTAAGCTGCTTGCCTTTGTTGTATGTCATTTTAAGGAAATAGGTGAGATTCCTAAGAATCCCAATAGTAACCATAGACAATCATAAAATATGCAACTTTATGAAGCATTCAAAATAAGCCATCCAATAAGAAATTAGCATATTCACTAAGCAGCATGATAATTGAATATTTCATACACTACTTTTTGTCTCTTGATTTATAATTTAGGACTCTTTAGCTAATAAATAATGGCTTTTATACTTATTTGGGCCTTGGGCCTTTTATTATATTTTAGCCATTATTTAATAATAAATTCCAGTTTTACATTGCTTCACCATTTTTACCATAACTCTTGAACCAGACATCGGATTTGCCTCATTTTTGTCTCATATTTCAGATGATTCAGAGAGCTACAATTGTTATGAAGACATGAAGAGCAAATTCGGACAAGAGGGCGGTTGATTTTGGAGCCGAAGTCATATGTATTTTTGGGCTCGAATTTTGTAATTAAAGCCCATTTTATTTTATTTTCGTTCGGGCCTGACTTGTGGATTGGAGCCCCATTTTGTTTTGCCATTTTAGGTTAAGTGAGGCAGCAGCCACAAACACATTCTCATTCACGTTTTTAGATAGTTTTGAATCAAATACAGAAGTTTTATTTTCTCTCATCTGTTCTTCCTCTGTTCATCGTGTTCTTCGTGTTCATGATGAACTTCTTCATTTCTGTTCGATTTTCGTTCGCATAATCATGACTAGCTAAGCTCTTGTGATTAACCCATGGATTGAGGATTCCACTATCCGAGGACTCGTTCTTAACGGTAACAAATTCGTTTCGTTTTGTAATTTCGGATTCGATTTACTTTTGGATTGGGTGTTAGATTTAACGCCCGATCGACATTTCCCAAGGACGTAGTTCGAACTAGGTTAAAGTATCATTGTACGATCGTACGCAGATACGCCACCGATTCGAATAAATTCTGACGATTGTTCGGTTGAGGGAATTTCTCTGGCAAATGCGAGATTTCGGTTTGCCCAGTCGATCACGAGTTCGGTTATAATCTGTTTTCGTCCGAGGAAGGGAAGTGGTGGAATTCAAAATCCTGGGTTAATCTTCGTTTATCTGTTTAATATGTGTTTACTTCGTTCTGTTATGTTATTTCATTTTTATTCTCTTTGAATCAAAACCCCCAATTTTTTACCGTTTTATTGTTGTTCGAATTGAACCGATCATGCTGAATCGTTGGGAAACGACCCAGGTTACATTATACCGCAAATCCTTGTCTAATCTGGTTATTTTGGGAGATTACGGCAAATCTCTGTCAAAATATGGCGCCGCTGCGGGGAATTTGCATCGGTTTGATTAGTAACGGTAGTGTAAATAGCTTCGTTTTTCGTAGTTTAGGTGGTTCGGGTGACTGGACGTAAATTTTTTCTGACCCGCATCACTCAAACCAGGTCTTATTCACAAGGAATTGGGCATTCTAAGAAAGAGTCACTCTCCTTAGGAGTGAGGTCTACCCTATTTTCCCATAATTCCAACGTTTAGACCACTTTTTCGCTGTTTTAATTTCCGATTTCATGATTTCTACTAGTCGGTTTTTTCGGAGTATCTCCGATTTGGCTGAATTTTGGTACAAGTGATAGAAAATGGCATATCTCGCAACGCACATAGAAAATCTTTGATTTTCCATGTGCTAAGCTCCGTTTTGCCAAATTCCATCGTTTAGACCACTTTTTCAATTTTTGAAGTTTTTTTATTCCATTTTTGGGTTCCCCAATGGTCTAGGAGTTGCCCCGTCCAAGTCCCAAAAATTTTAAAAATCATTTGATAGTGTTTCTGGACTTGTTTAGGTCAATTTCTACCATAGGTTTTTGTTTTTGTGTTTGCTTTTGTGTGTCCTAGTGTTTTTATACTTTATACCACTTTTAGTGGCATTTTCGTAATTCGATTGGCTGGTGGCATTTTCGTAATTCTGATTTTTTTGCAGATTCTGCCTTATGACTATGCTTTGCATGAGTACTAGGAGCACTATCAATCCGAAAGACTTGTTGCCATTTGATCCCGAAATTGAAAGGACAATTCTTACCGCTAGAAGAGTTGTTAGGCTAAGTCATGGGATTAATACCGAATTGGACATTGCACTTGAGTCGATTGTGGCCATTCGATTGTGTCCATACCGTTGATCTCTCGATTGTGTTTCGATAGTACTTCGATAGTCTTATTGTTTTCACGATTCTAGTAGCAATTTTCCTAACTCGATATTATGGCGGAAGAACAGAAAATCGTCCTACTTTAAAGGAATTGAATGAACCTGATGTTAATTATCAACCTTTGTGCATTCAATATCCTGCCCTTGCTGCTAACTTTGAGCTTAAATCTGGTCTAATACATTTGCTGCCTAAGTTTCATGGTCTTGCAGAGTGTGCCATTAAGCATTTGAAGGAGTTCCATCTAGTATGCAAGACAATGAAACCGCATGCCATTGATGAAGATCAAATCAAGCCGAGAGCTTTTCCTTTCTCATTGGAAGGTGGAGCCAAAGATCAGGTTGTTGTACCTTCACCTTCATCTATTGGGAGCTCAATGAGGTTCGTAGGTTATTTATGGAGAAATATTTCCCTTCTTCAAGAGCAACTGCGATCAAGAAGGAAATTGCCAACATTAAGCAAGTCAATGGGGAGACTTTGTATGAGTACGGGAGAGGTTCAAAAGGTTGTGTGCAAGCCGTCCACACCACCGATCTCCGAGAAAGACTTGATTACCCATTTCTATGATGGTCTCGCTACCGTAGACAAAGGTTTGGTGGATGCTTCTAGTGGTGGGGCTCTACGTAACAAGACACCCGAAGATGCCCGAGAATTGTTATCCGAGATGGCGGCCAACTCTCGGAATTTGGCACTAGGGCCAATAGTACTCCTGTTTACCATGTTCAAACACCTCCAAATCCGAAAGATGATTCTCGAGAGATTAGAGAATAGACTTGATGATCTGACCTCTCCGGTGAGGCGGTTAAACGTGACACGACGACAAGTACAATCTTCTCCTCTTCGATTGGGTACTCATGTGGGTTCTGTTCGACCCTTACCATTCTACCATCGACTCTTGCCCTACCTTGCATGATCCCGCTTTATCAAGACCCGCGGTAGCTTCAATGGGAGCTTTTCCAGGAAAGCCACAATACCAGACGAGAATAATGCCTTCTCCAACACCTACAATCCTGGTTGGAGAAATCACCCCAATTTCCGTTGGAACCCGAATCGAACCGAGTAACCAATATCAGCAAAATTCGGGAATTACCAACAGAGACAAGATAGACCACGAGAATTTTCCACAAAGAATCTGCACCTCCTTTGCCTTTGTTAGCACCACCTCCTCGACCAGCCATATGTGCACCTCCACGTGCAACACAACAACAAAAGCTAGTAGTAGTGGTAGTGGTACTGGTGGTTCCTCCCTTGAGGATATGATGAAGCAATTTGTCACGCCCAATATGCAATTCCAACAAAGAACCGACACTTCCATTCGTAGTTTGCAAACACAAAGATTGGGCGGTTGGCAACCTCATTGAACCGCTTCAACCTCGGGATCCAACACTCTTCCTTCACAAACAATTCCTAATCCTAAGGGGAATGTGAGTGCTATCTCCCTTCGTTCGGCAAGCAATTGGAGGAACCTAAACCCACTGCGATGTGACTTCCACATCGAAAGAGAGTCGAAAATGTGAAGATTGACTCTAAAAATAAAAAGGCAAAGGTGCAGCAAGGTGACGATGAAGACATCCCCATTCCTCTTCCTTTCCCTCGAGAGCGCTTCAATCTAAGAAGTTGGCGTAAAAAGCACAAGAGAAGGATATACTTGAGACATTCGAAGAGTAGAGATCAACATTCCTCTCTTAGATGCAATCAAACAAATTCCTAAATATGCCAAGTTTCGAAGGAGTTGTGCACCAATAAGAGGCGACGAAGGGGAGTGAACGAGTGAGTTTGAACCAGAATGTATCGACTCATCCAAATAACGATGCCTCGCAAGTGCAAGGATCCGGGGACGTTTTCTATCCCTTGCTATTTTGGTAACTATAGATTTGATGATTGCATGCTAGATTTAGGTGCTTCTATTAATGTCATGCCTCGCATCTATTTATAAATCTCTTGGTCTTGGTCCTTTACGTCCTACATCGGTGTTGTTGTTCAGCTAGCTAATAGGAGTAATGTTCATCCTTCCGGTTTAGTTGAGGATGTATTAGTCAAGGTTAATGAACCGATATTTCCGCTGATTTTTACATCTTAGATATGGAGGATGAGTCTCCCAAGTAGTAGATCACCTATCATTCTAGGGAGGCCTTTCATGAAAACAACTAGGACTAAGATAGATGTGCATTCGGTACTCTTTCCATGGAGTTTGGTGATATATCTCGTGAATTTCAATATTTTTGATGCCATGAGACATCCTAGGGAAGAACATTCTGTTTTCGCATTGATGTGATTGATGATGCCGTGGATGATGTTATTGCCGATTGGTGTCTTGATTATCCCGATTTTGCATCTCGAGAGTGATTCTCCCATTTGTGCATGTCTTGATAATGAATGGTGCTCTGTTTGCACCGATTTGCTTAATGCTTTGCATTATTTGGTGATTCGACTTGCTTGGTGATTCTACATTACATGTGGATTCGATATTGATTCCGAGTTTGAGCTTCACCCCGATCCTAATGTGCATCCCGATTCGATTTTGATGAGCTTAACTCGATTTTGATGAGCTTGATTCGATGTTAACATTGAGCCGTATAGACACAAATCCTTGTTTCTTTGAATGTGGTTTCGTGCATTTCCAAGTGTGATGACATCGAGTTGTTGCAACAACCACCCAAGCTTCTTCCCTCCACCGAGCAACCACCCAAGCTTGAGTTGAAATCCCTTCCGATCACCCGAAGTATGCATTTCGGAGGTGGATGAACAAGTTGCCGATCATTGTGGCAAATAATCTTCTTCCCGACCAAGAAGAGAAGCCGCTAAGCTTATTGAGGGCGAACAAGAAAGCCATTGGGTGGACATTAGCTGATATTGTTGGCATCGCCCTTCCATGTGTATGCATCGCATTCTATTGGAAGAGGACTCTAAACCGGTGAGGCAACCCCGCAGACGCCTTAATCCTCTTATCCTTGATGTGGTGAAGAAGGAGGTCACTAAGCTTCGCAAGCCGGTATCATCTATCCCATTTCGATAGCCGGTGGGTTAGCCCGGTCCCAAAGTGGTTCCCAAGAAATCCGAGTTACCGTGGTAGCCAATCGGAAGAATGAGCTCATTCCTACTCGAGTTCGAATAGTTGGAGAGTTTGCATCGACTATAGGAGACTCAACCAAGCCACTCGCAAGGATCATTACCCTCTACCTTTCATTGATCGATGTTAGAGCGATTGGCCGGCAAGTCCCATTACTCGCTTCTTGATGGCTACTCCGGATACTTCCGGATCCATATTGCTCCCGAGGATCAAGAGAAGACGACTTTCACATGCCCCTTTGGAACATATGCCTACCGAAGGATGCCTTTTGGCCTTTGCAACGCACCCGGCACCTTTCGGCGTTGTATGGTAAGCATTTTCTCGAGTTTCTAGAGGACCGCATGGAGGTTTTTATGGATGATTTCACTGTATATGGGTCTGATTTTGATGCATGCTTGGCTAATTTGTCTAGAGTTTTGCATAGGTGTATTGAGTCTAATCTTGTGCTGAATTATGAGAAGTGTCACTTTATGGTTGAGTCGGGTATAGTCTTGGGACACATAGTGTCTAGGAAAGGGATTGAGGTAGATCCCGCTAAGATAGATGTAATTACTCGCTTTGCCTTACCCCGCATCCGTGCGGGAAGTTCGCTCTTTTCTTGGTCATGCGAGGTTTCTATCGGCGTTTCATTCGGGATTTCGAAGACTGCCCGACCCTTGTCCAACCTTCGCATAAGGACACCGACTTTGTATTTGATGATGCTTGCAAGGCGGCCTTCGATCATTTGAAGCGTTGCGACTACGCCCCCAGTGATCCAAGCCCCGATTGGTACCTCCCTTTGAGTTGATGTGTGATGCTTCCAACTATGCGGTTGGTGCTATCTTGGCACAAATGAGTTGATAGAGCATCTCATGTGATTGCATATGCCTCCAAGACTTTGGATCCCGCCTTGATCTAATTACACCACTACCGAGAAAGAGTTGTTGGCTATTGTATTTGCTTTTGATAAGTTTAGGTCATATCTCGCTAGCAAGTAGAGTAATTGTTTTCTCTGACCATGCTGCTTTGAAGTTTCTTTTGAAAAAGACAGATGCTAAGCCACGACTCATCCGGTGGATGTTATTGCTCCAAGAGTTTGATGTTGAGATTCGAGATAGAAGTGGAGCACAAAACTGGGTCGCTGACCACTTGAGTCGCATCACTCATTCTCCTCTCACCCCTCTTCTATTCGGGATGATTTCCCGATGAGCAGCTTTTACAAATTTGCAAGGTAAGCTTCCATGGTATGCTTGATCTGGTTAACTACTTGGTAGCCGGTGTTTTGCCTATAGATTCCACTAGGGCCCAAACCCTTAAATTAAAGAGTGAGTCTAAATATTATGTTTGGGATGACCCTTATTTGTGGAAATTTTGTAGTGACCAAGTAGTTAGGAGATGTGTGCCGATCATGAGTTTCACTCTATATTGCATTTTGCTCATGCTTCGCTCATGGTGGTCACTTTGGACCCCAAAGAACTGCTAGGAAAGTGTTAGACAAAGGATTATTTTGGCCTTCCTTGTTTCATGATTCCCATCTCGTTTTGTAAGTCATGTGATAACCGTCGGAGAGCGGGAGTATTTCCCGTAGGCATGAGATGCCCTAACCCTATATTGTTTTGTGAGATCTTTGATGTTTGGGGTATTGATTTTATGGGTCCATTTCCTGCTTCATATGGTTATACTTACATACTGGGGGGCCGTTGATTATGTCTCAAAATGGGTTGAGGCGAAAGCCACCCGGACTAATGATTCTTCTCGTGGTGGTGGATTTTGTTAGGTCTAACATTTTCTGCGGTTTTGGCATTCCTAGAGCTATTATCGGTGACCAAGGCTCCCATTTTTGCAACCGAAGCATGGGTGCCTTGTTACGCAAGTATGGAGTGCTTCACAAGGTCTCCACAAGATACCATCCTCAAACCAACGGTCAAGTCAAGTCTCAAATAGAGAGATTAAGCAAATCCTTCGAAGACTGTTAACTCTACCCTAAAGATTGGAGTAAGCGATTAGAGGATGCTTTGTGGGCATATCGCACCGCCTACAAGACTCCGATTGGGATGTCTCCTTATCGGCTTGTCTTTGGTAAGGCATGTCATCTCCCGGTTGAGTTGGAGCATCAAGCCTATTGGGCCATTAAACAAAGTGTAACATGGATTTGGCCAAGTCTCGGGATGGAGCGAAAGCTACAATTGCAAGAGTTGGATGAGCTTAGATTGGATGCCTATGAAAGCTCACGGTTATACAAGGAAAAGACTAAGGCATTCCATGATAAGCATATTCTGAGGAAAGAATTTTCTGTGGGCCAGAAAGTTCTTCTGTTTAACTCCCGTTTGAAGTTTATGCCTGGTAAGCTTCGATCTAAATGGGATGGCCCTTTTGAGATCACTAACATTTTTCCATTTGATGTCATGAGCTATGTGATCCACCCACAGACGAACCTTTAAGGTTAATGGGCATCGCCTCAAGCCATTTCATGAGGGATCCCAAGAAGCGGCGAGGAAGCGAGAGATTCTCCTCATTGATGCCACTTATCCTCCATAAACCCCTTGGGGAGTATTCATCTTTCTCCCTCTTTCTTCTATTTGTTTTCCTTTTTCTACTTTGCTTTTTGAAATAAATACGGTCTCTCTTTCTATGATTGCTCCATATTATGAACTTGGACATTCGGTTTTAATGGATCATTCCGTTTGGTCTCGTCATTCTTGACTCTTCGATTACATGTCTTGGTAGTTGATTTGATGTTGTTGATTGCCTAAGTTGGTATTGACCTAGTGAGGTTTTGGGCCTGCATGAATGGAATTCATCTTTTGCCATTCTTTCTTTCATGTGTGCATCTCGCTCATGATTTGTGTTCTCTAGAACTTGCTCCTTTTCTTTTTGAAACTACACTTTTCACTTACGTGCATAAGTATGATGGAAGCTTGTTTTCTTTCTTTTATTTTGCCCACTTTGGCCAAATAGCCTTTCCCGTGCATTATGATTCCTTTGTTAGCCCCTTTGTGCCTTTTTGCCCATTCTTTTCTGAGCCACATTACAAGCCTAAGCGTAAAACCCATTTTACTCTGCACCTTGAAAATTTATTGAGCATTGGTTTACTTTGGTCTTGTGGTTAAGTGTGGGGGTTGCTCAGGAGTGCAACAGTTTAAGTGTGGGGGGAGATATTTTATTTTGTCATTGTGATTATGTATATAGTATACTTTCATTTTCAAAAAAAAAAAAAACAAAACAAAAAAGAGAACAAAAGAAGAAGAAAGAGAACAAAAGAAAAAAGAAAAGAAAGAAAAAAAAAAAAAAGAAGAAAGAGAACAAAAGAAAAAAGAGAAGAAATATAGAAAGAAAATACATAGAAAGAAAGGAGATATATAAGTAAAATAAAAATTTTCTTACATAGAGAATGATTGTGTTAATTAGTGCTCTTTTTAATTTCCTTGGTGCTTAACCTCTCATTCCATACTATTACCTACCTTCACCCTAACCCCATTACAACCTTTCATAACAAGCTCTCTTGATTTGTGCATGCATGTGTTATGAGTAGTGGAGACGTAGAAATTGAGCAAGCTTATGGTAGAGCAAATTTCTTGAGTAGAATTTGAGCGATACACTTATTTACCTTAAACACTTGAGAGATTGATTGATTGATTGATTGAGCGCATCATTTGAGAGACCATCTTTTGTGATTAGCATCATTGATTGAGATTACCATGAATTGTAATTTGAGATGAAGGGATTGTGGTCTTGATTGATTGATCTTTTGGAGCTTTGTATCCTTTGTTCAATTTTTGCATTGATAGCAATTGTTAGAAAAGAAGAGTTTCTCCTTTAGGTCTTTTTCTTTGAATTTTGCTCGAGTGCAAAAACATAAGTGTGGGGGAATTTGATAATTGAATATTTCATACACTACTTTTTGTCTCTTGATTTATAATTTAGGACTCTTTAGCTAATAAATAATGGCTTTTATACTTATTTGGGCCTTGGGCCTTTTATTATATTTTAGCCATTATTTAATAATAAATTCCAGTTTTACATTGCTTCACCATTTTTACCATAACTCTTGAACCAGACATCGGATTTGCCTCATTTTTGTCTCATATTTCAGATGATTCAGAGAGCTACAATTGTTATGAAGACATGAAGAGCAAATTCGGACAAGAGGGCGGTTGATTTTGGAGCCGAAGTCATATGTATTTTTGGGCTCGAATTTTGTAATTAAAGCCCATTTTATTTTATTTTCGTTCTGGGCCTGACTTGTGGATTGGAGCCCCATTTTGTTTTGCCATTTTAGGTTAAGTGAGGCAGCAGCCACAAACACATTCTCATTCACGTTTTTAGATAGTTTTGAATCAAATACAGAAGTTTTATTTTCTCTCATCCTGTTCTTCCTCTGTTCATCGTGTTCTTCGTGTTCATGATGAACTTCTTCATTTCTGTTCGATTTTCGTTCTGCATAATCATGACTAGCTAAGCTACTGTGATTGACCCATGGATTGAGGATTCCACTATCCAGGACTCGTTCTTAACGGTAACAAATTCGTTTCGTTTTGTAATTTCGGATTCGATTTACTTTCGGATTGGGTGTTAGATTTAACGCCCGGATCGACATTTCCCAAGGACGTAGTTCGAACTAGGTTAAAGTATCATTGTACGATCGTACGGAGATACGCCACCGATTCGAATAAATTCTGACGATTGTTCGGTTGAGGGAATTTCGGGCAAATGCGTAGATTTCAGTTTGCCCGAGTCGATCACGAGTTCGGTTATAATCTGTTTTCGTCCGAGGAAGGGAAGTGGTGGAATTCAAAATCCTGGGTTAATCTTCTCGTTTATCTGTTTAATCCGTGTTTACTTCGTTCGTTATGTTATTTCATTTTTATTCTCTTTGAATCAAAACCCCCAATTTTTTACTTGTTTTATTGCTTTGTTCGAATTGAACCGATCGCACTCGTTGGGAAACGACCCAGGTTACATTATACCGCAAATCCTTGTCTAATCTGGTTATTTTGGGAGATTACAAAAAATCTGCCACAAAGACAATCATCATTCATCATGGCAACACACAGCCTAATATTTACATAGATTGCACATCAAGCCTTACAGCCCAAGGACATATAGTCCAATAATCATGAAAAATGCATACCAAGACTTACAGCCTCAAGACGTACAGTCCAATAACCACGTTGAATGCATACTAGGACTTATACCCTCATCAGGACTTAAAACCTTAGGACATGCAGTCCAATAACCAAGCTGAATGCACACCAGGACTTACAGCCTTAGGACACATAGTCCAATAATTGAATCGCCTATATATTCATGAAACAAATATAATCAATGGCACAAACAAATTTGCAGAACAATTGCATAATATATGAGATAAAGAATTACTACTTGTTGACCTTCCTGTTACTTTTCCTCTTTCAAAATACTTTTCGGTTGGCTTTCTTTTTTAGCTCAAAAAATGTCAGATCCTATAATATTGAAGTTCATATAGAGATAGGTAATTGATTACTCTACTCTTATTAACATAATTAAAAATTATGTTCTTCTTGACCCACTCATAAATCTTGTCCTTTTTATTTGAAATAGTTGGTCATCATTGATAATCTTTTTCCCTTAAACCATATGTCTACCAAGACATATTAAATGTCTACTTTTCTCTATAACTAGACAATCAATTCAACAAGCTAACCCTTCAACTTTTCCTAAAACTCTCAAACTCATTGCTAGTTACAATTTACCAAAATATTGTCATTTCCGGCCTTAAGCAAAAAATCTACCTCTAATTCTTCAAGGAGTTTTGAAAAATCATAACTTAATATAGGGAACTTCAAATGAGGTGATTCAAGTTCCTAGTTAAATTTCTATTAGTATACTTAAAAGGAAAAATAATTACCATATCAAATTAGGAATTTAACCTTGCATATTTTGCATAAAAAAATTTTGTGTCACACCCACCAGAATGCCGACATTTTTTACCTTAATCTTACACAGTAGTGTGACAAAATCAGAAATAGTTCGTTATACTGATACAATGAAAATTAAATTTGATTACATAATAGGGGTATGCCTAGGGTTTATACCCCTTTACATTCATTTACAGACAGTGAAAATTAAAACTAACATTAATCACTTTCTCCCCTTGGTTCTTTAAGTTGTCCCTCCACTGAGCCGCCTTCAAGTAATGCTCCCTCTTTGAGCCTTGTGTAGCACTTCTCTTCCTGTGTTCACCTGTCTATTGGTTGGTGTGGAGGGTGAGATTCTGAGAAATCTCAATACCAGACAATACCAATACAATGCATGCAAGATAAATGCTAATGTATGATATACTTGCCTTGCACAAGCTCTCATGTTAGCATAATGATATATTTGCATGCTCAATACTTCATGCATCATACTCATAGCCATAGCATAATCATAAATAGAGCTTTAATCATTCAAGTATGTTAAACATAATATGAAAGCATAGAAATCATACATATACACATAAGCAATAATATAAAATACACGCAAGTAAAGTAAGCCCACTACCTTTAAGGACTACTGTCCTTACTCGAGTTCTTCGTTTGTCAACCGTCAGGGTTGCTTGAAGTTCCTTCATTCTCCTTGTGGCCCTAAGGACATAACCATACCTTTAGAATCAGGGAAAATGAATGTTTATTTTCCTTTCTAACCCTTATTACATTAAGGTATAATTTAGTAACTTAAACTTGTTACTTTCAGCCTTAAAAATCCAGTAATTTGAGATATTTTTAATTAATTTCACAAAAATCATTTTAATGTGCTTCCAACTCACAGGTGCTCTCTGATGAGTCCCCTTTCATGGAAAAATAGTTTCAAAGGTCAAAGCACACCATAATAATCCCAGTTCTTAATTTTGCCCTTACTATCCAGTTAAGCTTCCAGAAAACATGTCTTATCTTTAAAAATTCATATATGGAGTTCTAGGTGTCCAATTTAGGTGATCAGAAAACCTATAAACTCCTTATTAAGTCTAGCTTTTGAGAAAATTGGTTCCATCATTTTATCACATGAACCAAAATTTGGAAATTTGAAATTAAAATATGCCTTGGGATTGATTATGGGAAATTGAGCCTTGATTATTTTAAAAAGTAATTATTAGAATTTAAGGCATATTTTTCCATAAATAAAGGACAAATAGTTAGGGAATAATTTTTTGCCTAAATATTTTGGAGATAATATTTTATGGCCTAGACAAATCAATTCAGAAAGAAAAATCCTTAAATGCAATAAAGAATTAAATTTTGATTTTCTAACTAATGTTTGCAATTTAAGTAAGAAAGGACCAAATTGCAAACAAGAGTCTTGTAGGGAGTTAAAAGGGGTATTATTTTTAAGTAACACACTCTCTCTTCCTTGCTCTCATCCGTCATTTACATACACAAATACACTCTTTCCTTCTCAATTTTTCAACACCACGTACTCCCTTCTAACAAAGACCCACGTGTTTCTTTCTTTCCTTGTATGACGACCACGTACACAAATAGCGCGCACACACACTTTTGTTGTTTTCATTCCAACCTTCTCATGCTCATTACATCCTTCCGGCCAACTTATGCATGTCACACCCACACACACAACACAATCACTCCCTTAACTTATTCTCTCTTTCACGGCTCAACAACACACACGCACATACACCTCCTTCATTCATTTCCTTTCAGCCAACCCATATTAGCTCCCTCACCCACTCCATTCCATTTCCCTATCGTCCAGACCAAGCCGAGGAGGAAGAAGAGAGTCAGAGAACTGGAGATCATCAAACCACAAATGTTTTCAACTCAGGTAGGTTTCCAAAACAAGTTCCCATCTGATTTTTCTGCATCTATGGGGATTTTGAGAGTTGTTGATGGGTGAAAATCATGGTTTAGAAAGAAAGAGAGTTCATATCAATGTTTAGAGTCCATACATGTTGGTTTTCCTCCAGTATTGTTCATCTTTGTAGTTGTGAAGCCAAGCATGTCGGTTATATGCATGTGGTGACTGATTTTTGGAAGCTTTGAGTCATAAATGTAGTGCATATTTTGTTCTTCACCTCCGCAACATGGTCCAAAAACAAAGCATAATGTGCACATAATTTCCATAAGTTAGAGGTTGAGTTTTTCTCTAAAATTTTTACAGAGATAGTACTCTCCTTAAGGTTTAAAATGAGCTTTGGATCACCTAAAATGGAGGTCTATAACTCTAGTTATAATGTTTGGAAGTTGAGCTAAAAATCTAGAAATTGTTGATATGATTCTCGGAGCATGAAAATAACGTGGCATTTCGGACCAAGTAAAAAAAAATCAAACAAATGTGAAATTTTTCAGATAAATAGTAGACACATAGAGGTTTAATTTGATAGATAGTTTGTTGAATTCGATAAGTATTGAAGGAATTATCATTCTTCAAAAATTGGTCAAGAAATCTTGAAAATTATTGACATTGCTTGTGTTTTTCGAAATTTGGAAATTTTCTCAGCCATAAATCAACTTGGTGACTTTAATTTATAAAAATAGACTTATCAAGGTTTAATTAGAAATTGGAATCACTCCATTTGGAGTTATATCGGTCAATTTATGAATTTTCTGAATTCCCCGAAAAGTTAAAGACTGAATTTTTTATAAGTCTTAAAACAAATCACACAAGTTGTTAATTGTGTATAACGTTCAAGGCAAAGATTTCCTTGGATATATTGAAGGGTTAAATGGCTGAGACGATATTTATTTCATAGTGAATAGTGTCTAATTAAATAAGTCTCAATTGGTATTCATTCCTAGTCATAAGGATACTAAAGGACAGGTATTTTGGGGTGGGTCTAGAGAAGAAATAATCTTAATTATGTTATTAAGATTAAATTGGATAATGACCTATCTTTATATAAATGTAATTTACAGGAACTCCCAAGCCCGCTTGCACCGCAAATTCCTTGGACGCAATTAAGGTTAATACAGCATCAGGTGGTAACTCTAACTTTCTATGTTTGTGTATGGTAAAATGCGATGATATATGTAATGTGTTTTATGAACATGTTTGAGTGCATGTCTTCTAAGTACTTTGTTTTTGAACTGTGTTATAAGGTTGTCTCGTATACTTGAGTTAAATTCCTGATGGTGGTAGTTAATTTATACATATGCTTGTACACCAATTATAGAGGTTAACATGTTACCCTGAGATTCATTCGTGAATCTCAAACTTGAATAAAGGTACAGAAGTTCTTCGGAAAGAAAGGAGGAACTCGGGAAGAGTTCATTTTGTTTTGTATATAGTTATGTTGAAGTTATTTGAGATGATGTATTGCAAGTGTATGCTTAATTTAATTTTGGGAAAGATTGTAATTAATTATCCTAGTGGGGATAAAGCTTTATTTCAAAACCAACCAAGTTAAGTTTTAAATTTTTCACATTTTATCAATCACTCTTTCATTCAAACCACATCCATACGCTCCTGTGTGTGTTAACTCTGATAATGAGTGGGAGATATAAGGGAGCGTTACAAAATTCATTCCCAGTTTCCAAAAACATTAGCACCGTCTAGTGAGTTTTCTAGAAACTTAACATGTCTTAACTTCAAAAATTGGTATCTCACTGCACAGAGTTCTAAAAATTACCAATACATATCAATTTAAAGCTCTATGTGTCCTCTTGCTTTCTAGAAAGTTCTAGAATTTTCTGGGTTCGGTTACCTATTCAAATTCCACACACAAGATCTTTGCCTTGTTTTGTAGAAAATATGGTCATTTTTTTACAATTTATTGCTCTAGGCTCAAAGCTAAAAAAAATACAAAGTACCCACTATTTTAAAGTTACGTGTGTCCTCTACCTTTCTGGAAGGTTTCATAAATACTGTCAGGCAAAGCCCTGGTCACAATCTAGAGAAGTGGGTCTTGCTTCAAATATTAAGTACTCAATTGACTCCCGAATCTAAATCGAATTAAATGTTGTTACTTATGGGGGGATTACAAGATAACTAGTGAATCATGTCTTGAAATGCCGAGATGACTTATCCGCTGACTTTCTACAGAACAACAATGATAGAAGACCGTGAAATCAGTTGATAAAGTTATTGAAGACCCTTCTTCACAACTGATGGCAATGTTAAATACAATCAATAAGAGGTTCGATCACTTAGAAGCTCAAGTAAACCAATCTAATGGTAGACACATGGGAGTAAATGCTATTCATGCTCCTTGTGATTACTATAGAAATGGCCATGGTAATGGAGAATGCCTCATAACTCAACAGATGGAGCCGTGAATTATGTTGGAAACTACCGTGGCAACAACCCGAACAATCCTTATTCGAACACCTACAATTCGGGTGGCGTAAAAATCCTAACCTTTGGAAAAATGGAGCGACTCTTAATGAAGCATCAACCTCAATTATAAAACAAGTATCACCTCCTGGGTTCTATCAATTTGAAAAGGAAGTCATTCCTACCTAAGAACCTAAATCTGATCTAGAGGAAGTGATATCTCGGCTTGCAAGTTTTCAATTAAAGAGTACTCAGGAGCAACTTGCTATTAATGCAAGAGTAGAATCATCTATTGCAATAGTAGACTCATTTATTGCAGGAGTAAACTCATCTATCAAGAATCATTCGTTAATTAATGAATGAATGAAACAAAAGCCCGTAAAACACAATGCTTCTCATAGTTTTCAGTTTAGTGAGAATTTCTCATGGGAATGAAAGTCGTGAGAAACATTCTTAATAAAAAAATTCAGAAGCTTATGAAGAAGAAGTTCTCCGATTGACTTTCAATTCCAGGAGAAATTCTTGATGAAAAGGAAGACGAAAAAAAATCCGTAACTTAATTTCTGGTGACAAACACATGAAATCACCAACATATATAAGAAAATAAGTATAGAACTTTTCACACATCCGAAGATCCAAATCAACATCGTAGTTTCCAAGGCATGCACAACATATAAAATGAAATATTGTAGGAAACTATATTACACACACACACACAAACTTTAAATGATTAATATCCAAGGACACAATGAATCCTAATGATTAATGTCTTACGTACCTGGTCATAAATTATTGTAATCGATGAGTGAGCCCCCGCTAAAACTCAAAAGTCGTACATTTGCTTGATGAATAAACTATATGGACATAGGCAAAACAATATTCATCCTAATTTATATATATATATATATATATATATATATAGTGCGTGCGCAATTCAAGAAAACGTTTAGTACTAGCTAAAATTGGATTTCTCTTCACCTAGCTATAATTTGTCGCTTTATCATTTATTATTATTATTATTATTACTTATTTATTTATTTTGTGGCGGAGACGTCGCTTTATCTTCAAGATTGTGATAACAGTCGTAAGTATGCTAAATAAGCATACAATTGTTCTTGCTCTTAAAACTTCTCTCTTAGATATAAGCATACAATCATATGCACTAGGAGGCAAAATTGTAGGTTCAACAATCCTTCTTGTAGTTGTATCATCCAATACATCATCAACACCTTCACGAGCATCAATCAGGATAAAAGTGTCTCGACTGGAATCTACGTTCTTCTTCTTGAAGTATTGTTTGTATTCTTCATCCTCCTCCTCCATCCGAGTAAGGACTTTGACAAACTTAACAACGCTCTCAAGCATAAGGTATGTTGAGTTCCACCTAATGACATGATAGAAATGAAAAACAATTAAACATCAATACATTATCATATCAAAGCTCATTCAAACAAATTATTAAAAAAATTACCTCATGGGACAATCCAAGGTAAGAAGGCTTTTTGATTCAACTCGTTCTCTTTTAGCCAACATTATGAACTTACGCTTCCTTAATGGAGAAGATTTAACATATTCTACTGCATGTCGGATGAGCTCAATAGACTTGTTCATTTCTTTTAGACCTTCAGAAACAACCAAGTTCAATATGTGAGCAGCACACCGCATTTGCAAAAATTCCACATCACATACCATTGCAAAACCATCCCAACTCTTGAAACGCTTTTTTAGGATTGCAATTTCAAAATCATTGGCAGAAGCATTGTCAACTGTGATCGTATACACTTTGTCAATGCCCCATTGAAATAAGCAATCCTCAATTTGTTTGGCAATTGACTCACCTCTATGATCTTTAATCTCACAAAAATTTAGAATCCGTTTCTCGCAAAATCCAATCATCATCAATCCAATGTGCAGTCAAACACATGTAGTTGTTATTTTGCATAGATGTCCAACAATCGGTTGTGAAAGACACGACTTTCAAGTCTTGAAATATTTTGTCAAGATATTTGCTTGTTCTTTATACATGCCATAGCAATCTCTAGCAGCTGTCCATCTTGATGGCATTTGAAATTTAGGTTGAAACTCTTGCAAAAGTTTTGTCAACCCCTCCTTTTCCACAGCTCGGAAAGGCACCTCATCCTTTATGATGTACTTAGCAACAACCTTTCTACCTCGCTCTTGACTGAATAAGCGATGAGTCATTGTTTGATTTGTCATAGCTGCAAACAAGCTTGACCTTTGCTTGCTTTGTTAGGATTATTTGGACACTTGCCAAAATGTCTCCATAATTGTTTAGTGCCATCTTGCGAAGGATGACTAGCATAAGTTGCTACACAATAGTTGCACTTTGACCTATGTTTTCCTTTAATTTCAGCAAGTGGCAGCCTTGTAAAATGGTTCCATATATCGATGACTCTTTCCTTTTTTTTCTAGGTTGGGAATCATTATCTTGTCGCTCATTCATCATCTCATTCTCAACATGGGCAGCAATACATTATGCTTCATTACTAGCTTGAGTAGCTTCCCCTTCCCTTACAACACTTGGAGCTTGCCCTTGTACATTATCTAGTGGAATATGTGCCATGCTAATTTCAAGATAAAAATATATAATCAGATAAAAATTCTCATCATCCAAGTACATATATGGCCAAAATAAAAATAAAAAGTTATATTATGAGCTCGAATTAGATGAGCTAACAATGAATACAAAATCAAAAAGGGGAATATTCTCATCAAACAGTGACCCAAATTCTCTATTTACAAACTCATACAAGTAAGGCCAAGAGATGGTGGGGCTGAGAGTGAAGAAAGCAACCAGAAGAGTGCAAACAGAAACAGGTCATATTAAATACAGACACCAAGAAGAATATAAACAGGTCATATTATATATCACGTAGGATGCAAGAGAATACAAACAGGGAAAAAATGAAAAAGTAACTAAAAAAACGTTTAACATACAGAAACTCGTTTATCAGGCGAGCGTGAGAGGGAGCTGTTGTGGGAGAAAGGGAGAGGTCACGGCGAGCGCGAGGTGGCGACGGCAAGGAGATATAGCGGCGAGCGGCTTCGGGCGGCGAACTTGAGAGGAAAGGAGATTGGAGATCGACGCCGGCCACTAGGTTGGTGCGTGGTGTGGAACCGAGAGAGATGATTTAGATGAGAGACTGAGAAGTGAGAATGGAGACTACGGCCAGCCAGGGTTTGAAAAATTCAAATGGAAATTGCGTTTGAGTGTACAGGATTAACGCTTACGTCTGCACCTGCTCTGCGCCGCTGAGTGTTTGACCAGCCCGTGATGATGAGAGGCAGTGAGGGTGACAAAGTGAGGGGAAAAGAAAACCAAAAAATAAAAAATAATAATACTAAACGAGTAACGGGAGGGCATGGGTGACCCGCTCGTTAAGTATAAACGGGTAACGGGGCAGCCTGTTCCCGTGACGGGCCCAATTTGGACGGGTTTAAATCTGGGGAAATTTCACGGGGTGCGGGCGGTTGGGCGGGTTGTGGGTAAGTGTCACTTACTCACCCCTAATTGTAGCCTTATTCGATTTGAGAGCTAGTGCACTACTGGGCAATATCCTTTTAGAGTATCTTCTTCTATGCAAAAGTGGTCTTTGAGACTCCAAAAGGATTACAAGCTAAAATAATAATAATAATAAAATAAGGGGCCTATGAGAGTAAAAAATGAATACAAGCCCAGCCAAAAAATACGGAACCTCGAGACTACAAAAGAAGAACAAGCCCAAAAAAATATAAAAGCGAATCTAAGGGGGTGTTTGGATTGAGGGAGGGGGAGGGGGAGGGGGAGATCTTTGGTCTCCCCTTTACTAAATTACCCCGGAAACTTTTCAATATTTCAAAAACATATTCTCAACAAAAAGGAATATTCTTTTCATTAATGGCAATTTGGTCATTTCCTTATTTCCCTCCCCCTTCCCCTCCCTCAAACCAAACATAGCCTAAGACTCAAAGAACAAGCCCATAATATCATATCGAGTCATCCCAAAATGAGTGGAGTGATGAGCGATATCAATTTGAACATAGCGTTCCTTTGTACGATGAGCAGTGAGGGATGTTAATTTTTGCAATAGTGAGTGACAGCATTGCAGTGTCCCTTTGCGGGATATCCGTTCGAGCAAGAGAGATCACTACATTTTCTTCTTTCTCAAATAAGTCACCACCACATCGTCACTTGTTTTCTTTACCCTCTCACATGGGTAGAATTTTGTTTTAAAGTATGGTAGTTTTTCCACTCTGGTCACCGTTATTGCAAACAATATGAAGGGGGAGTATGCAAAAAGAGGTCATGGAAATAGCAAACGGTACGATAAATTTAATGAACGACAACAATTAGAAGTTTCATATCGAAGCTCTGTTCAATGCCAATTGTGCAAAAAAGTTTGGGCATGAGGAAGTATCGCTAGACAAAGCAAAGAGGCGAAAAAAGTGTGTTGATTGAGGACGGTTTCACAAACCAGATACGGACCAGCAATGTTTGAGGGGAAGAAGAGGAAGTGAGATGGAAAATCTTTATTTTTCCTCCAACAAGCCGTGCACAACAGCTTTTTCTCTAGAACCGCACCAGCAGCGACTTCTAAAAAGCCATGCATATTTTGAAGACTTTTGAAGACTAAGTTTCTAGTCTCACAAAAAATATAAGTTTGGTGTACCATTGTAACAAGGGGGAGTGTTATTGCTTCAAAATACTTCTCATACGGTTGTTGTTGTTGTTATTTGCTTCAAAATTGTAACATCCCATTTTTCAAAAGCGGAATAATTTTTTTTTCATCAGAGTAGAGCATCGGAGCGATTGAGTAACTGATTTTATATTCAAAATGTCATAAGTCTGGCTAATTACGGTAGCGACGTTATACCGAGTGTTTTCAAAAGTGAATAACAAAAGAAGAAAGTCTTCACTGAGTCCCTATGCGTGCCGCTTGCCTTTCTCCTCGATCCTCGGTCCTCCCGACCCCGACGCTATGTTAAGAGCCGAGGTTCAATGCCCATTGAACCTCGGGTAACGTAGTTAACCTCATGCTCGTGTAATACGGTATATAGATGACAGATATTCATGACATTACAGCAGTAATCAATACATAAGCACACAGCAGATGCAAGATTAACATATCAACAGTACATAGCACACAGCACATGCACAGTCACCCACGTTTGCACTAACCAGTGCCACGACGGCCCATCGTGTCCTCAGCGCTAGGAAAACTCAACGGCATTATCAAGACTGTAACCCGTATAAAGCTGAATGTATAAACAGGTGATCTAAGCCCCATAAACTTAGTCACAGTGCCTGACCCAAGACCTAGTCTTGTCCATCACTTCATGAATCATTCTATCACATACATGCATACAAGACACATCGAGTTAAAGTTACGGACGCGAACGTACCTTAGTCATGATGTCGGTACGTTGACGTTTGACTGTGATCGTGTTCAACCTATAACGGTAATGTCATATCTATTAATTTCCAATAATTTCCTAGCAGATATCCTAGTCACTAATGACCTTTTTACCCTTGGTAGGATTATCTCTCAACTTATCACATTTAATTCTTCAAAAACGCTGGTCCAGAATTCTGGACAGATTTTTATCTAACTTTGAAAAATCATAATTAATTCTAGAAAAATCGAAACAAGGATCCGTAAAATTCCTTGGAATCCTTAAGATTTCTATTTTCAAGTAAAAATAATCAATTTTTCCCAGATTACACGGACTACTCCCAAGTTTAAAGTTTTGAGCCTCCGCCCAGAATTTTTCCAGAAATTCATAGCCCAACTTTGAGAATTTTTATCTCCCTCTACAGAAATCATTTTAACATGTTCTTTGCATATTTAAAAATCCCTATGAGTCTAATTTAACCATGAATTTTCCCAGAATTTTACGACTATACTTTCAATATGAAATTTTGGCATATTCATCACCGATACCAGAATTTTCAAAACCGATGAAATTTCGTCGGAACTTCGTTACTTTGATGATTTCCTTCCAAAAATTTTGCTATATAACCTCTTTCATCATTTTTTCGAGACTAAGCCAATTTTGACCATAAAAATATGAATAAAATTTATTATAGAATATTTAAGATCTACACTACTTCTATCTAAGAATTCTAAAAACTAAAGACTAGAAACTAAAAACTAAAGACAAGCTTACCTCTTGAAGCTCTTGAACTCCTTCCTCCTTCTTAGAAATCACCACTTGGTGGTTGATTTGGTGTGAAGAATGAGGAGAGGCAAGGCCTCTATTTATAGGGAAAATCTCAAGGTTAAAATGGTAATCTCAAGCCCAATGTGGGCCCCACCATTTGCCTCTTCCTTAATCTCAACCATTAGATCTAAACTTAATCAAGAAGTTTTAATCCTCACCCTTCATTATAAAGCATGTGCTCTTGTGATGTCATCCTTGTGATGTCATCTTGATGACATTATCAAAGCTTAGGTGTCATTGTTGATTAATTTACTTTAATGAAATCTATTTTTGGTTGCTTGATCAATTACCAATACTTTTGAATTCTGTGTATATATCTTGATTAGTAGTTGGATATCAAGATTTATGGTCTAATTCGATTTTCCTGGTTGTACTAAGCTTATTCTTCAACGTTTGCAAAAATGGCCTTTACTAGGCTTACTTTCGAGGTTAAATTATGTGGGTTCAAGATAAGTCCTTATATTTTCTCCAAGGTTCCTACTTCTTCACAACTATTTAAATTTGTATAAATTCTCACTTAATTTGTTGTTTTGAGTTTTTACTATGTACATCAGATATTTACTGGATTTCAAACCATTATCCAATTTGCTTTAATTCTTTTTTCTCTCTCTCTCTCTCATTGGTCAAAACCTTTTCTCATGGATTAAGCTTTATGAGGCTTAATTAAGGCCTTTGGATTTGGCTTTATTAAATTTAATCTTAGCCCTCCATATCTAATCTTAATTAGTATCCCTAATAAAGTAGTTAAGTGTAATTGTCAAAATATGATTGGTTCTAAGATTAATTAGAAACCACTTCCATGCTAATCCTAGCCCTTCACTAGCCCTTGTTTCTTAATCAAGGTAATACATCCTTAATTATGCCTTTAACATATGCCACTAAATTAATTGTGAATGTTTATGAAAATAATTCAACTAACATAGATTGAATCATCCACTAATTGTTGGCAATTTTCTCTAATTGGTTTAATTATTTCCTTTAATTAATTCAAGTGGTTTCATAACACCCCTTGATTATTTTGGTTACATAAGAACCATGTTTTAACATGATAATTTTATCATACTCTTAAAATTGGCCCTTCAACTTTAATTAATCTATCTTAATAAATTTTAGTATCTCCATAGTATTTTATTGCTCTTATGATTATATAAGACTAGGCTTTAATATGGTAATTTTGTGGTATTTTATGATCCCAAAATAAAATTAGAGAATTTGGTTTTTGATTACCTTAATTCTTAGAGAAAATTCCCTAAATTAACATAAATATGTTACTAAATTTTGAGACCACATATTCACCTATTTCTAATAGGTATTACTTACCAACATATAATGTTTATAATGAATATGAATTTTAGGGTTTTACAAAAATACTTCTCTTACGGTTGTCGTTGTTGTTATTCGCTTCAAAATACTTCTCATACGGTTGTCATTGTGGTTATTCGCTTCAAAATGCTATTTAGTTATTCGCTTCAAAATACTTTTCATATGGTTATTGTTGTTGTTGTTGTTGTTTGCTTCAAAATACTTCTCATCCTTCTCATACGGTTGTTGTTGTTGTTATTTGCTTCAAAATACTTCTCATACGGTGGTTGTTGTTTCATCATTAATTAAATAACCCAAAGCTCATAAAACACGATACTTCTCACAGTTTTCAATGCAGTGAGAATTTGTGGTTGTTGTTGTGAGAATCATTAATTAAATAACCCAAAGCCCATAAAACACGATACTTCTCACAGTTTTCAATGCAGTGAGAATTTCTCATGGAAAGGAAAGTCGTATATGAGAACCATTCTTCATCAAAACTCAAAAGCTTATGTAGAGAATAGTTTATACTGATCAGCTTTTCAAATCCATGAATCTTCTGCTGAAAAGAATGATGAAAAAGAAAAAGCATGCCTTAATTTCTCACGACAAACACATGAAATGACCAACATGTAAGAAAATAAGTATTGAACTTCATCTTACAAAGATCGAGACCAACATCACTGTCTCCAAGGCATGCACAACATATAAAATATTTCATTAAACTGTATTACGCACAAAAACATCAAATGATGAATGTCTCATGTACCTGGTCTTAAATTATTGTATCGATCAGCGAGCCAGTGCTTAAAATTCAAAAGTCGTTCATTTGCTTGATGAGTAAACTACATGCACATGGTTGCAAATAATATCGATCCTAATTTTTATATATAGTGTGTGAGTGCAATTCAAGAAAACACGTCCAATGTACGTGCCAGCTGAAATTGGATTCCTCTCCACCTAGCTGTAATCTCTCACTTTATCTTCTTTTTATTATTACTACTACTACTACTTATTTGTTTGTTTGTTTTGCGGTAGAAAAGTCGCTTTATCTTCAAGATTGTGATCCGTCCTAAGTATCCTATCCAAGGATACAATTGTTATTGCTTAGAAAATATTTTATAGTGTAGCGCCGTCTCTAAAGCTTACCCTTGGCCAAATATTTGAATTCGCTTTTACTGCTAAAGGAAGCCACACATATTGTTGTATTTCTTGCAGCTTCTATAATTTAACTAAATTCTTATCCGACCCTCACGACGTAACCGTCACGTTTACTTGATTTTCTTGTTTACTTATTTTATTTATTGCTATTTCATTCGATAACTCAATTTGTTTTTTATAATGACTATGTGTGTGTATGCGCGATTAATCAAATAATAGACAGAAGTGCCAATATAGTTTACATTTGTAAATTAAAATCCCGAAATATTTGATCATGTTTTGCAAGCTACTCCCACGGGTTTTTTTTTTTTTTACAAGGAAAAAGTACTAAAATCACATATTTGAAAATATTAGTTAAAAGTAATAAATATGTAAGATACATATTTTTCTTTTCAATTATGTGCGAATGTAAGAGAAATAATGAGTGAAAATTTGTTACAGATAGATAATTGTGACATATATTTAGGGTAGAAATAGAAAGACTAATTAAAAATTTTAGACAAAAATATTTCATTCGTTATATCATCAAGGACCACACCCTTATGAGAGGAGTCCATATTATATGCTTATACTTATATGCTTATTAGGTGTTTATACTTCTAATTAGATGTATAAGCATATTTTTTTAAAAAAATTATTTTTATTTATATATTGTATTTATTTAAATTTAAATTATATTCTGCTTTATGAGACTTTTTTGCACCTAGTATCTCAAATTAATTAATTTCCAGTTCTGCATTTGTCTATAACACCACTATTATGAACATTAATTAATTTGAGATACGAGTGTAAAAAAACATATCAAAAAGCAGTATATAATTTAAATATAAATAAATACAATATATAAAAAATTTTAAAAAAATATGCTTATACCTCAAATTAGAGGTATAAGCACCTAATAAGCATATAAGTTTAAGCATATAATGTGGACTCGAATGAAAGAGAGGAGGGACTACTTATTTTATTTCCTTAATCAGTATCGTGTACATGCATTTACTCACCTTTCTATCAGTAGTCATTGTTTGAATTATTTATTTTATTAGCCTACTCATATTCTCCTTCCCACACCTCAATTAATTTCAACTAAACTCCCAACCAAAGCAATGAATGTTTTGTGGAACACTATAAATATATAACCAAACTCTGCTGATTGACATAACAAGAAAACACAACAACGAAACAAAATAACCACCGCAACACAAAATGGCATCAATCATTGTTAACCTTTTGTTTTCCCTCAGTTTATTTTCTTCACTTTTATCAATATATTCTTCCTCTTCTTCGTCTCTAGATTTTTGGTGCAACCAAACTCCTCACCCTATACTACTACAAAAAATAGATTTTACTTCCCCAAAAAGCTTTCATTTTTAAAAAGGGAAGTACAAAATAAAGACTGTGGTATTTTTATAATTATGTACAGGAATTTTGATATATTATGTGTCTCTTTGACAAAAAAAAAGATGCCAAAAGGTACACTTTTGGCGTCCTTTTTTAAATTGAGATGCTAAAAATGCTACATTTGAGGTCGTTGTTTTAAACTAGGACGCCGAAAGTGTAACTTTTGCACTACTTTTGGCGTCCCTTTTAAAAATAGGAAGCCAAAAGTAATCTTTTGGCATCCCAAATTTAAAATTGGGACGCCTAAAGGCATCATTTTTCTCTGACTCAATTGTTTTTCTCCGTTCCTTTTCTCACTCCAAGTCACTTTACTCTTCTTCATCTCCATTCAAAGCCTGTCTCTGTTTGATTTTCTGTTCTCGGCTTGGGAGTGTTGCTACCTCTACCATTCACACTCTTCTCATCGATCGATTCTCTCGTTTCCTGACCGTGCTTTAAATCTTACCTCCGCTATTCACACTCCTCAAATCGCCCTTTTCCAAGCACAAAATCGATGCTCCCGTTGCGGCTTGTGGTGGTGGTACTTGAGAGAAGAATGACGGAAGTCCAAGTTGATTCGCGACTGCTCCCCTCTGTCTCTGATCTGATTTGAGGCTCGCCGATATGAGAAACGGCACTGTGATATATGGTATAAGGAAAGGAAGGTCACTAGAAGTGGAGGTGAGATCTGTTTTAGTGGCAAAGCTCGTCGATGGTCTCAAAATCTGTCTCTTTCTCTATCAGTATGTCTCTAAAAATGTGATAAGTGTGAGAACAAAGGAAGGTCACTCATGATCCGTGTCTCTCAAAACAAAATCCCTCTCTCTCTCTATCTATCTCTAAATTCGTCTCTCTCGATCTGTTTTTGTTTTCAGTGATTTAATATCTTGCAGATTTTTTATGTGTTGTTTTTTGTTTTTGGTTAATTGTTAGGTTTCAGTGCCGTGAAGTGAGATTGTCTAAAGATCGATGAAGACAGAGGGGTTCATCACAAGATCAAAATCAGGAGCCAAAGTCTCTTACGGCGTGGCTAGGGTTCAGCACCATTTCGACATTCAAGCCTTTGTTGGCACCAAAAGTAACTGTCACTAGAACAAAACTGTTTTTTGTGGCGGAAAAATTGTTGGGATCCGTACACGCAGTGGATATAAAGCTTTACGAATCCCTTCTGAGTATCGCTCAACAGCGTTTAAATCAAGGTTAAAGGAACTCGAATCATACCTATGCGCCGAATCAGAATGCTTTTGGTTCGGTTTGAACTGGTGGGCTACCTTCTCGATCAACAGAAGTCGACTCTACGAATCGCCTTCCTCACCGGTATCCACACGAATAATCTCCGAACACGGACGTGGCAGCGTGCTAGCTCCTTGGAACAGTGCGTCTCTCTCTTTTTGCTATAGGGTTTCTCACGGCTTACTGATATCTATCTATTTAATTAAATCCGAGAAATGATATCTATCTATTTAATTAAATCCGAGATACTATATCTCGCTTTAAATTAAACAGATATACGATATCTTTATTCGAAAATTAAATATGAGATACAATATCTCTATTTGTTTTACATATTTAATTTATCAAATAAATTAAATATAAAACAAATATTATATAATAATATTATAATCTCCATTAAATAATATTATATTATTTTCGAATTTAATATATATGTACATATATATTCATCCTAGATTAAATTCAGTATTCATTAAATCTCAGATCTATCTATAATTCAATGAATCTGGACACTTTTGCTCGTGTTGGGTTATTCTTGTGTGCGACCCTGCAGGCCCATATGAGATTAGTAATGGGCCAATACTGTACCAGCCCACATGTCACAAGCAGCCTCTAGCAAGACATTGCGACTACCCAATTCACATAGGGATCGATGACACGATACAACCTATCGTACAACTATGTCACGTCCCTTTTTATCACGCGATAATTTGGTCAAGGATGAGGCATGAATAATGTCAACTACCTGTTCTTGACCATTACTTTCTCAATTCTCGAGTAGTCTAATAATTGAAATAGAAACTTCTTTCCATCGTAGTATGGCCATACATTTCTCAGACTCACTTATCGAGGGGCCCAGTATTATCTTTCTACAAACGTGAGGGACAAATTCCATCTTGACCATTCACATTCCTCCGCATGAAAACCATTGATCCCGATCCCAGCCTTTATCATCACCCAGTCAAAGGTGACTTTTGACTAGGTCAAAGAACAGTGACTCGTCATGTAGAAATCCATGATGATCTCAGGTCATAGGGCGTCGTGACGCGCTTATACATGAGATAAGCTTATGACTAAATCCATGCAAACTTTCTCATAGTGGGCCTGGCCGAGCATCTTGTACTCTTACAAGTGCCCATGACTTTGATTCGTATCTCCATACCTCATCAAAGTCATACTAGTGTTATCTCATCTTCGCTCCCGCGTAGATGACCGACCAGGGACATTTAGGATAATCTATAAAAAGATATATCCAGGGATACAGTTATCAATATAAACATGCTAATGAAATGATAACTAAAAAAGAATACTTTAAATAACATAAATGTCTAAAGTACAATGACTTGCCCCTAGGGCATAATTTCCAACAAAAATTCCCTCACAAAAAACCTATTTTCCGTCGCAAAACTAGTTTGCGGTGGATCGATCGCAAAAATGGGCCTCGCAAATCACTTTTGCGACGGAAAGATGCCATTTTCCTCGCAAATTCTGGAATTTGTGAGGGAAAAGGTTTTCCCTCACAAAATACAAGATTTGAGAGGGAAAATCTTTTCCCTCGTAAATTCCAATCTATTTTAAAAGAAAATATATAAAATCAGAAAAAATAAAATAATTACAAAAATATATATTTAAAATTAGACAATAAAAAGACTTGTATATATCATAAAATAAGTTCTAAGAGTTTACATAGTAAAAACAAAATATTACAAATGGTAACGTTGCGTCCAAAATGAACTAAAAAAAGCTCTAAACGGCAACAGTCTGGTCATCATCATCACCAGTATCGTCATGACCACCAGGAGGCAACCCGTACTGGAGAAGTGCTCATATCTCATTAATCATGTTACACCCCTACCGGCCTCGCCCTTTCGGGTGGCGGGTTAGAGGGATTTCTTATAAACTGTTACCTTTCCTTAGTTATCAGTCCATTTGGATTATGAATCAGAGCGCGAACGACAAAGCATATGACCAGTTTGGACAATTATTGTACTAGTAAAATACAACAAACATAAAGTAAAAGTCCCCGAAAGGTTAAGGGTACAGTTATCCAAAAGGAAATACCAATACCAATATACAGTCATCTAGAAAATAAAATACAAATGATAGGGCATTCCCTATTCTCCACTGCATCGCTGGGCTTTACCTTTTCCAAAAAGGTTCTTCTATCTCAGGCATGCTCTCCTGTGTATACAAGAACATCTGGAGTCCGAAAACAGCCCCAGAGTAATCGTCAATACTCAAATATTAAATGTGTAAGGAGTATGTAAGCTACCATGCCAGATAAAAATACAGAAACATTCCAAACACATACCATATATGCATCCAGATCATACCACAAAAAACACATAACACAATCCAAGAACCCGTATAAATGCCTTACCAAGGCAAGACTCGGTCCTCACCGGACTCAACCCGTAAAGCCGCCCTCACTAGGCCAGCCTCGGACTGAAACTCAACCCGCACAGCCGCCAATTAAGGCCTGCCTCGGACTGAACGTCCTCAACGCTAGGAATCATACTACTCTGTATGCATATTTGGCACAAACATATACAAAGAAAAACACACATGGCAAACACTAACATACAACAAATCACATAAAGATATCTGAGTAAGGCGGTTACTACCTGGTGTGATAAGTGTTGTCCTTAATATTTTATTTGGCCCGTTGACTTCCCAAGGGTTCCTTTGACCTATATATCATTAAAATACACTTATTCAGTATTTACAAAAATGCCCTCACATTTTTCTTGTCAAAACCGAGCCCAAACCAAAATTTTCCAGAAATCAAGTGATTCTGGCCCAACTTCCAAGATTTTTAATAAATTCCAAAAAAATTATATTTACATGAAACCAGCGCCATTTGAACCATTGGAATGTATATTTTCCATTAAAAATATTTCCAGAGTCCAAAAGATTCCAAATATTGGTGTGAAGTTCAATATTTAGCCTCTGATCAGAAAGATCCTGGTGCTTCCAGAGTCGTTTTCAAAAATTATTTTATCTCAGTTGGTAAATAAAAAATATATCGAATTACATATCACAATGATGCCCCAGATGTCTAATTTTCACCTGTAAAATTTTATCTCAAACCAACATCGTTTACTATTTTAAAAACATATTTGAAGTTTCGCTGCCCAGAATCCCAGAATACTGGCAGCAAGCTTCTTCTTTGAGTTTTCGGGGTTTTCAAGTTCGGAAACTTAAACCATAGCTTAACCCCACACAAAATCACGTTTTAAAACACTTTGGGATCATCAAAAACTCAAAAATCAGACCCCAACATCAAGCCCCAACCAGTTGGACGAAAACTACAAGTTTAAGTTCCAAAGGTGCGAGTTTTCGGTGTTTACCCGATTCGAAAGCTTGATTGATGATCCTAGGTGCTTGGAGCTTGATCTTGGCTATGGAGGTTGGCTGGACACTCTCTCCTTCCTCTGAAAATTTCGTGCTCCCCCCTCCTTTAGGAGAGAGAAAACATACATATTTAATAATAGGAAAAGTAACCGATCTGTCTCCGAAAAACCGTGGTAAAACCCCGTCCAAAGAATTAATGGAATTCATCTGGCTTTTCTTGACTTTCTCCCCAAGAAAATCTAGAGAATTCCAGAGGTGTCCAGCTGCTTCCAAGTGTCAAAAACCCTCTCCAAAATATCTAGATATTTTCTTTTTTTGGGGCAAATTACCTGTTTTGGCCCGAAACTTTCAAAAATTGCAATTGTGGCCCGAACTTTTAAATAATTACCAAATTTTCCCCATCATTTCACCTGTCCAAAAGGACCCTTTATGCGCCATTTGGGGCCCACAATTCTGCCCAAGTTAATTTTTCTCCATTTATTCCCATTTTGCCCTTTTTCTTTGAACGTGGGACCCATGGTTTGACTTTTACACTCGTCTTTTCTCTTCCTTTTCTTCATGCAGGTTTTTTCATCATTATGGGGGTTAGGTGGAGCCTCTTGGGGCCCACAAATCTGATCCCTTACATTTAATTCCCTTTTTCCACTTTATCTGTCCAATTTTTGCTTTAAAAGTACTTATCGGGTCCCGTCGGTTACAAAAGATGCTTCTTTTTGCAATTTTCTTCAACTTTTCTAGATATTCTCCCCTGATTGGATATACATATGTGGAACCTTTTTAATTTCTAATATGGCCCCATATTTGTCTCATTCAGTCCAAAAGAAGCCCCTAACTGATCCCTATCGGTTCTTTTTCTACCAATTAATCACTGTGGGACCCGTATTTTGAGTTTGGGTCTGAACATGACTTAAATCACCTGTTTTCTCTTCCCATTTTCCTCAAACATGCAGAGGATCTTTATCTGTCTAGGACATGTCATACTTCCTGAACCAGGCTTAGTAGCCTGCCTAACTTAGGCTTATTCTCAATTTTCAGGTTTCAAAGTTCAGGATATTACAAATCATCTCTCTTTGCTCCCTCACCATCATTCTAACACCTTTACCCTCTTATCTTCTGAAAACCAACATTACGAAGTCAGTTTATTTTTTGTACTTCATTTAAATGGACCCATTTACTCACTGACAATTGTCTGAAACACTTGAGTGTTTTATCGCGCATGTGTGGGTCCAATTCCAGTTTATGAATGACTAGGCCAAAACACAAAATGCTAGGAGCATAGAACGCGTAACTCTTTCAAATCAGTCAGAGGTAACATTTAGACACAAACTTCGTATGGCATTACGAATTATGCTCACCATAATAACATCCACATGCCTACTAAATCGCAATTAACAAGACATGGGAGCACAGAAATTAACAAACAAACTTTCAAGTCTATCAAAAGGACAAAACTAGCACATTTATCAAAAGTAAGGAACATACTAAGCATGTGAAGATAACGAAAGTGCTGCATATCCAATCACCACCTAGAAAAGATTTACCACAACAATCAGAGCATCAGAGTTAATACATCAAGCCATAAAGTTCATGAATTAAACAAGCAGTAAAGTGAGATACATAAATAAAACTTACTGGTTTTGGAGCTTCTAATTTTGTTTGCAGATCAACATGGAAGAAGGTAAATAAAAGGTGGTGTGTAGGTGTCCACATAGCAGAAGGGAAAGTTTGATCTCATCATGGTAACAAGCCACTCTACCCCCAACAAAGAACTTGGGTGTTAGCGCACTTCGTAATGAAGCACTAGGATCCCTTGAATACATTGTCTCGAGCGTAATAGTCACACACAAGAATCAAGATCGAGTTAAGAAAATAAGGCATAATAACAAGACCAAAAAACAAAATGAAAACAATACCTCTAATGGTCAAGTTTACGAAGATCGCCATCATCTTCTCTAAGTTCCACCCTTATGAACAAATTTCTCTTCCTACCCAAACTTAGAGTCAACGGATACACATATAGGTAGTGAAATAGTTGCAAAAAAGGCTCGTTTCTCGTTGTAGTGTGAAAGTCAAAAGCATGGAACTATAAGTTGATAATATAGAGTGCATTAGAGAAGGCACGGCAAACCCAAATAAAATTTTATCTGATATGTCTGCTAAAAATCCAAATAAAGCACCATTCATTTTCTTAGCCAAGTAATAAATATAGAGAAGGAGCAAAAATACACACTACCTTTTCCCCAGAGCGCCAAGACTACAACCTTTCAACGGAGCAAAAATACACACGACGTTACGTTTTGGGAGCGCCCAAAGACCACGGGCCGTTAGTTGACCATCAACTTGATGGAACGCCGATGTAGCGCCGACAAGATGATTTGGACGCCGCGTGGAATAAAAAAATTCAAAAAATTAAAAAAATTAGGAAAAAATTAAAATAATTAGAAAAAAAGTAGAAAATTTTTAAAAAATTAGAAAAAAATTCAAAAAATTAGGAAAAATTTAAAATAATTAGAAAAAATTAAAATAATTAGAAAAAAATTCAGGAACCTACCATTCATTTCTTTAATAATTTAGACACATTCCCGTAAATATTTATAGGGAGAAGAAGCAAAAATACACACGATCTTTTCCCCCAGGAGCGCTCCTTCTCCCATATTTATATTAACATGAATTATTATAAAATTTTCTATGTTTAGTAAATATATAATCTTTTTTCTATAAAAACATTTTCTTATCTCCCTTCCAATATCAATCTAAATTTGTATTTTCTCTAGCATCAATCTAAAATTTTACTAAACATAGAAAATTTTACTAAACATAGAAAATTTTATATTGATGCTAGAGAGAATACAAATTTAGATTGATGTTGGAAGGGAGATAATGAAATGTTTTTATAGAAAAAGAGATTATATATTTACTAAACATAGAAAATTTTATAATAATTCATGTTAATATAAATATTTACAGAACGTGTCCAAATTATTAAAGAAATGAATGGTAGCTTCCTGAATTTTTTTCTAATTTTTTTTTAATTTTTTTCTAATTATTTAAAAAATTTCTAATTTTTTTCTAATTATTTTAATTATTCCCTAATTTTTTTGAATTTTTTTCTAATTATTTTAATTTTTTCCTGATTTTTTGAATTTTTTATTCCACGTCGTCCAAATCATCTTGTCGCCGCCACGTCGAGTTCCATTCAAGTTGACGATCAACTAACAGCTGTGGTGCTGGGCGCTCCCAAAACGTAACGTCGTGTGTATTTTTGCTCTAGTTAAAAGGTCGTGTTGCTGAGCGCTCCTGAGGGAAAAAGTCGTGTGTATTTTTGCTCCTTCTCCCATAAATATACTTCCAATATTCAAAAGCCACTCAAGTGGCTAAGAAGTAGCATTTTCATATTCATGACTCTCAACCCCCCACACATGGCCGACAAATACATTGTGGTGCCAATTTTTCAACCGCACATCTAACTTTCACTTAAGGCATGAACCCGTAGCCTTTAATTTGTCCGATTTTACATAATTCCACAAACTATAATAACACTATAGAATTATTCTCCCAATCATGTGCTCTCAATATCAACAGTCATCCTTGTAAAGAATCTAAAGAAGCCGGAAGAAATTCAATCAAGAAAATAATGCACCTAAAAGACTTAAAAGTAATTGTACGGAAGAAAACTAAATTATCACAATATTAAGGCAACTATAGACGCAACTTGATCAAGATGGATCTATACTCACATCATCGAATTAAAATCTAGATTCCCATGTATATTCATTCCATTTCCGTGCTTCTTTCCCATCATGGAAATTCCACTTGGAGCTACTACCCTAAGGATCATCAAAAGCATCACTAGGGTTTTTTCCGGACGAAGATTCTGCAATATGATCGCTGGGGTCCACAGAGTCGTTTGTACCAATTTCTGACATGTTGTCTATGTCAGCTTGGGAAATCTGGTGCTTCTCTATTTGCAGTCTCAAAACACCTTTAACAGTGTAGAATTAGAGAGAGAAAGGAGAAATATAATCTGAATTGCTTGTCTATTCATGTACATAGTATAGGGTATTTATACACAAGAGAGGGAATAAGAGAGTTAATGAGACATAATGACTCATTATGTAGATTGATTCCCTAATTACTATAATCCTGATTGTCTCTATAATATCTTTCCTAATATAATATACTTCCTAAAATATATATTTCCTAAAACATATATTTCCTAACACTCCCCTCAAGTTGGAGCATAGATATTAATCAAGCCCAACTTGTTACAAAGATATTCAACCCGAGTCCCACTTAAAGCTTTCGTTAGAAGGTCACCCATTGGTCACTAGATCGCACATGCCCGGTGGACACAAAGTTCTCCTTGATCTTATCGCGTACAAAGTGACAATCAATCTCAATGTGTTTCGTACGTTCATGAAACACCGAGTTGGAGGCTATGTGTAGAGCAGCTTTATTATCACACCACAACTTCGCGGTAACGACGTGGCAAGACCAACCTCCTTCATTAACCGGTGAAGCCACACAATCTCTTGTGTAGATTGAGACATGGCTCTATACTCAGCTTCTCGCACTCGACTTTGAAACCACATCTTGCTTCTTACTCTTCCACGATACTAAATTTCCACCAACAAACACACAATATCCCGTGGTGGATCTTCCGTAGCCTCGTGACCCGCATGATCTCGCATCACGTAAACACTCAATCTTGTTGTGGCCATGATTCGTATAGAGAATACCACGACCTGGTGAGCTCTTCAAATAATATAAGACATGTTCCAAAGCTTCCCACCGAGCAACGGTTGGTGCAACCATGAATTGACTAAGCACACTAACGGAAAGGTCACATCGTAAGGTGTTACCGTAAGATAGTTCAATTTCCCAACTAGCCTACGATATCTCTCAGGATAGGCAAACGACTTGATCTTTTCTGGATCAACTTTCGTTCGTACATCCTCAGGTAGCTCATCAAACGGTATGCGGTCATCCATGTCCAAGAAGGGATTAGGAATCATGGGAACGCTACTCGGCGCTCCGAAGTTTCCCAATTTCTTTTAACAGATCAAGAACATACTTCCTCTCAGAGTCAAAAGGATGCCTTTCTTACTTCTCATAACTTCTATCCCAAGAAAGTACTTCAAAGGACCCAAATCCTTTGTTTGGAAATGAGAATTGAGGAAGGCCTTAAGTGATGAGATTCCCAAAGCATTGCTACCCGTAATAACAATATCAAGAACATATACCACTAACAAAATCATTCCAAAGATTCTCTCATTCCGCGATAAAACACGTAATGGTCACACTTACTTTGACTCGCACCAAACTTCTTAACCACAGAGCTAAACCTCGTCAAACCAAGCACGAGGGCTTTGCTTCAGCCATACAAAGACTTTTGAAGATGACATACCTTCGCACGCTCCCCCTGAGCAACAAAACCAGGTGGTTGCTCCATGTATACTTCCTCAAGAAGATCGCCATTCAAGAACGCATTCTTAACATCCAACTGATGAAGATCCCAACCATAATTGGCTGCCATAGAAATGAAGAGGCGAACAGAGGACAGCTTTTGCCACAGAGAGAAGGTTTCCGAATAGTCAACACCATAGGTCCGAGCATAACCCTTGGCAACCGGGCCGAGCTTTCAAACGTTCCAAGGAGCCATCCACTTTCGTTTTGATCGTGAACACCCACTTACATCCGATAGCCTTCTTGCCAAGAGGCAAATCAACGAGATTCCAAGTACCCTTTATCAAGGGCCACCATTTCGTCTTCCATCGCAAAGACGCCAACCGGGATGGGTCAAGGCTTGTTGAGGCTAGTGGGAATTGTGAGAGAGTCTAAGGATGCTATGAAGGAACATGATGGAGGAGACAAATGATTATAGGAAACAAAGGAAGAAATAGGATAGGTGCAAGTACGCTTACCTTTACGTAAGGCAATAGGCAAATCATCGTGAGGATCAAACACTATGTCGATTCAAAGGGTAGAAAGGGAAGGATCGAGTATCAAGGATAGCAGTAACGATACCATGTAGAATTAGAGAGAGAAAGGAGAAATATAATCTGAATTGCTTGTCTATTCATGTACATAGTATAGGGTATTTATACACAAGAGAGGGAATAAGAGAGTTAATGAGACATAATGACTCATTATGTAGATTGATTCCCTAATTACTATAATCCCGATTGTCTCTATAATATCTTTCCTAATATAATATACTTCCTAATATAATATACTTCCTAAAATATATATTTCCTAAAACATATATTTCCTAACAAACAGTTTATGCAATTTACGTTTGGGATCCTAAACATCTGTTAAGAAAAACCAACCACCAAAAAAGAAACTTAGAGGAAACCAATAAATATTAAAGGAAATCATCATAATGATATACTACAACAAAATTATTTAATCATTATAGAGCATGGATCAGGTCTTCTAACGAAAAGAGAAATAATACACTCCATATACTTCTACAAATTTGTTAACAGAAGTTTAAAATACTGCATTCAGTGACGAACTATAGCCAGAATTAGTAGTAATTAATTTCGTCACTTAGAATAGAAACAGTCTCCATCAATGAAACCTGAATCATGTAAATGTGTCATCGCAACTCACCAGAGACTAACACTGCCAAATTGAAAGGAAACACAAGGGGATGGGGTTTTATATTAGAGTTAGCACCTAACAAATTTGGTCCCGGTTATAATCTTTATAATGCAGGGATGAATTCCAAACAACTGAACTTAAAGCATAGAATAACAAAATGCAATCTTTGTGCTTACATTTTTGCTAAACGCACACACTCACTTCTATATACCATTTATCTTTCCAAATAAAAAGGGTATTAGATCCAATGTTTAATATTGTCTTACAATATTAGATCCAATTAAAATGCATAAAACTTTTTTTAAGTTAAAAAGGTAGTCATAACAGAGGATGGCAAAGGGTTTGAGTGATACAATAATATAGATATCCCACTCTAAAACAAACATGCTTTGGTTCTCATTCCAGGCATGACAATATTGATATATAAAAAAATTAATGACAGATAAGATCAGCATCCATCAAGTAATGACAACAAAGAATTTCTAACGATCCGTATGCAAGTATATTCCCAAGACCCACAAAGAAAGAGAGATATGGAAGCTCAAAACAAGGCAACTTCCGCAAGAATTTCTCACAAAAAATTCCCAATGACAGAGCAGAATATATCAATAACAAAAATCTCAACACACAATCCAGTTCGATCAACTTTACACTACTAGAAAATGGAAAAATTGCGACGGGATTTGCGAGGGAAAAAATTTCCGTCGCAAATTTTGATTAATTTGCGAGGAAAAATAGTTCACTCGCAAAAAGGTTAATTTTGCAAGGAAAAAACGGTTCCCTCGCAAAAAGGTGATTTTTGCGGGAACCACTTTTCCCTCACAAAGGCTATAAATTTTGCGAGGGAATCACTTTGTTCCCTCGCAAAATTACTTATTTTTACGAGGGACAAGATTTTTCCCTCGCAAAAGAGGCTTCAAACCCTAATGTCATGGTTCCCTCTTTCTCATTATATCTCCAAATATCTCAACCCGCGGCTCCTGGCTCCTTCCCTCAAATCCCTAACTTTCATTCGATCCTCAAATCCCATTCGATCAAAGCAATTTCTCACAGCCTACCTCACGCGACCTCACCGTCACATCCCACCCCTCCGTTCACCGCCGCCCTTTTCCCTACCACCACCGTGCTTCGTGATCCACCACCACCGTCGGCCACTCTCTGCAGTTCCTTCGCCGATCTCCCTCTGCAATGCCTCCACTGTCCCTCTTCTTAGTTCGTCTTTCACCATCGGCCATCTCTCATCGTCCCTCTTCTCCATTCGTCTTTCACCGCCGGCCAAAGCTCACTTGCTCTGTTTTTTTTGGCCCAAACAAGTGAACTCTCACCGTGCTTCCAGATCATCCACACCTTTGTCGATCTCTGCCTTCTTCGTTCCAAGTCCAGTGGTGTTCGCCTCGCAAGTGTACGAGTTTCGCAAGTAATAAAGTGATAAGTAAAGTTTCGTTCCCATGAGGATTTGTTTAACAAATTGGTCAAGCAAGAGGCTTAGTAAATTTCATCAAGTTGAGCTAAAACAAAGTTTTGATTTGGAAAGAGAATTTTTAAAGACTATTTCTAAAACTTAAAATTGATAAAGGCAAATGACTTTTGACTTCAAGGATAATGGAGCCTAGGATTCTTCGAAGCCCTTTTGCATTTCATAAAACTTGGTTAACTTCCTCTCTAGTAGCATTTCAATACATATATGTGTTAGTCTAGGGTTCAAAAACACTTGAAACGCTCTCTCAAGTCAAAATCAAGTTTCTCTTCTCATTAAAATGCACAATCTCTTGCTACAATTAATGAGAATCAATCTTTAAGCAACAACCCTAATGTGACAATGCAAGGTTAGTAAATATATCTCTATTTTATCAACAAACCATTCATTTATCAAGTAAACTTCAAGACAAGCATGATTTCAATCAAGTTCTACACCTAGATTAGCTCTCTCGAGTCAAAACCTATATGAATAAATCATCTAAATGGAGGCCAATCACTTAGAAGCATTAAGCCAAGGTTAAAATCAACACATACATATATATTTATCTACCAAAAGAAAGGAATGTTCAAGTATTAATCCATACAAAGGGTAAGAAGAACCCTAGAATGAAAGGTTTAGCTACTCATGTTCAAATACAAAGAAAGTCTAAGCAAAGAAACTGAATACATGAAGAAACTAAGAAGAAAAGAAGAAGAACCAAGGTAGAAATCCCAAAATCTCTCTTGAGAAGAGTACCCAAGCCTTCAAGATTATCCAAATCTCTCTCCCAAGCTCTTCGCTTGTGTGCCTACTTGTTTTCTTCTGTCAAGAGTGTGTTTTTCGGCCCTTCCCTTTAGGTTAAATAGGGTTTTTCTGTTTCTGAAATGTAAAATGTGTAGTTGTACTTTCTGCATTTTTTCACGTAGCTGTGGCCAGTTGTTGACTTACCGCAGCAAGATTTGCCGCGCGCTTGTCAACTTGTCATGCGCGATTGTCTGTGGCTGCTTGTCAACTTGCTACGGCCAGCTTGTACAGGTTCTTTTAACTTTGCACTGCTTCACCTCTTTTATTTCTTTTCTTGTTTCTTGGTTCTTATAGAGCTTCAAAACTTATCTCCATCTTCCTACAAAAGAGGAAGTAATTATCAATTCTCAATTGAATCTTAAACTCTATAGGATATAACAAGAATTTCTTTGATTTTTGCCTTATACTTTGATATGCACATTTTCCTCTATAACTTCCTTCCTATGCACATTTTGAACCAAAGTTAGGTAAAAAGAGAGAGAAAATGTGCTAGAATGTTGTCAATTTCTACGAGTTAACCAGCGGCTGTTCTCTAAGCTTGTCTCTCGACTTTCTATCCGTTGCTCTGTTTCTGATTTGATGTTGTTCTCCTTTTTTGAGGTAAATTTCATGCATTTCTCCATTTTTTCTTTTTTTCTTTCTTATTTGTTGTTGTTGTTGTTGTGATTAGGTAGATTAGAGTTTAGTTCGATGAAGTAATTGTATGAGGCCTTTGTGTTTTTCATTAACTGTCAAAGCAGAAATATATATGTAAAAAAAAAATGTGTGCCGCCTAAACCCGGACCTAAATCGATCTCGTCCTGCATTCTGAACCCTAGGAATTCTCTCTTTAAGATGCGAACAATTTGTTCTTCAAGAGAAGCTTCGAGACGCCGGAGGAATCTGGAGATCGATGGCACCATCCTTACGCCAACGTCCTCTGATTCGGAAGTTAGTTCCTCATCCATTGTTGCCTTCTTCTGCTCAGTGTGCAGAACGCCACTCTTGCTTGCTGCTCTTCGCCTGACTCTGCAATAGGTGTAGCGGCATGTTCAATTTCTTCTTCCTTAATCCATTTGCTGCTGCTGTGTTCAAACCATTGGAGCTTTCTATTCTGGCGGCTAAGTTCTTCATCCTCTTCCTTCCTCATTTCTACAATATGCTACAGATCAGATAAAGAAGAATAAGTGAGACAGAGAGGGATTATTCGACACAAGCGTGGGAGACTATATGAGTAAAGAGGAGGTCGACGGGAGGAGATTAACCCAAAGACCCATTGATTTTGGAAGGTAAGCCTAAGTCTTTTGCCTTTAATGTCTGAATTGGATGATTGATAATGTGAGAATGGAAGATAATCCTTGAACCCCAACCTCTGTCCTGATTGCAGAGTATCAAGTCTGTGTGTGTTGTATTTATTCAAGCTTCCTTTCTTCTTGGAATTTTATTACTAATAGAAAGACTCTATCAGGTTGTTGTGTTGTGGATATTTCTTAGTGGGAACCCGTGAAGCCTTGTGATTGAGTAAAATATTGTGATTGCAAGTCTGAAGGGAGTCTAGCGTTAGATTCTCTGAAATCAAGGCTAAGGAAAATAATACATGCCTCCAGGGGAATATGGGTATATATTTTAGTTGTGGAAATCATGGGTCTTGGGCTGAAATTTGATTATCATTGTTGTGATATACTATTGTTTATATGCTGAGAAATTATATTTAAGAATGATATTGTCACTGAGTAAAATCGGTTTCATGATGCTGGTTTATATTTATAGGTGCTGTCATAAATGCTTAATGATTGTTTTAAACAGCAGATTATGTTTCAAAGTTTTAAATATGATGTTTGAAACAATTGGAGAAGTTTGGAAAAAATTTAGCTTAAGAGTTTAGTTGAAAGTGTGATGCATGTCTGGATTACTGGATTACTTGCTGATTTAGTGAGTAAGCTGAATAGAATTGACATAGTGGGCTGCGCTAGGTTATATTTTTGTGATGCATCACTGGATTACTTGCTTTTCCAATGATAGAAAGGATCCTTAGGCTATATGTCTTTTGGAAACATGGTGGGCTGCCCAGGGTCATGTATATTTCATCGTCATTGTCTTTTTTATAATTGAGCTATTATCAATTGAGTACTATTTGGATGAGTACTCTTGTCTATCCCTACCGTCTTTCATTTCCATGTCATCCTTGGTAGTTGAATATCTCCATTGCAAGCAGTCAAAACTCAAACAAAGTCATATTTACATTAAAAAGGTTTTGGTTAGGTTCTTCATATTGCCTTAAAAAAAATGGAGTAGGATGTGTTTTCTACATGACTGGTGTTCTTCAAATAACTCAAATGCACTATAAGCAATCAAATCAGAGTTTCACTATTTGATAACATTTAAGGTTTATTGATCAATAATTCTCTTGTACAGTTTGATCAAAGGTAGAAGTCTATGGGTCTCCAACTAGCGAAGAGCTCCAAAAACATGAACTTTTGAAGAAATTTATGGTGGAGGTGAGCACCTGATTCAAATCAAGTCATATGGTTTTCATAATTGAATTAATCTTTAATATGTGCCTCTAATAATGTCTTGTCGCATCCGGAGATGGACTTCTCAAGGGCTAAAATTTCATATGCAAAGTGTGGATGCTTTGTGGTCTCGTGTCCTATGCTGATGATTTGAATGACTTAGGCTTTTCTTTTTAGTTCATTTTAGTCGCAACATTATAATTTGTAATATTTTGTTTTTGCTATGTAAACTCTTATGATTGTTACAATTTATTTTTATGATATACAATTTTTTTCTAATTTTTTTATATTTTTTATGTAATTATTTTATTTTTCGGATTATTTTATATTTTTTTAAATAAATTGGAATTTGCGAGGAAATTGCGAGGGAAAAACTTTCCCTCGCAAATTTCAACTTTTGTGAGGGAAAATTCATCCCTCGCAAAATCCAGAATTTGCGACGGAAAATTAGTTTGTGAGGGCATTTTTTTACGACGGAACTTATTCCGCCGCAAATCAGTTTTGCGACGGAAAATAGCTTTTTTGCGAGAGAATTTTTCCGTCACAAAAACAGTTTTTTTTGTAGTGTTAGTAAAACACTCGTTCTTGCATTGGGTAGTTTTAGCAAACCTGATTCTTAATCATATGCTTATGATTATGATTATAATCATAAGAGTATATCGGAATGATTAATCAATTAATCATAGAATTCTGTTACACACACACATGCATACACAAAAATACAAGGATTAAACAAAACTATTGTGAACTGCAGAGTTATGGAAAAAGAGGATATTACAAGCTGCTAAGCATTTTTGAACCAGCATACGGCTACTTGCCTCTGCTTTTAGAAATTTACAAATCAAGACAGTCGACTTGCTAAGCATTTTTTTAATTACTTAGGGAACGATCCTAAAATCAAAGAGTCTTTGTGTATTAGAGGACAAAAATTAAACCAATAGATTCCAGTCCCATATTAGCCATCAGTACCAGAAACACAATAAAGAGATATATAGAAGATGTTGATGATTCATTACCACCACTTTCCTCTAACTGACCTGTAGCATGCGCAACAACAAATCTCTCGTTCTCCCTTCCTCTTTCTATTTTGCAAATCTATGGATGTGGCTATTCTACAGTTTCCCTTTCTAAATGAAGAACAAACCCAGATTGATTACCAACATGATAAAATTACAAGCTCTTGCTTGACATTTAAGCAAAATTTCAGAAGAAAGATTTAAAAAGGGGGAAAATCTATATATCAATAGTGGGATGGGATGGGATGGGATGGGAGGGAATTAATTAATTATAGGGTTTAATCATTTGCTGCTCGCAACGACAGTGGTAGTGACGACGGTAGGGAGAGTGGCAAAACTTCGAGGGCCGAGATGCACCTACCCGCGGGGGGGAGGGGTCACGAGGTTGTTCGACGGTATGAGAAAGGAGGGAAGGAGGACGGTGGGAGAGAGGACGAAGGACGACGGAGCTACGGTGCGAGAGGGACGAATTTCGTGACAGCGTTAGAGACTCGATGAGGAAGACGGATCGGAGGAGTTAGAGAATGGAGAACAAGACGCGCGAATGAATAAACTTAGGGCTAGGTACTTGGCATTTTGCGAGGGAACTAAGGTTCCCTCACAAAAAATCTTTTTTTTTTTTTTTTTTTTTTGTTTGCGATTGAGCAAGGAGGGCATTAAGTGGCAAATAGCCGCCATTTTGCGAGGAATATTTTGCAAGGGAAAATAGTTTCCCTTGCAAAATACTCTGGTTCCCTCGCAAATTTTATAGCAAATATTGCATTTTTTAGTGGTGTGTTTTGTTTTGGGCTTTTTTTTAACGCTGTCTTCAACCTGTTTGTTTTGGGTTTTTTTTTTTCAAAGAAAAAAAGTCCTAACAGCGTCCCCAAATTTAAAAAGGGATGCTGTAAGTCTCTTCTTTACTATGTCTACCATATAGGCGTCCCCCTGAAAGGGATGTAGAAAAAACTTAAAAACAAATGTTAAAAGTGCTTTTTGTAGTAGTACTAACCCATGCAAAAACCACATGAAACACAGTCACCACCAGTTTAAACCAAGCCATCCCTCATAATTCAGCAAAATCCTGGTTCAATTAGCACTAGACCAAGCCTAAACCATGCATAAGGAATCTCAAGAATATGGCCCAAAATGTGTGACCAATATGCAGAAATGTGTGTTCAGTGACTGTTTAAAGCTCTACAATAATACCATCTTGCATCTGAACCGAACCCTTCATGGACTACACACAATTTCTTGCTCACTATGCACAAACATGGCTCAGCACTTCGCTCACAAATATCGAAACTTGCTGGAGCGTCGCATTGCAGATTGGTGTCAGAGAGTTTACATCTCAAAATAGTCTTGGTGCATGTTTTTTATTTATGTTGATTTATCTCCCATCTGATATTTCACCGAGACATTTTCTATCCTCTCGTGGCAATCAACATGAAGACCAGTCTGCAAGATTTATCTTTAGGAACTTCCGAAGTGATCATGATGGTCAAGGTTGATCGTATCATGCATAGATATGTTAAACATCATTGCAAGAGTCACAATTGCCCTTTACTGGAATTTGAGTCGGTTGATGTTGTTGTATTTGATAATACAGTAATTTGTAAAGTATTATTGTTTATACTTATTTTAAATTTAAATTCAAGTCCATATTTTTCTTTTCAAGTCCGTTGGTTTTTCACACATAGGCTTCTAATGCTAGAAAGATACATGGATGTTGGTCAAGATACAGTCTGTCGATGCCACGGACATGCATTGTTGGAAGTTAACTAAAGGGGCCTATTATGACATTTCGAGGTTTTTGGTTAGGGAAGATGCGAAGGAGTCCATCAGTTGATCCACATTGTTGTTACTAAATATTCCATAATATCACTCGCATTCCACAATAACTTACCAAATCGTTTCTTTTTGCTGAATATATTTGATGATTGTAACTGGTGGGGTGTTCCTACTAACAAGATGCTCATTGGTAAAGTTTTTATAAAGTTTTAACTTTCTATTTTGCTTTATATAACTCTATATCATCCAATTGGCGAGTATTATTATATAAGTTGATATGTTGGTGTAATTTTCATATGTTTGTGGTATTCTTCGATCATACTATCGGACACCCAACTACAAGTGTACAGGAATTTACTCTATGTCATTGATTATGGACCTTGCAGATAGACGGTTTGTGAAGTCTTTTAATTTCACCAAATTGATGTACGATAAATTTCGCTTACCACATTTTTTTATCATTTAATAATTCATTATATTTCAGGAAGAAGTTTCAGATCAAATGACATATAGCAAAGGCAAGGAGCACATAAGGCAAAGGCATAGTCATTGCCAATAATTGAGAATGTGAAGAAGCTGAATAGTTTGATTTCTTTTTGTCACATTATGTATAATCTTTCCCTCATGTGGCTAATGTAATGTATATTTATACATAGATAACTATGAACACATAGTATTAGAAACTCATCAATATTAAGCTTAGATATTGTTGCAAGGATGGGCATGTATGAATCAAGCCCATAGCATGATGAATGGCTAAGCGTAGAAGCAAACACTAGAATAAATTTAATGTTAGTGATGCACACTGATATTATAAATCATGGTTTAAGGAATGATAAGATTTTTAATGAAAAGTTTGAACCATTCATAAAATATTTTCAAAAATTTTAAATTTTTCAAAAAACAAGAAACTCATTCAAATCACAAGATCATATCATGTGTTTGGGTTAAGTTTTCGAACTCTTTATAAAAGTTTTTACTTCCTAGGGCTAAACTTGGCTTAGTAGTTCAAAATCATTGTTAAATAATACCTTTGAATTGTTTAAGGCAAGGCCTTACGCTGGTATAGTATCAGAGCTTAAGGTAACGCTTCACACCTGTCTGGTATCACAGTAAGCGCTACATTGAGTGGTGTCAGAGCCTGAGGCTTTATGAGGTTTGAAGTAATGTGTCACTCAGTTCTTGGCTCAGAGCAGGATGTCACAAAATGCCTTATTTATAAGACAAGAAATTTCTTTTTCCTTTTTCCTTTTTTATTTGCTTTATAAATAAGATGAGCGTGATTTACCCAAAAAAAAAAATAGTAGTAATTCATTTTGTGATTATAACGACTCTAAGTTGTAGCACATGTGATAGTATATGTGAGAATACTAAATAAATTCTTCTATAACATTTGAAACTATATATTAAAAGAGAAAATGACGCCAAAACTACTTTGAAATTTTTTAAGCTATTTTATATCTATCTGCTCCTTTGTATCTTTACATGCTCCAAAGGATGGCAACAATATATATATATATATATTATGCTCCAAAGAATATTGTATATCATTACACAAATTACAACACATCAAACGATTAGAGGGCGGGACTGTTACACACCTACCGGCCTCGCCCTTTCGGGTGGCGGGTAGTATGGTTCTTTACATTTATTTAATTTTTAGCTTATATTTCCTCGGTTAATTTACGTCATACATCAGAGTTTAAGCAGCAGAGCACGCATCGGTTTGGACAAAAATATACTGATACATGCAAAAGCGGAAAGATAACTTTTTCCCCGGAGGGATCAAAATACACAGTCATCCGGATAATAGTGACTGACCGGCCAGAATAACATAATACAGTCATCCGGTAATCAAAATAAATACCCAAAAATAACAACCACCAACATCCACCTCCACACTACTCCGGAGCCTTACCTCTGTCTCCCTACTCCGGTCTCGATGAACTGCCAAAGGGCTTAAATGGGGCTGGGATTCAAAATTGAATCCCAGAGTAACCATTAATTTCATATAAAATGTATAACATAAGAAAAAACCATAAATAAACAAATACCACATAACATTCAGTATCAAGGCACACAGCCAAATCCGAACTAGTAGTCCTAATAGCACACAAGACAGATGCAAAGTGGTCCTAATAGCACACAAAGACAACTACCACCGGGCACAAAGACACAAAGAAAGCCCCTAACGCACACAGCATGTTCCGGTTCCAGAGCGCTCGGAAATAAATGATATCCAAATGTATGCAACATAATATGGTAAAAACATACATACATAAGTCACACAAATTATATGAGAATTAAGGTTACTACCTGATAGTCGACCACGAATAATAATGAATTTTCCCGGTGCACAATATCACAAACAGTCCTAAAATAACAAAATATAAATATAATTAATTCCTCCACAGTAAATATTCCCTTTTGATAATTTAAAATAAGCCCAATTATTGTGTCCATATTTACTAAATTCCTTTTCTTATTAAGGAATTTAATATGGGCTTATATTCCTTTTATTTTTATCATTCTTCAGGAATTTCCAGCAAATAGTGACCGATCTTCAAAAATTTATAATTAAATCTAGAAAAATAATTTTGAGTTGATTCCAAAGCTCAAATGATCCTTAATAAGTCTACTTTAATCGTATAAAATTTCATGGCAATTAGACATCATTTACTATCCCAAAAACGTGCTACAACATTGCTGTCCGCACAGGATTTTTCGAACAAGTTTCAAAGTTTCTCGTGTAATCCAATCCCGAAGCTTCCAAAATTCCTACCAAATCTTTACCCTATACAATTTTGCGTTTTGAACACAATGGAATCATCAAAATGAGCAAAATTGCACCCCTTAATCATGCCCTGTTCAGACCGAAACTAAAGTTCAAAATCACCAAAGTTGTTTTGCAATTTACTCTTCAAGAATACCTTGTTTTGGTTTTAAACCACTTTCCATCTTATTATTTAGGCCATGAACAAACTCTAGTTCATTTTGGTAAATTTAGGAAGCATCTCCCCTTAGGGTTCCAACCATCCAAAATGTCAAGAGAGCAAAGGAAGATCACCACAAATGCCAAACACATCAACAAGGCTAAAGAAACAACTTACTTTGATCTTGTTTGATGATTTTGCAAAACTTCTCCCTTCTTGACTTCACAAGACCTTCAGCCAACCTTATATCAGCACTACACAAATTAAAGTGCTTTAAGAGATTAAGAGGTAGATGGAAGGAAGATCATGAGGAGACAACTCCAACGTTCAAGAGAGTACCTTAGATTTCTCAAGTCTTTTCTTCTTCCTCTTCCTACGTCTCTCACGCCTTCAATCTCTCTATTGTATGCTCAGATTTTTTTATCCAGACGAAATGAATAAATGAAGTAGAAAGTAATTGATTAAAGGAGGGTTTAAGTCGGCTGAGGAGGTGGGAATTATCATTGGACACTAACTTCTACTTTAATTACAATATGCCATATGGTTGCTTTGCAACCTTACTATTAATTCCCTTTGTCCTTTTCGTTGGTTTCTTTTCCATTTTTTTTCCCTTTTGACCGAAATGAATGGGAGGGATTAATGGATAATGGATATTCAAGAGACAAGGTCGGCTTGTGCATGGAGGTAAATATACGACTTCTTTCTTTTGCTTATTTACAATGATGCCATTTTGTTCTAATCCAATCTTCTTTTTTTTTTTCTTTATCCTTGGCCGGAAGTATAGAATAAAAAGAGAGTTAATATACCTTGATTGGACCATTTCGGCTGATGCAAATGATGAAGGATTTAACATGACCTTATCACTTCTTCATAATTACAATCATGGTCACTATGACTCAAATTTCATCATGTGCTTGGTTTCATGTGATCAGAAACTTCCCTATACCTTTCGGAGAAATAATAGCCTTAGTTGACTTGATTAAAGATTAGGCATAAGAGTTCCATTTTGTGCCAACATATGTCCTCAAAATTTTCGATTTTGACAAAATCAGATATTTTAGGAAAAATTGACCTTTTCGTCAAAATTTCACTATTTCATTTCTCCAAATACGAATACGTCACACATGGAATTTGCTAGAGAAAATTTAGGATATTACAGGGACACTATAAAAGACTCCTACCAAGTGGGGTGGGATAAATGTACATGGCCTAACTTCCTAAATAGCCTTTCTTCCACATACAAGCGGAGAGGCTAAGCATCAAATGAATCCCCAAGAAAAATGATTTTAAAAAAATAATAATAAATAGTGAGCCACACATAATTTCCCTCTATGTAGCCCAAAGATAAAATTAATTAACACCAATAGTAAAAGGGACCCCAGTGCGAGGCAACCATGTGCCACCAGCAAGGAAGCTAGCAACACTAAACTGGTTTGCCTCATTTGGATTAGTTATGACATGAAAGGCAGGCCATTGTACTCTACTTTTTGTAGATGAACCAGCCCCAGAGTTCATATATTCCCCAAAGTAACATGTATTTTCACCAACGACACTATTGTCCCATCGAGACCATCCCAATGGATTTACCAAGCCTTCAATATAAGTTTTCATGACAACCACTCGAGCATATTGGTGCCATGGCCGACCCAAGTAGGTTTCAAATGAGTGATAAACCGACCTGAAGTCCGGCGCCGCTAGGATTTGAGAACCGATTATTGCTATTCCAGTGTTTTGAAACGGGTCGTCTCGTCCTTGTGCTGTGATCATGTTTGGTTGTCCTTGAAGTGGCTTTCTTACAAGAATTGTACAATTTTGTAGAACAACCGCAGCATTTCCCCAAATGAAATCCACTGTGCCGAAAATTCTACAATCTCTATAGAATTGACGTTGTGAATCAGCCATTAGAGTGTCCTGATAGCCTTCAATGGAGCACCGGTAGAAGACCGAGAGGTCAGAGGCTGATCGGAGCGCCACAGCTTGACCATTTTCAGGACCAGCCGTGTTTCTAAAAGTGATGTCTTGTGCAATAAAGTTAGCACCATCGACACCTGAAGAAATTTTATTAATGAACTTGATTATGTAAAATAAATACTTAACATGAAATTTCATAGAAAAACCTAAAATAAGTTAAATGACGAACCTGCAGTTGCAGACATAGAAGGAGTAATTCCATCTTTGACGCTTTTACCACCTGTTATAATGGTGAGTCCCAGTCCATCACCAATAATCATGAGATTTTCGTTATCCGTATCAACTTCAATATTCTCTTCATAAATCCCTTTCTTCACTCTTATCACAAACCTCGTTTTCAGTTTTCTCCTTGAAGCTACATCAATGGCGGCTTGCACCGTCTTAAAATGCCCCGTCCCATCTTGAGCCACCACAAGATTTGCCTTAACAGAAGATGGCTTCAAACTCAACAACCTCCTGTCGTGCCAAGAAAACCAACTCGGAAACCCATGAGCTTTGATCTCTTCTTCTGTGTAACTGTCTTGCTTCAGGAATTTCCCATTGACAGCCAACACATTGCTTATCATCTTTTTAACGTTGTCGCTCACATTATTTTGAGATGTAAACTCTCCGACTCCGAGCTGCAATGAGACGCTCCGGCAAGTTTCGATGTTGGTGAGGGCAGTACTGAGCCATGTTTGTGCGTCTGATAGAGAGCAAGAATTTTTGTGTAGGCTTTGAAGGGTTCGGTTTAGATGGAAGATGGTCTTGCCGTAAAGCTTTAAACAATCACTGAACACACATTTATGCATCTTGGTGACATATTTAGGGCCATATTCTTGAGCTTCTTTATGCATGGCTTGGGCTTGGTCTAGTGCTAATTGAACCAGCATTTTCTTGAACTCTGACGGATGGTTCGGTCTGAATCGGTGTTGACTGTGGCTCATGTGGTATTTGCATGGCTCTGGATTAGGAGTTTGATTACACAAAAAATCTATAGACGAAGAAGATGATGATGATATTGAGAAAAGGGAAGAAAATAAACAGAGGGAAAAGAATAGCTTAACAATAATTGATGCCATTTTGTTGGTCGTCGTTGTGTCTGAATTGTTATGTGAATGATGAGGAGGATATGTTTATATATTTATAGTGATTCACAAAATATTCAAAACTTAGGTCAGGGATTTGTGGTAATGGAAGAGTGTAAGCCATAAAGGAGATACAATTAAGTCGGTCGAATAAAAAAGTCAAACAATGACCCACATTGTTCATCAAAGTACACGATACTGTTTATAAAAATTAACCAAGTTAACTTATCAAACATTTCGGCATGTACTTTATAAAAATAATATATGTGCGTGTCATGCAGTCTTTCTATAATTTGGATCTGGAAAAATTGCATTTTTAATACTTTAACTTTATAAAATATTTCATTTTAGTCCCTCAATTTCTTAAAATAATTTTTCTGTGCTCTAACCCACCATGAGTCACAAATGATGATTTGTTTTGTGTTAATCATTGTTATTCTTAAAAAATTAAATCTTACCAATATTTGATTATATTTTGTACAAATTTAAAATTTTAATGTCGAATTTTTATTTTTGGTTAATAAAATTAACAATGTTAGAAATTGAGAGCTAAAAGGATAATTTATAAAATTAAAGGATCAAAATGAAACATGTCATGAACTAAAGGACTAAATATGCATTTTTACCTATGTATTATTATAGGAAGAGAAAGCTAGCAATCAAAATTGCGATAAAGAGATAACTCAGCAGATTTTTCTTGAATTTGTGAGTTGGCATGGCTACAAATGTGTTGGCTAAGGCTTGAGGAATGGGTAAGAATGGAAAATGCTAGAAATAATATTATAAGGTATGGCTATTGTTAATAGTAAAAGCAATTACAAATATTTGGCCAAGTGTACAATTTAGAGACGGCGTAACTATAAAAACCTTATTTTTCTATGAGCAAGAATAGTTGTATCCTCGTTTAATATACTTAAAATTGATTATATCACAATATTAAAATGAAGAGAAACATTCGATTAATTTCACCTGGTACATACATTGGATGAGTTTTCTTTAATCACACACTATATTTATAGGACATCCCCCATGTGCATATAGTTTACGGAGTAAGCAATCATAATGGACGCCAACATTTGACAAATCAGTATTAATATTTTTAAATGATTTTTTCGGTGATTCATGATTCAACTATGAAATTCAAGTTGGATTATTGTAAAGAAGCTCTATTGTGGGATGAGAATAGAGTTAATTAACTAATAAGAGTTGGGTCAAGCTGAAGAAGCTAGTATCTCATAATGAGGCAAAACCAAAGTTTTCTTTTTATCGGTACCCACATTTAGTATCTAAGAGTTCCTCAAAAAGATTATCCCTAATGAGATGATGCCTATACTTAGGGTAAAAAGAATAGAGTTAGTTAAAGAACCATTTACGCCAATGTAAAAAATTAACTATGGGCACATATATTTGCTTATACATGTATTTGCAACGGATTAATTTGGTAAATATTGACAAAGAGGTAACAAAGGAAATCTCACGCATCTTTTAAGTAGATTAATATTAATTAACGTAACTCACTCTTATTATATTAATGTTCAAAATTAACAAATTGTGTTGCGGCTTGGAAATTATATTGGCACAGCAATCTACGCAGCCTATAGAGTAAGAATGGCGTCATATCGCATTATTCATGCGAGGGCTTCAACAACATATGTTAAGCATTCTAAAAGCTTTAAGGCACTTCAGGCATACAAGAGGAAAGGTCTAATTTTATTGGATGATGGAATTTGAGGCACACTATTAAAATTCGGACCTGACTACTAATCCAGTTACTTGGTTGGGTCGACTGGGTTGGACTTCCTATAATTTTTTCTTATGAAATATAAAACGACGTTGTTTAAGATTTTTTTTTTTAAAAAAAAAGGGCAAAAAAAGAAGAACATCATATTTGTGCTTTAGTAACTATTTTCTTGAATTATGCATAATTTTGGTAAGTGCTACACTTCGTTGTGAATTAATATCTTTTTATTTGAAAAATATTTTTTGTGGCTATACACCCCTGTTGGAGTATATTAAACCTTGAACAGTGATTGGCATGATTTTCAATACCTTGGTTTGAACAATATTGGATGATATTTCAACTTATTATCTATAATTTTTTTTTTTTTTTTGGGTTTGATTTACTCCTTTTCTTATTTTTGTATATGTAAGATCAAAATAAATCCCTCAACTAGCTCCTACATTTAGGACAAAGCATTTCCTTTCACTTTTGTTTTATAGGCTGCTCAATGTAGACAAAATTATACGAATATATACTTGATTGGGTTGTTGAAACTAAATATTATTTCAAAGCGATACTTTTCTGGGATATCATTTGCTAGGATACATACAATGCAATATATAGTTGAATGGGTTATAAGAATTTACAACAGGAAGCAGGGGACAGAGAAACACAAATTCAAGAAGGTTCAATGCATACCTTATATATTTTGATTTATTTGCTGGGATATTTGGGTATCTCATTGCAGGAAATTATTTTGATTTCGTGGATTTTGATGAAAAGCAACTAGATGGACAATCTAGCCTACTTCGTGCCTGCTTACACAAGGATTTGATGTCTTCTAATGGCCTACACTCACAACTTTAATAGGGATTTCGTCAAGTTTTAGAGGTTGATGGGTCGGTGTTAGGTAATCGAGTTTGTGGACGAGTTCTAATAAGAGATAAGAAAGACAGATGGATAATTGATTTTAGCTGCAAACTCATTACCATTCACCCTGCTTTTGCTGCTGATATTTTTGCTATACTCTGTGGCCTTAATATGTGCTGGGATAATGGTTATAGACAAATTATTCTTCAAACTGATTGTATACAGATTGTTAATCTAACTACAAGGGGTTGTAAGATTTCGCATCCTTTTAAGGATATTATTGATTGGTATGCTTAGATTAGCTTTCCACATAGAGCGCGGTAGGTTATGTTATGTCACACTCATAGGGAAATCTGATTTATGTTGATTTCTTAGCTAAGTTCTCCCATTCTTCTTGGATTTTAGGATCTAAATCCCATGGGTTATGAAGAAGAAGTAGGTTGGAGATGAAGAAGAAAAGGGAAGGTGAACGAGTGTGTGGGAAGAAGTATCACATTGGACAAATCAAGACAAGTGAGAGAGTATATAAGCCTCCACTTTGCTCCTCTAAATTGGGCCCTTGGGCCAACCCACTTTTGTGGAGAGGTGAAGACGTAAGTGACCTTTGGTCCAGTTCGGTTTACGAATGTGTGAAATTAAAAATAATTTTTTATTAAATTATTTTAAAATTTTGTCCAAATAGTCCCTAAACTTTTATTAATTTCTTTTTTGCCCCTATGTGATTCTCCCAACCCGCGGCTGTAAGCAGATCATAATATTGGATCGAAACGCTGTGAGCCTGTGACCGATCTATTGTGGTGTTCGCTCCGTTCTAATGTGTCTATTCGTACAACGCACCAATTCTCCAGCAAGATTCGCAGTTCGCTCTGTTCTGGTATTTCTATTCATGATGCACCAATTCAACCGTAAAAGTTGAGTCCATCTAATCAATTTCTGTCATCTATAAATATGACGTGCTAGTGATAGAATCTCAATAGATCAAAAACACTCCTCTCTCATATACTACATTCTACAATCATCTTTTGTGTGATTCAAAAAGCAACTCATTGTGTTCGTGGGCTTCTGATTGATAGTGTCGTCATTCAAAATACGCAATCCATTCTATCCAGAGAGACAGTTGTTCATGAACCTTGGGCATCCATATAGAGGGAATAAATTGTCTTAGGGAGACAACATACGTTTGACTCGGATTTCATCAAAGTTCATAACCATTTTTTGGCAATTTTGTGAGTTTTTTTTAATGTTTTTGTTATAGTATACACAATTGTTGTATGCTTATAGATTATGACATCTATGCAGATTCTTGTATTTGTTTAATTTTCTACCTATTCAATCTTAACACAATTTGTTTTTGGAATTAGCTAAGATTAATTTATATCATTAGTGTCTAGGAAAGTAATTTAAAGGCTAAGCCTTGATCTTGTTGGTTACTTAATTACTCACCGTTGCAATAGCACAAAGAGAATCCTACCTTGATTTGCACTTCCCTAGCCAATTGATACAATAAACAAAGCTGGTTTCAAGTGTTTGTAGTAATATTGAGTTGAATTTGTGTTTAGTATCTTTAATTTTTATTATTATACTGTTCGTAGATTAATAAGAGTTTTTTTTAGTAACATAAATGACAAGCACAAGTACGAATTTGATAAACCCAAGTGGTTCTATTCCAATGCTTGGTGAAAAATCAAAAAAGTTCAATGGGAATGATTTCAAGATATGGCAACAAAAAATGTTTTTCTACTTAACTACCTTGAACTTGGCACGGTTTCTCACTGCGGTGTTAGTTCTCTATGTGTTTTGATGATAACTGACATTTGTAAACAAAATGTAATTAATGATTCAAGTAAAAATGTTTTTAACTTGATTAAACTTGAATCAAGAACTTGTTGTCAAATTGACTCGAGTTTAAGGTTGTTAGACTCAAGTCAAGCCTTTTGAAAACTCAATCAAATTATGCTTAAACTTGACCGACTCGAGCTCAATTACTCTCGATTACTTGAGCTAAAAGCATTTGTGAAATGATTTATAAAAAGACTTAGCTCGAGTCAATGACTCGTGTGACTCGAGTGGACCCTTATGAACTTGAATTTATTTTTTCAAAATAATTATATTAGTCAAAATACTAATTCGACCAAGCATTATGTGACTGGAGTATAGCTTTGACACTTATTTTCAAAGTGTATTTTGATAACTCGAGCCATCACTTAATGACTCAAGTTGGCTCGATGTTTAAATCATTTCCAAAAGCTATCTCGAAGAACATTTGTGAAAATGATGTTGACTCGAGTAGAACTTGTGTGACTCAAGTCATCAACTTAAAATGAACATTTTAGACTCGAGCTAAGTTCATACAGAGTCATCTTCACTTATTCTCTCAAACATACTTTCAAAGAAGATGACAATGTGACTCAAATATAGAATGGTCAACTCGAGTCATCAACTCGAGTTAGCTTGAAATTCAACTCAAGTTAGTCTTGCTCGTGTTACAAATCCCGAGTCCGTAAAACTTAAATCTTTTATTATGATTTGATAACTTCTTATCAACACTCATTATGGTTCCTAACTTTAATCAATTTATTAATGAGTTTCAGATTATTAGATGAGAGATTAAATGCAGATTAATCAAAAAAGCATTTGGTTACGTCAGATGCATTTAATGCGGTTGCAGAAAACAAAGCACATTCTAGGCAATCATTCTTTGAGCATTCGAAGGAATTTTTGTTCTTTTTCCCTAATTAAATGATACAAGACCCAATGGGAAGAATAGAAAGAATGTCAAACGACAAATGATGGCGATCATTTGCAGAATCGAAGTCTATGAGTAATGGACGAGCTTCTTGACTAACGACTATATTGATTACTCACAACAGTTCATTGAAAGCTTCTCAACGGTCATTAATTGTCCTCACCAAATATAAGCAAAAGCATTCAATACGTCTCAACCACCGGAAACAAAGAACGCTCAAACGAACTATACGCATTTACTATTTCATTCATTGTGTAATATCTTCAGATATCTAATCTTTAGTGCTTATCTAACTACTCTTTTAGAGAGTTAAATTATACTCATCATTTCTGTAAAGAATCTCAAGGTAGTAGGACCTTGAGAGTGGGTTATTGATTACAACTTGTAAGGGGGAGTGAGTCCTAAAGAGAGAGGATTACTTCAAGTACAGAATGTGCACTCAATTGAAAGAGATAGTGAAATACCCAAAGTGTTTGGAAATAGGGCGTAGGTCAAGAGTTTAGACCAAACCAGTATAAACCTCTTGTGTCAATTCTTCTCCTACTTTACTCTATTAAGCTCTATTTATGTATGTGAGTTTCAGGGGCTATTCGATTTTTTTTTAATCACCCAATTCACCTCCTCCTTAGGTGATATTTTGTATTTCATGAAGATGCTCCGAAATTGGAAGAAGAACAATCGTTAGACAAGGAAAATGTTGCTGCAATAGATGCTTGGAAGCATTCTAATTTCCTATGTAGGAATTATATTCTAAATGGTCTAAACAATAAATTCTATACTGTATATAGTACTTTGGATACAACCAAGGCATTATGGGAAAGTCTAGACAAGAAGTACAAAATTGAGGATGCTGGCTTAAAGAAATTTATAGTTGGCAGATTTTTGAACTTCAAACTGCTTGACTCTAAATTTGTGGTAAGTTAAGTTGAAGAACTTCAATTGATTGTTCATGAAATTCATGCCGAAAGGATGTCCCTTGATGAGTCTTTCCAAGTTGCTGCATTTAAAGAAAAATTGCCACCATCTTGAAAGGATTTTAAGAATTATCTCAAGCATAAGCGCAAAGAGATGTCACTTGAAGATCTAATTGTAAGAGGGCAAAGAAGATAACAAGATTTCGAAAAGAAATCTGGTAGCAATCCTATAGTCTCAAAGGCTAATATTGTTGAAGATGATCTGAAGTTCAAGAAACGAAAACACTTTGATGAGGGATTATCTAAGCAAGGCCATAACAAAAGCCAAAAATTCAAAGGGAATTGTTATAATTGTGAGAAGCCTAGCCACCATGCTAAGGATTGTAAGAAGGCAAAGAATCTCATAAAGAACAAGAACACTCAAGCCAATATGGTTGAAACTGCTACGACATTATTGGAAACATGAATCTTTTTAGCGATTGTGATGGAATGTTGCTTGGTTGGAAACACCAAGTAGTGGTGGGTGAACACCGGTGCCACCAGGAATATGTGTGCCAACATATGGATGTTCTCTTCTTACACCCTAGAGAAGCAAGATGAACAAATTTATATGGATAATTCATCTACTTCTAAGGTGGAAGGTGTTGGGAAGGTGGCCTTAAAGATGACTTCTAGAAAAGTAGTGACACTTAATATGTACTTCATGTGCTAACATTACAAGAATTTAGTGTCTAGATCTCTCTTAAGCAAGAAAGGCTTTAAGCTTGTATTTGTTTATGATAAGTTTGTACTTTCTAAAACTAATATGTATGTAGGAAAAGTTTACCTCAGTAAGGGCCTTTTAAAATTTAATGTAATGATTGTAATCAATGACGGTGTTATCAATAATAATATTGCTTCTGTTTATGTGCTTGAGTCTTCCGATTTATGGCATCAAAAATTAGGACATGTTAATTTTAAATCAATTAAAAGTTTAATTCATTTAGATTTATTGCCTAAAGTTGATTGTTCAAATAATGATAAATGTCAAGTATGCATTGAAACAAAATTCTCTCTAAGTTACTTTTTCCTCATGTTGAAAGATCAACTGAGTTATTATATCTAATACATACTGATATTTGTGATAAAAAATTTGTACCATCTAGGGATAATAAGAAATATTTTATTACATTTAGTGATGATTGTAGTAGATTTTTTTGTGTGTATTTGCTTAATAGTAAAGATGAGACTATTATTGCTTTTAGTCAATATAAAAATGAAGTTGGAAATCAACATAATAAGAAAATTAAAGTAGTGGAGAGCGATTGTGGGGGACAATATGATGGCCCATTCGAGCAATTCTATATAGAATCTAGTATTATACACCAGATGGCTACTCCTTACGCTCTGCAATCAAATGGAATTGCAGAAAGGAAAAATTTGGCATAGAAAGAAATGATTAATGCAATATTAATTGCATCTAGTTTACCACACAATTTGTGGAGGGAAGTCATTTTGACGGCTAACTTTCTAATTAACAGAGTGCCTCACAAAACAATGCAAAGCATACCACATGAAATATGGAAAGGAAAGAAATCTTCATTGAAATATTTGAAAGTGTGGGGGTGTTTGGCAAAGGTTGCAATTCCTATATCTAAAAGGTTGAGAATCGGACGTAAAACAATAGATTGTGTGTTTATTGTCTATGCACTTAATAGTAGTGCATATTGGTTTTTAGTTTATAAGTCTGATGTGTCAGATATCTATGTGAATACAGTTATTGAGTCAAGGAACACTATGTTCTTTTAGAATACATTTCCGTATAATAAGGGTAATGGTGATACCAACACTATGATATCTCAAGATACTATGACTAATGATGATCTTGTAGAGAAAGAACCTTAAACATAGTATAAGGCAAAGGACAACAACATCCTTTGGGCCTGATTTTCTGACTTTTATAATGAGCCTGGAACATATGGAGAGGCTATGGGTTCTCCTAAAGCACCATTCTAGGAAAAGGCTATCAATAGTAAAATTGAATCTATTTTGTCAAACCATACGTCAGAATTGGCTGACCTTTCTCTTGGCAATAAGGCTCTAGGAACTAAGTGGTCTTGACTGATTAAAACTCTTAAGGTAAGTTACTAGAACCTCACCTAATCTTATTTTCTTCAAATATGAATTTTGGAAAGGCATGTGATGTTCTGGAAAATTGGTTTTAGATAAGTAAGGTTAGAAATTAAAAGGAATCATAAATTGAAGGTCTTGTGATGTGTTTGGTGACAAAAAGAGTTGAAATTCATTGAGTTCTGTTTCATGTTCTATTTTGGCCAACCCTCTTATGTATGGAGAAGTCGGTGTTTTTGTGTAGGATAGAGGTTCGTTAGGAATTTTGGAAGCACCGGGATTGAATTGTACCCAAGTCTTGAAATCTGCCCTTAAAAACCCTATGCAGCAAGGGTGTTCATGACGCATTTTTGGGGTAATAAATGATGTCCAATTGCCATAAAATCTTATAGGATTAAAGTATATATGATAAGCTTTAATTTGATAGGTAATTGGTCTACTTTGGATTTGTGTATACCAAGTTATGAATTTTTGAAAAATGTCTTGCAATTCTACAATGAATATGGACAACAGCTACTATTTTAACAAACTGGGAATGATGTGAGTTTGAACGGCTGTTGGTATCATTTTTTCCTAACGGAAATAATGTAAGCAATGGTATATAATGATAGTTTGATGTCCAAATATAAAAAGGGATTCTTGAATATGAATTTGGTCCATTAAGATTTAGGATTGAGTATATACAAGCAAAGTACCTAAGAACTCGAACAATTATAAAACTATCATGTAGTAACTTTAATCTCACATACTCTGTATGGCTATTGAACCAAATATGTGATGGTTACGTCCCGTGTGGGACCAGCACCACTCATGGCTCGATTGAGTGGAAGGACTAACTATGGAGTACCTTCCTAGTGGTTAAAACTAGGTGTAAGGCCTGATGGACCAATGGTTCTTAGGTGGCTATCCTAGTTGCATTTAGGCAACTTGGGGCACTTCTAATCGAGAGCGTTGGTGGATTTCAGATAGGACTATCAGTAGTTCCCAGTTGAATATTCCTAGTTGGATGTCCCGATTGAGAACTCCGACGTATAGGAGGGCTCTCGGTACATGCCAATTCGTTATACCTAGCGCTAGGGGTTGTGTAGTATATTTATATTATCTGCGTTCTCTGAATGTTTTATGCTGCTAGACTATTTATTTTGATTAACCTTCATATACTGTTTATACTTTGCCTGTGACATTAACATGTTACTCTATGGTTCAAATTGAATCTCAGACATTCCCAAGGGCATAAGTTCCGGACATGGTCAAAATAGCAAGCTATCTCTAAAGGAAAGGTAGCAATTACGAAGTGCTAATTGTTGTTGCTTAGATACCAGATATAGCTATAAAGCTATAGTAGTTTTGTTTCAACTAATTTTGGGACGTAGTATATATCAACACTGATATTGACTTTGGATCACTATATTAAGAACTCTAAAAATTATTCCTAAACAATTCCAAGAATGTTTACTATTATCAGTTTAATATTCTATACATGTATTGCTCACTATATATCGTTGTATTACTCTAATACATGTTGTAATTACAAGGGATATGACAATATGTATGCATACATATATACATATCTATATGTACATATACATATATAAATATATATATATATTAAAAAAATTCTTGTGGCATATTCTTAGGGAAGTGTAACAGAAGTCCAATGAGTGTATATTCTCTCTTAGAAGAACATATATTTAGGCTCAAATTTCTCACTGGTTCTTTTGACATCCTAAAGTGAAGTGTCCAAGCCAAATCCTTACCTCTTTAGCCAATAGATGGAGGGGGATGGTTCCTTAGATCTAGTTTGATTTTTCTGGCAAGGTGGACACAATCTTGGTGGTTGATGATGGTGGTTATATAGATCTGATTTCATTACTTCTATTTTGAGAAGAATTTGTTCGTTCTTTGGCTTTCTTTCTTGTACAATTTGTGTTGTAAATCGCTTTAGTTCTCATGTTTTGAATTTCTTAGTAACCAGTTATCTTATCACTCCTTTAGATCTAGAATTTACGCTAAATCAAGCTTTTAGTTTTGTTCCGGGTTGTGTAAAAAAATCATTTTAGTTTCCTGATCTGAGATTTTTGAATCAAAATGCTAGAGTTTGGGCTCATTTCTGTATTTCCGTCTCATCTTTTCTCTTCCATATTCACCATTACAGCAATCTGACTTTTTGATTCTATGAATTATCATGTTATGAAATTCCTTCTTCTTCCCTCATTCTTGTTCCTTGTAAGATGGGGATTACAAAATAACAGTCTTTGTATACTTAATTACAATGGCTGCTTTTTAAAAAAAAAGGATTGTAAGTCATACTTACAATGACAGTTTTAAAAAAAAGACATCTATTTTAAAACTTTCAATGACACTTACATATACGACCCTCTCGAAAGCGATCGTTTAAGCATTCTAAAAACGTACATTAAAAGTGTCTTCTATAGTAGTGTTTCCATAGCAAAGCACATCATTAAGGGCTCCAAAAATCCTACAAAATTAAAACAAAACATCAAACCAAAACCATAGGTTTCCTCTCAAGAAGCGCTAAGTTTAAAGTCTTCAGCGAGACTTCCCAAAACAAGCAACTAATCATATGTATCAAACACCTCAATCACTTTGTCTTCATTCCTTTTCAAGCAACAAGGTTTCAAACACAAAAATTGATCATTCAAATTAATTACTTGTACTTCCTCAATCATAGACAATCTCATAGTACAAGCATTCACTGAATTCAAATAAACACATCATGCACATCCTTGCAAATAGAAATAGGAGCAGCCAAAAATTTAAAGCATCCCACAAAATCCACTTGACTCTCATCAATATGAGTCAAATCATCCATAGAAAAATCATGCATAACAATAATTGGGACATCCACATCAAGTTGATCATCAAAATCACAAACCTTACGATCCACAACCAAAACCTCTTCTAGACACCAACTATTAATTTCAAGCTCCTAGTCACCTTCTACATTATCCATAGTCTCATGCAATTCCATATTTTCAACTTCTTCACAATAATCATAATCAACACAAGAAGTGGTAATTGTGCTTAAGGAATTATTTTGCCTTATAGTCTTGAGGGATGAAACAATTTTGACTTATGTATGTTCCAATATTTTGGACACTTGACTGAACTCCAGTGGCAAATTCTTGTTGTTGATGACTAAATCTCTCTAATCATTCCACATACTCCTTTAAGAATCTTTCTAAATTAGATTTTTCCTTATACTTAAGGGTGTTTTCTTCAATATGTGGATAAGAATAGAAAGTAGGGGTAATTTCATTAGAACAATACTTGACATGTGGATCCCTAAAGTGTTGCTCAAAACCTCCACTATGACAACATGAATGGTCAAAACAAGTTTGGTTCCTACCAAAATCATCTCCCACACAATGCCTAGTTGTACTATATGGACAATGCTAATATAAATGGCTCCCTCCACAGTAAGCACACGACATGAAAATATATTAGGAAGAATCGATATATGGAATATAAACATCATTTATGTTCCTTTTAAATTGTCTATATTCATTCAAAGAATTTATTACAGCAATCTACTCATTTTGTGTTGAAGACACATAATTCATTTCTTTCTCAATATTAAAACCTGTTAGTTGCCAAATGAAATCCATCCTTTTTTTTTCAAATTTTATAAGAAAATAAAACAATAAAACTCAACAAGATATTTACAAAGCCTAAAATTCTATAAGTGCATGAGCCGTATCAAGTAGTAAAGTGATGAGAAATGTATCATTCCCATGAGGACTGGGTACTAACAATTCAATTGAGCAATACTTTTACACTTTTACTTGAGTTGAGTCAATACAATTTGAATAACATAGGAATAAAAGCTAACCAAAAAAAAAAAAAATCAAATCTAACTAAGGGTAAGGATAAAGATGATTCTAGATCTTAAATGGTGACTTCGATTATTATAGCGCTGATTACCTCTTAGTGTCTAATTTCTCCCCATAATTGCATTAAAAGTTATATCTGCTAGCCTAAGACCTTTAATTGCCTAAAAGTGTCTTTTGATCAAGTAAATGGTATTCAAATTATGTTAATCCCTTATTCCTTGGTCGATTATTACTCAATTGGATTCATTTTAGTGCAAGCCTAATGAGACTATGTAAGGCCTGTAGATACATGTCTATCCTACAGGAAAATTATGTATGAAAATTTAATCCACATGATTCAATTGAAGGTCTAGTCTAAATCTCCTATATCTAGGCTCCTTTAAAACACCAAATCAAGTTCCAATTAAATTTCTCATCTTTCAGAACAATTAAGCTCACAATTGAATTAGCAAACATAACACTAGCAATTTAAAAGAAGAAATCATCATCCACTAATTTATAATCAAACTAAATAATATAAAACAAAGATTTAGCTACATAAATTGACTAATGCCATGAAAAAATAACAGCTAACTAAGGACAAAATAAAAGATAAAAGAAAGAAGACAAAGGAAAGGAGGAACAAAAACCCAAAGCTAAATTTTTATTTATGTTGTAGATCTTCTGTATATCCAAACTTTAATCTCCCTCCATTAAAATTTTGAGCTCTTGCCTTGATGTCACCAACCCGAAGAATAGAACGCACCGTCTTCTCTCGGGCCTCGTGTATATATAGTCATATATTGCCTCTTCCCAAAACTTCAAAAAACAATGTCTTTCCTATCAATAAAATAATAATAATAATAATGACAATAAATCTATAATTTTTTTATTTGAGAAAACTTCCCATTATTATTTATTATTGCTTCTTTCCTAATTTAAAAAAAAAAAAAAAAACTTCTATTTTAATTGAAATCCAGCAAATGATGCACTCAATTGATATCTCATAAAATCTCAAAAAAATTTCTTTAATTTAGCATTGATGACTTCCCAAATATATCAAAATATATCTCAAATCTGTTAAAAATAGGAAGTCATCAAACAAACACCTGAATCATTTTCTAGTTTTTGTCTATTTTTCGCTACTACATATTAAAGACATAAAATTACTCCCCAATAATTCCCATGCGAATCTATTTAGAGAATTTTCTACAATTTTCATATCCTTTATTTTACCAATAAAATTTACTAGGCAGAAACAATACAAAGATTTTAAAAATTAATTTCCAAACTAGTTCCTATAATTTTATTTACAATTTACTCTCCACATTTTCTTTATACCGATTACTTAAATTCTTTCTTTTTAAAATCCAAGGATTCTTTGCAATTCGATCTCGAGGTCTTTATGTAGCCCAAAACCTCTCCTACGAGCCTGTATAGTAACAAAATATCTTGTCGGAATATACTAAGTCCACCATTGGTGGACTAGGGTTCAAGCCCAATAGAATTGGGATGAAAGTATAATAACAGAAAAAAGCTTGGGTAGATGCTTGTGATATTCCTTAATCATTCTAATTTAAATGATTAAGTAGATAATAGCTAGGGTTGGGTTTCTCTCCTAATCATTTTCTCATTATCCCTCATCATCTCTAAATCATATCCATCTAATCAAATTATAATACTACTTTAATTTTTCTCTTCTTCCCAATCAACAACCCAGATGGGCTAATGAGAGAAAAAAAGAAAAAAGATGTGGAGAAGATCCTCTCCTGGATAGAATATATTCCTGACAAATAATGGATACATCAATTGAGGATTAAAGAGTTATTTGGGATAATACACATAAAATATATATCTATTATATTCACTACTTCTAAAGATTATTCTCCCCTTCTATTATCTATGGTGTATTTGTTGTGTAATGTATTCAAAGTCCGCATCGGTACTTCAGATAGCCAATTAGAATCTAGGTATGCCCAAAATTGTTACATATTTGATTGCAAAAGTAATCCAGATGTTACACATTAATTAAATACTATTCTATCAAGATAATATTGTTATCATGACACAAATTACAACTCATCAAATTAATCCGCAACTAAATTTATAAAAGAAAAATAAATATCAAAGAATTACAGATATAATTGCCATGTATCAAGCACAAACATCAAAATTAAACACCACTAGTGAAAGGCACGCCAGTGCGAGGCAACCATGTGTGACCAGCAAGAAAACTAGCAACACTGAACTGGCTTGCCTCATTTGGATTAGTTATGACATGAAAGCCAGGCCATTGTACTCTACTTTTTGTTGATGAACCAGCCCCATAGTTCATATATTCCCCAAAATAACACGTATCTTGAGCAAAATTACTATCTCCCCAGGAAGACCATCCCAATGGATTCACTAAGCCTTCAATGTTAGTTTTCATGACAACCACTCGAGCATATTGCTGCCACGGCCGACCCAAATAGGTTTCATATGAGTGATAAACCGGCCTGAAATCTGGCGCGGCTCGAATTTGAGAATTGATTATTGATATTCCTGTGTTTTGAAATGGATCACCTCGTCCTTGCGCGGTGATCATGTTTGCTTGTCCTTGAAGTGGCTTTCTTACTAGAATTCTACAATTTTGTAGAAACAAAGAAGAAGATTTCCCCAAATGAAATCCACTGAGCCAAAAATTCTACAATCTCTATAGAATTGGCGTTGTGCATGAGCCATTAGTGTGTCTTGATAGCCTTCAATGGAACACCTATAGAAGACAGAGAGGTCAGAGGCTGATCGGAGTGCCACGGCGACCTTTTCAGCACCAGACTACCGTATTTCTGAAAGTGATGTCTCGTGCAATGAAGTTAGCACCATCTATACCTGAAGAAATTTTATAATATGAAAATGAATTAGTGCTTGTTTCGCAATTTATTGGAACCTTTCAAAGCAAAGTTGCTCATATACTCCTCTTGTCTACAATATAAGGCGTTTCTTGAAAAATAGTTTGATCTCAAATATATGTCATTTGTATAATAATTAATACTCATTTTCAAAGTTTTCTTCTTATATTTAATGCTTATTCTCAATTTTACCCACTCATTAATTTTTTTAGACACATTTTCAAATAAGATTTAAAGTGGAAAGGTTTCAATTTAAGACATATTTATTGAGTCAACTTCTTATTTTCTGTGAATTAGTTAAAGTACCCTATTATAGACTGGAGGGAGAATTTTTTTTCGTTAAGATTTCCTTTAAAAATTCATATCTAATGATCTTAGTAAGACATGTGAAATACGAGTAAATACCCGACAAAAGAGTGTGATTGAAATTTCAGAGGAAAAAAATAATAAGTTAATAAAAAACCAACCTGCTGTTGCGGAGTTAGCTGGGGTAATTCCATCTTTGACACTTTTACTACCAGTGATAATGGTGACACTTGTTCCATCACCCATAATCATGAGATTTTCATTATCCTTATCAACTTCAATATTCTCTTCATAAATCCCTTTCTTCACTCTTATCACAAACCTCGTCTTCACTTTTCTCCTTGATGCTAAATCAATGGCAGCTTGCACCGTCTTAAAATGGCCAGTGCCATCTTGAGCCACCACAAGATTTGCCTTCACTGATGATCGCCTCAAGCTCAACAACCTCCGGTCATGCCGAGAAAACCAACTTGGAAACTCATGAGCTTTTGTCTCTTCTTCTGTGTAGTTCTCTTGCATCAGGAATTTCCCATTAACAGCCAACACATTGCTTATCATCTTTCTAACGTTGTAGCTCACATTATTTTGAGATGTAAACTCTCTGACACCGATCTGCAATGCAACACTCCGGCAAGTTTCGATGTTTGTGAGCGAAGTGCTGAGCCATGTTTGTGCATCTGATAGTGAGCAAGAAATAGTGTGTAGGCCATGAAGGGTTCGGTTCAGATGAAAGATGGTATTATCGTAGAGCTTTAAACAGTCACTGAACACACATTTCTGCATCTTGGTCACACATTTTGAGCCATATTCTTGAGCTTCCTTATGCATGGTTTGGGCTTGGTCCAGTGCTAATTGAACCAGCATTCTGCTGAATTCTGAGGGATGGCTTGGTCTGAACCGGTGGTGACTGTGTTTCATGTGGTATTTGCATGGCTTAGGGTGAGGAGTTTGGTTGCACCAAAAATCTATAGACGAAGAAGAAGAAGATATTGATAAAAGTGAAGAAAATAAAGTGAGGGAAAATAAAAGGTTAACAATGATTGATGCCATTTTGTGTTGCGGTGGTTCTTGTGTTTTGTTATGTCAATCAGGAGGGTTTGGTTATATATTTATAGTGTTTCACAAAACATTTTTAGCTTTGCAGGTTGGGAGTTTAGTTGAAATTAAGTGAGGAGTGTGAAGGAGAATATGAGTTGGCTAAAAAAATAAATAATTCGAACAATGACTACTGATAGATAGGTGAATAAATGCATGTACACGATCCTGATTAAGGAAATAAAATAAGTAATCCCTCCTCTCTCTCATAAGGGTGTGGGTGGGTGTGGGTGTGGGTGTGGCCCTTGATTACAAAGCATTTTTGTTTGAAATTTTAAATTAGTCTTTCTATTTTTACCCTCATCAAATATATGTCATTATTATCTATTTCTAATAAATTTTCACTCATTATCTCTTTTATATTTATGTTTAATTGAAAATGTATATATTACACATTTATTACTTTTGACTAATATTTTGAAATGTGCGATTTTAGTACTTATTCCTTATAAAAAGAACCAAAGGGAATAGCTTGCAAAGCATGATCAAATATTCCGAGATTTTAATTTAGAAATGTAAAAATATATTGTCACTTCTATCTATTATTTGATCCATCGATCATACATACACAGTCATTATAAAAAATAAAAAATAAAAACAAATTAAGTTATCAAATGAAATTGAAATAAATAAAATAAATGAACAAGAAAATCAAGTAAACGTAACGGCTAAGTCGAGAGAAATGGATAAGAATTTAGTCAAATTATAGAAACTGCAAGAAATACAACAATACGTGTGGCTTTCTTTAGCAGTAAAAGCAAATACTAATATTAGAGACGGCGCTACACTATAAAAAAGCGACGTCTCTACCAAAAAACAAATAAAAAAATAAGTAGTAGTAATAGTACTAATAATAAACAAAGATAAAGTGAGAGATTACAGGTAGGTGGAGAGAGCTCACCAATTTCAGCTGGTACGTACATTGGACGTGTTTTCTTGAATCTCACACACCCTATATATAAAATTAGGATCAGTATTATTTGCCCCCTTGGCCCATGTGCATTTAGCTTACTCATCAAGCAAATGAACGACTTTTGAGTTTTATGCACTGGCACGCTCATCAATACAATAATTTAAGACCAGGTACATGAGACATTAATCAGTAGGATTCATTGTGTGCTTGGATATTAATCATTTGATGTTTTGGTGTGTAATACAGTTTAATGCAATATTATATTTTATATGTTATGCATGTCTTGGAGACAATCATGTTGGTCTCGATCTTTGTATGTGAGATGAAGTTCCATACTTGTTTTCTCACATGTTGATCATTTCATGTGTATGTCGAGAGAAATTAAGTTAAGGCGTGCCTTTTCTGTTTCATCATTCTTTTCAGCAGGAGTTTCTCATGGAATTGATAAGTTGATCAGGAGAAACTATTCTCTATATAAGCTTTTGAGTTTTGATTAGTTCTTGACGAATATCAAATTTAAAATATTATATCCCAACTTATTAATTTATTTTGAGGATTATTTTAGGCTAATTTAAAATTATTAGATAATATTTGGTTGTTAGCCAATTTTAAAAAATAATATAAATTTGAACACAAGAGAGCACGCTCACACGGATTTGGATTGGCTGCTGGAAGCTCTCTTATTCGGCGGCACACCCATCTCCTCACTACCATCAATTCCTTCAATTTCATCCCTTCCATTCACGTGGCTCTTTCCCCTCCTTCCACCAACACGTTGCTTCATTTCCATTCATAACACCCACCCCATTTATCTACAAATATTCCACAAATCCTTCTAATGGCTGTGAAGTACTATTTGGAGCTTGGAGGAGAGAATAAATCCAGGGTAGTTTAAGCATTTTTGAGAGGCAATTTGCAATGAGTGTGGAGGAAGCTAAGGCCTAAGAATATAGACTTAAAGATCACAAAGAAGTGTCTTTGTTTTTATGTTTTTAATTCAAAACTTGAAATTATCTAGTTTTAAATGATTTTGAGTTGTACTAGTTGATAATAATCTAGTTTTAGATTGTAATATCCTGAATTTTAGGCATAGAGACTTGGAAATAAGCCTATAAAAAGCAGGCGACTAAGCCCAGTTCGAGCAGAGTTTCAAGAATGTCGAGGGATAGGAAGTCTCTCGGGGGACTGAGTAACTCGGTTATACAGGTTGGTGGACTTAGTATGTATAAGCCGGGGAATTAAAGTGCCAATGAAAAAGAGGCACAGAAGACCTATACAGTATAAATTTGATTGGAAAAGATGCCAACTAACTATGTCCTAAGGTATAGGACAATTAGTTGAGTGAAAATATGTCGGTATAAGTAAGAATACAACATTTTCAAGGCAGTCGGGTATGCCCTGCATTTTTAGTAAAACCCGAGCAGGATCCCGAGCAAACACTGATAAAGTAACTTTAAAAAAGTAAGTCATGATGACCCATGATAACATGCTTTTGTGTTGGTGCAATGAGAACGTGACACGTGTTGACTCATCATGACAAGTGAAAAAGCTACTTTTGTTTTGGCACAATGGAAACATGACACGTGTTGTCTCATTATGACATGCTTTTGTGTTGGTCCAATAGAAGCATGACACGTGTCCGCCATCATCACAAGTCAAAAGTTACTTTTGTTGGTCAAATGGAAATGTGACACGTGTCCCCTTATTACGACATAGCTTTTGAGTCAGCATGACACATGTCCCGTAATCATGACATAGCTTTTGAGTCAGCATGACACGTGTCTCGTAATCATGACAAGGCATAAAGCTACTTTTATGTGGTCCAATGGAAAGAGGACACGTGGTGCATTCTATACCATACACGCGGCCATTATGGACCAGACATGTGGCGTGTTCTAGACCGCACCCGTGTTCTATATATATATACCCTCTTTCCCCTCATTTAGGTCATTCTTGGCCAAAACATGGAAAAGAGGGGGGAGAGAGATGAAAAAACGAAATGGAGAGAGAGGGAGAAGAAAAGGGGCCGATTTCACCTCCGATTTGGTGTTTTTTGCTCCCGGAGCCTTCTCCAATGTTGTTCCTCTTGGTGAAAGAAACGTTTCTATGAGTTCAGATTCTTTGTATGAGGTGTTTGGTGATGTCTACATGGTGGAGGTGCTACCGGATGTCCAAACTGATCGCGAAATCAAGGTAAGTAGGACTTGGATTCTTGCTCTACTTCCTTCAACCTTCGTAGACATTCTTGAGATCTTGATGAATGATTCTTGCATGGTGTTATCAAGTCTTGACCGAAACTGCAAGGGGCTTTAAGGAGGAGAAGTTTCAAAGGGAAGTTAAGGTCTAGATTTGGAGAAAATAATTGACAGTATAAGTTTGTCAGGTAGTAACCTTAATCCTCATATGCTTTGTATGTCTCTATATGTATGCTTTACCATGATTGTGTATGCATTCGGTATTGTTATTTGCCAAGCTCTTTGGTACCGGAACCGTTGTGTGCGACCCGCTATGTGCGACTAGGGCCTTGTTATGCCCTGCAGTCTGTGTTGTGTGCTATAGAGACTGCTTGTTCCGGATTAGGCTTCGTGCCTCGCTGTGTGCGATTTACTGAATGCTGTGGTTTGTATTTATGGTTTTCTTACATGCTTTGAATATACTTTGTGTACGAGATTAACGGTTACTGCGGGATCCTTCAGATTCCAACAGTATTACTACCGTGTATTACAGCTTGTTGGAAATAACTCCCAGGATAAAGTGGTTGATGCTAGCACATGAAGGTGTCAGACTGGTTTCAGATCATTCAAGGAAGATTCGTAGATATTTTATATATTTATGTTTGAAATTTGTAACCAAGGTTTGTAATATCTTACAAGTACACTACACCCAAACCAAAGGTATGCTCTGCTACGTAATTTACTCTGATACATGTTGTTAAGTAATATAATATAAGAATTAAGAGATATCACACTACCCGCCACCCGAAAGGGCGAGGCCGGTAGGGGTGTAACATAGATTGTAGACATATCTCTTTTATATTGGATTGATAATTTAAAATGTTTTGTACTTGAGACAATTGTTGGAATTTTTGTTTGTAAACCTTTGGATTGTCAATTGAATTTTCATTATTAATTTAATTGTCAAATTGGTTTATCATCTTAATTGTATAATTGGGTTGATTAATTGTCTAGTTTTTTAATTGGACAATTGTAGACAAGATTTCCAAAATTATTTTGAAATTAATTGTGATTGATTTTTAATGAGTTTAATTAACCACCCTTATTTTCATCATGAATTTTCTAATGGAGTAAGTGTTATTGAGATTGAGGGTTTCCCATGTCTCAATTAGGTAATTAAATTCATTAATTCCAATCTTTCATTAATCTCCCTTTGGTGTAATTAATTAATTTGGGTTAAGAAAGTTAATTTCATGATAATCTTAAGTTGTCCAATTCATCATCATAATTGAATTGAATCTTTATTGTGTTCTTGCTTTTAATCAATCTTCTGCATCGGATTTTAATTCCTTCATAAAAAAATAAAATAAATATAAATAAAAACCCCAAAAATTGCATTCAAATTCATATATATTAGTCTCATTCTCATATAGGTTTTATAGTCAATTGCATTAGTGCATATAGTTAGTTAATTGAATCTAGATAGTAATGTCGTGCATTCTAGTTTAGGCCAATTTCATTACATCTTTTGTCACTTAAAAGCTAGTCCTAAAGAAAACGCACAACTTGCTTCTTGAGAAAATGACATAGGTTGACCCCTAACTACATAATTAATTATGACCTAATTTAATTGATTGTTTTAACCACGAAATCACACATCATTCTCATATACAACTTTCATTTTCATGAGAAATTCTCACTGCATTGAGAACTGTGAGAAGCATCGTGTTTTATGGGCTTTGGGTTATTTAATTAATAATTCTCACGGCTTCCTGTTTAATTTTTCGTGAGAATCCCTCAGCAAAACAAAACCGTATGAGAAGTATTTTGTCATGAGTCTCTCGTCGGAACAGTTTCCTCGAAATAGGATCTATGTAAGGCCTTGGTTCCATAACTTCAATAGTTAACTCTTGAGGGGTTCGTTATAATGTGTTTTCATTAAGAGCAAATCAACAAAAAAAGGCCTCTTGTGGAGGCGCGTCCACTCAATCAACTCCAACAACTTGCATAAATGTTTAACTCTTCTAATTAAGGACTTGTGCTTGTTATGTATTCTTTCTTACAAGCTTTTTGTTTTAATTGGGTTCCCTGTGTGTTCTTGGTGCACTTGGCCACCATCCCTATCTATCAACTCGGCCAGCTCATGGTGAGGTCTGGTTGCTTCCATCATCTTTAATTTCTCTGTTTTCTTTTATATGCTTCTCATTCTCCAAATTTTCTTGTTGAATTTATGGAAATGCAATTAAAAATGACGGCTCTCCTAAATTTCTTCGTTAGCTGTTTCTATTTTGAATCTTTTAAAAATAATTCCGCATGATGGATCTTCCCAATGTCCTTTGCGCATGTGAAGAATGAAATTTGTGTCTTTAAATTTTTGATAAAATTTATATATGTTAGTATGCAGATAATTGATAAAATTCAGAACTTAAATTTATTTATAAAAATTGATAGTACCCCTCCCTTTATGGGTCAAATACAAAATTGAGACCTTACCCCAAAAAAATGTTGATGTTGATATTTTAAATGTTAAAAAAAAAAACATTTTAAATGCTGGCATATTAAATTGATTTTTTAAAATAACAATGATCATTACAAAAGAATTATTATTTGATACTAATAGTGTTAGGGTTAAAGAATTGAAAACATACTTTTTAAAATTAAATGACCAAATTGAAACTTTGTATAAAGTTAAATCAAATATATACCAATGAAAAGAAGTATAATTTCTCGTTGTTTTAAGATTGAACGTCTCTGTAAATTTTCGATTGTCTTACATTGTGTTGTGGACCTCGAAAATGGGCTAGACCAGATCAGGCCCAAGTAAGGACCAGTTAACCCATGACCATACCCACTTCCATAGTAATGTAGGGAGTGGGGACACAGATCGTGTAAGGATGGGAACATGGTATTAGGGAAGTTGGATCAACCTAGCTTCACTATAAATAAGGAGACATTCCCAGTGAACGGTACGCATAAAACATTCTCCCCTATCAGTTACCTTTTGTGCCACTGTACACACACCTCACCTCTGACGAAATTTCGTCTTCGTGTAGCACAGTGATCTTCTTATCCATTGTTGTCTCTTCAATAGATAACATTGGCTAAGCTTCTATTAGATCTATATTGAATACCAACTAGCCCTAAAGGGTTGGACATTTGTGTTCCGCATCGGAACATTGGCGCCGACCATGGGGACGAGTAAAATTCGAATCCCAGACCACAAAGCTACAAGCTTACCATTGCAAATGGCAAACACCAGAGGACGTAATTCAACAACTCGTTGAGGCCAATTGCCAGAAGAACAACCAGAACGACACCTTGATGAACAAACATCTCGGCAGGAGGGTTCGGTGGATCCAAACGCGGAGCATATTATTGTGGAAACTGAAGTGGAGACATCGGACACGGCGAATTCTCCTCCCTCCGAGAACGTCGTTGTTCAGCAAGTTGGTTCTGAGACTTTACCAGATAATCAACCACAAGAATTTCAGGTGGTTGATCCTGACATTTGCAAGCTGCAGACTACTCTTGGTTCCATGATGAATCGGATGGACGAGATGGAAACTCACAATTGCCTGCAGAGGGAAGAGGATGCCCGACTTATGAGAGAAGAGATGGATCGTTGTAATGAAGAATGGAGGAGGCTATTTGAATACCATGTCGGACGACCTGAGAATCATGACGGAAATACGGGAAAAGGCGTCGCTGACCCAAACCAAAATGATGTTCTGGTATCCCAAAATGTTGAGGCATCACAGGCTGACCATAGGGAAGAAATCATGCTCGAGGAGGACCAAGTACCACATCGAACTAGGAATGATAGTCGGGGAATGAGAAGCATAAACGAACATGGTCGGGTAGTGGCCACACACGTTGGCCCAGATAATGTCGTGCGAGATCGGGCGTCGATCAGGAGATCAATTAAAACAAAGGAGCCAGTCAAAGATGCCGCACCATCATCACCTGAGTTGAGTTTCGACGATGAGGAAAAAATCGTGACTCCTTTTACAGAGAGAATAATGGTTGCCGCTTATCCAAAAGGCTTGGACACGAAGGATTTCCTGAAGTATGATGGAAGCCAGGATCCACAGGTGCATGTGGGCAATTTCAAAATGGAGATCATGGTAAAAGGCTATACGGGGCCCGTGATACCTCGACTGTTCGCGGGAACGTTGCGTGGAGCTGCTCGATCTGGTTCAATACCTTGCCAGAAAATTCGATCCCGGACATGAAGGATTTGGAGAAGAAATTCTTGCTCAACTTCGCCACCAGCAGGAAGCAACCAAAAATCGAGTTCCAGTTGGATCAGGTGAAGCAATCACACGGGAAACTTTGCAAAAGTATTTGGAACGCTTTAAAGACACGGCACTACAAGTCCCGGGGTTAAAGGAAGACGTACATTTGCACTGTGTCATATCAGCCTGGACAAATCTTCACGCTTGAAGAAGTCGGTCATGAAGCGTCGTCCTAAAACATTGGCGGAGTTCTGAGACCGATCCAAGCAAAACATAGAGCTGGAGCAGATGGATATTATGAGCCATGCACCACGGGATAGAGCAAGAACTTCACCTCCTCGGAGTAAGGAGCAGTACGGACAGAACATACAAGACTCTCGAGGACGTGGAAGGGATAACAAGCCTCGCGGGGGAAGAGCGGAAGGAAGATATCACTGATATGCCCCATTGAAGGTGTCTCAAGCCCAAGTCTGGAAGGAAGTCTCCATGACCAATATGAAAAAAGTGGAGCGACCACGGCCACTGCGAACGAGGCCCCCTTAGACAAGTCTCGATACTGTGAATTCCATGATCAACACGGGCACACGACGGACGTTTGTTGGGACTTGAGGGACGCTATCGAGAAGGGAAACTCCGCCGGTATGTAATCCAAATGCAAGGGCGGCAGAAGAAGCGCCAAGGAGACCGAAGTAGAAGCCCGCCCACCGAAAAGAAGAGGCGAGAGCAGAAAAAGGTGGGACGAGGCGTAGATGATGAGTTTCCTGATTCAAAATATGGCTGCAATGGGATTGTTGGAGGTTTCGGTGGAGGAGGAGATTCCGCGAGTCAGCGAAAGAAATACTTAAAGGAGGTCCTCTATGTAAGTGACCGCCTGAGGTTTAAAAAAGAATCTGCAAAATAGGGCTTACCAATGCTCGGGTTTACTGAAGAAGAACTAGATGATGTAGTGCCGGGGCACTATGACAGACTTGTCATAACGGGGACAGTTGAAAATTGCCGAGTTAAGAAGATTTTTTATGGACAATGGAAGTGCGGTAGACATAATTCTTTGGGATGCGTTCAAACGCGTGCAATTTGATTCGGAGGACTTGAGATCGTGTCGGACCACCTTGATGGGTTTCAATGGCGAGGATACTCGTCCAAAGGGATTCATAGACCTCAGATTAACATTGGGGACCAAGGAAGCATTCAAGTCGGAAATAGTTCGTTTCATGGTGGTCGATTTTCCTTCCCCATATAACATTATCCTAGGACGACCAACTATCCATGACTGGAACATGCTGGTATCTTCTAATCACCAAAAGTTGAAATTCATTGGCAAGAAGAGTCAAGTTGTTACCATCAAGGGTGATCAAAAAGATTCTCGGTAATGTTATTTTGAAGCGGTCAAAGAAAGCAAGGCCTCGAAGGTGGAACGCTCCAATGAGTACAAAGGAAAGACGGGAAACAAATCCGTCCATGTGGTCGAATTAGACCTGAGGGAAGAAGATAAAATGCAAAGGGCTGAGCCGAACGAGGAAGTGGAAGATTTTGTTTTGGGAGCTGAGCCAGAACAGACTACCAAAGTTGGAAAGAGGTTGGATCCCGAGATTCGAGCGAAATTAGAAAGGTTTTTACTGGAAAACCGAGACGTGTTCGCATGGAGACCGTCTGAAATCCTGGGGATAGATCCCGAGTTTTGTTGCCACAAGCTGACGATCCATCGTGGTACAACACCAGTTGCACAAAAGAAGAGGAAGCAAGGTTCGGACCAAGGCAAAGCCTTGGAGGCACATGTCAAGGAATTGATCGAGGCTGGATTTATCAGGGAGGTGCAGTACACGACATGGCTTTCTAACGTGGTTATGGTTAAAAAACCAAACGGCAAATGGCGCGTGTGTATGGATTACAAAGATTTAAACAAGGTATGTCCGAAGGATGCATTCCTGATGCCCAACATTGACCAGTTGGTTGACCAATCTTCTGGGTTTTCAAATTTTATCGTTCATGGATGCATACTCGGGATACAATCAGATTGCCATGCATCCCAATGACCAAGAAAAGACAGCCTTTATCACGGACAATGCGAATTATTGCTACAACGTAATGCCATTTCGCCTCAAGAATGCCGGGGCGACTTATCAGAGAATGATGACCAAGGTCTTTGCGGATCAGCTGGGAAAGAATGTGGAGGTGTATATCGATGATATGATAGTAAAATCCAAGGAGCAAGGTGACCACATTCACGATCTACAACAGACATTTAAAAGTTGCGAATGCATCAAATTCGATTGAACCCAGCGAAATGCGCTTTTGGAGTACCGTCGGGTAAGTTCCTGGGTTTCTTACTGACTAACCGAGGCATTGAGGCTAACCCGGAAAAGTGTAGGGCCGTATTGGAAATGAAGGCTCCGGCCAACAAGAAAGAAGTCCAACAACTGATCGGACGATTGGCGGCTTTAACAAAGTTCTTGCTTAAATCAGCTGAGAAGTCACTCCCGTTCTTTAAACTTTTGAAGAAGGAAGCCCAAGGAGGATGGAACTCGGAATGTGAAGAAGCGTTTACCAGAATAAAGCAGTGCCTGGCATCCCCACCGGTATTGTCCAGACCGGAACCCGGGGAAAACTTGATTCTGTACTTATCGGTTGGTGAAGATGCAGTAAGTGCAGTTTTAGTTCGAGAAACTGAGGAAGGACAAAAACCAGTTTACTTCGTGAGCCGAGCTTTGCAAGGTTTCGAGTTGAGGTATCAGAAGCTAGAAAAGATGGCTTTTACGTTGTTGACAACGGCAAGGTGACTTCGCCATTATTTCCATGGTCATTCGATCATTGTGAGGACGAATCAGCCCATACGGCAAGTCTTGCATAAACCGGATTTAACCGGCAGGATGATAAGTTGGGCAATCAAATTATCCGAGTTTGATATCACCTATGAAGGCCGACAGGCAATTAAGTTACAAGCTTTGGCCGACTTTTTGATGGAGTTAACTTCATCACGTGCGAAGAAAGCAGTGGTGGAGCCATGGAAAGTGTTCGTAGACGGCTCATCGAATCTAAAGGGGAGTGGTGCAAGAGTCATTGTGGAGAGCCCCGAAGGCGTCGCGATGGAATTTTCTCTCGGACTTGATTTCCCGACGTCAAATAATCAGGCCGAGTATGAGGCCCTTATTGCTGGTCTACTTCAGGCAAAAGAAAATGGAGCTCAGCAAGTGCACGTGTCCACGGACTCTCAGTTGGTCGCTTCTTAGATCCAGGGAACCTATCAAGCCAAGGGGTCGTTATTGGCCAAGTACTTAGCAAAGGTTAAAGATATTATAGCAAGTTTCGATGAGGTGACGATCGTGCACATTCCTCGGGCGAAAAATACGAGAGCCGATATACTTTCCAAACTAGCAAGCACAAAATGCCCGGGAAATCTCCGCACTATGGTCCAGCAGAACCTACTGCAACCAAGTTGCGTGATGCTTATATCGGACTCGAATGATTGGAGAAAACCAATTGCAGACTATATAGAGCGGGGATCACCGCGGAGGATGCTGTCGAGTCCAAGAATCTGGTAAGAACAGCGGCCACTTATGTAATGGTGGACGATCAGTTGTATCGCAAAGGCACGTATTCTCCTATGGCAAAATGCCTTAACAAAGATCAAGCCCAATACGTCTTGGCTGAAATCCACGAAGGTATAAATGGGCAACACATGGGTGCGAAGGCGTTAGCTCGAAAAGCGATACGAGCGGGATACTATTGGCCTACCATGCCGCAAGATGCCAAAGACCATATCCAGAAGTGTGATAGTTGCCAGAAACACGGCAAGATAATATGGGTTCCGCCTGCCAACTTGACACAAATCACGGTCCCATGGCCATTTTACAAATGGGGCATGGACTTGTTGGGACCGTTTAAAGCAGCACAAGGGCAGCTGAAGTGGTTGATCGTCACGGTTGACTACTTTACCAAGTGGATTGAAGCTGAACCTCTGGCAACAATTACCTCAGCAAGAGTGCAGAAATTCCTCCAAAGAAACATAATATCACGATTTGGAATCCCAGCAGAAATAGTCACAGACAACGGAACTCGGTTCATGGACAGAGGCTTCCAGAAGATGGTGTCTGACCTTCATATAAAGCATCACTTTGCTTCTGTGGAACACCCGCAATCAAACGGACAAGCTGAGGCAGCCAATAAGGTTATTGTCAACGGACTGAAAAGCGAATGGAAGAAGAAAGGGACAGTTGGGTGGAGCATCTATACTCAATGTTGTGGGGGGTATAAGACCACGGTGCAGACATCCACGGGGGAAACTCCCTTTAGGCTGACGTATGGATGTGAAGCCATGATTCCAGTCGAAGTCGGCGAGCCTTCATAGAGAATACTGGGAGTTTCACATGAAGGGCAGAAGAACGATGAGGCTGTGGCGGTAGAGTTGGATTTGATTGACGAAGTAAGAACCACGACTCACTTTCGAGATTTGGCCACAAAGCAACTTATCGCTGCTTAGTACAAAAGGAGGGTAACCCGGCGATCATTTAAAAAAGACGACTTGGTGTTGCGAAGGGCCGATAAAGGAAATAGGAACGCCCGAGATGGAAAGCTCGCGGCAAATTGGGAAGGTCCTTACCGCATCAAAGACGAACTCAGGAAAGGAGCTTACATATTGGAATCATTGAAAAGGGAAGCGATTAAGAGAACCTGGAATGCGGATAAACTCAAGGCTTACTATAGTTGAAATCACAAGTTTATGAAGCTCTTTGTTTTCGTTGCTCTTTATTTTCGTTTACTTTCAGCAATTTCCTTTCGTTAACTTTGTTTTCAGGCAACTCGGTCGTGAGCACATGTTAATTCCTACGGGAATCAAACCTAATGTAATACCGCCGACTGAATGAATAAAGAATACTGGGCCATGGAACCCGTATTTTGCAACCTGTTTATAAGGATAAGCATAAAGAGACATGTATGAATTGAAGTTCGAAACTCATTCGTAAATCATGTAGCGGAAGAACCGCCAAAAATGAATCTAAGTGAAGAGCTCACGTTTATATATCATTTAGCAGCAAAGCCGCCAATATGAAAAAGAAACGAGCGACAACCCGGGTTGTATAATCGTGTTGGTTGTATAATCGTGTTGATTATATCGTAACAATGGCCAAATTAATAAACATGCACGAATCAAGTCGAATGCTCGTTTTAAGTGAATCATGTCATAGCGGCATAGCCACCAAATTAAATATCATGTGCACAACACAGCCGAGTTTGAACGACACGGCGAAATATTAAAAAAAAAAAAGAAGTGTTTGTCCGACCTTGATCACGTTGGACATGAAACCTTCAACTTGCAAACACCCGAATGAGGAAGCAAATGCAAATAAGTTAAAGCCATTGATTAGAATTCAATGGGGTCACCATTTACAAAAAGGCCCCACACGGGCACAAGAATGTTCAACAAAAAGATAAAACAAAAACTCCAAGTTTGAAGAAAACTACGGCTGTAAAGACCGAGAAGCGACGAGATGCTAGCTACAATTGGTTGGGAGGAGATTGGCCCTCAGCGACATTCTCAAGAACCACCTCGGGACCGGTAACGGCTGGGTCGACGGTTGAAGAAGGAGCCGGGATAAATTTCCCGTCTTCAACATATGTATTCACGTGCACTCCTTCCAGGTTAAGGGTCACCGTGGGGTTTCGGAATTGAACTTGCTCTAAGGCATTATCAAAGGCGTCTTCAACGCCAGATTTCAACTTGGAAACATCAGTATCAGCAGCCGTAAGGGCCTCCTTACAAGATTTAAGCTCCGACTCCAATTCCGTGACCATGCTCTTATATTTGCCAATAGACTCCACGTCGTCCTCGTGAATCTGTAGCCTCTGAGTAACCTCGGATTCAGCCTTGTGCAACTCATCACGAATCACGAGAAGCTCGTCAGATAGGCTCTCCTTCTCGGCCTTCGTCACTTCCAGGTCTTCAAGGGCCCGGGCTAATTTCTCATCGACCTTTTTTTTCTCGGCCTCGGCAAAGTCCAAATCTTCTTCATTAAGGCCAACGTTTTCCTTGAGGTGTGCAACGAGTTGACATAAGCCGACATTCTTCAAATTAAGATGCTCCATCTCCTTGAGCTCTTTCATCTTCAAATCTGACAATGTCTTCCCATCAAAATAATGCGAGGGAGGACGAAGAGCTTTACGAAGATTAGTAGGGACTTTATTCTCCCAGATAAAAGAGACAGGAAGCTGGACTGAAGGTCGAGGAGCAGATTTTGGAAGCTCATGTTCCTGAAGCTCAGGATTTTGAACTGGCGGAGACAATATGGCGATAGCTTGGTTTGTTGGTGGAACGGTAGCCTTTTTCTTCTTTGAAGTTTTAGCCCTCTTAATGGCAACTTGCTGGCGGGCTCTCCGCCGGGGGCCGCTCGTTTTTCACCTGGGGTCATAGGTCGAGATTTAGGAATGGCTGTCCCCTCCGGGCGGCACGTCACGTCAAGATAGTCGGGCCTCTTACCCATCGGTCTACCTGTAAAACACAATCCAGGGGTCAAATCATGAAAAAAAAGGGCGGGCCTATGGGCACCTACAAGGAATGATATAGTCGGCTGATTCCACCAAGATGCCTTTCTTGTTGACTAGTGCAACAAGGGCGCCTATGGTTTCCTTCTCGGCGTCGGAAAGTCGGGAGGTGACAGGCAAGAAATCTTTGGCTTCGAATTTGTGATGCTCCTCGCACCAGTATAAGGGGAAACGCTCTTGGACTTCCCCAGACTGAAGGGTTTGAAGGAACCAAGGTGCGTCCCCGGGTTTGGCAACGACTTTAAAGAAAGAAGTTTTAAAGCCTTTCCAAGAATCCTTGAAGGGCTTAAGAAATTTGCGGCCATGAGAAGCTCGGAGTGGTGTCCAACCAAACCACATCTTTTCCCCTTCCGTGGTGGCATTCGTATCCGCAGGAGTAAAAAAGCTACAAAAGACGGGGATGGAACAATTAAGTTTATGTTTATGGCAGTAATTTTCAAAGGCAATGGCAGCGGCCCAATCATTGGGGTGTAATTGAGAAGGAGCGAAGTGTAGGTGGCTGAGAAGACACATTTGAAAGTCAGAAAATGGAAATTCTACGCCGAGATAGGTGATTAGATCCTTGTAAAAATAAAAGAAATGGCAGTCCTTATCGCTTGATCGAGCAAAGGCCACTGACTCGTTTGCTGGGGGCAGGCATACGTCATATCCCTCTCCACCTCGGATGGTACGAGAAAGCGTTTTCACGGATATTTTATTCTTTACGCGAATTACAATGTTGCTCACAGCATATTCCTTGATGGAAGACATCCGTGAAGATCCAGAAGGGGCGGACTTTCTAGTCTCGGATCGATTTGTTTGGTGTGAAGAAGACATTAAATACCTAAAATAAAAAAGAAAGGGTAGGGTCAGAACCATGAAGTATACCCGCGGTACAGGATTTCATGATGACTATCAAAAAGCGGAGAAGCTGGGAATCCGCGAAGTGGCAGCTGAAGAACTCCACAGTCTCTTGCAGTGGCACCGGTCTAAGAGTAACTCGGCTTCTCTATCGTGACCATGGCTGATGAGTTCAATGGCTTTATAACAACATTCCTCGCATGGACCAGAATCCTCGATCAACGAAGTCGGGGTAACAACCTCGGGAACTGGATGAGAAGCTGGAAAAGCTGGTAAAGGTGCGGCAGATGGCCTACCGATGGATGAAGTAGGAGCTCGGATATTCGCCCTACTTCCACTTCCCCGAGATGAACGAAGTAAAGCTTCCATTTTTTTCCTCTTCAGTAGGAAGGATGGACCAAAGCCAGAGTTTAGTTCGGCCAGGGACGCGTTCAAGTATTTCTCTGTCTTCCTCTGGGATGGGCCTACCATACATATCTACTAGCGGGGGTTTTGGATCCATCTTGAGGAACAATTGCTAAAGCATGCCAAAAGTGCAAATGAAATTTGCATGTAAAACCCAGACTGCCCAGAATGCGAAGAACTCAATATAGCAAAGTTATACAAATGCAGAAAATGGCGAAAACTAAAAGGAAAGAAAGGATAGATGCAAAAGGAAAACTCAGGTGTCACAATAACTCAGACAGACAATATTCACTATCGTTTTCAACATTTTTTCGTTCGGAGATGAATTCACGTGGGTCGTCACAGTCGTTCAACACCCAGTTCAAACACAGAAGAAAAGTGTACACTAAGAACTACCAAAATGCAGTTGATACAAGTTAAGAATAGCAACATGTATATCACAAAGTTGAGATCAAAAAGAAGAAAATAGGAACAACTCGAATTTTGAGATATACCTGGGAGCTAAAGAGCAAGGAGATTTGAGAGTCGAAGAGAGAGAGCTCTGGCAAATTCTTCTTCACAGGAGAGAGCGGACTTGGCAAGGTGACGAAGAGAGGCACTAAGGAGTATTTATAAGTATGTTAGAGATGTAACGTTTGGAAGCCTAGTCGTCTCGTCGTTTACGAGGAGATCGAAGAAAACCCTAAAAAATAATCATGGCGGGTCCGATATGACGCGGACATTAATGGGCGCGATAACCGAAGGCAACTCTTGAGGGCGCGTGGCTGAAAAATTCAGGGATGGCAATTATACGATGCGACCGGAAAACGAAAAGACACCCTGCTAGACGAACGGTCGTACCCGCAGACATGTCAGCACTATTACTTGGCACCCCGGATAGGAAACCAAAACGCATGATGATCACCGAGATGACTTGACAAACTCGGGTAGGCATCTCGACATAACGATACCAGGACATTTTACGAAGACAAAACGCTTTAGTTCTAGCGGATCAATTGGCGGTAAGACTCACACAAGTCGTCGTTTAGCCCAGATGCGGGACTTGATCGCAGCCAATTGTGGCTGATGTCCGAGAAGAGTCCAGGGGAAATACGGGCCTGGAAAGTCGGGGTCTTATGCCAGAGTAAACTCGGCAGTTCGAAAACCCGAGCAGCCGACTTTGGGGGCAACCGTTGTGTGGACATCGGAAATGGGCTAGACCAATCGGGCCCAAGTAAGGACCAGTTAACCCACGACCATACCCACTTCCATGGTAATGTAGGGAGTGGGGGCACAGATCGTGTAAGGATGGGAACATGGTATTAGGGAAGTTGGATCAACCTAGCTTCACTATAAATAAGGAGACATTCCCAGGTGAACGGTAAGCATAAAACATTCTCCCCTATCGGTTACCTTTTGTGCCACTGTGCACACACCTCACATCTCTGACGGAATTCCGTCTTCGTGTAGCACAGTGATCTTCTTATCCATTGTTGTCTCTTCAATAGATAACATTGGCTAAGCTTCTATTAGATCCTATATTGAATACCAACCAGCCCTAAAGGGTTGGACATTTGTGTTCCACATCGGAACACATTGCATTATTAACACGAGTTTCTAATTAATAAAGTGATTATGTGTAGGATCTTAATTATCGAGATTCCTGTTGATCATGTTACGATTGGCGTAAAAAAATTGTTGTCATTTACTTTATTTCTTTTTTTCGTAGTTGATATTCTTCATCAATGCTTATTCGTATAAAAATTACTCCTACATTCCTACACTCCTACCTTCGTTCTTACACCTATTTGAGACACAAGGCTCCACAATAACTTATTGTTGCACTACAAGAAAATACATAAATAACTACGGAATTTGTGACGGAATTTTTTCCGTCGCAAATTTCATCTGTTTGCAATGGAATTAAATATCCGTCGCAAATAAAGATGTTTTGTGAAGGAATTAAAACTGAGGTATTTGCGATGGAACCACTGTTCTGCGGCCGCCAATTTCCCTCCATTGCAAAAAATGAACTTTTTGCAAGGTTTCGTTGCTAACCAGAGGCCAAATCCTCCATTTTGCAACGGAACCTCGGTTCCATCGTAAATATAGATGTCTAGTTTCTGCCTCTAAAATTTCATAATTTTTCGGGCTCATTTGCTAGGTTAAAAATTACAAAGAATCCGACGACTCCACAGAATTTCTCAAAAACAAAGAAACCAACGTTTTTCAAGCTTCCATTTATGCTTCCAAAATTATGATCCAAGTTCAACCTAATACAAAATCTCATTTTAAACATTTTAAAGCCATCCAAAACACCAAAATCTATTCCAAAACACAAGTATATCCAGCTGGACGAAAATCATTATTTAATAAACAAAATGTCAAGCTTTCATTTCTAACTTCATATCTTCCATAAACTGTGTTTGTTCTACCATTTTAGACCATAAACTTTAACTTTAAACCTTTGTTCCTTCTTTTCATTAGCTACTCAACCAAATATACAAACATGCTCAAGGAGATAGACATTTCCTAACTCAAACAACCAAGAAAAACGGTAGAAATATTCAAAAGTGGCTTATCTGATAGCTTTTTAATACCTTTGACACACTTGCTCCTTGAGCCTCCCTCCTTCAATTTTTTGACTACACCTCAAAACACTAAGGAAATGATGATCTTTAATGTCTTAGCCACATTAGAAAAGGTAGAAGAGAGTGGATTAAGGTCCCAAGGTCAAAGCACTTACCTTAGCTTCAAGTTCCTTCTCCTATTTGAGCTTCCTTTTGCTCTCTTGTATGGAACCTCTTGCTCTCCCTCTTCCTTCTCCTATCAAATAAAATAGGTAGCCCAAAATGGAGGGGAGTTGCCTTTTAAAATGCTCATCCTTTTGTTTTGGTGTACGACTCCTATGCCCTTATTTTCCTTAGGTATTTCCAAACATTTCATAAAGACTTTTCCTCCTTCCTCTCTTCAATTTTGGACCAAAATGAGGGGTATTTTGGGGAAATAATTAGCTTTGGAAATCTGAATTAATTTTAGTGTTCCATTGGCTTCATTTGATGTCTTAGTACTTGCCCAAATAGTCATCATTTTCCCTAAATAGGTTAGGTAAACTAATTTATACTTGAAATCCATGTTTTATGGGATGTCTTCATCTTCTTCTTCTTCTTTTTTCCCTCTTCTTTCCCCTTGCAAAAACCAAAATGGGGGAGGGAGAGTTGATAGGATTTTTTGTTACTTTTCCCATGCTTCTTATTTGCTTCGTAAATGATGTACTTGGGATGATATGATCACTTTTTTCCGCCCTTTCCTTCTCTTCCTTGCCAATTTTCAAAAATTAAGGGAAAAGGAGAGATTATATGTCATCTTCAAATCCAACCTAATGTTCTTTGCATTTATGAAGATATGATGTTACCATAGTTTTTTTATTTTAAGAAAAATAGCTTCTTAAAATAAAAATTAACAATCCATTTTTCATGAGCAAATTTTTGGTTCCTTCATCCTTCAAATTTTCGAATTGGACCTCCCTTTTGGGCTCCAAAAATTGTCCTTCCTACTTAGCCCAATAGCTCATGGTTCTTGGTTAAGTCCATGACAACTTCTTGAGCATGTTTGGAATTGGGTGAAGGAGCAAAAATACACACGACCTTTTCCCCTAGGAGTGCTCGACCATGACCTTTCAACTGAGCAAAAATACACATGACGTTAGGTTTTGGGAGCGCCCGGCAAGACCACTAGTTGACCGTTAGTTGACCGTCAATTTAGATGGAACGCCGACGTGGCGGTGACAAGATGAATTAGATGCTGACGCAATAAAAACTTCAAAAAAAATTAGAAAAAATTCAAAAAATTAGGAAAAAAAAATTAGAAAAAATTCAAAAAAATTAGAAAATTTTAAAATAATTAGGAAACAATTCAAAAAATTAGGAAATAATTAAAATAATTAGAAAAAAATTCAGGAACCTACTATTCATTTCTTTAATAATTTAGATACGTTCGCAAATATTTATATTAACATGAATTATTATAAAATTTTCTATGTTTAGTAAATATATAATCTCTTTTTCTATAAAAACATTTCCTTATCTCCTTCTAACATCGATCTAAATTTATATTATCTCTAGCATCAATCTAAAATTTTACTAAATATAGAAAATTTTACTAAACATAGAAAATTTGTATTCTCTCTAGCATCAATCTAAAATTTTACTAAACATAGAAAATTTTACTAAACATAGAATATTTGTATTCTCTCTAGCATCAATCTAAAATTTTACTAAACATAGAAAATTTTAGATTGATGCTAGAGAGAATACAAATTTAGATTGATGTTAGAAGGAAGATAAGGAAATGTTTTTATAGAAAAAGGGATTATATATTTACTAAACATAGAAAATTTTATAATAATTCATGTTAATATAAATATTTACAAGAACGTATCTAAATTATTAAAGGAATGAATGGTAGGTTCCTGAATTTTTTCTAATTATTTTTAATTTTTTCCTAATTTTTTGATTTTTTTCCTAATTATTTTAAAATTTTCTAATAATTTTCTAATTATTTTAATTTTTTCCTAATTTTTTGAATTTTTTATTCCACGCGCATCCAAATCATCTTGTCGTTGTCACGTCAACGTTCCATCCAAGTTGACGGTCAACTAACGGCCGTGGTGTTAGGCGCTCCTAAAACGTAACGTCGTGTGTATTTTTGCTCCAGTTGAAAGGTCGTGGTGCTGAGCGCTCCTGGGGGAAAAGGTCATGTGTATTTTTGCTCCTTCACCCTTTGGAATTTTATACTCTTTTATCCAATTCTTCCCTTTATGCGCAATGCTCAAAGGTAAAATGGAAAAATAAAATGTGTTTTCACTTCCATTGTCATCTTCTATATCAAATTGTCCATGGTGAAAATGATAATTTACCAAATTTCCAAACCACTAATCCACTTCCTTTTTCTTTAATTAATTATTCATGTTGAAAGAAAAATAAATATCATTGACTTCAATCTTGATGAAAATTCATATATTTCATTAATTTATCCAATACATTAATTTACATGAAATTGGGGATATTACATGCCAACATTGCCACCCGCGATGACAGTGTTTGGGGGAGGTTGGGTGCGTAGGGAGAAGGAAAGTGTTGGGATTTAAGATAATTGGGGTGGTGGTGAGAGGTAGTGTTAGAGGGGAGAGGATTTCCCCATTATCAACTCTCTCATCATCTCTCACACCACGGTTTTTCTAAAAATCATTCTGGACCTTTGGATCAAGATTTCAACGGTCAGGATTTGTTCATGATAAGGGATGGGTAGAGAGTTGATGATGAGAGGATCCAGACCGTGTTAGAGTAGGTCCATGGTCACCTCTTCTCTTTTAGATATGAGAGAGAGATATATATATATTTTAAAACAATTAAAAATACTATTCACATCTTTTTTTAAAGAAAATAGAAACATATAATATGACTTTCAATGTCTATTTTTTAAAAACAGACATAGATAAAAGAAAAAAAAAACACACAACGTCATTTATAAAGACATCCCTCTAAAAATGGTTATAGAAAGGTTTTTAAAAAAAAAAAGAGAGAAAGAGAGAGAGAGAGATATATATATATATATATATATATATATATATATATATATATATATATATATATATATATATATAGATGCTTTCTATAGTAGTGGTGGGTCCAAGACCTCATCACATCATAGTTAAACAAGATTTTAATTGCATAGTTGGGCTTCGAATAAAAGGCCTTTGCACTATCTGAGATTCTGCATTCTTCAATGGGCTTCATTTGTGCACCATCAGATTCTCCAAATGTCCAAACTTCTCAATCGGTTTCGGCGTGTAAGCCCGTTGCAAATGTATCTACTTTGAATGCGTCCAACACCTATAGTAGTTTGAAGTTCAATCTCTTTCATGTGCCCTTCCTCCGATTAAGAGACTGGCGTTTTGAATCATCTCATCCTAGTTCCAAGAGATCCAAGCTACTCCGTTTAAGCCATGATGCTTCCCTACCATTCGTTCAGGTATCTCCAGTTCAACACCCACTTTGTTTCCCTCAGCTTCCTGTTGTCGTTTGGGGTCTATGTGTTGGGTTTTGAGCTCCCTTTCCTATGTGGAGGAAAATCCATGTTTGAATTGCCCAAATTTTATATATTTCATATTTTCTGTGTTTCTTATTTTATAAAAAGAAAAGAAGGGAAAGGAAAGAAAAGAAAAAAATATGAAAGAAGGAAAAAGAGTGAGAGAATGAAAAACAAAAAGTTTGCGTTTCTCGGAGTTTTCTAATTTAAGATTGTATGTGTCTCACTTATTTAAATGAAGAGAGAGCATATTAGGTTTTGAGATAGAGAAGCCCTGCTGAGACTAAATAAACTAAGGCTAGATAGGCCAAATAAGTCTAATGTTCCAATCATGTTAGAGAAAAACACAACTTCACAAGTCCTTATCAATAAATTGGTGTTATCACATTCATTGCTCATTGGATGGATATGAAATTTGGTCAGCAGGTTTACAACATATGGTTTGTCATTTTTAATGTGGGATCGTCGTTTAGAGTTCTGGTGTGAGAGAAAACGTGTTCATGGCCAAGGACATTTTTTCTGATATTTTGAACTGTTTTATTCTCTATTGTAAGCTTTCAGCTTTTATAATTTAGCTGGGTAATTGCACGTGTTTTTGCATTTATTTGAGACTCTCTTGTACCATATTTTGATCACAGTTTTGTCTGGACAAATTGTGGTTTTTACCCTAAACTTGAAAGGTTTTTCACATTAATAATTTTAGTGTCTATTGTACTATTTAATTTTTGCTATATATTTCTTTCTTTCTTTCTTCATAAACTCTTGCAAGTGATAGAAAGATCTAGCATCTTCTGTGCCCCTTCTTAACACTGTAAAGTTTAGTTTGAGGTCTATCTTATAGTGTTGCTGGTTCAGCGAGACACCTCTCACAATAGCTCGCTAAGGAGAGCTATGAAATATATGATACTCTTGTTTTCTTTTGTTGTGTTTTTTTCTTTTATTCAGCCGTTGTTTTTCAAATGGTTTAATGTTGGTTCCAAGGAAATTGCCATTTTATCAACAACAAAAATGCAACTTGAACCAAAAGAAGGACTCAAGGGCTTAATAAGTCCAGGTTATTAAACAAGCAACGGATCGATCGACGGTTTAACTCGAAGCAATGTGTGAATCGGTCGATAAACCGATTCGGTCCGAGCATCAATCTAATTCACTTTTAAAAAAAAAAATTTGTTTTTTTATTTTCTTTAGAATTTGATATTAATAACCCTTCAATTTTCACTTTCTCACTAGTTTGGTTTCGGGTTAACTCATTTTTTACTCCGATCTGATCCATTGACCCTTGACTCGATCCAAATTGGTTCAATAACCGGTCCGATTTTCATAACTTTGACTTAAGTCCAGCCATGCACCAAATAAAATTCTTAGAAGAAAAAAAAAGCATATGACTATGTTTAATAAAGAACATAAATTAGCAAAGTAATTTGAAATGAATCATTTCTTTAAGAAAACTGCAGTGGTCTCTTATGTTTGTCATATCAAGCTATCCAATCATACAAGATAACGTGTCCACTTTTTTCATGTGAGTTTATAATTAAATCATAATATTTTAAAAATGGAACATATTATCATATTTTAATGCCCTTGTGGAAAAACGATGGACATTCTGGAAAAAATTTCCCCTTAATATCGCCCCAGAATTATTGCAAACCACTGTTAAAAATGTTACTTTTGACTACTTTTGACTGTCACGTTTGACCCACATATAGACATGACACTCAAGTATATGCCACTTCATCATTCAAAACAATGGGAAAATCCCCCTTGGAGTCTAAGTTACCATAATATTGTAGAACAAAATACTCAAAAAAAATGTTATATATAGGGCCTTTTTGGTATTATTTCAGAAAACGAAATTCCATTATCATACTGATTTAGTTGTTGACGTGTATTGATTTAATTCTTAATATTGTACTGATATGGTTGTTAACGTTTTTGAAATAATACTAGGAAAGACATGTGACTTTTCTTTGAACTTTTTTTTATAATATTTTGATTATTTAGGCCTTGAGGGAATGTTCCCCAAAACAATTTCCTGCCAAACTCATTCAAATTCAACCGTCAATCTTGTTTTCCTCTCTCTCTCTCTCTCTCTCTTCTTTTTTTCCCAATGTAAATAGAATATATTCCTGACAAAGACTTGGGGTGAAAGCATAAATAATAGAAAAAAGCTTGGGTAGATTGCGATATTCCTTAATCATTCTAATTTAAATGATTAAGTAGATAGAATATATTCCTGACAAAGAATGGATACATCAATTGAGGAAGAGGCACGATAAACCTTTATATATATCTATGTGTGCGTGCGCACGTGCATAAGGATTAAAGAGTTATTTGGAATAATACTCATAAAATATATGTCTATTATATTCACTACTTCTAAAGATTATTCTCTCCTTCTATTATCTATGGTGTATTTGCTGTGTAATGTATTCAAAGTCCGCATCGGTACTTCAGATAGTCAATAAGATTCTAGATACGCTCAAAATTGTTACATATCTGATTGCAAAAGTAATCCAGATGTTACACATTAATTAAATGCTCGTCTATCAAAAGAATATTGTTATCATGACACAAATTACAACTCATCAAATTAATCCCCAACAAAATTTATAAAAGAATAATAAATATCAAAGATTTACAGATATAATTGCCATGTCTCAAGCACAAACATCAAAATTAAACAACAATAGTGAAAGGCACCCCAGTGCGAGGCAACCATGTGTGACCAGCAAGTAAACTAGAAACACTGAACTGGCTTGCCTCATTTGGATTAGTTATGACATGAAAGCAAGGCCATTGTACTCTACTTTTTGTTGATGAACCAGCCCCATAGTTCATATATTCCCCAAAATAACACGTATCTTGAGCAAAATTACTATCTCCCCGGAAGACCAACCCAATGGATTCACTAAGCCTTCAATGTAAGTTTTCATGACAACCACTCGAGCATATTGCTGCCACGGCCGACCCAAATAGGTTTCATATGAGTGATAAACCAGCCTGAAATCCGGCGCGGCTCGAATTTGAGAATTGATTATTGATATCCCTGTGTTTTGAAACGGATCACCTCGTCCTTGCGCGGTGATCATGTTTGCTTGTCCTTGAAGTGGCTTTCTTACTAGAATTCTACAATTTTGTAGAACAACAAAGACATTTCCCCAAATGAAATCCACTGAGCCAAAAATTCTGCAATCTCTATAGAATTGGCGTTGTGCATGAGCCATTAGTGTGTCTTGATAGCCTTCAATGGAACACCGATAAAAGACGGAGAGGTCGAGGCTGATCGAAGTGCCACGGCTTGACCTTTTTCAGCACAGTTTCCGTATTTTAAAAGTGATGTCTCGTGCAATGAAGTTGGCACCATCTATACCTGAAGAAATTTTATAATATGAAAATGAATTAGTGCTTGTTTCGTAATTTATTGGAAATGTGATTGTATACCTTTCAAGGCAAAGTTGCTCATATACTTCTCTTGTCTACAATATAAGGCGCTTCTAGAAAAATAGTTTGGTCTAAAATATATTTCACTTGTATAATAATTAATACCCATTTTCAAGTTTTTTTCTTATATTTGATGCTTATTCTCAATTTTACCCACTCATTAAATTTTTTGGACACATTTTCAAATAAGAGTTAAAAGTGGAAAGGTTTCAATTTAAGACATATTTATTGAGTCAACTATTACTTCTTATTTTTTGTGAATTAGTTAAAGTACCCTATACTGGAGGGAGAATTGTTTTCGTTAAGATTTCCCTTAAAAAGTCATATCTAATGATCTTAGTAAGACACGTGAAATACGAGTAAATACCCGACAAAAGAGTGTGATTGAAATTTCAGAGGAAAAAAATAATAGGGTAATAAAAAACTAACCTGCTGTTGCGGAGCTAGCTGGGGTAATTCCATCTTTGACACTTCTACTACCAGTGATAATGGTGACACTTGTTCCATCACCCATAATCATGAGATTTTCATTATCTTTATCAACTTCAATATTCTCTTCATAAATCCCTTTCTTCACTCTTATCACAAACCTCGTCTTCACTTTTCTCCTTGATGCTACATCAATGGCGGCTTGCACCGTCTTAAAGTGGCCAGTGCCATCTTGAGCCACCACAAGATTTGCCTTCACAGATGATCGCCTCGAGCTCAACAACCTCCGGTCATGCCGAGAAAACCAACTTGGAAACTCATGAGCTTTTGTCTCTTCTTCTGTGTAGTTCTCTTGCATCAGGAATTTCCCATTAACAGCCAACACATTGCTTATCATCTTCCTAACGTTGTAGTTCACATTATTTTGAGATGTAAACTCTCTGACGCCGATCTGCAATGCGACACTCCGGCAAGTTTCGATGTTTGTGAGCGAAGTGCTGAGCCATGTTTGTGCATCTGATAGTGAGCAAGAATTTGTGTGTAGGCCATGAAGGGTTCGGTTTAGATGAAAGATGGTATTATCGTAGAGCTTTAAACAGTCACTGAACACACATTTCTGCATCTTGGTCACACATTTTGAGCCATATTCTTGAGCTTCCTTATGCATGGTTTGGGCTTGGTCCAGTGCTAATTGAACCAGAATTCTGCTGAATTCTGAGGGATGGCTTGGTCTGAACCGGTGGTGAATGTGTTTCATGTGGTATTTGCATGGCTTTGGGTTGGGAGTTTGGTTGCACCAAAAATCTATAGACGAAGAAGAAGAAGATATTGATAAAAGTGAAGAAAATAAAGTGAGGGAAAATAAAAGGTTAACAATGATTGATGCCATTTTGTGTTGGGGTTGTTCTTGTGTTCCGTTGTTGTGTTTTGTTATGTCAATCAGGAGGGTTTGGTTATATATTTATAGTTTTCACAAAACATTTTTAGCTTTGGTTGGGAGTTTAGTTGAAATTAAGTGAGGAGTGTGAAGGAGAATATGAGTTGGCTAAAAAAATAAATAATTCGAACAAGGACTACTGATAGATAGGTGAATAAATGCATGTACACGATACTGATTAAGGAAATAAAATAAGTAATCCCTCCTCTCTCTCATAAGGGTGTGGGTGTGGCCCTTGATTACAAAGCATTTTTGTTTGAAATTTTAAATTAGTCTTTCTATTTTTACCCTCATCAAATCTATGTCATTATTATCTATTTGCAATAAGTTTTCACTCATGATCTCTTTTATATTTATGTTTAATTGAAAATGTATATATTACACATTTATTACTTTTGACTAATATTTTGAAATGTGCGATTTTAGTACTTATTCCTTATAAAAAGAACCAAAGGGAATAGCTTGCAAAGCATGATCAAATGTTCCGGGATTTTAATTTAGAAATGTAAAAATATATTGTCACTTCTGTCTATTATTTGATCCATCGATTATACATACACAGTCATTATAAAAAAAAATTACAAATTAAGTTATCAAATGAAATAGAAATAAATAAAATAAATGAACAAGAAAATCAAGTAAACGTGACGGCTAAGTCGAGAGAAATGGATAAGAATTTAGTCAAATTATAGAAACTGCAAGAAATACAACAATACGTGTGGCTTTCTTTAGCAGTAAAAGCAAATGCTAATATTGGAGACGGCGCTACACTATAAAAAAGCGACGTCTCTACCAAAAAACAAATAAAAAAAAATAAGTAGTACTAGTAGTAATATTAATAAACAAAGATAAAGTGAGAGATTACAGCTAGGTGGAGAGAGCTAACCAATTTCAGCTGGTACGTACATTGGACGTGTTTTCTTGAATCTCACATAGCCTATATATAAAAATTAGGATCAGCATTATTTGCCCCCTTGGCCCATGTGCATTTAGCTTACTCATCAAGCAAATGAACGACTTTTGAGTTTTTTGCACTGGCACGCTCATCGATACAATAATTTAAGACCAGGTAGACATTAATCAGTAGGATTCATTGTGTGCTTGGATATTAATCATTTGATGTTTTGGTGTGTAATACAGTTTAATGCAATATTTTATATGTTATGCATGTCTTGGAGACAATGATGTTGGTCTCGATCTTTGTATGTGAGATGAAGTTCCATACTTGTTTTCTCCAATGTTGGTCATTTCATCTGTATGTCGAGAGAAATTAAGTTAAGGCGTGCCTTTTCTCTTTCATCATTCTTTTCAGCAGGAGTTTCTCATGGAATTGATCAGTTGATCAGGAGAAACTATTCTCTAAATAAGCTTTTGAGTTTTGATTAGTTCTTGACAAATATCAAATTTAAAATATTATATCCCACCTTATTTATTTATTTTGATGACTATTTTAGGCTAATTTAAAATTTTAGATAATATTTGGTTGTTAGTCAATTTTAAAAATAATATAAATTTGAACACAAGAGAGCACGCTCACACGGATTTGGATTGGCGGCTGGAAGCTCTCTTATTCGGCGGCACACCCATCTCCTCATCACTACCATCAGTTCCTTCAATTTCATCCCTTCCATTCACGTGGCTCTTTCCCCTCCTTCCACCAACACGTTGCTTCATTTCCATTCATCCACACAGCCACCCCATTTATCTACAAATATTCTACAAATCCTTCTAATGGCTGTGAAGTACTATTTGGAGCTTGGAGGAGAGAATAAATCCAGTGTAGCTTAAGCCTTTTTAGGAGGTAATTTGGAAGGAGTGTGGAGGAAGTTAAGACCTAAGAACATAGACTTAAAGATCACAAAGAAGTGTCTTTGATTTTTTGTTTTTAATTCAAAACTTGAGATTATCTAGTTTTAAATGATTTTAAGTTGTATTAGTTGAGAACAATCTAGTTTTAGATTGTAGACATATCTCTTTTATATTGGATTGATAATTTAAAATGTTTTGTACCTGAGACAATTGTTGGAATTTTTGTTTGTAAACCTTTTGATTGTCAATTGAATTTTCATTATTAATTTAATTGTCAAATTGGTTTATCATCTTAATTGTATAATTGGGTTGATTAATTGTGTAGTTTTTTAATTGGACAATTGTAGACAAGATTTCCAAAATTATTTTGAAATTAATTGTGATTGATTTTTAATGAGTTTAATTAACCACCCTTATTTTCATCATGAATTTTCTAATGGAGTAAGCGTTATTGAGATTGAGGGTTTCCCATGTCTCAATTAGGTAATTAAATTCATTAATTCCAATCTTTCATTAATCTCCCTTTGGTGTAATTAATTAATTTGGGTTAAGAAAGTTAATTTCATGTGAACCTTAAGTTGTTCAATTCATCATCATAATTGAATCGAATCTTTGTTGTGTTCTTGCTTGTAATCAATCTTCTGCATCAGATTTTAATTCCTTCATAAAAAAATAAAACAAATAAAAATAAAAACCCCAAAAATTGCATTCAAATTCTTATATATTAGTCTCATTCTCATATAAGTTTTATAGTCAATTAATCTAGATAGTAATTAATGTCGTGCATTCTAGTTTAGGCCAATTTCATTACATCGTTTGTCACTTAAAAGCCAATCCTAAAGAAAACACACAAACTTGCTCCTTGAGAAAATGACATAAGTTGACTCTAACTACATAATTAATTATAACCTAGTTTAATTGATTCACTACTACAAAAAACATCAAAAAGGTCCTAAATTTGACTCATTTAACGTCCTTTTTTCTAAGGACGTTTTGTGGGGGGTAGTAAAAAAAAATACTTTTGGCGACCTAAATTTAATTTAGGTCGCCTTATGTAAGACAACCTGAATTAAATTCAGGTCGCCTTACTTCTTTTTTTAAAATTTTAAAAAAAAAAAAACCCCCACGGGGTTGGCCACGGAAGAACAAATCAAAAATCAAATTCCAGAAATACTCTTTTTTATGTTACAAGCAAGAAATTCCAAAACCAGCAAGAACAAGAAAAGAACACAAAGAGAGTAATCGAAACAGAGACAACAAGGAAGATACAATGAAAAAAAAAAAAAAAAAACCTAACAAGTAACCAACGACTCACATTCTAATCCCCTAAAATGGAAGGAATAAGGAACAAGAATGCAAAAAACATAGTAATTTCAGATCTGCAAGAGACTTGGTGTTCATAGTATCGTCTCGGAGCCACGAGGAGATTTCCAAATCTGTAAAAATTGGTGCCCTCTCAGATCTAAAAAATCAACAAGAGTCAGATCTGGAAAAACACTTACTAGCGGTAGCGTTTTGGATGAAATCGATGGTGACTCTTGTTCCGAAGTGAAGATTCTGGCGTCTCGTTGCTCGGTCTCCTCGCCCAGCCAGATCGAAGAGTGTTGAAGGAGTAGGAATAGATCGAAAGAGAAGATGGGGTGTAGAGGAGAGAAGAGGAAGGCGTATGTGCAGATCGAAAATGAGAAGAGGAAGGCATACGTGGGGGAATTAAATGGTGTGCAGAGGAGAGAAGGAATAAATGAAATTAAAAAAATTCATTTTAGGCGACCTGAATTAGTATTTAGGTTGTCTAAAGTCTCAAAAAAATTTTAGGCGACCTAAATTAATATTTAGGTTGTCTAAAGTCTCAAAAATGATATCAATTTTCAAGATTTTTTTGGAGCCAAAAAAATCCTAAATGGCGCCAAATATTTCATTTCAAAGACTAATTGAATTAGTATTTAGGTTGTCTAAAGTCTCAAAAAAATTTTAGGCGACCTAAATTCATATTTAGGTTGTCTAAAGTCTCAAAAATGATATCAATTTTCAAGATTTTTTGGAGCCAAAAAAATCCGCCAAATATTTCATTTTAGGCGACGAATTAGTATTTAGGTTGTCTAAAGTCTCAAAAAATTTAGGCGACCTAAATTAATATTTAGGTTGTCTAAAATCTCAAAAATGATATCAATTTTCAAGATGTTTTTGGAGCCAAAAAATCCGCCAAATATTTCATTTTAGGCGACTGAATTAATATTCGATCGCCTAAAATCAAAATTGGCGATCTGAATTTAATTCAGTCGCCAATGTTTAAAAAAATTAAAAAAACAAAACCACTTACGGTGTCAAACAAATAAATTTTATTCCAAAAAAAATTTTATTCCAATTTGGGCGACACGAGTTCATTTCAGTTGCCTAAATTCAAAAATTTATGACTCGAATTCAATTCGGTCACCTAAATTCAAATATTGGCGACACGAATTCAATTCGTCACCTAAATTCACACCATAAATGATTTTTACTCCAAAGAACATTAAATATCATGGCGCCAAACAAAAAATTCTAGCGTGAAACTACTTAAAGCGTCCTGAAATTATGTTAGAACGCCAAAAATCAATTTTAAAAGTCCTAAACTTTTATTCGGACGCCCGAAGGCTCATTTTCCTTCCATCTATTTACAAGAATGCCACTGCCTTCATTTTTTACTTCCTATTTTTAAATAATGACGTTTTTTAGGGTAGTGATATCAAATTTTTGTAGCAGTGATTATTTTAACTACGAGAAATTCTCACTGCATTGAGAACTGTGAGAAGCATCGCGTTTTTTGGGCTTTGGGTTATTTAATTAATAATTCTCACGGCTTCCTCTTTAATTTTTCGTGAGAATCCCTCAGCAAAACAAAACCGCATGAGAAGTATTTTGTCATGAGTCTCTCGTCGGAACAGTTTCCTCGAAATAAAATCTATGTAAGGCCTTGGTTCCATAACTTCAATAGTTAACTCTTGAGGGGTTCGTTATAATGTGTTTTCATTAAGAGCAAATCAACAAAAAAAGGCCTCTTGTGGAGGGGCGTCCCCTCTCAAGGGGATGCATTGTCCCCTCAACTCCAACAACTTGCTTTTATGTGTAACACTTCTAATTAAGGACTTGTGCTTGTTATGAATTTTTTCTTACAAGCTTTTTTGTTTTAATTGGGTTTCCTATGCGTTCTTGGTGCACTTGTCCACCATCCCTATCTACCAACCCGGCCAGCTCATGGTGAGGTCTGGTTGCTTCCATCATCTTTAATTTCTATCTTTTCTTTTATATGCTTTTCATTCTCCAAATTTTCTTGTTGAATTTGTGGAAATGCAATTAAAAATGACGGCTCTCCTAAATTTCTTCGTTAGCTGTTTCTAATTTGAATCTTTTAAAAATAATTCCGCATGATGGATCTTCCCAATGTCCTTTGCGCATGTGAAGAATGAAATTTGTGTCTTTAAATTTTTGATAAAATTTATATATGTTTGTATGCAAAAAAATTGATAAAATTCAGAACTTAAATTTATCTATAAAAATTGATAGTATCCCTCCCCTTATGGGTCAAATACAAAATTGAGACCTTACCCCAAAAAAATGTTGATGTTGATATTTTAAATGTTTAAAAAAAAAAACTTTTTTAAAATGCTGGCATATTAAATTAATTTTTTTTAAATAACAATGATCATTACAAAAGAATCATTATTTGATACTAATGATGTTAGGGTTAAAGAACTGAAAACATACTTTTTAAAATTAAATGACCCAATTGAAACTTTGTATAAAGTTAAATCAAATATATCCGATGCCAAAGAAGTATAATTTCTCGTTGTTTTAAGACTTGACATCTCTGCAATTTTTCGATTGTCTTACATTGCATTATTAACACGAGTTTCTAATTAATAAAGTGATTATGTGTAGGATCTTAATTATCAAAGATTCCTATTGATCAAGTTACGATTGGCGTAAAAAAATTGTTGTCATTTACTTTATTTCTTTTTTTCATAGTTGATATTCTTCATCAAAGCTGTTACGGATCTGCATAAGGCCCATACTCAAGGTATGGCCCAACTAGGAACATGCAACATATCAGGATCTATCTACAATAAAGGGGGATCCAATCTCATCTACGATCCAGGTATATCTAAATCTATATCAGGTAGTTATGATATCGGGGCCTCGAATCACAGGGCCCAAGGCATCTCAACCTAAGGTACACTCTATAAATATAGAGATTAAGCCTTAAGGTACACAAATGATAGGTTCTACGCTCTAACCCTAGACTATTTACATTCAGTCACACAGAGCACACACCCCACCCCCTTTTGTGTGTGTTCGAACTACGTGGACTTTGATCCCTTCACAGGATACGTAGGCCCTAGGCTTGGCTCCTAGTCAAGTCCAATAAGTTCTGTTCCTAGAACAGAACATTGGCGCCGTCTGTGGGGAGTCGGTAAATTTTTATTTCATTCCCCCGACCTAGGATAGTCGCAACAAAGAAGTCGAAGGAATTTCCTAATCAACCGGCAATAGAAAGCACTGTTTCACCAGAAGATAGTGAGAAGGATCGTCATCCCCCTCCCCGGATCCTCGGGATCGTCCTCCTCTCTCCCTGGGAACCCAGGCCTCTTTCCTTGGGAACCCGGATTTAAGCAACAACTCTGGTTTTGAACTGCTTCACATGAGTTTTCTTTTAACTCTGTGTCTCTCCACATGATGAGAAGAGAGTTGGAAGGATCACCAGGGAAGAATTCGGAGAAGTCTTTGATGGCCTTAATAAAAAACTAGCGCACCTAGAGGATCTTGTTCGGCAACTTCGGATCCTCCTATCGTCGTGCCAAGAACCGTCGGCATAGCACCTCCGGGCCTATCGCACAACAACAGCCACTGGACAGAGTATGAGATCTAGATTTTGATACAGCTGCGGGTTCAATACCCGTTTGAGAATCCCAAACAAGCATAGCCGAGGTTGTTGGTAAGTCGAGGCTGATTCAATGCCAAAGGAGTTATTTTCATGACTCCACATGGGTTTTCTTATAATTCCCCTTGTATCACATGACGAAAATATAGTTGGAAGGATCGCCAGTTTCTCTCTTTGGGAATTGTTTTAAGAGGGTGTGTATCAGGAAGCACATAAATCATACATTTAGTCCTTAAAGGAGCGACACTTTTCAACTCTGGCATAAATTTAGATGGGGAACCCAGAATCATCATCCTCAGGATTGTCATCCTCTCTCCTTGAGAACCCAGGATTGTCATCCTCTCTCTCTCTCCTTGGGAAGCCAGACTTTTCAACTCTGGCATAAATTTAGATGCCTTATTTGGATCATAAGCAACCACAACATTTGAACTCTCCATGTCATTTAGTCCAAAGGAGTTATTTTCACGATTCGGGGATGCAGGGAAGTCAATAATAGGATCACACTACTTTATGTTTGCCTTTGCTATATCTGCTTTTGTTTGTCTTTTCTATATTATTTACATTAGAAAGTGTTGGCGGATTACTAAAACCCTCCAACATATAGCAATAGCGTTTGATCTCACTGAATTATTATTTCTTCTATCAAAATTGTTGAGGCAGGGCAAACGAGCAAATCAAGATAGCCGAGGTTGTTGTTAAGCCGAGGCTGATTCAACGTATCTCGACTCCATCGCGAAAGTCGAGGTTGACGATACGGCGAGATGAGGAGGTGCCGAGATGTTGAGGTACGCCGAGATTGCTAGATGCCGAGCGTGGCAATGCCAGCTTGTAACTCCAATGAGGGCAAAAAGGTTCTCTTTATGAACCGCCTCGGACCCTCGAATGACGTTACCTCAGATCCTAAAGGCTCCGCCTCGGACTCTCGAGTGACGTTACCTCAGATCCTAAAGGCTCAGCCTCGAACCCTCGTGTGGATAACCAGGCTCGGCCAATAAAGCCGACTCGGGGCAAAATGCACTCGACACTCGGAAGCGACCCTCGAGTCAGCAACCGTTACGGATTTGCATAAGGCCCATACTCAAGGTATGGCCCAACTAGGAACATGCAACATATCAGGATCTATCTACAATAAAGGGGGATCCAATCTCATCTACGATCCAGGTATATCTAAATCTATATCAGGTAGTTACGATATCGGGGCCTCGAATCACAGGGCCCAAGGCATATCAACCTAAGGTACACTCTATAAATACAGAGGTCAAGCCTTAAGGTACACAAATGACAGGTTCTACGCTCTAACCCTAGACTATTTACATTCAGTCACACAGAGCACACACTCCACCCCCTTTTGTGTGTGTTCGAACTACGTGGACTTTGATCCCTTCACAGGGTACGTAGGCCCTAGGCTTGGCTCCTAGTCAAGTCCAATAAGTCATGTTCCTAGAACAGAACAAAAGCTTATTCGTATAAAAATTATTCCTACATTCCTACACTCCTACCTTCGTTCTTACACCTATTTGAGACATAAGGCTCCACAATAACTCATTGTTGCACTACAAGAAAATACATAAATAACGACGGAATTTTTTCCGTCGCAAAATTTCATCTATTTGCAATGGAATTAAATATCCATCGCAAATAAAGATGTTTTGCGAAGGAATTAAACGAGGTATTTGCGATGGAACCACCGTTTACGTGGCGCCAATTTCCCTCCATTGCAAAAAATGAACTTTTTGCAAGGTTCCGTTGCTAACCGTAGGCCAAATCCTCCATTTTGCGATGGAACCTCGGTTCCATCGCAAATATAGATGTCTAGTTTCTGCCTCTAAATTTCATAATTTTTCGAGCTCATTTGCTAGGTTAAAAATTACAAAGAATCCAACTGACTCCACAGAAATTTCTCAAAACAACAAACCAACGTTTTTCAAGCTTCCATTTATGCTTCCAAAATAATGATCCAAGTTCAACCTAATACAAAATCTCATTTTAAACATTTTAAAGCCATCCAAAACACAAAAATCCATTCCAAAACACAAGTATATCCAACTGGAAGAAAATCATTATTTAATAAACAAAATGTCAAGCTTTCATTCTAACTTCATATCTTCTATATACTGTGTTTGTTCTACCATTTTAGACCATAAACTTTAACTTTAAACCTTTGTTCCTTCTTTTCATTAGCTACTCAACCAAATATACAAACATGCTCAAGGAGATAGACATTTCCTAGCTCAAACAACCAAGAAAAATGGTAGAAAGATTCAAAAGTGGCTTATCCGATAGCTTTTTAATACCTTTGACACACTTGCTCCTTGAGTCTCCCTCCTTCAATTTTTTGACTACACCTCAAAACACCAAGGAAATGATGATCTTTAATGTCTTAGCCACATTAGAAAAGGTAAAAGAGAGTGGATGAAGGTCCCTAGGTCAAAGCACTTACCTTAGCTTCAAGTTCCTTCTCCTATTTGAGCATCCTTTTGCTCTCTTGTATGGAACCTCTTGCTCTCCCTCTTCCTTCTCCTATCAAATAAAATAGGTAGCCCAAAATGGAGGGGAGTTTCCTTTTAAAATGCTCATCCTTGTATTTTGGTGTACGACTCCTATGCCCTTATTTTCCTTAAGTATTTCCAAACATTTCATAAAGACTTTTCCTCCTTCCTCTCTTCAATTTTGGACCAAAATGAGGGGTATTTTGGGGAAATAATTAGCTTTGGAAATCTGAATCAAGTTGAGTGTTCCATTGGCTTCATTTGATGTCTTAGTACTTGCCCAAATAGTCATCATTTTCCCTAAATAGGTTAGGTAAACTAATATATACTTGAAATCCATGTTTTATGGGATGTCTTCATCTTCTTCTTCTTTTTCTTTTTTTCCTCTTCTTTCCCCTTGCAAAAACCAAAATGAGGGAGGGAGAGTTGATAGGATTTTTTGTTCCTTTTCCCATGCTTCTTATTTGCTTCATAAATGATGTACTTGGGATGATATGATCACTTTTTCCCCCTTTCCTTCTCTTCCTTGCCAATTTTCATGACCAAGGACATTTTTCTGATATTTTGAACTGTTTTATTCTCTATTGTAAGCTTTCAGCTTTTATAATTTAGCTGGGTAATTGCACGTGTTTTTGCATTTATTTGAGACTCTCTTGTACCATATTTTGATCAAAGTTTTGTCTGACAAACTGTGGTTTTTACCCCTAAACTTGAAAGGTTTTTCACATTAATAATTTTAGTGTCTATTGTACTATTTATTTTTTGCTATATATTTCTTTCTTTCTTTCTTCATAAACTCTTGCAAGTGATAGAAAGATCTAGCATCTTCTGTGCCCCTTCCTAACACTGTAAAGTTTAGTTTGAGGTCTATCTTATAGTGTTGCTGGTTCAGCGAGACACCTCTCACAATAGCTCGCTAAGGAGAGCTATGAAATATATGATACTCTTGTTTTCTTTTGTTGTGTTTTTTTCTTTTATTCAGCCGTTGTTTTTCAAATGGTTTAATGTTGGTTCCAAGGAAATTGCCATTTTATCAACAACAAAAATGCAACTTGAACCAAAAGAAGGACTCAAGGGCTTAATAAGTCCAGGTTATTAAACAAGCAACGGATCGATCAATCCGGTTTAGCTCGAAACGATGAATCGGTCGATAAACCGATTCGATCCGAGCATCAATCCAATTCACTTTTTTTAAAAAAAAAAAATTGTTCTTTTATTTTCTTTAGAATTTGATATTAATAACCCTTCAATTTTTACTTTCTCACTAGTTTGGTTTCGGGTTAGCTCATTTTTTACTCCGATCTGATCCATTGATGTAATACCCAAAATTTCCATTTATCTTAAATACAATATTTGTGATAATTAAAGCCTATTTAAATAGGTGAGTATGTGGTCTCAAAATTTTGAGACATGTTTATTTTATTTTCTAGGCAATTTTTCCTAGAATTAGAATAGCCAATAGGTTCATAAACTATATTTGGCATCATAAAATACCATAAATGCAACAAATACCATATTTAAATTATGGTTCATATAGAGATGAAAATACTTAGGTATATTTAGAGAAATTAATGACAATTAAAGACCAACCAAACCTTCACTAAATTAAATAAATTATGCAAATCTTCATAATTAATCAAAGGGGTCTTAAACACCCATTTTCATAATTTATTAAGAGACTAAATTTTCTAATGCCTTGTAATTAATATTTCGATCATATTTAAGTCACAAAAGGCCATAAAGAATTATCAAAACACTTGAAACCAATTAAGGGGCAATTACCAACAAGTAATGAGCAATTAAAATTACACTAATGGAGTATTTAGGTAATTCTCTACAATTAATACTAATTGTCATCAACTAAAGGTGTGTTAAGCTAATTAAAAACCAAGAACCAATAAGAAGTTAAGATTAGCACTAAATGAGTTATTAGCAATCATCAACTACTCTAAGAACCCCTAATGTAACAATCAAGAGATAATTAAGCTTGTAATTAAGTGTTAATCAAAATATTAATCAAGAGTTGAAAAGTCAACAATTTCAACTATGATCTAAAGGCTAAGAATTAACCTCATAAAGCTTATCTAATGACCCTAATTAATTCTAACAAAGCACAATCCTTGTGAATAAAGGTAAACCAATGGGAATTAAGCTTCTAGGTGGTGGAATAAATTAAAACACAAATTAAAAATAAAATAAGGGGGAATTTCGGTTTGGCTCTTGAAGAGAGAGGAAGAGTTGCTGAAAAATGCAAGTTGCCCACTTGCTTGAAGGGATAAGGTGGTGAGATGAAGTATCAAGAGGAAATATCCAACCATTAGCCAATGAGGTGTTTACACATAGGATAATTAGGATAATCAAGAGGATTAATTCAAGAGTTAATCAAAGGGAAATCTATACAAAATAAATTGTATCTTGAAATCTACTAATCATAAATCAAAGATAAAAAGTGATTATGAACAAGCAAAATTCAAGCTTCAAGATGATGGTAACCAAAGCTATTTTCTCCACTTTTAAAAATTTGCCAATTGAGAAAAATAGTGATTTTGGTATCTAATTAAAGCTAAAAATCCCAAGAGTCCAAAGCCAAAAAGAAAATTTGAATCCAACTTCATTAAAACACTCAAATGAATTTTTATCTAGTGGTGTTCAACACAAAAATTGAAGAGGCAACTTGAATAAGCACATGGGATAAAGCAAAAAGCAAAAATGGAAGAGGATAAGGAGAGAGAGAGTGGGGAATCAGATTTGAGAGCATAAAGGGCTAGGATTGGTGCTCTAGTTTAACCTAAATCCAAGGGTTAGGAATGAAGGAGAAGGAGTTCCATTTAATTACCAAGTTGCCATAGAGTTTTCCTATAAATAGGGGCTCTTGGCCCTCATATTCTTCACACAAAATCAGATCAAGGCAATCTGATTCTGAGAGTAAGAGAGTGAGTGAGAGCCTTGGAGAAAGGAGGAGCAAGTTCTTGGTAAGTTTTCTAGTTCTAGCTTTAAGTTCTTTAAGTTTTAGTTCTTAAATTCTTAGAAGTAGCTTAAATATGCTAGGATGATTTTATATAGATGTTTTATAGTTAAAATTGCCTTTATCTCAAAAAATTGATGAAGTAGAGGTTATGGCAAAATTTCTGGGAGAGATCATGAAAGTAACGAAGTTACGGCGAAATTTCATCGGTTTCGGAAATTCTGAAGTCAGCCATGAAAACGCCAGGATTTCATGTTGAAATGATGATCCCAAAATTCTGAGAAAATTCATGGTTAAATTAGACATATAGTTCTTTTTAAATATGTCAAGAACATGTCAAAATGATTTTTGTACAGAGAGTTAAAATTCCTCAAAGTTAGGCTACGAAATTCTGGAAAAATTCTGGGCAGAGGTTCAACACTTTAAACCTGGGAATGATCCGTGTGATCTGGGTAGAATTGGTTATTTTTAAATGAAACTAAACATCCTACGGATTCCAAGGAATTTTACGGATCCTCGTTTCGATTTTTGTAGAATTAATTATGATTTTTCAAAGTTAGACAAAATGCTGCCCAGATTTATACCAGCGTTGTTGTACGAATTTTGAGGGAATAAAGTGAAAGATAAAAGTTGTAAGGTCAAAATGGTCATTAGGGGCCAAAATATCTCTTAGGATATTACTTACAAATTAATAAATACGGTATTACCATTATAGGATCAACGCGATCACAGTTACGACGTCAAATGTACCGCCAACGCCGACGAAGGTACGGACGCGTCTTGTAACACTAACTCGATGTTCATTGTATACCTATATGTGATGAGATGTGTTTTTGAACTGAGATTCTGTTTTCAAAAGTTATTGACTGTGCACATACAGCTTTATACGGGTTATAGTCATGATAACGCCGTTAAGTTTTCCTAGCGAGGACACGACCGTACATCGTGGCACTTTGGTGAATAGTGCGGTATCGTAATAACATTCATATGCGGTGTATATGGTGTGTTGTTACTTGGTATATGTGAATTTTACTGTGGTATCATGAATATCTGTCATACATAATTGTACTTGAGCATGAGGTTAACTTTACGAGGTTCAATCGGTATTGAACCTCGGCTCTTACCATAGCTTCGGGTTCGGAGTGAACGGGACCGAAGACAAGGGTAAAACAGCAGAGATATAGGAACCGGTTTGGAGAGAGAGCCCTTTTTGATTCGTACTCAATGATGATGACATTTGAAAAATTTTGTAGCGCTGTTAACAGCCAACACATACATTACAGTGGTTACTTATCAGTTACTTTTCAATACTATTTACTTCCGATGCTCAACTCTGATCAAGATACCATGAAAACGCTTTCAAAAATTGGGATGTTACAATTGACCCTTTACTCAGTATCCAAATTGGTTCAATAACCGGTCCGATTTTCATAACTTTGACTTAAGTCCAGCCATGCACCAAATAAAATTCTTAGGGTATGTTTGGTTGGGGGGAGGTGAGGGGAGGGAAGGGAAAATAGAGAGAGAGAAAAGTTATTTGTGGTGGGGTCCACAAAAATTTTCTCCCCTTTTAATATTTTCTCTCCATTTTTCTCCCCTCCCCTCCCCCCTCCCCCTCCCCCCTCCCCCCAACCAAACATACCCTTAGAAGAAAAAAAAAGCATATGACTATGTTTAATAAAGAACCTAAATTAGCAAAGTAATTTGAAATGAATCATTTCTTTAAGAAAACTGCAGTGGTCTCTTATGTTTGTCATATCAAGCTATCCAATCATACAAGATAACGTGTCCAATTTTTTCATGTGAGTTTATAATTAAATCATAATATTTTAAAAATGGAACATATTATCATATTTTAACGCCCTTGTGGAAAAACGATGGATATTCAGGAAAAAAATTCCCCCTTAATATCGCCCCAGAATTATTGCAAACCACTGTTAAAAATGTTACTTTTGACTGTCACGTTTGACCCATATATAGACATGACACTCAAGTATATGCCACTTCATCATTCAAAACAATGAGAAAACCCCCCTCGGAGTCTAAGTTACCATAATATTGTAAAACAAAAAACTCAAAAAATGTTATATATAGGGCCTTTTTGGTATTATTTCAGAAAACGAAATTCCATTATCATACTGATTTAGTTGTTGACGTGTATTGATTTAATTCTTAATATTGTCTTGATATGGTTGTTAACGTTTTTGAAATAATATTAGGAAAGACATGTGACTTTTCTTTGAACTTTTTTTTATAATATTTTGATTATTTAGGCCTTGAGGGAATGTTCCCCAAAACAATTTCCTGCCAAACTCATTCAAGTTCAACCGTCAATCTTGTTTTTCTCTCTCTCTCTCTCTTCTTTTTTTTCCCAATGTAAATAGAATATATTCCTGACAAAGAATGGGGTTGAAAGTATAAATAATAGAAAAAAGCTTGGGTAGATGCTTGTGATATTCCTTAATCATTCTAATTTAAATGATTAAGTAGATAGAATATATTCCTGACAAAGAATGGATACATCAATTGAGGAAGAGGCACGATAAACCTCTATATATATCTGAGTCTGCGTGCACGCGCGCATAAGGATTAAAGAGTTATTTGGGATAATACACATAAAATATATATCTATTATATTCACTACTTCTAAAGATTATTCTCTCCTTCTATTATCTATGGTATATTTTTTGTGTAATGTATTCAAAGTCCGCATCGATACTTCAGATAGTCAATTAGATTCTAGGTACACTCAAAATTGTTACATATCTGATTGCAAAAGTAATCCAGATGTTACACATTAATTAAATGCTAGTCTATCAAAAGAATATTGTTATCATGACACAAATTACAACTCATCAAATTAATCCCCAACAAAATTTATAAAAGAATAATAAATATCAAAGACTTACAGATATAATTGCCATGTCTCAAGCACAAACATCAAAATTAAACACCAATAGTGAAAGGCACCCCAGTGCGAGGCAACCATGTGTGACCAGCAAGTAAACTAGCAACACTGAACTGGCTTGCCTCATTTGGATTTGTTATGACACGAAAGCAAGGCCATTGTACTCTACTTTTTGCTGATGAACCAGCCCCATAGTTCATATATTCCCCAAAATAACACGTATCTTGAGCAAAATTACTATCTCCCCAGGAAGACCAACCCAATGGATTCACTAAGCCTTCAATGTAAGTTTTCATGACAACCACTCGAGCATATTGCTGCCATGGCCGACCCAAATAGGTTTCATATGAGTGATAAACCGGCCTGAAATCCGGCGCGGCTCGAATTTGAGAATTGATTATTGATATTCCTGTGTTTTGAAACGGATCACCTCGTCCTTGCGCGGTAATCATGTTTGCTTGTCCTTGAAGTGGCTTTCTTACTAGAATTCTACAATTTTGTAGAACAACGGCAAGATTTCCCCAAATGAAATCCACTGAACCAAAAATTCTACAATCTCTATAGAATTGGCGTTGTGCATGAGCCATTAGTGTGTCTTGATAGCCTTCAATGGAACACCGATAAAATACGGAGAGGTCAGAGGCTGATCGAAGTGCCACGGCTTGACCTTTTTCAGCACCAGCCGTATTTCTGAAAGTGATGTCTCGTGCAATGAAGTTAGCACCATCTATACCTGAAGAAATTTTATAATATGAAAATGAATTAGTGCTTGTTTCGTAATTTATTGGAAATGTGATTTTATACCTTTCAAGGCAAAGTTGCTCATTATATACTCCTCTTGTCTACAATATAAGGTGCTTCTAGAAAAATAGTTTGGTCTAAAATATATTTCACTTGTATAATGATTAATACTCATTTTCAAGTTTTCTTCTTATATTTAGTGCTTATTCTCAATTTTACCCACTCATTAAATTTTTTGAACACATTTTCAAATAAGAGTTAAAGTGGAAAGGTTTCAATTTAAGACATATTTATTGAGTCAACTATTACTTCTTATTTTCTGTGAATTAGTTAAAGTATCCTATTATGGACTGGAGGGAGAATTGTTTTCGTTAAGATTTCCTTAAAAATTCATATCTAATGATCTTAGTAAGACATGTGAAATACGAGTAAATACCCGACCAAAGAGTGTGATTGAAATTTCAGAGGAAAAAAATAATAGGTTAATAAAAAACTAACCTGCTGTTGCGGAGCTAGCTGGGGTAATTCCATCTTTGACACTTTTACTACCAGTGATAATGGTGACACTTGTTCCATCACCCATAATCATGAGATTTTCATTATCCTTATCAACTTCAATATTCTCTTCATAAATCCCTTTCTTCACTCTTATCACAAACCTCGTCTTCACTTTTCTCCTTGATGCTACATCAATGGCGGCTTGCACCGTCTTAAAGTGGCCAGTGCCATCTTGAGCCACCACAAGATTTGCCTTCACCGATGATCGCATCGAGCTCAACAACCTCCGGTCATGCCGAGAAAACCAACTTGGAAACTCATGAGCTTTTGTCTCTTCTTCTGTGTAGTTCTCTTGCATCAGGAATTTCCCATTAACAGCCAACACATTGCTTATCATCTTTCTAACGTTGTAGCCCACATTATTTTGAGATGTAAACTCTCTGACGCCAATCTGCAATGCGACACTCCGACAAGTTTCGATGTTTGTGAGCGAAGTGCTGAGCCATGTTTGTGCATCTGATAGTGAGCAAGAAATTGTGTGTAGGCCATGAAGGGTTCGGTTTAGATGAAAGATGGTATTATCGTAGAGCTTTAAACAGTCACAGAACACACATTTCTGCATCTTGGTCACACATTTTGAGCCATATTCTTGAGCTTCCTTATGCATGGTTTGGGCTTGGTCCAGTGCTAATTGAACCAGCATTCTGCTGAATTCTGAGGGATGGCTTGGTCTGAACCGGTGGTGACTGTGTTTCATGTGGTACTTGCATGGCTTAGGGTGAGGAGTTTGGTGGCACCAAAAATCTATAGACGAAGAAGAAGAAGATATTGATAAAAGTGAAGAAAATAAAGTGAGGGAAAATAAAAGGTTAACAATGATTGATGCCATTTTGTGTTGGGGTTGTTCTTGTGTTCCGTTGTTGTGTTTTGTTATGTCAATCAGGAGGGTTTGGTTATATATTTATAGTGTTTCACAAAACATGTATAGCTTTGGTTGGGAGTTTAGTTGAAATTAATTGAGGAGTGTGAAGGAGAATATGAGTTGGCTAAAAAAATAAATAATTCGAACAAGGACTACTGATAGTTGATAGGTGAATATATGCATGTACACGATACTGATTAAGGAAATAGAATAAGTAATCCTTCCTCTCTCTCATAAGGGTGTGGCCCTTGATTACAAAACATTTTTGTCTAAAAATTTTAAATTAGTCTTTCTATTTTTACCTAATTAAATATGTGTCATTATTATCTATTTGGAATAAATTTTCACTCATTATCTCTTGGGAAAATTATAATAAAGGACCTAAGAAAAATAATATTTATTAAGAACGACCATAAAAATAGTAATTATTTTGAAGGACCATAGATTAAAATATTAAAATAAAAAGACTAGATTGTCCTTAGCCAAAATTCCTATATTCTATGTAACTTAATTAGATTGGAGTGATTAACCTGTTAGTTCTCATGTTTTTCGATGTTTTGATGATAACAATTATAATGTAATTGAATCTTAATTTTAGATGAAAATTTGGAGTTTCTAGTTTGCCTCTAATCATCCAATATTTTACCTCCAAGCATATGTTTCGGAAAATCCACTTGAAAATGGCAAAATCGTAATTATGGTGAAAATCCACTCTTAATGGCAGAACCGTAAATATGCTGAACTTCTCTTCTTGCCTCTAGTCATTGAGTTTATTGCCTCAAGTCATTCCCGATGCATATGTCTCCAAATTCACTTCATAATGGTAAAATCGTCATTATGCTGAAATTCATTTTAATGGCGAAATTGTAATTTTGTTGAACTTCTCCATTTGCCTCTAGTCAATTAGTAAGTTCCTCAAGGCATGGGTATTCTCATTTTTACCTCCAGCATCAATGGCAATCTCGTTATTCTTGCAAAAATCATTACATGCCTCTAGTCACTCACTTATTGCCTCAAGGCAATATAACTCTAGGCATTCTCATGACTCAAGGCAAACCATTCTTTTATTCAATATTTCTATGCTCGTTTTTGCCTCCGAGTCAAGTAACTCATGCCTCTAGGCAAATATGACTCAAGGCATAAATATATGACTCTAGGCATTTCTTCTTTCATCTTTTCCAATTGCCTCAAGTCATTTATTCTTGCCTCCGAGTCAAGTCGACGCTTAGCCATTTCCGAGTTATATCTAAGACTATGCCTCTAGTCATTTATTATCTACCTCTAGTCATGTTAACTCAAGGCATCAAATTTATGACTCAAGGCAACACTTAAATGTTTCTAGTTAATAAGTGTTTTCCAGCAATCTCTGTTTCACGTTTCACTTGGGCGACGTCTGGTAATTCAATGATATCTCCTAAACCAGAGATCGGATTGAGGTGAAGCCAATTTTTTTGGAAACTAGACTTCCAATACATCATTTTGAAATAAAATTCAAGTCCAAAGGAGGTCAGATGAAGGAGCTATGAATTTTGGAAGATGAAAGTGAAATTCACGCCACACAGCAAACCAAGCTTTGGTATTTTGAGTGTATCTCACAAACCACACATACGATTGAGCTAAAATCAGTGACATATGAAACTAGACTCAGATACCTTTCCAAAAACATCAAGAACATGAAAAACAAAGATCAATTGAATGAGATATGATGTTTTGAAGTTGACAGTCAGATTAGGAGATTGTAAAAACGCTGGAATTATATTGCCTCGAGTTGAATTCATGTCTGCCTCGAATCAAGCTCTCTTGCTAACAGGTAAATATGTTTTTCTACCTCGAGTCATTTATGATATACCTTTGCTAAATTTTATTTGTCTTAAACCATAAGTTTACCTCGAGTCAATTAAAATGCCTCCAGTCAATATACCTCTAGGCATGTTCTCTTTTAAGCTGAGTCATATCTTTCTAATTATCAAATCACCGTCTCCGGAAAATCAAAATCAATTGATTATGATTTTGTTTCTTCAAATCATTACTCATTACTATTCTTAATTGCATTTAATCAATTTGTTAATGAGTTACAGATTATTAGGATGAGGATCAACACAGGATGTTGACTGAAGCAAATCCGGCATTTATTAAACTTACCTATTTGAGAAATTCAACAAACAGACATACCTCTGCAACATTATGGGCAAGAATATTTCATTTCCTTTACTGGATCTCAACGATCATAATCACAATTACAGGAATAATGACGGCGATTATTCCGACTCTTCTGCTTCATCTCTAACGGTCATTTTAAAGAGCCTCAACGGATATATCTTCAACCTTCATCTACTATAAATACTAAAAAGGATTAATTTCATCAACACAAATCAACACATACACAGAGAAAAGTACTCAAAGCAATCAATCTCTATTCCGTTCATATCTTCGGATATTATTGAGCTTCAGTGTTTATTGTTTTACTACGTGAGAGAGCTTTATCATTTGTATTTACATTCGTTCAAATCTCAAGATAGTGGTATCTTGAGTGTGGGTGTATGATTACAACTTGTAAGGGGGAGTGAGTCCTAGGGAGAAAGGATCATCCTAAGTTACGAGTGTGTAATTGTATTTGTGAGATAGTGAAAATCCCGGAGTGTGCGGTGCGAACGTAGGTCAAGAGTTGGACCGAACCGAGTATAATTCCTCTGTGTCATTTCTCTTTACCTTTCTTCTTGCTTTCATCGAGTTATCCATCGTACGTCGAAAGAATTTTTGAGATCACCTATTCACCCCCATCTAGGTGATATTCCACCTTCACAAGCTCCTCCCAATTACAACTAAATCAAATTTCTTGGTTCTTGACTTCTTGCTCTTTCACACGATAGCTATAGATACAAATTTATTCTCCTTTCTTTTGTAATAAGTACTAAAATATGTGATTGATATATGTCGACGTTGCTTATGTATGAAAGTGATCATAGTATTATACCGTTGTTTGCTGAAAAATTGGAATTTAGGATTGCCACCGTACTATAAATGAATAAGTGTATACCCAAAACAATATAAGAGCAATTATTTATGTTTGATGAAAGAAAAATATGGTCATTGCTTAGATCATTCTAACGAGTATTTATCAATAGTTCCAACAAAACTCCAAAACAACTTGTAGTCTAACTGTTTGTATAAAGAATTGGTTGAATTGTCTTTTGTTTGACATATTTCAAATGGTTAGATTGATCACTTTTTATTATCATAAATTTCGAAATTATATAACACAAAATGGCGTTTCTCTGTTATGAGAGCCTTCTCGAAATTCCCTTGTCATAAAAGTGTGCTTGAAAGGGAAATCTAATTCCACATAATAGGAAATCTGAATTCTACATAACGGAAATCGATTTGTCAATCACTCCATTCTAATTTGTCATTACTCCGGATTCTAATTTGTCATTAACCATCAATCACTCCAATATAATTTAATTAGAGAACATATAGGAAATCGGCTAAGGGCAATTTAGTCTTTCTATTGTAATGTTTTAATTTTTTGTACTTCAAAATAATTACTATTTTTATGGTCCTTCTTAATAAATATTATTTTTCTTAGGTCCTTTATTATAATTTTCCCTTATCTCTTTTATATTCACGTTTAATTGAAAATATATATATTACACATTTATTACTTTGAACTAATATTTTGAAATGTGTGATTTTAGTACTTGTTCCTTATAAAAAGAACCAGAGGGAATAGCTTGCAAAGCATGATCAAATATTCCGGGATTTTAATTTAGAAATGTAAAAATATATTGTCACTTCTGTCTATTATTTGATCAATCGATCATACACACACAGTCATTATAAAAAAAAACAAATTAAGCTATCAAATGAAATAGAAATAAATAAAATAAGTGAACAAGAAAATCAAGTAAACGTGACGGCTAAGTCGTGAGGAATGGATAAGAATTTAGTCAAATTATAGAAACTGCAAGAAATACAACAATACGTGTGGCTTTCTTTAGCAGTAAAAGCGAATGCAAATATTTGGTCAAGTGTAAGCTTTAGAGACGGCGCTACACCATAAAAAGGCGACGTCTCTACCACAAAACAAATAAGTAATAATAATAATAATAATAATAAAAGATAAAGTGAGAGATTACAGCTAGGTGGAGAGAGCAATCCAATTTCAGCTGGTACGTACATTGGACGTGTTTTCTTGAATTTCACACACTCCCTATATATAAAAATTAGGATCAGTATTATTTGCCCCCATGGCCCATGTGCATGTAGTTTACTCATCAAGCAAATGAACGACTTTTGAGTTTTATGCACTGGCACGCTCATCGATACAATAATTTAAAACCAGGTACATGAGACATTAATCAGTAGGATTCATTGTGTGCTTGGATATTAATCATTTGATGTTTTGGTGTGTAATACAGTTTAATGCAATATTTTATATGTTGTGCATGTCTTGGAGACAAGGATGTTGGTCTCGATCTAGATGAAGTTCAATACCTATTGTAACACCCCAAATTCCATACTTTAAATTGTGTCAGTTGACAGTTAGTTTTAGAAAATCAACAGAATTTGAGGTGCTACCACTCAGAGTAATGCGGAACGGAGGCATGTGCTTACCTTTAGACAATGAGTAACTGATATAAAATGCTCAGACATAGGCTAATATTAACAATTTCTCGACGGAATATTCATGTGATACAATTACAGAACTTGTGTATAATTACAATTTTTGGATAGTAACTATACATCCTTACACCAAGTCTTAACTAGACTTGTAGCAATGAACCCAACTCAGCTAATCAAACAATTTGGCCAAGTAGGTGTCTAGTGGAAGTCTCCCCGTCTTTCACGGCGACTTATTGACTGAACCACATCGACTACCCCTGCCTTCGGCACCAAACAGTTTGAAGTAACTTCGTTAGATTCATGCCAGAACTAGTCTCTGTTAAACTTCTGACTTTCGTCTCGGCCAGTGCCTCTTCATGGCTTCGTCCATCAGTGCCTCTTTTCGGCTCCATTTACTGTTGCCTTTTCATGGCTCCGTCCACGTCGTCTTCTTTAGATCCTGGTTCCTTTCCTGAATCTTTAGTCAAGGCTGAGATTTAATCGAATTGAATCTCATGTAACAGTTAACCTCTATAGCAAATATAACAATATATGACAGATATTCATTACATATCAGCATCAACTATACATAGCACACAGTAGATGTAAGGTTATAATAATACATAGCACACAAGACATATAATGTTAACAACACAACAATACATAGCACACAATAGATGTAATGTTTGCAACGTTTGCACTAACCAGTGCCATGACAGCTCCTTGTGTCCTCAGCGCTAGGAAAACAACACTATGGCGTTATCAAGATTATAACTGCACAAGCTAAATGTATATAAACAGGTGACCTAAATCCCATAAACTTAGTCACAGTGCATAACCCAAGACCTAATCTTGTCCATCACTTTATGAATCTATCAATCATATACAATCATACAAGATATAGGCGATTAAAGTTACTAGTAGAAGAATGTACCTTCCACTATGTAGTTACCAAAACGCCCAACCTTTTGAATTCGACTTCGGACTTCCCGGATATACTATAATGTCACCGTCAGATTATTTCCTTTTCCATAATATTATAATTAATATCATATTTCCTAGAATAATATCAAAAAGGATATTTTCACCTATTTTGACATTTCTACCCTTGGTGGATTTGTTATTACAATGTTGCCCTTACATTTTCTTAAAAACGCATTACTGGATTTTTTGGACAGATTTTTCAGCAACTCTGAAAAATCATAATTAATTCTACAAACATCAAAATGAGGTTCCATAAAATTCCTCATGACCCTAGACGTGTTTATTTTCAAGGAAAAATATTCCCAGAAGCTATAACTTCAAGAATCATTCCCAGGTTTTGCGTTTTCAAACACTGTTCAGATTTAAATCCAGTAAACAAGGCTTATCTTTAAAAATTCATATCTCCTTGTCCAGAGATCAAAACGTTGCATATTTTATATACTTATAAATCCCTACATGTCTAATTTATCCATGTAAAATTTCATGATTTAATGACTTCATTTCATACATAAAATGATAGCCTATACATGGCTGACTCCAGAAAGCTTCAAACCGAAAATCTACCAATGTTTTGCTACTTTGATCTTCAACCTCCAAAAATGATATCTCACCATATTTTCCATCAAAATTTCGTGTTATTTCTAACCTCAAGAACATGAAAACAAAATTACTTTTAAAGATTCTAGATCAAAGCATAACTTTACTATAAATCTAAAGACCAAAACTCAAGAACTTACCTTGAACTTGCTTCTACTCCTTCAAGCTTTTCCACACTCACTCTCACTTTTTTAGAAATCACCTCTTGGAGCTGATTTGGTGTGAAGAATGGAGGTTTTGCTCTCTATTTATAGGGAAAATTCAAGAGCCTCAACCTTTGGATCATTTTTCTTTATCAGTGGTTCATATAAATTGGTTTTCTATAAAGAAATAATTCATGGTGGCTCAAAGGTTCTCATTGGTTAATTTAATTACATAAGGATTTAGGCTTAATTTCCTTGATTTTTCATTGGTTAAAATTTCTCATCTTCCACCTTAACCCTTGGATTAAAGTAGCTTTATGAAACAAAATCTGCTCCATTGAAATGCATGCCGACATGCCACTTTATTCAGCCATTAATGTATATTTCATTAACCAAAAATGAATTGATCATTTCATTTCAAATTCCTCCATGCATGCGCCACTTATGTGGATTCTCCTACACTGATAAATAATGATTTAATTTCATCCCTTTCTTGATCCACTTGGATATTTATATGATAAATTTTCTCTCCTTATCCTCTTCCATTTTATAGTATTTATGACCATTAATTATCTTATCTTCCACTAACTATCATGCATGTGCTCTTTATTAAAACATATCTTAGAAATTATTTATAAATCCTATCCCAATCTTTTCCCATGTGCTTGTCTAACACATCTTCTTTTCCTCTCAACCATTGGATCTAATTTGTGTTAGTTCAAGTTCAATCCTCACCCTTAATCCATGGCTTAATGCTTTAATTGGTCCATTTATTTTCACAAGGATTAAGCTTATTTTCTTTATTTTTCATTGGCTAGTCAATTTACAAGAGGATTAAGCTTAATCATAGGATTAATTAGGACCATTGGATTTGAATTATATGAGCAACAATCTCAACCATTACTCTTAGTTGCAATTTGTGACTTTTCAAAGCTTGATTAAAGTTTAATTAACATCTTAATCAAGTGCTTATATGTCCCCTGATTATAAGTGTCATTGTCTAATTGTCTTGCTACTTAATCAAAGCCATTAATACTTAATTATTCAAGCTTTAATTCTTCATCTTTGGCCCTTAATTTTCTTCATAATCAGCCCCTTTTTTATGATCTTAATTTGCCTCTAATCATCTTGAAGAATTATGCAACTAATCTCAATTTGTGTAAGCTTATTTTGTCAAAGATAATTGTTATTAGATAACAATTAAACTAAGTATTTCCCTATCCCCTTTTCTTATTTTATGAGGATTTAAAATAGTTATTATTTCATGTGATTTAATGTCACATTTTATAGCCCCTAATATGTAGTCTCATAGCTAACCATTGGTTGATTAATTCCAAAGTGAAATTTGCACAAAAAATATAATCAATAGATTATAATTTTTTGAGACACATATTCACCTTTGTATTTTGCTAATTATTTGCTAAAATACAATGTTTACATGAATTATGAAAATTAGGGTATTACACTTATTTTCTTACATGTTGGTCATTTCATGTGTATGTTGCGAGAAATTAAGTTAAGGCATGCTTTTTCTTTTTCATCATTCTTTTCAGCAAGAGTTTCTGATGGAATTGAAAAGTTAATCAGGAGAAACTATTCTCTCTATAAGCGTTTGAGTTTTGATTAAAAATGGTTATTGATAAATCTCAAATTTAAAATATTATATCTCACCTTATTCATTTATTTCGGAGACTATTTTAAGCTAATTTAGAATTATTAGATAATATTTGTGTTGTTAGCCAATTTTAAGAAATAATATAAATCTGAATTGATTATGAGATTATTTAGCTTAAGTTATTAATATTCTAATTTCTATCTCTTAATTGAATAATATTTCTAAATATATAGTAAATCACGATTTTATTTAATTATTGCCGGACAATGAAAAACATATTAGAATATTCTATGGTGCACAATTTTTTTGAAAGCTAAACAAAAAATCTAATCATAAAATTTTATTGGGCTTCTTAAATTTTGATGGGTTCAAATTGATATCCAAAGCTCACCCTCCTTTCTTAAAATTTAACTTAGCAGCCACAACACAAGAGAGCACGCGAACACGGATTTGGATTTGGCGGCTGGAAGCTCTCTTATTCGGGGGCACGCACCCGTCTCCTCACCATCATCAATTCCTTCAATTCCGTCCCTTCCATTCACGTGGCTAGCTCTTTCCCCTCCTTCCACCAGCACGTTGCTTCATTCCCATTCATTCACATACCCACCCCATTTATCCACAAATATTCCACAAATCCTTTTAATGGCTGTGACATACTTAAGATTAAGCTTTTTGGGAGGCAATTTGAGAAGAGCATGGAGGAAGCTCGGGCCTAGTAACTTATACTTGAAAATCATAAGGAAATGTCTTTCTTTATATCTTTTTAATTCAAGACTTGAGATTATCTAGTTTTAAATTATTTTCAGTTGTATTAATTGAGAACAATTTAGTTGTAGATGGTAGACATACCTCTTTTGGATTGAATTGATAATTTAAAATGTTTTGTGCTTGAGGCAATTGCTGGAATTTTTGTTTGTAAAACCTTTAGATTGTCAATTGAATTTTTAATTGAGTTTTCATTATTAATTTAATTGTCAAATTGGTTTATCATCTTAATTGTTAAACTTGGTTGATTAATTATCTAGTTGTTCAATTGGACAATTGTACACAGTATTTCCAAAATTATTTTGAAATTAATTGTGATTGATTTTTAATGAGTTTAATTAACCACCCTTATTTTCACCCGGAATTTTCTAATGGAAAAAGTGTTTTGAGATTGAGGGTTTCCCATGTCTCAATTAGATAATTAAATTCATTAATTCTAATATTTCATTAATCTCCATTTAGTGTAATTAATTAATTTGGGCTAAAAAAGTTAACTCTATTAGAATCCTAATTAAGTTGTCCCTTTTATCATCAAAATTGAATTGAATCTTTGTTGTGTTCTTGCTTTTAATCTTCTGCATCGGATTTTAATTCTTCTCTCATAAAAAAATAAAATTAAAAAAAAACCACCAAAAATTGCATTCAAATTCATATGGATTAGTCTCATTCTCATATAGCTAGGTTCTAGATCGAGTCAATTGCATTAGTACATTTAGTTTGTTAATTGCATCTAGGTAGTAATGTTTTGCATTCTAGTTTAGGTCCATTCCATTACATCTTTTATCACTTAAAAGCTAGTCCTAAAACTTGGGAGAATGACATAGGTTGACTATAAACTACATAATTAATTAAAACCTAATTTAATCGATTTCTTTAACAAGAAAAGCATACATCAGTTCTCATGTACGACTTTCATTTTCATGAGAAATTCTCACTGCATTGAAAACTGTGAGAAGCATCGTGTTTTATGTGTTTTGGGTTATTTAATTAATTATTCTCACGGCGTCCTCCTTAATTTTTCGTGAGAATCCCTCAGCAAAAAACAAAAGAGTATGTGAAGTATTTTGTCATGAGTCTCTCGTAAGAACGGGCGGTTTCCTAGAAATAGGATCTATGTAAGGCTTTGGTTCCATAATTTCAATAGTTAACTATAACTTTTGAGGTGTTCGTTGTAATGTGTTTTCATCAAGAGCCAATCAACCAAAACAGGCTTTTTGTGGAGGGGCTTCCCCTCTCGAGGGCTGCATTGTCCCCTCAACTCCAACAACTCACTTTTAGGTGTAATTCTTCTAAATAAGAACTTGTTCTTGTTATGTATTCTTTCTTATAAGCTTTTTGTTTTAATTGGGTTCCCTGTGTGTTCTTGGTGCCCCTGGCCACCATCCCTATCTATCAACCCGGCCAGCTCATGGTCTGGTTGCTTCCATCATCTTTGTTTTCTTTTAAATGCTTCTCATTCTCCAAATTTTCGTGTTGAATTTATGGAAATGCAATTAAAAATGACGGCTCTCCTAAATTGCTTCGTTAGCTGTTTCTATTTTGAATCTTTTGAAAAAAAAAAAAAAAATCGCATTATGGATCTTCCCAATGTCCTTTGCGCATGTGAAGAATGAAATTTGTGTCTTTAAATTTTTGATAAAATTAAGAACTTAAATTTATTTATAAAAATTGATGGTACCCTTACCCTTCAGGGTCAAATACAAAATTGAGACCTTACCCAAAAAAAAAATGTTGATCTTGATATTTTAAATATTAAAAAAACTTTTTAATTAAATTAATTTTTCAAAATAACAATGATCATTACAAAAGAATCATTATTTGATACTTATAGTGTTAGGGTTAAAGAATTGAAAACATACTTTTTAAAATTAAATGACCAAATTGAAACTTTGTATAAAGTTAAATCAAATATATAGCGATTCAAAAGAAGTATAATTTCTCGTTGTTTTAAGATTTAACTTCTCTGTAATTTTTTGGTTGTCTTACATTGCATTATTAACACACGAGTTTCTAATTAATAAAGTGATTAAGTGTAGGATCTTAATTATCAGAGATTCCTATTGATCAAGTTACGATTGGCGTAAAAAAATTGTTATCATTTACTTTATTTCTTTTTTTCATAGTTCATATTATTCATCAAAGCTTATTCATATTAAAATTACTCCTACATTCCTACACTCCTACCTTCGTTCTTACACCTATCGGAGACACAGGGCTCCACAATAACTCATTGCTGGTTCGCGCCCTTGACGACTGCCGCGACCTCAGCCTCCTGAACCTCGACTACTTGGAAGCTGTCGCCGCCGCAAGGCCTCTGCCGAGCTAACAGACAAGGTCGAGAGCTACCTGATTCAACCTTCGGAAACCGGAAATAACCGCCATACCTGAACTGCCAGCTGTGGTTGCTGCTAACGCTGCCGCTGGCGATAACAGTGTTTGGGGGAGGTTGGGTGTACGGAGAAGGAAAAGTGTGGGGATTGAAGATAAGTTGGGTGGTGGTGAGAGGTATTGTCAGACTAGCAGAGTTGGCCCATGGTCACATCTTTGAGAGACAAAATATATATACAAAATTAAAATACTATTCACGTTTGTGATAATATGACCTTCAATCATTGAAGTTCAATGTTTGTTTTTCAAAAACAGATATAGATTGAAAAAAAACTTACAACGTGATTCACATAAGACATCTTTTTAAAAATTATTGTAGAAAGGTTTTTTTTATCATTCACATAGACATCTTTTTAAAAATGGCTGTAGAAAGTTTTTAAAAAAAAAAAAAAAAAAAAAAAAAAAAAAAAAAAAAAAAAAAAAGACCTTATAGGTTCTCTCGTCATATCATAGTTAAACAAGATTTTTATTATTCTGCCAATAAGAAGTGGCACAGTTGACTAAGGCGTCGGTCTTTACCCCAAAAGGGAGGAGATTTGATACCCGCTAGTCGATGTGAGGGCCTTATTGGTGGACGATCTATGTAAGTACCTCGTAAGCGCTCACAGTCGGAGGCATGCTCCAACCCCACGTGGGATACCTGTCTACCCCCACCTAAACTTTATTTTAGCCACACACACAAAAAATAAAAAAAAAAAAAAGAAGAAGAAGAAGATTTTTATTATTCCAATTGCAAAGTTGGGCTTCAAATAAAGGCCTTTGCACTATCTGAGATTCTGCCTTCCTTCAATGAGCTTTGTTGGTGCATCATCAGATTCTCCAAATGTTCAATCTTCTAAATCGGTTTCGGCTTATGAGCCTGTTGCAAATTTATCTACTTTTAATGGGTCCACCACCTATTGTAGTGAAGTTCGATCTCTTTCATGTGCCCTTCCTCCGATTAACAAACGGCAGCGTTTTGAATCATCTCATCCTAGGTCCAAGAGATCCAAGCTATAGTTTGTTTAAGCCATGATGCTTTCCCTACCTTTTGTTCAGGCATCTCCAGTTCAACACCCACTTTGTATCCATCAGCTTCCACTTGTCGTTTTGGGTCTATATGTTGGGTTTTGAGCTCCCTTTCTTATGTGGCGAAAAGCCCATGTTTGAATTGCCCAAATTTTATACATTTCCTATGTTATGTATTTCTTAATTTATAAAACGAAAAGAAAGGAAAGGGGGAAAAATAAAGGAAAAGAGTGAGAATAAAAAATAAAAAGATTTCTTCTCCCGAAATGTCTTAATTTGAGGTTGTATTTCACTCATTTAAGTGGAAAGAGGACATATTAGATTTTGAGACAAAGAGGCCCCACGAAGGCTGGATAGACTGAGGCTAGAGAGGTCGGATAAGTCTAATGTTCAATTCATGTGAGAGAAAAATGTAGGAAAAATCTATATGGGGCCCCTTTTAACAAAAAGAAAATTCCCAAAAAAGGCCCCAAGATTCTAAAAATCTCAAAAAAGGCCCTAGGGCCTTTTCTGGTATAAATTCATTAGACGTTAACAACTAAATCACCCATTAACAACTAAATCAATACCCGTTAACAACTAAATCGCGCATTAACAACAATATTTTAACAACTAAATCAGTCACATTAACAACAATATCACCCCGCTTAACAACTATATTAGCCTCGTTAACAACTAACGCTTTTAATGAAAAGTCCCGAGAAAAAGGCCCTCGGGCCTTTTTGGGATTTTCATAATCTTGTGACCTTTTTTGGGATTTTTCTATTAAAAGGGCCCCCATATGGATTTTCCCAAAAATGTAGCTTCACAAGTCTGCATTAGTGAATTGGTGTTTTCGCATTCATTACTTGTTGGATCGATATGAAATTTGGTCAACAAGTTTACAACACATGATTTGTCGTTTTCAATGGTGGGATCATCATTTAGAAGCCTGATGTGAGAGAAAATGTGTTCATGGTCGAGACATTTTTCCTGGTATTTTGGATTGCTTTATTATCTATTGTAAGCTTGCAGCTTTTGTTATTTGGCTGGTTAATTGCACATGTTTGTCCATTTATTTGAGACTCTCTTTTAACATATTTTGATCATAGTAAATCATATTTTGTTTTGTTTGGACACCCCATAATTTTTACCCTAAGCTTGAGGGGTTTTTCAGGTTCATAATTTTAGTGTTTATAGTACTATTTAATTTTTGCTATATATTTGTTTATTTATTTCCTCATAAACTCTTGTTAGTGGTAGAAAGATCTAGCATCTTCTGCACCCCTTCTTCACACTGTAAAGTTTTGTTAGAGGTCAATCTTACAATGTTGTTGGTTCAGTGAGACACCTCTCACAATAGCTCGCTAAAGAAAGCTATGAAATCTATGATACGCTTGTTTTCTTTTGTTGTGTTTTGTTCTTCTATGCAGCCGGTTGTTTTTCAAATGGTTTAATGTTGGTTCCAAGGAACCTCTACCTCTGGAGCCTTTAGGTTTGTTTGGTTTGAGGGAAGGGAGAGTAATGTTTTGAGTTAATATTAACCCAAAACATTACTCTCCCTCCCCATTAACCCAAAACATTATTCTCCCTCCCCTCCCCTCCCCCTCCCTCCCCTCAAACAAAACAAACCCTTAGTAGCTTTCACTAGGGCATCCTCAAATATCATTAAAAAAAATGTAGACGTAATCAAATGCCTTTCCCAGTTTAGTTGCATTGACCTGTTGATATTTATTTACATAATTATATATTTAATCTAATAATTAAGATATATATATATATATATATTGTTTTCTATAATATATTTTTAAATATTTTATTTTTTAATTCATTTAAACATTTATTATTAATATAAGATATTCCAATATATTATTTAAGTTTTTAATTATATTAAATATAGGTTAAGGTGCAAAAATTTACATGTGTTTTACCTTGAAGAGCACTCAACACCAAGTGCTTCTTTTAGATGCAAAAATGATCGTGTGGTTACAAATTAGGTGCAAAAATACCATTTGACCATTAAATTTGACTTTTTTTCCGATCGGGATGATGATGTGGCTTTCAAATGTAAAAAAATACATATGTAGTTTAGCTAAAAGAGCACCCAACACCAAGTACGTTTTTAAATGTAAAAATACTGTTTGACCATTAATTTGACTTTTTTATTGACTAGATGTTCAAATGGTCATCATCGTCCAATTAGGGGAAAAAAAGAAGAAGAAGAAGTCAGATGCCTAATATGAGTAGTGGGTGTTCTAGATTTCCAATGATTCAGATGCTCGAGCAAGGAAGACTACGGTATGGGAAGTGGGCTTTGGCCTATTTCTTTTATATTGGCATGACTATAGGCCTTCTATTGGAGTCCTTTTAGCTATACTCAGTTTTATAAACTTCTAAGGTCCCTTGATATCAAAAAAACTTCTAAGGTCCCATGTCGTTTTATGTGCAGCATGAGCTCACTTGGATAGGCCCCAAATATGTACTAGTTATTATCTTTATATAAAATTTCCCTTTTATCGGGCCCCGCAGGGGGGGGGAATTGCAACTTGAACCAAAAGAAGGACTCAAGGGCATAACAAGTCCATGTTATTGAACAAGGATCAGATCGAACCAACCAGTTTGACCAAAAAACCGCAAATTGGTCGATAAACTAGTTCAGTCCGAGCATCAATCCAATTCACTTTTTTGTTTTAAATTGATTTTTTTAATTTCCTTTATAATTTGATATTAATAACCTTTCAATCTTCATTTTCTCACCGCTTGGCCTCGGGTTAGCTCATGTTTGACTCGGGTCCGATCCACTAACCCTTGACTCCGTATCCCGACCGGTTCAATGACCGGTCCGAATTTAATAACCTTGACTTAAGTCCGCCTATGCACCAAATAAAATTCTTAGAAGAAATAAAAAAGCATATGACTATGTTTAATAACAAACATAAATTAGCAAAGTAATTTCAAATGAATGATTTTTTTAAGAAAAATATTGTGGTCAAGTTTCTTATGTTTGTTATATCAAGTTATCCAATCATACATAATGTGTCCAACTTTTTCATGTGAGTTTATAATTAAATGATAATATTTTAAAAATAGAACACATTTATCATATTGTAATGCCAAAAGTATTTGAGGAAAAACAATGGGTATTGAGAAGTATTTTTTGTGTGCTCAAAATCGTCCAAAAGTATTGTGAACCATTGTTAAAAATGTTACTTTTGACCGTCTAGCGGTCATGTAATGGCCTCCCCACCGAGATCCCCCACCGAGAATGAACCACTGTCCTCGAAGCCATTACCCCAAATGCCTGTGTAGGTGTCGACCTCCATTGAGGCAGGTATTGTCCTATCCTCTAGAGGATTTGTCCCTTGGGAACCTCTCCAAAAAGTCTCGAAGCCACTACTTTGAGGATAAGTAGGTACTTCATGGAGACTTGGTAACCATTTGGTGTAATGGATACCGGGGTGTTGGTAACACACACACATATCCAATAAAGATTGGATAAATATCCAATACATATTGGATAAAGATAGGATAAAGAATGAAAAATGATTAGATAAAAAATGATATTGAATTTCGAATTCAAGACACAATTTAAAGATATAGATATAATTCATTATCTTGTATTTAATTCAATGTGTAATCCAATATAAGGATAAGATCCATTATCTTGATTATTTGGATAATACAAAAAATTGGGCCTTCTTCTATAAATATAAGGGTCTTGGAAATCGGCCAACCATCCAAGAAGAGAGCAAGAGGCCCCAATTCATAAAGGTAAGATCTAATCTTGTTCATCCTATCCTCCATCTAACCTCAAGACACCGTCATTATCTTGGAAAAGGAAAACCCAAGAACTTGAAGCCTCTACCTTGTCAGCGCATAGCAATGCATCACATACAAATTGGGGAAATAATGTGACTTAAACTCGTAATCCAAACTCAACTTTTTTTTAGACCGATTTCTTTCAACTAAGTTCGATCACTCATTTACTTTATTTGTCATTAGTAATAGCTAAAACAAACAAATAACTCTATTTTCTTCACACACAATTTTCACGAGAAATCGGCTTCATATTGAGTATTAACAGTCTATAGGACGATAACTCTACTTACTCTTTATTATGTGTTCGAATGATTCACTTGCCATAAGGAAATCAACCAACAATACTCCTCTGAGTTCTTGTGAAACTTGTCTTGAGTTAGAAAGAAGAAACTCTAATCCCAATAAGACTCTTGAGAAATTTACGAGAGGAAGTAAAATGCTCAAAGTTATCTTAAAAGCTTAAAGGTTCACTAATGACATATCTAGAATAGGTTACAATCTAGAACTAGACAAAAAGAAAGGTAAAAAGAAAGAGGGAGGTAAATCATATTTAAATTACTTTCAACAATATATGCACTCATCTAATCTCTTTGTTCACTGCAATTATTGCAATAGAAAGAGGCACAACACATCCTCCTGCTTTCATAAAAAAAATAAAAACTTATAGGTACCTTCAAATGGGTACCAAATGGATCATATGCTCTTTCAATGATCTAAACTAACCATAAACCAAGAAAAGATGGGTACCTAAGACTTGTCATTTTTTGTTGGTATGTCTAAAAGCATCAAAGACCAACAAATGGTACATTGATAGTGGATGCTTTAGGCACATGACTAGAGATCAGATCAAATTTGCCACAATGAGATCAAAAGCTGGTAACAAGGTTAGCTTCAAAGGAAACCAATCTAGAAAAATAGCGGGGATAGGTGAAATTGGCGAAAAGGATGGAGTACAAATCAAAGATGTCTACTATGTATAAAAACTTTTCCATAACCTCCATAGTGTAAGTCAGAGTGCTCATAAAGACAATTAGATCATCTTTAATTTAGAAGAATGTCTCATTGTGAACAAGAAGGATCTCCAGTCGAACAAAGACCAACTCAAGGTTAAAATAAGAGCCTCAATAGATTATCACTGCTATACTATTGATATGCCTAACTGTAATACTAATTATGATAATTGTTTTCTTAGAAACACTGATAAGAGTTGGTTATGGCATAAAAGACTAGTACATGTCAATATGCACCAACTAGGCAAGTTACTAAAAAATGACTTAGTTATTGGTTTATCGAACCTTCAATTCAAAAATGATTTGATTTATAATGATTGCCGAAGAGTAAACAGATTAAATCTTCTTTTAAATCAAAAAATAAGGTCATGACAGAAAGACCACTCCAACTTCTCCATATGGATTTAGTTGGACCAACAAGAGTTAAAAGCCTTGGTGGCAATCTTTATACTCTAATCATTTTTGATGATTACTATGTATTTACTTGGACCATCTTTCCTTCCTCAAAAGATGAAACCTTTGATCAATTTATTGTTTTTGCCAACAAAGTGCAAAATGAGAAAGGTATGTACATTTCAGGTACAATAACAAACCATGGAGGAGAATTCAAAAATCAAGCTTTTGGAGAATACTGCAATTCAAATGGTATTGATCACAATTTCTCATGTCCGAGAACTTCTTAACAAAATGGAGTTGTAGAGAAAAAGAACAGAGTTCTCACTGAGATGGCTAGAGCCATACTGAATGAAAATAATGTCTCAAGAGTATTCTGGGCAAATGCAATGAGCATAGCTAGCTACATTTCCAACAGAGCCTATATATATATATATATATATATATTAAAAAGAAAAAAAAAAGCTAGCTCAATAAGATCCCTTATAAGCTTTACAATGGAAGAAAATCAAATCTCGCTCATCTGAATATATTCGGCCGCAAATGCTTTGTTTATAACAATGGTACAGACAATTTAGGAAAGTTCAATCCTAAGTCAGATGAAGGAATATTTCTAGGCTATTCTAATAGAAGTAAAGCATAAAGATTTATAACAAACGTACATGCATTGTTGAAGAGCCTGTTCATGTTATGTTTTCTAAAAATGACCCTCTAGTCAAACCTCTGGAAGATGAACCTAAGATGATACATCAAGAGGTAAATCAAATTATGTTGAAAACACCTTCTTCTTTCAAAAAAAGAGCCTGAAAAAGATTTTGAATCATCTGATCAAACCCAACCTAGAGCTTAGAGATATAACAATAGTTATTACATAGACCAAGTCATAGGTAATGTCAATGAGGGGGTAAAAACCATAAACAAAACTCTTAATAATGTGTGTTTTCCTGCTTTTATGTCCGAATTAGAACCCTCTATTATTGAAAAAGCCCTCTCAAACAATGATAGGATGATAGCAATGAAATAGGAATTAAATCAATTTGAGAGAAATTGAGTTTGGAACTCGGTATTCGTGCCTAAAGATCATCCGGTTATTGGCGGTAAATGGGTATTCAAGAACAAACAAGATCAATATGCAATCATTGTCAAAAACAAGCAAGATTGGTGGCAAAAGGCTATAATCTAGAAGAATGAATTGATTATGAGAAAATATATGCTCCAAATAGAGATTGGAAGCCATATGAGTAATCCTAGCATTTGCATGCATCAAAGGATTCAAACCCTATGAAATGGATGTTAAGAGTGCCTCCTAAATGGTTACATAATGGAAGAAGTTTATATTGAATAACTCCCAAGTTTTGAAGTTGTGTCTAAACCCGACCATGTTCGGATGGGTTACATTTGCAATCAAGTGAGTTTATTTTTTATTTTTAACAAGTAATATGCACTGCTTTTTAGGATTCCCACACTAAGTCATTTCTCATTTTAATTATATAGTAGCTACTTCCACAAAATATGAGTCAAAATGGAGAGAAACACTTCCTATGGATTCCTATGTTCGGCGCATCTAGCAAGGCGTCATAGTAAGTTGGAAGAGAGAATGGGCCATGTGGGCTATACAATCGGAGAACTCAGTTGCCATGTTATCTAATACCAATTATTGAAAGGCAAGTAACTTTATTTAGTCTATGTAAGGCATACTCAGTTTGTTAAGTCAAGAAGTATAATGTTATATAACCTCATTTTAATTTATATATGTTATTATAGTTATCATTAGAATTTGTCTGTTGCTTGCCCCTTCATCAACGTCATCTTTTGATTTGAATCCTTGGGTCACAAGCCAAATAAAAGGATAAAAATTATTTTCAACACATAAGTTAAGTAGTTTGTAAATCATTGGTTTTTTACTTGAATAAATCATTTTAATGTCCTCTGCTTTTTATTTTAATGATAGTACACTAAAGACATATTATTTACTAGTTGGGAAGTGTGAAGGTAAAAGTTATGACCTCCTTAGTGCACATAGGGTTGGTTATTCATCCCTATTGGGATAGGGATTTAAGGCTCATTCATCCTAGAAAGAAGGATTGGCTCTTGTTGCACTTTTAATTCCTAAGAGAACGGAATAGGCTCTTGTGTCTTATATGTGAGAAAAGACTATCACGTGATAAGACCTTCCATGGTACACATTGGGTTTGTTAGTCATTCCTATTGGGATAGGCCTACGTGGCACATTCATCCCTATTAGGATGGGCCTACATGGCTCATTCATCCTTGAGAGAAGGACATGCTCTTGTAGCTATTTTCGTTCCAAAAAGAAAGGGATGGACCTTTGTGGCTTGTGTGTACGTCTTCATAATGATGGGCATAGGCCTTAGTAGGCTCCTATTTTAGCATACCTCCTTTGAGAGAGATTCAAATGAGTTAATGTGTGTAACTACAAAATTATTTGAATGACATTATATTGCTATTTTTGTCCCACTTGACATCTCACTAGCACATATTGGTATGTACGATGGTTGAAATGTTGGTTACTGAGGCTTTTGTCTCACCTTGTTGCTCTTAACATTTTTTTCATGTGATATTTTTGTGTTGGGATGTTAGGGAGAGCTCTTGAGGCATAGATATCGCTCCATATATCTATATAGCTTCTTTTGATCTATGATGTGATGGATTGATGCATATTGCTACTCATAGAGCCCATATTTTGTAAACTTTAATTTAACTACATACTTTTGATTAAACTGTCGCTGGCTAGTGTGCTGGTAGAAGGCCTAAGGCCTTTAAGATTTCATGTTATTGGATGTAGATCAACAAACTTATATTTTTGGCAACTTCTAATTTTCATACTATGATTTTGATGCTATGCAGAAAATGAGTTTTTGTACTTGGGCTTATTGGTGAATGTTATATTCTGAGTTTCGGGAAACTCAAGTTACAAGTGCTATTCTATAAGTTTGAGGAAAGAAAATTTTTGTTTAGATATCTATGTTAGGTCAATTTTGCCTTTTTTCTAACATGGTTTAATTTGTAAAGTATTTATAAAAGTGTTATTATCTATGTTGGTCAGAAATGTTTACATTACCTCTTTTCTATCATGGATAACTTTAGTTTGAAATGGGGAACTCTTTAACCATGGCAGTCATATGAATGGTTAGTTAAACTATCTTCCATCATGGTTAGCATTTCAAAGATGAGTTAAAATTATGAATTCAAGGAAAGGATTTTATAATTATGCCATCATTCAAGGAGGCATATGGCTATATAAGTTCATATGAGTAACTAGGAATGAATTATGGATAAAAGGATCCAAATGATAACATCTTATTATGTGGATCTTAAGTATCACAGCAAAGTGAAACATCATTTAATATATCTCTATGAAAGATATGCTTTCAAAGAAGGAAAAGAACTATTCAATGACCTTATGCTAGCAGGATGTTGGTAGATCCCCTTACTAAGCATGTACATTGAGTTAGTGAAAGTCTTGGGCACAAATATAATATAAGGTCTTGAACATTTTTTATCTTAAGATAAAAAATAAATAAATAAATAAAATAGTATATATGCTATGAGTAAATATATAAAATATATACAATTTTCTATGTTATACATGTCAGAAAAGGTTGGTTCACTCACACGAACAACTGTCCTCCCACATTTCACAAGGTCATAGGAGGGGGTAAGACAAGCAAATGATCACCATGAGATTGATAAGAAGAATCTTTTTGTTTGAATCACCTCAATTAAACTGAAATAAGATTTTTGTGTGTGCGCGTGGAAAATGGATCGAAACATAAATACAATCTTATAGCTTGGTGTGTGTGTGCGCGCGCGCATGTTTGCGTGTGTGTGGGGAAAATAGATCGAAACATGAAGACAATCTTATAGCAAGGTAAAGAATTCTTTTTCACAAATGAGATTGCAAAAGAGTTATTCTAAAAGAAGTTCTAGTTCAAATGTTGAGTACATTTTGGAAATAATTATAGAATCTTGTGAGAGCCTATTTATAAGAGCCCATAACCGAGTTACACTGTTTAAAAAAGCAGTTAAAATTAGTTAAAGTAATAAATGTGTCTGAAATAAACTTTTTTTTCTAAGTATACCTTTATTTATGACGAGGCAAATAAAAGAAAGAAATAGAATAAATACATGAATCACGACCTTTTAATTAATGTAATACCTATAATTAATGAGCGGCAAAAATGGGAAAAGTTCATTAAATATTTAGACAACTCTTATCAAATTCTTATAAGAAAGACTAATGCAATTCAAATTTTTAGCTCTTAAAAAAAGGATCGAAGGGAGTAATTTTTATTATTATTATTATTCACTTTTTCCCCTTGCTAGAGATAGCAGATGATATATGCATTTTTGAAAATTACATTCTTTAATAAGAGTAAAATAGATAAATTTCACTCATTTAAAGCACATTAAATAACTTAGGGTAAAGGAGCAGAAATACATATGTGCTTTGTAACACCCGTCCTAAATGCGCCTTTATTTATCAGAGTTATAGCGCACAGGCATCGAAATGATTTGGACGACTTAAATGCGGAATAAATCTTTCATAAAATAACTTATTTTGAAAATATGAGGATAAATTTTTCGCGATTCGAACCGGTCCCTTGGGGGTATCTTACTACATTAATCCAAAAATAGACAAATGATAAACGACTAAATATAGTCTATCTATTCGTATTCTTCCAAAAAGTTCCTTCTCATTAATCCTTACAGTGCATCTTGCCTCTTGATCCCGAACCACTACTGTCTCTTTCATGCGGTCCGGAGTTCAAATGAATGAACCCCGGGGTAACAAATCAATCTCATATGCGGTATGAAATATAAATCACGATAACACATGTATAAGCATAGAATAATTCACAAGAAACAAGTCGCACCGTAACCGGTTAACGGCCAAGGACCGCAGACCCTTGAAGGAACACGCAGCTCCATTCTTAGGACACGCAGCCCTATGGGACACGCAGCCCCAATCCATAGCTAGGATACACACATGCAAATTATCTAGCAACCATGATCGACATACATGAAATACATACATACAAGCTAATAAGATAGCAGTTACCCACCTCAAGCTTGAATCCTCAATTCGTCCGAAGGTGTTGGGATCAGTAGAGGTGTCAAAGTATGCCTATAAACGTTTATCATTGTCATTAGTCACTTCTTGCATCGCAAAGTAACTAACTACGCGAATTAATTTTTAGAGGATTAAAAATGGTTATTAATCCCAAAAAAATTCCCTTAATAATAACACCCCTTTTATTTTTATTATTATTATTAATTAATAATCTTTTTTTGTCTTTATTATTAACTACTAATTCTCTTAATTATATTATCTTTTCTTTTCTTTAATAATAATAAGAATATCTAATTATTATTATTTATTCTATTTTAATTTATTACTTATTATTTCTCCACAATTAATTTAAACTCTTAGAGGCTAACCACACTCTTTAAATTAGGAGTTTATAAATACTAGTCCTCATGTAAAATATGCTTTAATGCATCATATTTAATATTTCTCATGGCTTCCTCCAAAACCTTTGATAAATACTAATATTATATAAAATATGCTACATAATTATATACGTAACAACACAGTTAGTTTTCCATTATTCTCTAACTTTCTCTCTGTTTTTTTTTTTTTTTTTTTTTTTAACAATGGGTTTAGAATTTATTAAATCTTTCCATATTAAAACTCAATACCAATTCTTTGAAATCAAAGCTTTAGGTTCAGGTTATAAACCCAGCATAATGAAAAACACATGAACTCATCCAGGACATGTGCTTTTGCTCAAATAAAATAAAAACGTTAATATCCTACGTGTATTTGTAGTTGGACTCATTTTTTACAAAACAATGACTTTAATTACACTTGATTTATGCATCCAAATATTTACCAGCTATATCCACGTCAGATACATACCCAACGTGAATACTCCAAGCTTTCTCAAGTTTCAATGAAATCCGCAGATAGTAACCAGCTCACCATGTAACTATGTCTTGTTTTGATATTATATATATATATATAAGATTAGTAAGCTTCCTCTCATCAGCGAAATATATGTATATGTGGCCTTAGTATTCATGACAGCACAGGTTCTCGTTTTCTTATATATATATATGTGTGTGTGTGTACTATTCTAGTGCTAATACACACACACCTACACTTATAGCTTAGTTTGAATATATATAATATATATATATATATATGAAGTCACACGCACAACCATAACGTGGCAGCAACTCATATACCAATATCTATATATGAGTAAGTTTTATTTTCTTTCCCTCCCAAATTCAATGACAACCTGATAAGCATATATATATTCTTTCCCTTCTCTTTTTCTGTATAGCGTCTTTATACATCTACATAGATCAGCAAGTTTTTTCTATATTTCCCAAGGCAACATTATATAGATACAGCAAGGTTCTTGGGTCCATGTACAGTGAGGTTTTTATTTAATTTAAACTCCTATAATCGAGACCTATAGGCAGCAACTTAGAGCTTATTTCCTATGGTCTAATACTCCAAGATTTGTGTTGGAACGTGATGAAAATCAGAAAAAGAAAAGAGATTTGATGACTTACTCAAGTTTTCGGTTTACAACGCTGAGATTCCTATCAAAACCAATCACCCCTGTTTCAGTGAGTTTATGCAGAGGAGGATTATCAACTTTGACTCTCTCTCTCTCTCTCTCTCTCGTCTTCCTCTCGGACTTACCCTCTTTGTCTCATGCTCTCAGCATTTTTCCCAGCTCACTCACTGCATTTTGGGGTTCTGACCGAAGAGGATAAATACGGAAATGGGGGAGTGGGGTGCTGATGGTTATAAGGAGGGAATGGGGAAGTGCACTAGGCTCAAGAGGCATGGGCATTCCTGGTCCTTTTGATCTTGCGTGAACAGTGGAACGCCGAAAGTGAGGTTTGCAGGCGAAAAAGCATGTAATCTTCTTGACGTGTTGCAGCTGGTATATCTCTGTATGTTGATTTTGTTTATGTTAATAGGATTTATGAATTTAAATGTTGATAAATTGCTTTGGGCCAGATGATACATTGTTTCGTTGAATGGATATTAGAGGAATTGGTATATATAGATTTAGCTATTATATCACGTGTAGTGTTGGCTATTGGGCTTGGGTTTTCTTTTGTTGTGTTTTAATGGTTAATTAATTTAGTAAATGTGTGTGTGTGAACGTGGCAAAGAGGAGAATCAGATTGAATAAATCTGATTTAATGAGTGTCTTCGGGCACAATTGGGCCAAAGAAAAATTTGATATTTAGATAAGATTGGGCGGTGACCCAAACACGCACAAAGCAGAGCCAAGTCTTCAACTACAAATTCTTTTTATTGCATTCCACATGAGTTGCAATATTGGTCCATAAAATCACGTATGATTAAATTTTGAAAGCTTGGACATAGTTTAACCCTTACATCAATTTATTCTTTTCTCAAATAATTTCTTTAGGCCCTAAAATTTTATTTCCAAAGGATTTAGGCTAAAAATCAACCACTAACTTATTATCCTTAATTTTCAGGAAAATATGTTTTAAATTCCAAATTTTAATTTTAACATTTATTCCGGCTAATTTCCTCTTATTAATTTCACCATAATATTTCTATATCCTCGAAATATTGTTTCATAATATTTCCAAATTCTCAAGGTCCAAAATAATTTTAAAAAATTATCTTAAGCCTTTCCTCATAATAAGCTTAAGACTTTTGGACTCTACTGGCTAGAAGCCTTCTTATCTCAGTTTCATTTCCAACCTTCTGGTTCAAAAATTTGGGATGTTACATGCTTTATCCTCGGGAGTGCCCAGCACCATATGCTTTTTTCGGGAGCAAAATACACATGTGGTTACATTTTAGGAGCAAAAATCACACCACCGTTAAAATCTAACTTAACGGTACATTTGCGACAAAAAATGTCATATTTACAACAGAAAATGTCACATTTACAACAACATTTAAACACCTGGATTTTGAATATAGAAAGGTCATTTAAAAAAAAAAAAAAAAAAAGCTATATTTACAACAGGAAGTGCTGTATTTACAACAAAATTTAAAACCTGGCCATATTTACAACAGAAAATGTCATGCTTACAACAACATTTAAACACCTGAATTTTGAATATAGAAAGGTCATTTACAACAGAAAAGGCTAGATTTACAACAGGAAGTGCTTATTTACAACAAAATTTAAAATCTGGTCATTTACAACAGAAAAAGTCATTTATAACAGGCTAGATTTACAACAGGAAGTGCTGTATTGACCACAAAATTTTAACGGTAGTGTGACTTTTTCTCCTAAAATGTAACCACATGTGTATTTTGTTAGTTCTCTAAGTGTTTTGATGATAACTGACAATTTTAAACAAGATTGGATGTTGTTGGAACTTGTTGATTTCAATTCAAAAAATATCCTGTCAGCGTCAAACTCGAGCCTAGCTTTGGCAAACTCGAGTTTGTCACTAACAGTAAGCCACACTTGCCAGTTGGCACCTTGAACTTGAGACTAAACCAGAGGTTTGCATTTGAGTGTCTTTCTAAGTTTTCTCATATTTTGAGTAAACTCGAGTTTACAAGTGCAAACTCGAGTTTGCGAGAGGCAGAGAGCATTTTGACTTAAAAATATTTTTAAACTTGACACCTCTACTTACAAACCTCAAGTTTGCAACCTCCAGAGAAAATCTTCAATAGTTTACATAACACCGTAAACTCGAGCTCATTATGACAAACTCGAGTTTACCTCTGGAAGGATTTTTCAAATTATGAGATTTTCACAAACTCGCACCGTTTCATTCGAGTAAAGCTTTTAAATCTCAAAGAGTTTACAAAACAGTAAACTCGAGTTCATCATTGCAAACTCGAGTTTACACTTGACCGAGAGCTTTCAAGGATTTCCAACCAAAGTAAACTCGAGACTCATTTCATAAACCTCCAGTTTAATTCAGGCTAAAAACACTCAGAGTTTTTCAAAGTTGAACAAACTCGAGCCTAATCTTGTGAACTCAAGTTTAAACTTTACAGAGAGCAATGCATTTTTCAACTTGAGAAAACTCTAGAGTTTTCACTTCAAACCTCAGGTTTACATTCTAAAAGCTATAACTAAAGTTTTGACTTGAATAGTGTCAAACTCAAGCCCTGTCTACTAATAAACTCGAGTTTGTACCTCAGCTCAGAGATGTTCAAAAGATCAAAATCGCGACTTCCTCTCCTGGATGGAGGAAACTCGAGTTCACTGTTTGGAAACTCGAGTTTAAATCAACCCGAGAGCATTATAGTTCTTCGGTGTATTGAAAACCTCAGGTTTTGAATAGAAACCTCCAGTTTAGAGTTTTGAACTTGAAACGCTTTTACATACTGAAGCTTCAAACTCGAGCCTACTAGAACCAAACTCGAGTTTACATCGCTGTTTCAGAAATTCAAATTCGTCAGAATTTGGAAATCATTCTTGTTTGATCTTAATACTCTGCAATGTTATTCTCTGATATTCCTAACTATGTTTAATGACTTTATTAGTGAATTTCAGATGGTTTAGAGAATGTTTTTTGAAGGGTTAAAGGAAAAAAGCAAAAAGCAGTTCAGCTCATTAAATGCTATGTCCGAAAGTTGCATACTTTTGGGTAATCCATCTGCACACGGTTGCAAAGCATTTATGAATGATTTCTACAACAAGCAACTTGCTTCTCCAACGATTAATTCGAAGAAGTCAACTCGAACACTTGGACAATTTGGGATTAAGTGGAGATTAGAGAGAGAAGAAGACCAAAGCTACTCCTAACCACTGCAGATCATCTCCAACGGTCTAATTAACAATGCAACGGTCATTTAATGCTATCTGAGTATAAATAGAGCTGCATTCAAGTCTTCTCAACAACTACAACTACTGAAAACGAAATTCATTCAAGTCTTGCATTTATTCCTTCAGTTTTCAACTCCTGTAGTATCTCTTGATACATAAGCTTCAGTGTTCATCATTATTCACTCTTAGAGAGAGTTTCTATCTATAAATCATTTATTGTAAAGAATCACAAGTCAAGGGGACTTGGTAATTTGGGAGTTCATTGATTACAACTTGTAAGGGGAGTGAGTTCTAGTGAGAGAACTACTCTTAAGTGCGAGTGTGTAATCAAGTGTTATAGTGAAAATCCCAGAGTCCGGGACCGGATGTAGGTCAAGTTGTTAGGACCGAACCGATAAATCTCTGTGTCCAACTGCTCTTCTCTTTGCTTTGCTCATCTCTTTTTTTTATTACTTGAAAACGCAGTCATCTTCAAAATTTCTAGAATACCCAATTCACCCCCTCTTGAGTATTTAGCTCCACTTACATATTTTTGCTCCCAAAAAAAGTATATGGTGCTGAGCGCTCCCGAAGATAAAGCACATATGTATTTTTGTTCCTAAACCCAATAACCTAATATCCATTGATTTAAGTGAATTTGTTAACGTCCTCTATTTTGGATTGAAGGGAGTACAAATATCTCTCTTTTCACACGAGCACACGTGCACACATGTCAAATGCCATGTGACATCCGACTTATACACCAGTTATATTAAGCATACTAAGAGCCCGTTTGACCTAGCTTATTTTTTACTTAAAAGCCACTTATAAGTATAAGTTAAAAAAAAGAGCTTTTGGAAAAAAGCTAAAAGCTGTTTGGTGATTATATAAATGTTTTAGCTTAAAAGCTTAAATTAAAAATAAGCTGTTTGACAAAATTTTTGTCATAAGCACTTTTTCTAATAAAAATTATCATAAAAGGTATATTACGCGGCGGGGGCGGTGGTGGTGGTGGTGGTGGCGAGGGCGGTGGTGGTGGTGGCGAGGCGGCGGTGGTGGCGGCGACAGTAGTAGTCAATCGAGAGATTACGAGTTTTCTTTTCATTCTTTTAAAAAAAAAAAAAAGCTTATAAAAAAAGAGCTTAAAAATAAGCTTTCATGAGGAGCTTATTTTTAAGCTCTTTTTCTTTATTATAAAATAAGCTCTTATAATTATAAGAGCTTATGTAAAATCCTGTTTGGCCTAACTTATACTTATAAGTGGCTTTTAAGTAAAAAAATAAGCTAGGCCAAACAGGCACTAAACCTAAATTAAAAATAAGTACTCTCATCTATTTCTTTAAGATTTAATGCATCACCAATATTTTATATTGTACTTCCTCCGATACGAAATATAAAATAAAGTTGACGTTTTTGGATAGATTAAAGAAGCTAAATAAGTTACTTAATCATATTATATATTATGTATCCTTAAATTATATATCAGTTTATTAATCAAACTAATTAGTTTGAGAAAAAAATATAAATAAAAATACTTTAAAGTAATTTAATTAGATTCTTTAATCTCTTTAAAAAAAGTCAACTGTCACTTATATTTAGGACTCTAGAGAGTATTTAGTTTCTAAAAAATTGATGTATAGGGCCTCAATTACTAGAGCTTCCAAATTCCAATGGATCAAGTAAACTGAATATGGTTTATTGCAGGTATTTTACCTTTAGTATCTAAAAGGTATTGCATTATGATTAATTCCAGCTAAATAATGTTTAAAATGTCTATAATGCCAATGGAATATCAGCTAGGGTCTTACATAGAATGGAAAATCAGAAAGAAAATCATCATTGCCACAAACTTTAAGTGTCCTCCAAAAGAAACCATTGATGAGCTAGAAGATGTCCTGCAGGTACAAAGAGAAGCAAAATAACAAGTTAGACAGCTGGAGGAGTAAAAGCAAAATTAAAAAAATGATTCCTAAGTCTCTTGCATGAGAGCATAGTAACTATTACTCTCTTGAGTCCTTAATGCAAGACTTATTTACCTAATTTAATTTAATTAAATAAGTTAGCTAATATAACTTTTTTTTAAAAAAACACTCAAATCATCTTAATTCTGTTCAACTCTTATTTAATTATTATTGAAGGAGAGTATCAATAGGGGGAGATTAGAAATAAAATGACAAATATAGGAAATAAATCTTACATTTAAAACTAAGAACAACTACTTAATTAAATCCTATATTAAGGACCAAAGTATTAAAAAAACCTTAAAAATCAGAATGAACTATATAGAAGCTAAATTGCAACAAGGGCTTCTTTGAATTATGCTAGTTATACAGATATCCTTTCCGTTATCAAAGCTTTCAAAAAATCCCCGAAACAAAATACGAGTAATATATTACACAAACTTTCCTTGAGCTCTACTAAATTATAGCAAGAATGAGGGAAGGAAAGAGATGAAGGGGTTTGAAGGCACCTACTTTTGCAGATTCTTGAGTGGACCACAATATAGAACATTATTTGGTGCAAGCATCTCTGTATCGCCATTTTCTTCAGGATTGACAATCCTCAGATATGTTTCTTGTCCAAGATACCACCTATCCAAGTTATTGGCTCTCAGGTTCCATGATCCAACATTGTCAAGAGAAACCAGGATTACTGTCCATGCACCAGCATAAACCTATAAAGCCAATAAAAATATGAAATTTCAGATCTTCAAACTCTTAGATTAATTTTAAAGCAGAGTGAAAAATGATAACTCTTACTACATGTTGTAATTTTCTATACCATCAAGGGGGAGAAAATGGTTAAATGGCCAAATCAATGAAAGGATTGTACATGAGACATTTTATTACAAAAGGCATACCTGAACTGAGCTACGAGAAATTGCATCCCACTTATTATATTTATTTCTGGAATCTTGTGACCAATTACCATAAGCCATCCTGTATAGAAAAAACATTCTTTAAATGGCGTAACAACAAAAGGTTATATTGCACCCAAACAAATGGGGAGAGGACTTCTATAAAATACCAACACTAAACTAGAGCATTTCATATCTGATACATTTCTACTACTCGTATCAAATATGACACAAAAATTCATATCCCCCTATGTCTTCAAAGGATACTTACCCAACTACAAAAGCTGAATAGCCGTCCAAATGAAAACTCTGCATTGTGGTGTCATTGTTTTGCAGCACAATTTCAATAAACCCCTTATAAGTAGCATTAATAATAGATCTGTCCATCATCGGAGGCCTATCCAAAGGCCTACTAGGAAAATCAAGCTTATAAGCTCCTGTCAAGTTATGCTGATCAGCTAGCCGGAATGGTACTTCTGGCTTAACAAATGAAATCCCATTAATGGCAGCTCGAACTTTTCCATTGATTGTCGCTGGTGGCAGAACCTTTAACACATAAGTATCCGTTATATTGATAGAGCCATAATGAAAGGATCCTTGAGGGTTGGGACGAGCTCCACTAGCAGATGTATTTTGCCTGATCAACAGTACAAATAATTTATTGCAAATACTTAAGTAAAGAGTGAAATCATAAAGAAAGAAGAATGAAGTAAAGAACCAATTGGCTTTCTTGTTATATATTTGCAGCTATGCAACAAACAAAATCAAGCTATTAAATCTGTTCAAATGTCACTACAGAAGCACATGATAAATGAATATATACATTCTAGGGTACCTTGATACCATTGTTCAGGACATTAAGACACAGACACTGTAGTATTCTAAGAACAAAGTAAAATCAAACAGCAAAGTTGCAATCATTGTGAACACAGATTTTACAATATCAAATTCTAACATACCTCACACTTCGAGCTTGATTCATTGATTCCTCTTTGTAGTATTCATCATTTGGTGGGTCTGGCAGAGGACCAGCAGCAGGTCCCCTTGAATTAGAATAATGCAAGATTGCTACCCCTGTGACTCTCTGCCACAATGATTCATTCACAAACCTGGCACTTGCTACAATGTAATAGTCTGAACTCGCATTTTGGTCCATAGAAACAAGAAAAGAGTAAGACTGCCCAACATGAATATCAAATTGGGTATAATTTGCTTGAGTTGTATAAAAACCCTCTGTTTCAGCCAGCACTAGATTATGATTTTGTATCCTGAAGTTCAAGCTAGTGGATATCCCCACATTGTGCACACGAATTCTGTAAGTCTTGCCTGCCAAATTTGTTTGTGCTTTTGATCAGGTGTCAAATTGTTCAACCCACAAAATGGAAAAATCATATAGCATAATAGAGTGCTAGAAATTAACATATTTACAAAGTTAATAACCATTAATTCTTTACAAAAAAGAGCCAGAGTTATATTCATTGTGTTATTTTTTGTATCAAATACAACACTACACTACAAATCACAGTTAAGGATCAAATATCTTGTCATGTCTCACATTATTTCATATCCCATATCATATCATTTCTGGTTGTTACATAGGGAAAAAAATTAGGGAAAATAATGAGCAAAAATACTTTAAATTCTCAATTAGAAAATGAAACAGGGGAATACATTGGAGTTCAATGCCAAAAAATACAAAAGAAAAAATGAAAAGTGTAACAACTTACATTGAGAAACATAGTTAAATAATCTACTCAATAAAGCAATCGAGGCCATCAAAGATGACCAATCTACATTATATATGAAAAGGCTACACAAAATGAATGGACAGTAGCAATTGGGAAATGCCTCCAATTAGGAGGAAATGAAGAAAATTGCCTAGATACCTGTACATCCATCAGATGTGACAAGATATGTTGAATATGAAAAATTTTAAAAGCATATCATTTCAAAAGGAGTTTATATATATTAAAAAAACTAAACACATAAAATGAAAACCATAAAAATAAAATTGAGTTTTGAACAAGCATTTTAATTCAAACAAAATGTGATTCTTCATATTTTGTGATATCATTAAGATTCTCTTTAAAATTTTGAGCCGTTTCAGATCATTTCAAATGAGGTAAAATCCCGCCAAAAAGGATATATGTATGAACATGTTAAAAGTATCATGATGAACTGCATGTAAACTATATTGAATATGTATAAAATACAGGTACATCTACTATTGCAAGTATTGGTATACAGAAACATGATTGCTCTGGATGCAGAAATATTATAAACTTTTAACAAGGTATGCTCTATGAGGGATAGACTAAAACCATTGTGCAGCAGCATGAATAAAATAAACGACATATAAACACTAAAACACAATAAAATCTTCAGCATCTGGGTGTAATTTAAGATGCTGTAAAATGTTTCATAGACAAATTATCTTCTCAAGTACCATGGAGGGAGAGAGAACAATACCTGGATCAACATTAATAGTTTCATATTGGATGCCATCAGGTACCAAAGTGGTGTTGTACCGGTAAGGTCCTTTCCCATTGACAAGAACTCCATCTGGCATACCAAGGTCTTGTCCTCTGTCAAGTTTTGTTCTCAAGGCCTGAGTTTAAGAGAAGCATGTATTCTTGTAAATATCAATAATCAGGAATTTCAGGAGAACGTATGCACTGTCTTCAAATATTTTAGAGCAACAAAAATCATTGAAATGGTTACTAACCGTATGGTTTTGTGTATACCAGTCACCAATAATAAGAACAATATCCCCATCAGGTTGTGCAAAAGGAATTGGGATAATTTTCCTATTGTTGAGAACAAAGGGACCGAAACCTCCAGAGGCTCCTTGGAAATTAAGAGAAGGAAAGTAAAAGAAGCTCCCAATCTGATCTTTCACTTGAAATTGGTATGTCCAATTCAATTTGGGAGTAATAGGACAATTTGTCCCAAGAACACCATCTTGCCATGCATTTCGTCGCATTTGAACCCCAGGCCTAGCACAAACAATTGCCATAATGTTTAATGTTAAACATGTTAACCAAGGACTGTGAAGTGCTAAACAGAATATATTAAAGATCCATATGTTAGACAAAACAGGGCGCTTCAACTGTAATTAAATATTCTATATTTTGTTGTTATGGGCATAATATCATCATGTGTATCAGTATGAATATCAGTGCTTCTTAGACCAGAGAGAGTAGAAGTATAAGAATCGTATTTTTTTATACCGACCAAGTAATAAGTAGATCTTCATCCAAGTCATTCAGCACATTAACAACCAGATTGTTACCAGTAGTAACATTTATAAGAGGGCCTGGAAACTTGTCGTTGATAGCTATAACCTGCAATAAGATTGTATTGAAGAGGGGAGTCAGACAAATTTCAATAGGCGTGGTAAAGTTTGGGAAATCAGAGGCAAGAAAAAGGAATCTTTGGATCTCATAACAAATGTAATCAGAGAAAACATACAGAAAGATATAGAAACACGTAGTTGAAAAATAAAATATAAAATCTCAATTACAAATCCAGGGCGCACACAGAATTTGGATCTCTAAAGTTTTCAAAACAAATTATTTTGATAAAAGACACAATTGGAGTGAAACTAAACATTCATTTATGATCGAAATGCAACATTCTAGAAAAGACTAAGCGTGACTATTGAACTTCACATATTGTCTCTCTTTTATATTCGTAAAAAATAAATTGATCCAAAACCCCATTAACAAAAGAATAGCAGTTGGTAGCTTTGTTAGTCTACCCTGTTTCAACGATGCTCAAAAGGCACCACCTTGATACTCAAAAGGCGATATCTTGTTGAGCCATGTCGATATTATGCATTAAATTAGCAAGATAATAAGAATTCAAGCAAAGAAAACAGAAAATCTATCGTGAATGTAGCAAAAGATTCTAGGTGAGACTGATAGCAGTAGACCCTTTTCTACCCAAGAGCAGCGAAATTCAAACTATCCATAGTTCCATTCAAATACATACATTCTCTAACCCGTAAGAAACGGGAAAAAAAAATTGAAAAGTAAAGTTAAATTCTACACAGAGATGTTATAACCGTATAATCATATTCACACACAAAGAACTCATAAAGAACTCACGCAAATCAGAAATGAGCAAAATGCAAATAACTAGTCGTCGTCGTCGTCACTATCATCAACAACAACCGTGAAGACAACGAAACAATTACAAAGAAATCAAAGGAACGAACCTGTTGAGGAACACCGAGGGGAGAGGCGGTGATGTAAGAGACCCGAAGCTCATAGAAGGCCGTTGGCTCTCCTCCAAAACAGAGGAAAGAGAGCAAGGAAAAATGCAGAAGCAGCGAGAATGAGAAAACGGAGAGAGCCATTCACACACGAATTGAAAATTGCGCAGACGCAGACAGAGAGAGAGAGTTGCTTAGGTCGCAAGAGAGAATGAAAATGGAAGACCACAGTCACTCACGTCTTTGCAGTCTCGTTTAGCGTGAGGGAGGGGAGTCTGAAATTTGGGGAAATGTTTTTTGGCCGGGGATATTTTAGGGAAAATTCCATATTATTAAAAAACAATAATGATATTACCTATTATTCCATTTTGGAAGTTTGTTTCCTTTTTAAAAAAATAATAGAACATGATTATTTGTCTTGATAAAATTAAATAAATATTTTTATTTTTTCATGATAAATAATTATGTGTTTTCGGGAAAATCTTAATTAAATACAGCTAAAATGCTAAAATATGAGCTCAGACCTATACTTTAAACAAATTCTCAAACTAGACAATAGACCTAATTAAGGATCTATGAATATTGTTAAAAAATCATAATATCTTCTATATAAGAATGTCATTTGTGTTTATCAAAAAAAAAAAAAAAAAAAAAATGTCATTTATATGAGCGCTTGTGTTTCTTCTCTGCGATGGCTGCCAAGTTCACAGTATGTTTGGTTTGAGGGTAGTGGATGGAAGGAGATAAAGAATATTGATCAAATTGTCATTAATGAGAATAATATTGATCAAATTGTCATTAATGAGAATAATATTGATCAAATTGTCATTAATGAGAAGAATAATTTTTTTCTGTTAGAATGAGATATGATATTGTTACTACCATTTTTTGTTACTACCAATGTTACTACCACTTTTCCATCGTTAGATTAGAATTTCATCTACCTTTATAATTTCTCTCTCCTATTAAGATTCTGATCTAACGGTGAAAAAATGGTAGTAATATTAATAGTAATAATATCTTATCCCTTTTAGAATATTGAAAATTTTTCATGAATAATTTGGTGGATATGAGTTAAAAAATTTCTCTCTCATCCCTCTCAAATCAAGTACTAGTTGAAAGCACAGTAACCTCTTAGTCTTCCTAATGACGGTTAAAAATTCCCCCTTTCCTAATGACGGTTAAAAAAATAAGCGATCAAGCCATCAAAAACACGCTAAACCTACGAGCACATTAAATCAGGCCAAGAGTCTTAGTTAAGAAATACATTGTCCTTTTGTCAAAAAAAGAAATAAATAAATAAAGATTTTAAAACAAATGGGCTAGGTTTAATTTCTATACATTTTTTTATTATAAATAATAATGTTTTATTAGTGGTAAGAACCTCAAAATGCCAACTCATTGGGGGTGTTTGAGGGTTTTTATTTATTTATTTAAAACTAAGGGTAAAAAGGTAATTTCACCCGAATTTACATGTCTTTCATAGGTCCTTGGTACTTCTCACTTTTTTACAAATTCAACGGATTTATTCTAGGGGTTTTGCAAATTCAAATGGTATTTATTTAGAATTTTCGCAATGTTTTTTTGGGAAAAAATAATGATAATGATTACCTATTATTTCATTTTGGAAGTTATCAGTTTGTTTCCTTTTTAAAAAAATAATATAACATGATTAGTTGTCTTGATAAAATTAAATAAATATTTGACTTTTTCATGATAAATAATTATGTGTTTGAAGAAAAATCTCAATTAAATCCAGCTAAAATACTAAAATCCAACCTCAGGCCTATATTTTAAACAAATTCTTAAACTAGAAAATAGACCTAATTAAGGATGTATGAATATTGTTAAAAGATGACGATATCTTTTATCGCTCTAATTCTATTTATAAGTTCATTTTGATCAAAAAATTTGGTCCTATTTATAAGTCCAATTTCATGTAATAAATGAGATTGTCACAATTTTACCCATATTAATTGTACCTATGAAGATAGAAAAAGAAGAAACAATCAAGAAATATTCAATCATAAATGAGAGCAAATAATTGTACCTATGAAGATAGAAAAAGAAGAAACAATCAAGAAATATTCAATCATAAATGAGAGCAAATAATTGTACCTATGAAGATAGAAAAAGAAGAAACAATCAAGAAATATTCAATCATAAATGAGAACAAAGTTGAAAATTTTACCCATAATCATTGAGTTAACTATTTCTCTTTAGAATGTGAGATTTGGTCAAAATGAATTTATAAATAAGATCAGAGCCATATAAAAATGTCATTTGTATGAGTGCTTGTGTTTCTTCTCTGCCATGGCTGCCAAGTTCACTACATTTAGTTGAAAGCACAGTAACCTCTTCAGTCTTCCTAGTGACAGTTAGAAAAATAAGCGATCAAGCCATTAAAAACACGCTAAATCTACGAGCACATTAAATCAGGCCAAGAGTCTTAGTAAAAAAATACATTGTCCTTTTGTCAAAAAAAAAAAAAAAAAAAGAAATAAATAAATAAAGATTTTAAAACAAATAATCATGTTTTATTAGTGGTAAGAACCTCAAAATGCCAACTCATTTCTTGGCAGGCATTTTCAACCCAACTCGGCACAAGTTAGTCAACTTTTTATTTTAAATTTAATAAAAAAGAAGTCATTATTTTTTTAATTAATATAAATACTTTTTCTATTTTAGGAGCTTGATTCCATGCTCGATTTCTCATTTTACTTATATATAGAATCGAAACCCGCTTTTGGTGAGATTTCTAACTCCTTTCCTAGTTGAGTCCAAAGACGGGGTAATAAATATAATGTTTTAAACAATTTTTTCATACATTATTTTAAGCAATATTTGGCAATGAGAACGGTTACAGCCAAATCAGCCATTGGGCCATCCGGTCATCCACCCAACGCCACCAATGTACACATTTGAATTGGTATAGATGGTAAGGGATCCGCGATTTGCGCAAATGGTCTTGGTTTGATTCCCTCTATCGTCAGTATCCGACTCCTTTGGTAGGCGATCTCGTAATCCCGCAATAAATATAATTATTTTAATCGCATTTGGCAATGAGACGGGGGTACGCCAAACCCCAAAACTTTTTTATAACAAAAAAAAAAAAAAAAAAAAAAAAAAAAAAAAACGTACACGTTTGGAACAGCATTCGTCTACCCTGCCCCATTTTCAGTATCCTAACATCCCCAACGTCTTTTAGTGGGGTCCACATGTATTCTTTAATTTCATTTTATAATTTCTTGCAGTAGATTACGCCGCCTTTTATTCATTCAACGCTGGAAGATTATTTCTTTCTTTTTATAATTTCATTTTATTTCTTTTATTTATGAATAACAATCATACTAGAAATGAGAGTGGAAATAAATAGGATATGTGTACTTGTGAAAAAATTATACAAATTGAATGAGAATGAAATATAATTATTTAATACTTTCTTTGGTATACATTAAATAGATAAAGAGTAATAATATTTCTTTTTGGGAAGATAGAAATCTATTAATTGTAATAAAAAGGAAAATTCCAAAAATATCATTCCAATTTATGAAACCCTAAAAAGTTCGTTAACACTTGTAAATGATAAAAAGGTGACAGTGATCAAATTAAGATTTTATAGTGTTGTAGGTTTTACTATAATACCCCACAATTTTTTACATTTTTTAAAAAAGAAAAAATAAGAGGCACCTCGCCGCAGCTCCGTTACCAAGGGCGGAATCGGGGGGTAGGGGTGGCCCCCGCCCCCCAAATTACACAATCGGACCAAAAATGTTAGAAATTATACTTTAGCCTCATAAAAATTTCAATGTTTTCAGTTTAGTCCCTATCAAAAAGTCTCATGAAGGGACTAAATTGAAAATTTTGAAATTTTTATGAGGCTAAATCATAATTTATGAAAATTTTGGATCCAATTCTCGTAATGTTCACCCCCTAATTTTAAAGCTGACTCCACCGGGTTTCGGTATGTAATTTTCGCCTCCCTTGGTTTTCCATCTTGGCTCATACCCCTGTTCGTTGCCATCGGTTTTTTTTTTTTTTTTTTTTTTTTTTTGTGGTGCGGGTTTATCTATTTATTTTTTTAAAAAAAAAAAACAAATATGCCAAGGTGGTGGGGGTTGGATTTGATGGCCATTGGGCCACCACCAAAGTTTCTTTAACATATATATGCATAAGTGAATATACGTATGATATAAATAAAAGTGTAATAGTATTGACTAAATTAATAATAAAAATGACTAAATTTGTGATGGTATTAACTAGATTCGTAATAATGTTAATTACGGGCGTAATGATATTGACTAAATGAATAATGACATTGACTAGAAACGTAATAGTATTAACCAAATAAATAATAATATTCACTAAAGACATAAAAAAATTGATTAAAGGCATAATGGTATTTTTTTTGCTCGAAAAGCGTAATAGTATTAACTAAATGAGTAATAATATTAACTAAAGGCATAAACAAATTGACTAAATACATAATAATATTAATTAAATAAGTAATGATATTGATAAAATGATGGTTCTGATCGGTGGAAGTAGGGTCTTGCGTACGTGAAATTTGGTCGGGTAGTGATGCTCTGGCAAGTTGCCTTTTCTTTTTTAAAATTTAAAAAAATTGAGGGGCATTATGGTGAAATCAAAAACAATTTAAAATCATAATTTGATTCATATCACATCTCTATTATTTACAAATGTTAACATAACTTTTTAGGTTTCATAAATTTAAATAGTATTTATTTGAAATTTTCTCAAATAAAAATGATAAAAAAATAATCTTACAAGAAAATATTTTACATCTCATTCCATAATGTATGGTACCCTTTTATCAACTCATCTATGGAAAATGGAATGGTCCGAGCGCCTAAGGAAAAGGGTATAATAAGAAAAATAAATACTTTTCTAAAAAAGGAGAAAAAAATACAATTCTTACAACCAAAATATTGAATAAAATATATCAACCTCATAAATATTTACTTTAAATTACAAAGACTTCCCTTCTATTTTAAAAATTAGTGTGAACCTCTCTTAAAATCAAAATATATATTACGAAACCTCCTTTCTAATTTTGATATTCAAATTCCATCCATCAAACAATAATGTTGATAATTAAATCCAAACATTAGTCCGTTATTTTGACCAAAATGCCCCTCATAAATATAAATATTACTTTTTTTTACCATCGAATATAAATATTACTCAATAATGATTTCCATATTACAAAGTTAATTAATTTTATAATTATAAATTTTTATTTCTTAATAAATTTAAATTTCTAATCTCGTTTATTTATTAAATTTAATTATGTTTTAATTAATATTTTAAATACATATATTGCCTAACATATATTTCATTAATATTATTAGATTTGATTAGTTTTGATGATGCCAAATATTAAGAGCAAAAAGTTTGCATAATATATTTATCTTCTACATTAACTAACTATTATATTTAATGTAGAATAGTCAAGCAAATATTAGAAGATATCAAGTTGAATTATGAAGAATGATCAAAAAGATGATTAAGAAATAAGTTATTGAGTTGAATTGAATTGATTAAGAGAAAGAAAAAGAAAGAGAATGAAGACATTAGTCAAGAAAGTAAGATGTTATCAAAAAATTTCGAACAACAATCAATAAAAAGAAGAGAAGATATTAGAGAAAGAAAAACTTGCAAAATATTATGGAAATATCAATATTCAAGTTCTTAAATTTAATATCAATAGTATCTATAATCAAATAGAAGTTGAAATGACTTAATTCAAAGTTAAAATATCTCACCTAAAGCTATTTCATCTTTACTCGAGTGACTTTTTACTATTACCCAAGTTATAGAAGTATCACTCGAATGATTTTTAAGTTTAAGCATACTTTGTTCAACTTTGTTTTTGTTCAAACATGATAGAGGTTCTGGAATTTGATCATATTTCTCATACCACAAATCCGATTGAGATAAAACTTATTTCATATGAAACTATATTCTCAATGTGACACACAGACACCAAGATCAAGCTCAACGAGTTTAGAAGAAAGATATTTAAGATTCGGAATTTGACATTAGAATTTCTCACATCATTTCAAAGTTGTACGTGTCTCACATTAAATATATGAGTTTAGAAGAAAGATATATGAGATCAAACTTATTTGGATGTATCTCATAAAATACACATCCAATTGAAATGAAACATGTTGCATATGTAATGGAACTTAAAATTAGTTTTATAGAATCGAGATCATGCTCAAAGAGATTCAAGAAAGCGATATGGATTTTGAAATTTGACACTCAATGCTCTCATGATGTTCCTAAACAACTGCAATTCTTTGAATCATAACTTTTAGAAGACAATAAGTTTAGGATTGAAACTTATTGCTTATAAAACTAGACTCAAGAGACATTTCAACGACATGCTTCACATTGACATGTGTTATATTTTAAAAGCTCATCTCTTTTATTTGAAGAAATATCTTAAAAGCTTATCTCTTTTATTTAAAGAAAATCTTGATAGCGTACTCACTACATTCGTCGTCAATTGATTAGATTTGATGATGAATTGCTCTTATATTTTCCTTTCATTATCAAAATTTAAAAATATCATATAAAAAGGAATATTTTGATACCCGCTTGCACTAATAATTCTCTTTTACAAGAAAGTTTTGAAATTGTGGCAGGAGAATTCGTTCTGTGCAAGGACATTCCTTTACGCACAACAAGGAGAAACTATTAAAATTGAAGAAAGATGCTTTGACGCTCAATCAAGACAAATATATTGGAGGCAACTTTTAAAAGGAAGAAGAAGACCTCTTGGATCTAGCTGAGATATGCTCTATGGAAGAGTTCTATGAAGAAGAAGTAGAGGATGGAAGCTAGGACTTCGAGGATAGATGAGGGAAATTCTTTGGCCTATTTATCTAGAGATATTTGAGAAAGGAGGTTTAAAATTTTCACATAGAGATTGCCACTAATAATGTTGAGTTCATCACTTTTGTGGATTATAATATGAGGCAATTGTGTGACATGGTTAATCAGAACTTTAAGGTTCTGTTTGAGCACCAAGAGGCTCACAACAGGATGATGTTCAAGGTTGGCACTATTATGAGAAGTTCTGAGCAGAGATTAGATTCATTTGAGGCCATATTCAGAGATTACATGGGCATTCCTCCTCTTGAGATGCCTATTGAGACCACAATTTCATAAACTCAACCTTCTCGCGATTCCACCTTCTCCACCTGTCTCTTCAAATATCCCGAGCATTCACCATATTCATTTAGTTGAGACACCACTTGATAAGCCAATACCTCGCCTCATTCCACATCTCAAAGGCAATTCATAATCCTTCTTCAAAGCCTATATTGGTTGATTTCCTTGATGACAAGTGAACCAGTCGAACAAGTAATAAAGAGTAAGTAGAGTATCGTCCCACAGAGACTGGGATACTAAATGATGACACCGAATTGCAAAATTAGTTATGTTTACAAAGAGAATAAATCCAATTTGTTTGAGAGTTTTGATAGCTATACTAATGAACAGAAAAATAACTAAATGATCGTAGTCGTAAGAAGATATCAGTAAAACGATAAACTGAACTCAGAATCCTTCCTAAGCATATCAATCCCCCAGCTACCTATATGCATTGCTATAACATTCATGTTGTACAGCTCTCGCAAATACTACAACATAAACACCCTTTGCAATGTTATTCAGTTAACCCAACATGTTAATCTACCGAAGCTCTCGCGTTCGATACATACAATCCTATTATGTACTTCTCCCATATGTCTATGGCGATTTTTCTAATTGGATTATCATTACAAATCAAGGTGTTATGGTTATGAACGGTAGACCCATTCCTGAAGCCTACAATAATAAGTCAAGCCTTGCACTGTTTACTAGCAATCACTTGTTTCTCATATGTCTAACCTCGACTCCCTCTCAGTAAGCTGAGGCTACTAATCTAGCCCATAGCTCTCGCTAATCCACAAGAAATTAAATCACTGATAAGCAAACTGAATGTATTAAATTAAGAACTAGCAACTGGGTTCATTCTATACTTAGAAAATCATCCTCGTTCAGCCACAGGAAGTTAGTTCATGACCGACGAGGAATCACAAAATAGAGTACCACGTACCAAAAGCCCATGACAAAAAGATTGACTGAATTAAACAAAGAAAAAGAAACAGAAAGCTTGATGGAGGTTCCGACGGCGTGGAAGAAGCCTTATCATGTCACAATTTCACGTCTTCTTTACTCCGTCTCACTACAAGGAAGGATGCTGGGTTCTCTTGGAGTCCTCGTGCTTCGTAACTTCTCTCACTCTTCTTTCGAGTCTGGCCGTATAGGATTGGTCTTTGACTCTCGACGACTTCCGACCCTTTTTAGGGTTGACTGTTGTTTTCTTATATAGTCTGGTCTACTTACAGCATACGTTCAATGATCTGGGCCTTTCCTAATCTGTCGACATCCTATCGTATCTTTCTTTCCAATCTCGGTAGATTGATTCTGCTGATCCTATAGGATTCTTCAAATCTTTAGTTTCGATCCTCTACATCTTCTATTTCAATATGTCAGCAATCTAACCGTTATTCTCGACCTGCACTATATTTCCTGAAACAACCTTGACAAAAGATCAAGATATATGCCGTATAGCATTGTGTCACTTACTCTGCTATAGCTTCAGGGATGCATTGTATTGCACTTCGATAAAGTCATCTCCGATGCTATAGCATAGTATCAGCTATGTTATGTGACTTTCTCATGAAACCTCAAAACTTGCTCTTTCTTAGCACATGTTTAGGATGTATGTGGAATTTATCCTTAAGTTCCCTATACAATGAATTAATGCCTTTTTGCTCAAATTAAATACCGTTAAGATTATATTCACCATACAATTCAGTCATAAAATATAGGGATAACATGGCATAAATAATGCTCATCAAATACCATCACACTTAGCTTTTTGCATTCATGGGCAAAATAAAAGATAGAGATAATAGAGCAGAACGTTAACTAATAGCAACAACACGCCTATCCACATAACTATGCCTGTGTTATTGCTCTTAGGTCTCGTCCCCGTGCAGGCAATCCCACTGCCCAGTACTCGTGACTTGTGGTGCATGATATCGCTAAGATAAGGAAGTGTCAAGAGACTCTCAGATTCAGTGTTTACGCTCTCTCACATTAGGGATTTATCTTTCTCTTTTGCCACGCTAACCTAGAAGTTCTATAGCCTTGCTAAAATTCTAAGATTACTTCCTAGCATCTGAGCTTTCATTCGTCAAAAAGGGCTTTTTGGGTTGTAATGGTGTGGATGGCTATATATGTGTGGAGATGAAAAAAAACGATGGTCAATGCTATAGCAGGATATTAGACAGGGTTCTTAACTTAGCCGAATCCCTCAATTGAACTTTGTATTACTTTGTTACTCTTTATTCCAAGTCTTTTTCCTTTCCTTTCTTTTTCTCTCTTCTTTTTTTTTTAAAAAAAAAACTAAAAAAAACTGAGCAAAACAGCTCTTGTGCAGCATTTTTAGTGGAGGCACTATACCATAACATTTCTTCACAATTTTCTTCATACTCACATGTCTAACTAGTTCTGCTATAGCATAGTCGAGAAGGCACAATGGGGTAGCAAAATGGAGAATGATGTTCTATGGTTTGTGTATGGGAATGAGGGGTGTGACACGAATGCCTTTATCCTATGAACTATTTGCTCAGAAACCAGACAGTTTATTAAAGAATCAAGACAAATCAAAGATCATACACAGGTTAGCTGACATGCACACTGGAATAGAAACAATTGGGCTCAAATAAATCCTTCCATTGTTGGTTCTCTCTCTATTCTTCCTTACCGTCACTTTACCACACACCATGTTAACTAGCACTGCCAATTTCCCAAGCCTAATGGTTCAGTTTCCTTCAGGCAATCATGTTATGCTTAGTTCTACAGACATTCATCATACTGCTATAAGTTTCTGTTCATGCTCTTAGCAGATAAAAATTTTAACAATTTTGCCCGTTTGCACATTAGCTAAATCTAGGTTATTTGAGCATATTGAAACAGCAAGTTGCAAGCACAACACAGATTAAATTATCCCTCCCCCACCACTTGATCAATGCAATGCCCTCATTGCAGGATAAAAGAATCACAATAAAAACGAGCGGCACGAGGTGGTGGGAGGCGAAAACAACATCGATAGAGCAAAGCAATTAAAAGCATCATTCACAAAAGGGCCCTGAGGCAAACGCGCAGGGCAGCATCAGATAGTCAGTAAAAAAAACAAAAACACAAGAACATAAAAAAAAACTAGGGGCAGGAGCACTGGTGGTCGTGTCCTCATCGACAGACGTGTCGTCCAAGTCATTGACCACAGGATTCGCCGAGTGGGAGTAGGAGAGAGAGACGACCGTCGGCGAACCACGGCGGTGGGCTGCGAGGTCAACTCCTTGAGGACCCGGCGAAGGTGGCAGAAAAATTTACTCATGAAGTTTGTATCAGTGGCCGGGCTCTAGTAAAGGGGAGCGTTGGTCAAAATATAGGAACGGTCGGATGAGTCAGTGGTCCCAAACACAGCGGAGGGTTCAGGGGAGGAAGAGGAAGGAGAGGAAATCTCGATGGGAATGGGTGGCGCTGGCGTCGGAGGTGGTGGTGGTAGAGGGTGAATGGGGGATGGTGGTCGTAGACCGATGGGGGCAACCAGCCACGCCGTGCCGCCAGCTTAACTCTGGGCATGGTGGGTTGGTATGTGAGGGATTGAGAAAGAGATTCGTAGGGAGGTGAAAAGACACGGGATGAGAAGATACAGGGAGTAGACAAGGTAAAGGCGAAATTTGAACATGAAGTGTCACGACTCTTAGGCAATGAGTTGGCATGATTCAACGCGAAATGGGCCCAGTGACGGTGGCCCGCTAGCAAAAGAAATTGATGTACATAACGTTCGCTCAAAAGATAGGTGCATACTTGGGTGGCTTTATTTGTGGGCTTAAGCCGGGTTGCTGTATTGGGGCTAAAATGCCTTTTATCATGTTATAGCACTAACCAGGTCGAACTCAACCCCTGCGACTGCTAAACAACAAAGAAAAGGAAAAAGAGAAGCTGGGCTGCCTCCCAATAGCGCTTGTTTTAGAGTCTTCAGCCAGACTTTCCTTGGAGATTAGTTCAAGCTGGAAACAGGGTGTAGGCTGTCCTTATGTATCCATCCTTGTTACTTTGCAGCAAGCTTGGCCTCCTTCATTGGTCTCGCATATTGTGCCGTTTTCAAGATTGAAAAGGTCACATGGTCGTCATTGACTCGCATCATGAGTTCTCCTTTTTACACATCAATCAATGTTCTCCCGATTGCCATGAAAGGTCTCCCCATAAGAATCGGAATTTCCCAGTCTGCTTCAAAATCAAGAATAATGAAATCCACTGGGAAGATGAACTTATCAACCTTAACCAGGACGTCTTCAATTTTTCCTTCTGGTAGGACAATGGAGCGATCAGCTAACTGTAATGTAACTGTTGTGGGCCTTGCTTCCCCAATTGCTAATCTTTTGAAGACAGACATCGGCATTAAATTAATATCGGCTCCTAGGTCGCATAAGGCCTTCCCTTGTTGGAATCCGTACAACACAGCGGATTAAAAAAACTTACGGATCCAATCCCGAGGATCACTCAGGTGCGTTTAAACAAGGCTAGGGAATCTGATATTACCTTAGGAGAATTGTTTTGCGGCTTGGTCTTCGTTGAACAGGTGGGCTACCTCCTCGATCAGTAGAAGACGACTCGTAGGATCGTCTTCCTCCACCGGTATCCACACGAACAACTCCCGAACACGGCTACGGCCGTGCTAAGCGCCTCTTGTACGTCTCTCTTGATTTTTCACTCTAGGGTTTTTCTCGCGGCTTTCGAATGCGCTCGACAAAATGTCCCGTGAGTTTTCAAACCCGTTCGAGCATTGTATAAAATTAATCCTCATTAATTTTGAAATTCAAATTTCAAATATGGATTAAAATACATTAATTACATCAATCAAATCTGATGTAACGTATTTAATCCGCATTAAAAGCCGATTTGAAATTCGAATTTGAAATTTGGATTAAAATAAATGTATTAATTAAATCCATCTGATAGATCTAATCAAATCCATTTATTCAATCCAAATTAAAAGCCTTCGATTTAATTTATCTCTATAAATTAAATCCGAGAAATAATATCTATCTATTTAATTTAAATTTGAGATATCATATCTCAATTTAATATTAAACAGATATACGATATCTCTATTCGAAAATTAAATGAGATACAATATCTCAATTTGTTTTAGATATTTAATTTATCAAATAAATTAAATACAAAACAAATATTATATATATTAATATTATAATCTCTATTAATAATATTAACATATATTAATTTCAAATTTAATATATATATATATATACATATATATATCCTAGATTAAATTAAAGGTATTCATTAAATCTTAGACGTATCTAAGATTCAATGAATCTGGACACATTTGCTCGTGTTGAGTTATTCTTGTGTGCGACCTAGCCCATATGAGATTGGCGGTGGGCCAACACTTTGTCGACCCCACAAGTCGCAAAGCGGCCTCTAGCAAGACATTGCGACTACTCAATTCACATGGGGATCGATGACACGATACAACCTATCGTACAACCATGTCACGTCCCTTTTGTCACGCGATAATTTGGTCAAGGATGAGGCATGGATAATGTCAACTTCCTTTTCTTGACCACTACTTTCTCGATTCTCGAGTAGTCTAATAAGTGAAATGGAAACTCCTTTCCATCACAAGACGCCGTACATTTCTTAGACTCACTTATCGAGGCCCAAGATTATCTCTCTACAAATGTGAGGGACAAATTCCATCTTGACCATTCACATTCCTCCGCATGAAAACCACTCGATCCCGATCCCACCTTTATCATCACCCGGTCAAAGGTGACTTTTGACTAGGTCAAAGGTCGCTGACTCATCATGTAGGAATCCATGATGGTCTCAGGTCAAAGGGCGTTGTGACGCGGTTATACATGAGATAAGCTTATGACTAAATCCATGCAGCTTTCTCATAGTGGGTCGTTCCAGCACCTTGTACTCTTACAAGTGCCCATGACTTTGATTCGTATCTCCATAGGTCATCAAAGTCATACTGGTCTTACCTCATCTTCGCTCCCGCGTAGATGACCGATCAGGGACATTTAGGATATCATCTATAAGATATATCCAGGATCGCTTATCACTGTAAACATGCGAATGAAGTGATAACTTAATGGAGAACAATGACTTGCCCTAGGGCATAATTTCCAACATCCCTAAGTATTGAGATCCAATTGCACAGGGTATCGTGAAACTGCCAAGGTCTTTTAATTTCGGTGGTAGCCGATTTGTTAGCATGACACTGCAGTCTTGGGTCAATGCTACCGTCTTGAATTCTTTTAGTCTTCTCTTCTTGGACAAAATATCTTTCATGAACCTCACATAGCTAGGCATATGTTCCAGTGTGTCCACCAAGGGGATATTAATATGCAGCTGCCGTAGCATGTCGAGAAATTTCCGAAATTGCTTCTCGACCCTGCTTTTGTAGTCTTTGTGGAAAAGGTGGGGCTCGATTTAGCACACTTGGTGATTCTAGATCACGGTTCTGCTGTGATGATGATGTTGTAGCATTCCTTTTTTACTGTTGCACGCGATTGTCTAGTGTGTTGAATGGAGGTAATGTCGTGGCATTGATATCCTGCTCAGTTCGCATTGGCATTGAGTGTTGCTGCTCTCCGTCAAGGACTTGTTCAGCATGTTCCTTCACCTTCCTTGATTGCCCCAATTTCAGCTCAATAATTTCAGTAAGTGGTTTGGTCACTTTCGTGGGCTCCGAGCTCTTGCTTCTTCGAAGTTCTATTAGCTTGACTTCTTCTTTACCTTGGATCCTGGGGACTTCAGTGTCACTCGGCAGAGATCCTGAGGGCCTATTGTTGAGAGCAGTCGCTAGTTGTCCAACTTGGTTTTCAAGGTTTCTAAGGGTTACCTACTTACTCTGAATGATTGTGTCGTTCTTTACCATGTACTCCTTCATAAGGGTCAATATAGAGTGTTGTGGTTCTGAATCACTGCCCTACTGCCCTGCTTGTTGGGTAAACCCTGGGGGTTTGATGGTCTGTTTGAGCATGATGGGCCAGATGATTGTCTTGCTGTTTGTTGACCTTGGGAGCTCCAAGAAAAATTGGGATGCTGCCTCCATTCGAGGTTGTACATGTTAGAGTACGGATTGTTGGTGTTACTGCCCCTGTTGAAGTTGTTGACGTAGTTAATTGATTCATGGTTGGCAGAGCACTGAAAGTAGAGGTGCTCTCCACCACAGTACACATAGGCTACCTGAGATGGTTGCAGTGATGTGTTGCTAGAAGGAAGGGTCAGTCCTTTCACCATATTGGTTAGAGATGATACCTGAGTTGTGAAAGCAATCATAGCATCCAATTCATGTATTCCAACAACAATTCTAGTGGGTGTAACTCTGTCTGCTTGCCACTGATGGCTGTTCATAGCCATGCGCTCTAGTAATTCGTGCGCCTCTTCATAGGATTTCATCAGGATGGACCCATCGGATGAAGCTTCTACAATTGATCGTGTTTGTCCATCAAGACCTCTGTAGAATGTTTCTAGCTGGACCCCTTCACATAGCTTGTGTTGTGGGCAATTTCTGAGGAGGTATTTAAATCTGTCCCAAGCTTTATATGTAGATTCACCAAACTTTTGTTAGAAATTGGTGATATCCCCTCTGAGTCAGGCGTTCTTAGTAGGTAGGAAGAATTTGAGCAAGAATTTACTCCCTAGATCATTCCAGGAGGTGATTGAATTGGTTGTAAGTTGTTGAGCCACATCCGAGCCTTGTCCCTAAGAGAGAATGGAAATAATTTAATCCGAATGGCGTAGGGCGTGACTCCTGGAATGACGAATGAGTCACACACCTCCATGAAAGCCTTGAGGTGTAAGTGAAGGTCTTCAGATGGGAGTCCTCCAAATTGTCCAGCTGCATTCACCATCTGAATCATGACACCTTTAATTTCAAAGTGTCCTGCATTAAAGGTCGGTGGTGTGATAGTCGAATTTAACTTGTTTAAATCTGGAATCCCGAATTCCATCATAGCTGTGTTCACATCTGGATTTGGAGGTGGAGGGACCTGATTGTCCCTATTTATTACTTGCGGCTCCCTTCGATCCTAATCAAGATTGACCTGCATATCCGTCATACTTGCGAAGTCAAAAGGTTAACTTCTTCGCTTATGCTTTCTGCGCCTTTGCTTGTAAGTGCGTTCAATTTCAGGATCGTAAGGCTCTAGGTTGACTAAAGGTGAGTTGTGCATGCAGTACAAAATGTACCTGAAAATAGAGCCAGGAAATTGGGCTGAGCCCATCGGGCCGACCCGTTTAAGCCCTGGCCCTGCAGGGCTCGGGCTTGAAAAATAGGCCATAAATTTGAAATTGGCCCTGTAGGGCCTCAGGCTTAATCCGTTAGGCCCGTTTAACTGTAGCTTTTTTTAAAAAAATCAATTACTTGGACTTCCACTTAAAGAATATGTTCATTTGTAATTACTTAGTTTTTTTATTTTAAACTATAACCCCTTTTTTTATGTTTATTATTATTCGTATTAAAACACATAATTAGTTATTATAAATTTTAAAGGGGGATGTTTTTATATTAAATAAACACATGCTTTGGTATTACAATATTATCTAAGTAATAAATTATAAATATATTTTATGTAAAATAAGTATAATTATTTTTACTTGTCAAGAGAATCATGCATGAACCGAAGGAATCGCAAACACACACAAAATTATGAGAGGGAAAGGCTTTTGGTTGTGGGCATATATAAAACAATTCCTTTGTTTAATATTTTTTGAAAAAAAAAGGAAAAAACATATTATTTGTGTTTATTTGTTTTTTTATTACAAATTAATGAATGTGTTTTTTTGTTGAATGATTTATATTGTTTAGATATTAATGTTGATAACATTTATTTGATAGATTAGAACTTTAATGATTGTAATTTACTAATTATATTCTTTGAAGAAAATCGAAGGAAAAATATTAAAATTTGGAATAGTAATTTTCGTGCCTGTAAGGCCCGATTACCCCGGCCCTGTACTATCGGGCTGGGTTTTAAAAATAGATGTTTTCCTTACCTCAGGCCATGTAGGGTCAGCCCTGGCTCTACCTGAAAATCAAGAAAAGCGAAAGAATGAGCTTTATTAGATAAATCACAACTATTCAGCAAAAAAGGGCGTCGTCCCTAAAGGTATCTACAATCCCCGGCAACGACGCCAAAAACTTGTTGGTCGGTTTCCTTAATGGCAAGTAAACCGGTCGAACAAGTAATAAAGAGTAAGTAGAGTATCGCCCCACAGAGACTGGGATACCAAATGATGACACCGAATTGCAAAATTAGTTGTGTTTACAAAGAGAATAAATCTAATTTGTTTGAGAGTTTTGATAGCTATACTAATGAACGTAAAAATAACTAAATGATCGTAGTCGTAAGAAGATATCGTAAAAAGATAAACCGAACTCGGAATCCTTCCTAAGCATATCAACCCCCACTACCTATACGCATTGCTATAGCATTCATGTTGTACAAACTCTCTCGCAAATACTACAACATAAACACCCTTTGCAATGTTATTCAATTAACCCAACATGTTAATCTATCGAAGCTCTCGCGTCCGATACATACAATCCTATTCTGTACTTCTCCCATATGTCTATGCCGATTTTTCTAGTTGGATTATCATTACAAATTAAGGTGTTATGGTTATGAGCGGTAGACCCATTCCTGAAGCATACAATAATAAGTCAAGCCTTGCACCAGCCTGCCTAGCAATCACTGTTTCTCAGATGTCTAACCCCGACTCCCTCTCAGTAAGCCGAGGCCACTGTTCTAGCCCTTAGCTCTCGCTAATCGACAAGAAATTAAATCACTGATAAGCAAACTGAATATATTAAATTAAGAACTAGCAACTGGGTTCATTCAATACTTAGAAAATCATCATCGTTCAGCCAAATGAAGTTAGTTCATGACTGACGATGGAATCACAAAATAGAGTACCACAGAAAAGCCCATGACAAAAATATTGACTGGAATTAAACAAAGAAAAAGAAAAAGAAAGCTTGATGGAGGTTCCGACGGCGTGGAAGAAGCCCTATCATGTCACAATTCCACGTCTTCTTCACTCTGTCTCACTGCAAGGAAGGATGCTGGATTCTCTTGGAGTCCTCGTGCTTCATAACTTCTCTCACTCTTCCTTCGAGTCTAGCCGTCTAGGATTGGTCTTTGACTCTCGACGACTTCCGACCCTTTTTAGGGTTGGCTGTTGTTTCCTTATATAGTCTAGTCTACTTACAACCGTACATTCAACGATTTGGGCCTTTCCTAATCTGTCGAGGTCTGATCATATCTTTCTTTCCAATCTTGGTAGATTGATTCTACGATCCTCGCGGATTCTTCAAATCTTTAGTTTCGATCCCCCACATCTTCTATTTCAATACGTCAACAATCTAACCGTTATTTTTGACCTGCACTATATTTCCTGAAACAATCTTGACAAAAGATCAAGATATATGTTTCATAGCATTGTGTCACTTACTCTGCTATAGCTTCAGGGATACATTGTATTACACTTCGATAAAGCTGTCTTGATGCTATAGCATAGTATCGACTATGTTATGCGACTTTCTCATAAAACCTCAAAATTTGGTCTTTCTTAGCACATGTTTAGGATGTATGTGGAATTTATCCTTAAGTTCCCTGTACAATGAATTAATAAGTTTTTGCTCAGATTAAATATAGTTAAGATCATATTCACCATACAATTTAGTCATAAAATACAGGGAAAACATGGCATAAATAATGCTCATCAGCCTACTACTATGGCAACCTCATTTCATTCATTTGTTCCTAATTCATCATAGTTGCGTGATGGGAAAAAAATGGTGAACACAACATCACGGATTTCACACAACAAGAAAACAAGTAAATTGACTTCATATATCATTCATCAATTTTATGAATATACATGAGAATTTTTAGGCCCTATCTCTTTATTTTTTGTGCATATTTTGCACATTTTTTTGCATCACATTAAAAATGAAAATAATTTCAATTTTTTTTTTTTTGGGGGGGGGGGGAAGAAAATTGTTGTCTTGACATATTCCTTTTGATTAAAGGAGAGACAATCATTTCTAATTTGTTTTTACATTTGCCTCTCCACAAGCATTTCTTCTTTATACTTCAATTTTTTTATTGATGTCATATAGGGGGAGAGAATGACAAGAAAAATATGTTTCATCTAATATGTTTTTAAACTCATACATATTTTTCATAAAGGATTTTCCTTCATCAAAAAGGGAAGAATGTTAAATATGATAGTTTTGATGATGTCAAATATTAAAAGCAAAAAGTTTGCATAATATATTTATCTCTTACCTTGGCTAGTCTGCTTTATTTAATCCAAATTGGTCAAGCAGAAATTAGAAGATAACAAGTTGAATTATGGAGAATTATCGATCAAGAAGAAGATTAAGAGGTTATTGAGTTGGATTGATGAAGAGGAAGAAAAAGAAAGAGAATAAAGGCATTAGTCATGAAAGCAAAAAGTTATCAAAAAAATTTGAAGAATAATCAATAAGAAGTAGATAAGAGATCAAAGAAAAAAGAACTTTCAAAATATAATGAAATATCAATATTCAAGTTCTTAGATTTGACATTGGAAGTCTCTATGATCAGATGGAAATTGGAATAGCTTAATTCAAAGTTAAAATACCTCACCTGAAGCTATTTTATCTTCACTCAAGTGACTCTTTACTATCATTCAAGTCATAGAAGCATCACTCAAGTAATTATCATGTTTCACTCGAATTATAGAAGCATCACTCAAGTGATTATCAAGTTTTAGCATATTTTGTTCAGCTCTATTTTCGTTTAGTATGGTAGAGTTTTGGCAATTTAGTCATATCTCTTAAACCACAAATTCTATTGAGGTGAAACTTGTTTAATATGAAACTAGACTCCCATTTCAATACACAAACACCAAAATCAAGCTCAAAAGAGTTCAGAAGAAAGATATATGATATTCATAAGTTGACACTTAAATTTCTCACATCATTTCAGATAGATTCAGCAATTTAGATGTATCTCACAAAATCCACATCCAATTGAAGTGAAACTTATTGCATATGAAACTAAACTCAAAACTAGTTTCACAGAATCTGAGATCACACTCAAAGACACTCAGATAAAAGAGATCTCAAAAGTTGACCCTCGATGCTCTCATGATGTTCCAGAACAGTCATCATTCTTCGGATCATAACTTTCAAAAGACGATGAGTTTAGGACTTAAACTTATTGCATATAAAACTAGACTCAAGAGGCGTTTCAACAATATCAAGATCATAGTCAAAAAAACAACAGACGAAAGAGATATAAATTTTTGAATTTCAAAGTCGTATAAAGACGCTACTCCAAACCATCTGCTATAAATTTGATCGAAACTTTCAAAATACAATGAATTTGGATGTGATTCTGTTTGCATTAGAAATAAGACTTAAAGAATGTTATGGGGATATCTCATTTTCCAAATTTAGAGTTATATTCCAAAAATTATGCCCACTGAAAGTTGAACTTTGTGTCAAACTATCTATATTCTAAAAAGAAAAAAGGCACTCGAGTGATAGTGGATGCACTTAAGTGATGAAGCTTCACTTACAAAATTTCAGCAAGTCAATTGCAAGTGAAATTTGAGTGATGTGAGAATCACTCAATTGATTTGGGAAATCACTCAAGTGATCTATGAACACTTGCAGGGCACTTGCAAGTGATCTCAAAGTGATGTGAGAATTACTTGAATGATTTGGGAAATCATTCGAGTGATGCATAATCACTCGAATATCCATAATCACTTGTAGTATTATTGTTCATAGGTTTTTTTAATCACCGTTTCAGATTTTTTGATATTCTTGCAAACTCATTTAAACCTTGATTATATTGCTTCTAATCATTACTAATTAGGTTTACATGAGATTATAGGTGATTAAAGTTGGATTAGGGCTCAACATCCAAAAAAACAACTTCATGTCAAAAGCTTCAAAGGCTACTTCCAAGTTCCAACAGACATCTAACGGTCATATTCTAAGATACTCAACAAGAAGAATGTGCTCAACAGTCAAATGCTCTTCATCAACTATAAAAGGAGAGACATTCAAGATAAACATAGATAGAGTATGAGCACACAATGTCAAAACGTCGATACTCTGAATCTTACCAAACTGAAGATCTGTAATCATACTCCCACCTTGTACTTTAGTGTTAATCGTTTTGTACTTCATATAGAGATAAGTATGTTTTTTATTGTAATCATTCTATCTTTGTGAGAGTTACTCAAGATTGGGACACCATGAGTGGGAAACAAGTTACATCCTTAAAGTGTGTAAAGTGGGTCCTTATCTCAAGTGTGAGAATTGTAAAGGGTTCATTCAGATCAAACTTGTTGGATTGCAGTGGTTCTCAAATACCCTTAAACTTGAGGGAGATAGTGAATTGAAATCTCAAAAGAAGCATAGGGACTTGATGTAGGTCATCGTGGATTAGACCGAACCAGGATACATCACAGTTTGCATATTCTCTTCCCTAAGCTTTTATATTTCAGGCATATATTGTTTGGATAACTGACCGTTGATTTATGACTCATTACTTTCATACTTATTGCTTTTATTAAGATGTGAAAAGATTTTCAAAGTTTTTAAACTTTTATCTTACACGCAAGTCACCCCTTCTTGTGTGTCACCAGCTTCTAACAAATATAAGTTTATTAAAAAAAATTACTCAAATTTTTGATAAGATGGTAATTTTTTTAACATGAGAAATTACTTAAAATTTTCCCATAAATTTAGTAAAAATACTATATAGGTCAATAATACTTTTTTGTTAAATGATAAATTAGGGACTTGGTATAATGAGGGGTAAATTAGTAAACAAAATTTATTTTAATATTGCTTTTAATTAAAAATATACTTCAAGAATCTTTTTAGGATATTCTTCAACGGTGTTAATGATTTGAACTAAAATATATATTTTCAAAGTAGAGAAAAGTTTTATGTAATTGAGGTAAAACATAATAGCGGTCATAGTATTTTACTCCCCCAATTTTTTTTTTTTTTTTGGGTTAAAGTGTCATTTTATTTTTCCAAGAACATGATGCAAAATGCTGACGAGAAAGAGAGAGATAACAGGACGCAAAAACACCATCCAAATATGTAAATATCAATTCATGTCGAAATTAAACTAGATTAATAATAATGCAATGCAGTGGTGCTAACCTAGATCGTTTCTCTACATGGAGCGTACGTTTAGTTCATAATTAACCAAGTGTAACTACAAATTACTCAGAGTGTAATGAAATTAATTTAACTATTCTAAACTAGACTAAGCTAATTGTTTATAGGTTATCCAAGTTTAATGAGTGAAATAGAGTGAGGTGGAATGGGAAAATGAGCAATTAGTAAGAAAATGAGCTAATTGTTTGGTAGAAAGATAATAAAAAGGTGTCAATTAGTATAGAATCGGGAAATACTTATTTTACCCACAAATGTAATTAATTTAAAATGAAAAGGAAAAATATTTTTTTAAAAAAAATATATATATCATGTTATCAAGTTTGAATTGCCTAAAATATTTTCCACCATGTTTGAATTTGTCTAAAATATTTTCCCGATAAGTTTGAATTTGTCTAAAATATTCTTCCACTAAGTTCAAACTTATCGTATAAGTTTGAATTTATCGCGTAAATTCAAATTTAATCCTATTTTTTGCATTATAGAAAAAAATATTTTACTTAGGATAAATATGTCCAAAAGTATCATTGTTCACGTGGGAACTTAAGTTCCCACCAATTTTAGTAGGATCTTGTCTTCTCACCTTTAAAGGAAGGTTGTTAGACTTGAAAACTTGAGTTCCCCTCGAAAGATTAAACATAGAAAGTGTAACAAACAAAGAAACTTGCTCATTTTTCTTTTCCTTCCCACTTGTTTCGTGTACTAAACAGGGATTTGGATTCAGTCCATCAGTGCCTCCCGTCCACTGCACAAAATAACACTGATCTCTCCTTCTTTCTTTTTGTCTTTTTTTTAACAAATATTTCAGGACACTGTAAGTATTAAAAAGATATTTTAGGATACTGACCGGTACTGAAAAGACTAACGGGTACTTCATAATCTTAAAAAATTATTTTGGGATGTTGAAAAAATATTTCGTGGTACTTGACCGGTACTAAAAAAAAAATACTTCGTGATATCGGGTCAGACCAAAAAAATATTTCATGATCTTGAAAAATTATTTCAGGATCTAAAATAATTTTTCAAGATCATGAAATATTTTTTCAGTACTAGCTAGTATCCTAAGCCCTGAAATATTTTTTCAACATCCCAAAATAATATTTTAAGATCATGATGGATTTTTGAGTACGGGTCAGTGTCCTGAAGATCTTTTTTAATACCTAGATATCCTGAAATATTTGAAAAAAAAAAAAAAAAAAAAAAAAAGAAAGCAGGAGAGATCAGTGTTATTTTGCGGGGTGGACTGAATCCAAATCCATCAAACAGGCGCTAATAAAATTTTTATCAGAGACTCTTCCTAAATTTTTCCATTAATATATAATCAAAACAATATTTTACCTTAAAAATAATTCAGATCCTGGAACGTCAGAAAAGCAAAGCGTGCTTCTTCGACTCTATCGGTTCCATCCATTCCTCTCACGTAGGACGGTGTTGTCTCGTCTCTCTCCCTTATCCTTGTGCTTTTCTCAAATCCGGTTTAATACTGTGGACAATTGACAGTATTAACATTGTGAATGGCTTAAATTTTTGTGTTTCAATTGTACTTTTGATACCAGTAAAGTTGCTTTCCTGTTTGCCCTTGTTTTCTCTGGGTTTTGCTAGTTTTACTCTCTGGGTTAGGACATTTTACATCTTCCTACTTATTCATAATTATCGGATTCAAAATTGTTGTAATGGAATTAATTAACCCATGTCTATTCCATTATTTCATTGTACTTGTCATGTAAACTGATTAATGTTAATTTTTTTTGGCACTCATTATTCACATAATATATTATACTGTTGAAGTTTATCTTGTTTGAAATATGAGATGATGCTTGCATACACTTATATAGTAGTATTAAAGCATGTCCACATTCACATTTCAAATCTTTGATGCCTAATAATTACTTTATTTTCGATCTTTAATATAAAACATATTTACCTCATTTCATCAAATTAAAGAAGTTAGTTAAATTAGTTAATACTCATTTCATCAAATTAAAGAAGTTAGTTAAATTAGTTAATATGAAATGTATTTTCCAAAACACTATAGTCAACTTCCTTAATTCCCTCCTCATTTTTTCTTTAATTATTGTTGAGGGAGCATCACTAGGAGTAAATAAAAATATATTAAAAAATATAAAAGTTATGTTTAGGAACAAGATCAACTCCTTAAATATGTCTTATATTAAAGACCTGAGAGATTAATTTTTTATACTTATTACTTCATCAGTCATTAATATCAAATCTAGTTTTGCACTACATACTAAATCTTATATTAAGAACTGGAGATAGTTGTGTGTCCTATGACTGGATTAATGGGTATGTCCAAATTTAAATATTTGTGGGAGCTAGCATGCTATTATTGATGCACATATGCATATTGCTTGTCTTGGGTGTGGTAACCATTTGTGATGATTGCTTGAGGCTTGCAAGATTTGTAACTGTCTTCTACGGCTGATTCTAAAATGTGATTGACGAGAGGGAAATTTCTTGCAAATTACACAAGTACGGAATTTAAGCAAAACCTTATTGGAAAAACTACAACAGCTAGTGATGAGGCTGAGCATGGCCTAGAATGTCCAAGCTATATATGAACTATCAGAGTGCCAAGAATAAGGCTGTTATATAATGAACAACAGAATTTGCGTTTGTAATTGTTGGTAGTTGAGGTAGGAAGTCAAATTTATTGTAAACATTTTGTCATGCAATTTCAATAGGATGAAAAGATATATTTTCCCCAGTGCACAGCTCAATCTGTTTGGTGTTTGCTAATGACTGATATGAAAACACATTGAACTCACAAAAGGTCTTTTATATATATAGCCACAAGGCTGATTAAGAGATATGTATGGAACTATGGATATCAGCATCAATAATCTATATATATATATATATATATATATACACATACATATACATACATATCAGTTTATACATACCACTATACCAGTGTGTGTGTGTGTGTACATATCAGTTTATACATACAAGTGGGTGCACGAGTATATGAGTGTGCACAAAAAAATCAAATGTGGAGTTCCTTTAATCCAATTAAAAAGGCTGTATTATGAAGGCATATATAAACCACCATATAAATGTAGCACTTTGTGATGTCTATACAAAATACCAAATGTGGAGTACCTTCAATTCAGAATACAGCATGCAACCATCAGATTCAGACCCGCCCAAAATACAACCCAAAAAGCTAATCCAAACACGTGCTAAATCTCCTAAGTTAAAAAGTTATAGTACTAGCTAGTTGATGAGATTGCGAACCCAGCGAGCCTTGTGTTCATCTGGAATGGATGGGAAAGCAATTGTTAGGTTTCGAGATTGAACAATTCTAATATGAGCTCTGTTGATCTCATCAGATGTCAGCCCTTCAACTTTCATCAGTTCAGCATACAGTCGCTCAGCACCTTTCACATAAGGAGAATCCTGACGAGCCTCAACAAATGAGTTGCAAATATTCTCCAACGCTTGGATCAAAGTCTTAGAAGATTCCTTCATCTCTTCACACAACAGTTCGACAGCATCACGATGACTTGTTCTACGCCTCTTCCTACGAGAGTGGGAACGATCTTCTACACTACTATCGCTTAAAATTATTACAGCACACATCATGTTCACGAACACTGTTCTAACAGCAAGGACAACCATTAACAATCCAAGCATTAGGTGGAGATTCTTCCTCACTTCACTATCGTGGTCCATATTGTCTGCTTGTTCTATTAACAACCTACATCAGTAAAATCATGGAGGCAGCAACCATTCAACACAATGGCACAGAGCAACAAATGGTAGAAAATAAACCTCAAAGTGTGTTATTAAAAAAAATAATAATAATAATAAAAAACTCTCAAAGTAAAAATATGCTCTATTTAGTTTTTAAAGAAAAAAAAAAATTGAATCCACTAAATCGTTTACCATCCAAAGGGAAATATGTGCCAGCAAACAATAGCATGCGCAAGAAGAAAGCGAAAACGATCTCTATACTCTGTTTCTTTTATCAACGTCAATTGTTTTAAAATACAAGTACAATTTGAAATCAAAACTGGTATAATCCATATCCTGGGATTATCCGTATAAGTCCAGATTAATTCAAATTCCATAAACCTCACCCAACCAGAAAGAGGAGAAAACAAATCCACACCCTGGGATCATCGTTATAACAAGGTAAAACCAGTATAATTGGTAGAATCCGTCATCTCCGACCTAAACTACGACAAACTAAAATCCCAAAAACGTCTGCCAGAAAATCATCCAGACATTTTTCCGTATTTACTAAAATAAATTTGACGAGTTACCCTAAAGCCAAAACTCACCTCGCCTGCGCAGGTATATTCTCAGTGGATGTCGCCCTCGATGTGCCTTCTGTCGTTCCAAGAACCCACCTCTCAAGTTTCGCGCTCGTGCTTCTGTAGCTTGGGCGCCAACTTCCTACATGTTTTTTGATTTTAACGAGTAACTTTTTTATATCAAAAAAATGGCGCAAATTTTAAATTTTTTGGAAAATCTCTAATAGAGAACTTTGAAAATCTTTAAAAATAATAATAATAAGGAAAAAAAGATGTCTCTAATATTCTTAATTCCGAAAAGATGTTGGGCTCCCATTGTCTTTTTTAAAATTACAAAGAAATGATCAAATTGCTCTTAAATATATTTTTTAGAAAAAATATATTACCCCATCAGGAGGCCACTAGAGCTCTAGCACTTGGTCACCATGCGGCCGAGTTTCGTTGGCGGCTGCCGCTTACCAAAGCTCCAGTGGGAATATTCCAGTGTGAATAAATATTCCCAAAGTACCAATGGTGGGATTTGAAACCCCTACGACTTGGTTTGCAAAAGGCATTGATGGCCAATTGTGCAATCAAATATATATAAATTAACCCTTTCAGTTTGACTCTAATTCATTCATAAGTTTTGTTAAATAATTTACAACGTTTCATTAGGTTTTACCAATTTTAATTTTACCTTGTAAAACAGTTTACACTATCAGCTCATTCACAAAGTTTGTTAACGAATTCACAGCATTTTATTGGGTTTTACAAATTTGGGTTTACCCGGTAAAAAATTTCACACTACCAATGCTACAGTATGTACTTACATACATACTTATTACCCAAAAATCACATGTTTTATCAAACATTATCTCAACGCTACCATATATACTCGCATACATAAACATTATAGCAAATAAAGCTTTTTAACTATGCTTCTAAATGTTGTTAACCCAACTTAGGGGTGTTCTATTGCAAACACAAACTGAGACACTAAGACATGACTTACACAACAATCGAGCTCCTTACTATCTGTAAATTCCTTCATCAATTGAGCTCGAGTCCAAAATGTTGCCCCCACAACAATGTCTTCAAGTTGTTGCTTCAATCTGTTATTCTCAATGCGTGAGAGACCCTTAAATTAAGCAGATATTCTACGGCCAGGATTGCAAATTCACTCTCCAAGTCAATGATCAATTGGACTTAATAGAGGGCTTAGTGTAGGGCCAGATTTTACCACCTAGAGCCCAAAGACAAGGTAGTCAAGCAAAGAAGGCCCAGGAAGACGTGTCCTGCCCAAAGACGATAGGCAAACTGTTAACTCTTAGAAATTGGGATAACATTTCAGCACATTTTCTTCTCTTTTTACCTATTTTTGGATTCAAAATGTGCATATAAAGAAGCTTATAGGAAAAAAAAAATGTGCATATCAAAGTATCAAGCAAGAAAACAAAGAAATTCTTATTACAACCTATTTACTTTGTAATTCAATTGGGAATTTCTAAATCCTTCCTATTTTGTAGGAGGATGAAGACAAGTATTGAAGCCTTCTAAGAACCAAGAAGCAAGGAAAAAACAAAGGAATGAAGCATTACAAAGTTAGAAAAAGGAACATGTACAACTTGTCTCGACAAGTTGTGAACGTGCTAAAGCAAGTAGGAGGGGAAAAAAATTTGCTCTCTATGTAACTAGCATAAGTAAGTTGACAAACTTGTTATGGCAAGTTAACCCAATTTGCTCTTTGTGTAATTGGCCTTAGCAAATTGACAAATTTGTCGTGGTAAGTGATCCCTGTTTGCTCTCCGTGTCACTAGTCGCAGCAAGTTGACAAACTTATTGTAGCAAGTCTTGAAAAAGTACAGCTGCCAGTTTTGATTTGAGAAACTACAAAATGCTATTTAACTTGGGGAAAAGCGTCAAAAACACACATTATGCACTTGGGAATCTTGGAGCATGAAAAGGAAGAGCTTAGGAGAGAGTTTTTGAAGAGTTTGGAGGCTTGGATGATCATTTTAAGAGAGATTTTATGAGTTTTACCTTGGTTTTTTACTCTTCTTCCCTTCTCTACTTAGTTTATCATATATTTTGTAGTTTGGCTTAGTTTTTCTAATTATTTGGACATAAGTAGCTAAATATCTCTTCTTCTAGGATTCTTTTGAACCTTTGTATAGATTAAGACTTAAATATTCCTCTTTTGATAGATAATGATATATATGCGTCGATTTTATCTTTTGCTTAATGTTTCTAAGTGATCGGCCACTATTTAGATTGATTTGTTCACTTGGGTTTGCTTTGAGAGAACTAAGCTAAGTGTAAAACTTGGTTAAAATCATGTTTTTTCTTGAACTTTACTTGATAAATAGATGATTCGTTAGTAAAATAAAAATATATTTACTAACATTGAATTGTCACATTAAAGTTGTTGCTTAAATATTTATTTTTATTAATTGTAATAAGAGATTGTGCATTTTAATGAGAAGAGAAACTTGATTTTGACTTGAGAGAACTTATCAAGTGCTTTTGAACCTTAGATTAACACATATATGTATTGAAATATTAGTAGAGACAAAGTTAATCAAGTTTTATGAGATGCAAAGGTTATTGCTTAAATATTGATTTCATTAATTATAACAAGAGATTATACATTTTAATGAGAAAAGAAACTTGATTTTGAATTTAAAGAGCTTGTCAAGTATTTTTGAACCTTAGATTAACACATATATGCATTGAAATACTAGTAAAGAGAAAGTTAATCAAGTTTATGAAATACAAAGGGGGAATTTTAGACTCCATTTAATCCTCGAAGTTAAATAATCATTCGCATTTATCACTTTCTAGTCTTAAAAGTAGTTTTCTTTATTATTATTTTTTTTGTCAAAAGTCTTAAAAGTAGTTTTAAAAATTATCTTTCTGTATCAATACTTGTTTTGACTAAATTTAATTAAATTCACTAAGCCCCTTACTTAAACTTTTGTTAATAAAATTCTCATGGGAACATCTTTACTTATCATTTTATTATTTGATACGACTCTTACACTTACGATGCATATATAAACCTCCAGGCCTGTGTGACATGTTAGATCCGAAGCCACAGCGCAACCTCCCCCACAACTTGTGCAGATCCGAAAAGGTCGATTTGCCTACCAGAGTGATGTGTTATAAATAGAGGCAGTCAAGTGTAGGAAGGGGGATCGATATATATATATATATATATATATATATATATATATTGGGCTCTCCTATCAATTTTCTCTCTACACTGTATTTCTTCAATTAATAACAACTCGCTTCTTATTTGTCATCTTTAATTCCTTGTTTCTGCTATATTTTTCATTAAATTTGGATTAAATCCCTACCTTGTCGGTGACCCTCCAATTAAAATCTTGAATGCCGAATTTTGGTTCAACAAGGGTTGCAGTCTTGAAATGACTGTTTAACAAAACAAATATACAATTCTTCTGTTTAGGGAAAATCACTTTAAAAGAACTTTAAAAATGTATAAGGGAGTGTTTCCAATATTCATATTCGTAATAGTAAAAAAGTGTTAGGATCTAATTTATCCTTTTTCAAAATTAAAAGTAAATGATAGAATTGTCCCTATCAATTTAAAATTAAGAATGGAGAAAAAGGCGTGATTTCACAAATAAGAAAAGGTAGATAAGGTTTACTTTAAGTGCAGTGAAGGGAACAATTCGGGATTCAAACGGAGTTAACACTTTGTTAGCCCAAATGAATTAATTAGACCAAATGGAGGTTGATAAAAGAGAGGGATTGATAAGTCTAATCACATAATTGAAACATGGAAACCCTCAAATTCAATAACACTCAATCAATTAAAAAACTCATAATGGCATAAGCGTGGATCATTAAACCCATTAAAACCAATCACAAATTAATTTTTGAAATTTGTCTAATTAAACAACTAAACAATAAACCAATTAAACAATTAAGATAATAAACCAAATTGAGAATTAAATTAATAATGAAAACTGACAATCAAAGGTTTCCAAACAAAAATTACAGCAATTGTCTCAAGCACAAAACATTCCAAATATCAATTCAATCCAAAAGAGATATGCCTACAATCTACAACTAAATTGTTCTCAATTAATAGAACTCAATCTTTTAAAAATAAATAATCTCAAGTCTTATATTAAAAAGATAAAAAGAAAGACATTCTCTTATGATCTTCAAGTATAAGTTCCTAGGCTTTAGCTTCCTTCATGCTTCTCGCAAGTGGCCTCCCAAACAACTCAAGACGCCATGGGATTCTCCCCTTCAGACTCGAGACAGCAACGAACCACGGCCATTGGAAAAGGCAGCTTGTGGGTGAATAATTAACGAATGGCATGCTGTGTGTGTATGTGCGAATGGAATTGTTTAATGGAATTGGAGCTGGCTGAATTGAATGGGAGATGAATGGTGAATTTGTGGAGGCAGGTTTCACAAATTTTCTGAAAAGATTTGTATAAGTTTTTAAAAGAATTTTTACAACTTTTTTAAAGAATTTTATAAATTGTAAATTTGAATTCACAATCGATAAAGGTTTCACAAGTTCGGATAAGGTTTTCACAAGTTTAAATAAGGATTTTATAAGTTCTCAAAATAATTTCACAAATTCCATAAATAATTTCACTAAGTTGTAAATTTTGATTCACAATATTTAATTAGGGTTACACAAATTCTAATAAAAGGTTTCATAAGTTTGGGTAAGGTTTTCAACAGATTCTCAAAAGAATTTTACAACTTCCTTAAAAATTTCACGAGTTGCAAATTTTGATTTAAAGACCTAATAAAGGTTTCATAAGTTCAGACAATGTTTTCACAAGTTTTTAAATGAATTTCACAACTTTCTTAAAGAATTTCACAAATTGCAAATCAAAATTCATAAGATCTCGATAACGGTTTCACAAATTTTGATAAAGGTTTCTCAAGTTCGATCAATTTTTCATAATTAATTCTGTCAAAGTAAAAATTAAACCCCGATGGATAATTAAATTATTTCATTTTAAATTTGAATAGGACGAATCAGGGCTTAATACCTCTTTGGCATTATGAATATTCAGAACATATTTTTGTCTTTTGACATTTTCAAAGTTCTTTTTAAGGGATTTTCCCTTCTTTTTATCGGTGCAATTTTTTTAAACAATCAATAAGCTCAAATAAATAAGTTATTTGTGGCAATATATAGTAAGGATTAAATGAGCGCTGAAGGAAACACAACTAATTTCGATGAGAATAATTAGGCTGTTTCAAAGGAATCATAATTACTGACATCCTAATTATATATGATTTTTATTAAAGTTGACTAGAAAGTTTTTAGAAATTTCTACCGTGAATCTTAATTAAGGAAAGGGTTTTGGGAAATTTAAATATGGAATAGTTTTGATCTCATGCAAGCTTGAGTCATACACATACACAAAGATTTCTTGTTGAAATTAAAACAAATATACCAACATTAGACACAAGTTTCTTTTTTTTTTTTTTTTTATAAGATTAGACACAAGTTTCTACTATATTTTGCATGTGATTTTTTCAAACTTATTCATGTTTTATTTACTTCATTTCATTCTTCACACATCATTTGTTTGCCATTGAGTTGAGGTTTCAAAGATTTCTTGTTGAACTTTTACGAAATTTCTTTTAACCAATTACTTAATGAATATATGTTTTTTTTTTTTAAAAAAAAAAGAACATGTCTGCAAATAGTTATTGCTATTCTAGTCCTTTGGATATTGAGGGCAAAGAGGAGACATCACATATCTAAGGGCTTGTTTTGATTGGCAATTAGAGCTTTTAAAAACACATTTTCAACCATGATTTATGATATATGCAGGTAAGTATGTAAAAGAAATTTTATCTTGATTTATGTAAATCATGTTTATGATAAACAAACAATACGGTGTTAGATATACAATTAAGATTCAAACCCTTAACCACTTGTTTAAAATGACGAGAGTCTCTTCACTCACACCAACTTAAGTTAGTGACTATTACTTGTTATTCCACAAAACTTTGGGGAATTCAAAACATGCATCACCTTATCAACAAGGATATTTATTACTCCCTCCGGTCCTAATTATAAGACATATTTAACTGATTTTGTGGAGATTAAGGAAAGAAGTTAAATTAGTTAATTTTACTCATTTTCCTAAAGTGCCCTTATATAAATTTAAAATGACATAAGTAAAAGCGAATCAATACCTCCTGCCACATATTTTTCCAACATAAAATTTTCTTTCCCACACACTACCTAATTGAAATAATGATCTTGCTATATGTGTGTGTGTGTGTGTGTGAATACATATATGTATATATATATATAATTATGTGTGTGTACATAAATCCAGACACATATAAACACACACACCCACAGATATATATATGTGTGTGTGTTTTTTTATGTACATATATACATATTTATTGACAGACACACACATATATATACATATATTTATACACACACCCATATGTATGTGTGTGTCTATATATATTTGTGTGTCGACACACACATACATATATAAACAGAAACATACATACATACATACATACATACATACATACATACATACATACATACATACATACATACATACATAAATACATACATACATGTACACACACATAGGTGTGTGTGTGTCTATATATATTTGTTTGTAGACACACAAATATATACATATATAGATATATACACACACAAACAGTAGCGGATCTTTGAAGGGGCCAGGGGGCCACGGCCCCCCGAAGAAAAAAAAATTGTTCAAAAAAATTAATTATGCAAATTAAATGTGGGAATGTGGGATCTTTTAATTTAAGCAATAGAATATGGAAATTGTTCAACCAATTAATTAAATTTAATAGACGATGAGAAATTAAATGTGATTGATTGATTATTCCAATTATGTCAAAGATAACTCGTTTGGTAACGTGCTTATTATTCTCCCAATCTCCCTTCCCTTGACAACTCATTTGTGATTTTTGGCTCTTGCTTGCTACAGGGTAAATTCTCTCATCTTATTTCTTTGCTTTGATTCAACTCCATATTTACTTTGTTTAGTCTTGATTCCATGATTTTGTTTTTCTATTTATATTTAGTATGGTAACACACCTATTATTCCATGATTTTTCGGCTCTTGCTTCCTATAGAACGCTCGTTTTCAACAATGAAAAGAATTAAGGCAAGGTTGCGTAACAAGATGGAAGATGATTTTATTGCAGATTGTATGGTAATTCATATTGAAAGAGAAATATATAGCCGATACTTTCACTCTTGATTCAATTATTGAAGATTTCAAGTCATTAAAAGAGCGAAGAGCATTATTTTAAGTGAAGGTAATTTTTAATTGTTTCATTTAATATAGTGTTTTATTAATTTTGTATTTTAAATTACATTGTTAACTTTTAATATTTTGATATATTATATAACAGGCAATCTTCCGCAATTCCATGATATCTTCTCATTTTGTAATTAATATGACATCTATACTAGAGAAATGTATGTTATCTTATACATTAGAATTGTTAAAATACTTTTATTATAACTCGAATATTTTAAACATGTTATAAAATCATAAAAAAATTTAATTAGTTAGTGAGTATATATTTGGCCCCCAAATATTTATCCTAAGATCCGCCACGCACACAAATATATACATATATACAAAAATATATATAGACACACACACACATATACATACATATATACACAGAAACACACACACACACACATACATACTTACATATATGTATACACACACACATGTATATGTGTGTGCAGACACACACATGACACATATATACATATATAGAAACACACACACACACACACATGTATATATCTTTAAACGTTTTATTAATTGGAAGAGTCGCATCCACATACATATACTCACTAAAAACCAAACACACTTGAGAGAATAAAATAGGGGTATTTTAGGAAGAAATTGATAAAAATTAGAATATTGTCTTAAAATTAGGACCAAAACCAACCCCCAAATGTTGTCTTATACCGAGGGAGTACTAATTTTAAATATATTCCTTTTATTACTTTCTATTTTACTTTTTACCCAGTCTAAACGGCCTAGTTTCCTCACATGATTTGTGAATGCACAAGTTAATGACCCATATCTTGACGAAATAAAATGCCTGTATTTTAAAAATCCAATTTTCTGTTGGTAGCAAAATGCAATTAAGGAAATTTATTGTCAAATTAATTATCCAAATTAAACTACAGCAATTGATGATAATTGTAACACAAATACCGCAGATTTATAAAGCTCTTGTCAAACCCAATCACCTTAACCGAGACAAAGAAAAAAATTCTAAGTAGATTGTGCCTGTTGGATGGTGGTAGTAGAAGTAATATTTTTATCATATGGACTTTTTTAAAATAGTCATATTGTAGATATAATTTGTGTTTGAGATAACGGTGACATAAGTGATTTTTTTAAAGATTGATTCTTGTTTAGCATAGCATTTGAAAAGTTAGTTGAGATAAAAAATAACTAAAAAAATAAGAATCTTATTGAATACCCCCCACACACATGTTGTATATTATGTGATAATTTGGCATAAAAAATTAAATTTAAATGTAAATTTGCTAAAAAAAATAGTAAAATTACTATTAAAAAAATTACAAAACACCGGCGCTTAATTAAACATATTCCCTACATGTTAATCTATGATTCTATCACGAACATGACTCATTTGTATTGAAGATAATGTATGGATATTTTACGATGATGTATGTTTGGCACGATGGAATTAGAAAAATTTTGATTTCTATTTTCACTAAAAATACTGGAATTGAATTCCATGTGCTGACCCTAGGATTTACAAAAAATTATAGGGTGAAGGAGCAAATTGGCCAACAGACTTTTATCTCAGGAGCGGCCAACACAAAAAACTTTTAAATGGACCATTAATACCAAAAGATTTTTTAAAAGGTAAAACTAACACAAAACCGTTACTTTGATGACCAACGGGCCTGAATTTGGGGATATAATGAGTTTTTTTTATTAAAAAAAAAAAGGGCAGACGTAGCAGGAGGGGGAGAGGGGATTGAAAAGGTGGCCTCTAAGGAAGGGGTAAAGAACCCCAATTCGATTAGGTACTGAAGGGGTAAAGAACCCAGATGCATTGGCCATTTAAACCAATAAACCAAGGAAAAAGCCGATTACAATGAAAGTATTAAAATAGAAGAATAGAAGTTCAGATATTATGCGAAAGAATATTGATGTAATGCATAGAGCCCATAGGTAAGAATACGAAGGGAAAACCAATAGCGACAATGAAGCCCCTTTAAAGCAATAATAGTCTTCGGATGCTCCAAAGAAGAAAGAGAAGGAAGCGATTATGTCAATCCAAATCGTGAGGAAACTCCAATGCTAGCATAAACCTGGCTAGCCGCTATACTATGAATAAATTCGCCTCATGGTTATACAGCAAAAGCTGATTATGTCCCCTCTTGCACACGGTCTTTGTCTTTCCCTTTCCCTTTCCCCGCCATTACACCTGTAGGAACTCAGGCATGTGATTAACTGTCAGCATCAACGGTAACAGACGGAAAACCCCAACGAAGCACAAATTTTTCCAGAAATCAAAGGTTACATGAACAACGAAAACCCGAGCCGATCGTCGACTATCTCCTTCTGTGCGCCTTTGTCGTTCAAGCTTCTTCAACCACAGTCACAATCGCTTGCACAAACCAGGTCCGACGCTCTCGAAAACTTTTCCTTCCACCAGCTGCGATGATCCCGTCGACGAAGATGGCTTCACTGAGACTCGATTTCACTTTTCTTCTCTCAAAACCAGAACCCACGTTTGTCTTTTCCCTTTGGTGTTTTAAATTAGGTTAGAGGCCACGTTTTTCAGTCTCCTCTCACCCTCCTACCACATCTGCCTTTTTTTAACCCATTATTTCCCCCAATTCAGCCCACTAACGGAGTTGGTCATCAAAGTAACGGTTTTGTGTTATTTTTACCTTTTAAAAAGTCTTTTGGTTTTAATGATTCATTTAAAAGTTTTTTGTGTTGGCCAGCTCTCCCGAGATAAAAGTCTGTTGGCCAATTTGTTCCTTCACCCAAATTCTATGGAATTCTAGTTTTGCCCTTCTCACTTTTCATCTTTATTCACAAAACCCAAAACCCCATGAACACAACTCCGACGATTAAAACCCAGCTATAACTCACCGCTAGCGAACACAAGAACAAACCACCGCCATTGCCGACGAGCACCCAACACAACAGCCTCTTCTTCTTCCTCACTATTCTTCAACAAGCACATCCATCACAATTTGGGTTTGGTTTCATTTGAGTTTCAGAAGATAGGAGCAAATCACAAATTGAATCCAATCGATGGCAGCTTGTGCTCGCAAATCCAGCGGCAGCGGAGGGTGCCAACCTTGCGGCGACGATCTTCTTTGAGAAATGGAAGCTTCAAATGTGTAGCTTCAACAGCGGATTTCATCAACGATGAATCGCAAATCACAGCCCCCTCTTTTGCCCCAACCTTAGATCTGCACTTTTGCCCAAACCTTAGATCTGCATAATCCAAAGGTGAAAACTTGTTAAATACAGCCGAGGCAAAGGGGATAGCTCGCGAATTGAAAACACCTGAGGAGTGCATGCAACGGTGTTTGAAGCTCAAATTTTTTGCTTCTCCTAGAAGTAGCTTTTTTTTTTTCCTTAAGCCCATCAGCCATGCTGCTTTCCCAAACACCATGATTCCCCATAAGTAGCTTTTTTTCTTAAGTCCATCAGCCACTGGGCTTTTAGCCTAATTTAATGTTATCCCAAACATGCTACAAGATAGCAACAACTTGGAAGAAACTGATCCACGACATAAGCCAACATCATTGCACATAAAGTTCAACACAAAAAAGATGAAAGCTCAAATTATAAGTTCTCCAAATTACAAGATACACCTAGCAAAGAACCAACATGTCAATTCAAAAGCACAATACATAAATATCATCTCCTAAGAAGTACACCAACACTAATCCGTATAAAACATAACGTCATGCTATGTTTGATACGGTTGAGGTGAAGATGGATTATTATCCCTTGGCTCTCTTACAAGCAAGCTTCACGTTCAGCTTCGTTAATCATTTGCACCACCTGAGCAACTCCTTCTTCGATTTCTTTCTGAATGAGGCCGTCTGGCATGTCGAAGGTCCTTCGTTTGATGGACAGAGATCTACCAGGAGCAGGTTGAGGATCCACAACATTGAGCATCGCTTCCAGCTCATCCACCATTGATCTCTTCGCAGACCGAACCATCATATCAGCTCCCTAAATATTGAACATGCACACACATATTAAATGATATACTGACAAATGATTGCAAATGTAATAAATCTTTAAATAGGCACATAACAGCAGCAGCAATGAAAGGCTTTATTCCGATAGGTAAGCTATATAGATCACATAACAACATTAGACTCTATCTATAATTAACTATTCTGAAATATTATTCATCATTAGATCCTTATGTGTGTGTGTTTGAATTAGCTTTTGGATAATAGCTTTTACGATTTATGAGGTAAGCATCCGAGAAGAGTTTTGTCTCAATCTGCAGAAAAGGGCTTCTAAAACCAGTTTCAGAAGTTACCAAACTACTCACATAACTTACTTAAATGTCCTATACTCCTCATCTTGAAAATGTCATATAGATATTCTCTAGCTCTTGAGTCATATCAAACATGGCCTTATTTTCCCTGTTATCTAAAACTGTAAAAGGATCAATATATTAATACACACCATTGAACGGTAGTGAGCCCTATGCATTTACATGAAGCCCTAGATGAACCACACTATTTATAGCATGTGGACAAATATTACTTCTTGCAGCTTTTAGAGATATATTGATCTTTAACAGGCCACACCTATATTGAACAGTGAAGCTTTTTCTCAAACTTCATACAATGCACAGGAAAGTATGTTTAGCTATACCTATATTTTCAATTGTTGTGATAACGTATGAAAATATACAACTCAATGTTTCTACAAAAAGAAATAAAGTTCACGGTGCATTGAAAATGTTTGAGCATGTTTTGATTGAAGACTAATAGTAACATACAAAACTGAAACTACTATAGCTTATGATATCTTCACATATGAAAATCCCAATCCAAAGTAAAACAATCTGCAAACAAGGAAACTCCTAAAGGATTTTGCAAGCATAAAGAGACCAAGACAAAGTGGAAATGACATTACCTCAATAGCATCAACAGTGAGAAGCAGTACAATAATTTTCTCAGAGAACCTTTGAAGCTCCTCTGCATCACGGGCTAAATGACGTCGGTATGCAAAATTATTGAACTGGGCCCTGATTTCTTTCAACTTCGATTTGGCAACAGCAAGTTCTCTAAGGGCACGAAGAGCCTTTGACCTTCGGATCAAATAAGCCCTAAAGCTTATTTGGATCAACAGTGCAGCATCTTGAGCAGATAACTCCTTCTTTTTGCCCCTCTTGTTTTGGACAGCTCCAAACCTCTTCGCAAATGCCTGGGAAACAACACTTGACAACTCAGAATACTACATATAAATATAATGTTCCTAATTTCAAGCAGGTTTTAATATTTAGTACATTGAGGATTATACTGAAGAAGGAAGGGTAAACTGCTTCCCCACACGGCAAACTCTCAGCTTAAAGATATGAATTACTCATTCACAGTCAGAAATGTTATAATGTTTCTAATCAGTTCAAAATCTAATATGACGCATCCAAGTCAGTCATTCTTATTCAAATTACATCAAGCATAGTTTTTCCAATAATTATTATAAGCCAGGGTAAAATCTTCAATGTAGATAAACTTACGTCTCATTTACATAAAACGATCTCCAGCAATACCGCATACAATGTACCTGGGGGTGCAAAGAAAATAAAGAAGCTTCAACAAGAAAAGTCACTTCTATTGCTTGCCCTGCACTTTTAATTTGTTTATCTTCAACCACAAACAAAGCATTTATCTTTTAACTTTTAATCGTCTAAATGTCGAGGATCATGATAACTCTCATTGACAATCAAGAGCATATAATTATAATGTTTCTAAATCAAAGTCATATTTCAATTATCTCAAGCATAGTGCTGTTCTTATAATTTATACAGAGCACAATCTTTAAACTTAGTCCCCATTAGTTATAATGGAAGAGTTTTTTTATAGAAGTGGAAGTGGAAGTTGGGATGGAAGTGTGTTTTAAAACACGATTGGCATATACATGGAAGCCTTCCACGATTTTTTTATTGTTATGTGTATTTATATGAAGTGAAAATACCCCTTAAAAAAGAAGCTAATCTGCTCCCACAAACAACCATGTGCACAAGCCCCACCACCACTGGGAAACAATCACCAGCCACCGCCATGAACAACCCCACAGCAGCTCAGTCAAAGGAGAACAAAAATCAGAAATCAACAACACATTCAGAAGCTTTCAAAAATTAGAAATCAATAAAATAAAATCCGAAATTGAGCAGATCTGTGAAGCAATTAGAACCAGAATAAGAAAAAAGTCAAACAAGAGGACAGAGATTAGTTGAAACTTATTCATTATCTTCTCTCAAAATACTCCTCTAATCCTAAATAAAAGATATAGTTGACTTTTTTTACTTTCTTTTTTTTTTTGAAAGATTAAGAAAGCTAAATAAGTTATTCAATCATATCATATATTGTGTATTGTTAGATTATATACCAGTTTATAAATTAAGCAACACAATTTGGAGAAAAAACAATAAATATAAATATTTTAAATAATTTAATTAGCTTCCTTAATTTTCTCAACCAAAAAAAAAAAAAAAAAAAAAAAAAAAAAATCAACTTTGTCTTATATTTAGGCCCGGAAAGAGTAACTAAATTAAAAAGAAGAAAATAACAACAATTCTGTCCATGCATTTACTTCTCCATTATCTCGTGTCCAGAACTCCAAACATACCTACCCTTAAGCTTTAGTCATAATTTCTCGATTGATTATCTAAACTACTCTATTGAGAAGGCCCCAGCAAACAAATAAATACCTTTTCTTAGACTGAAATAATAAACTACTTGAAAACATGACAATTGACTATTGTCCATTTAGGTTTCAGTCTCAGAATATACCTAAAATTTTGACTAATTGGCACGAAACCAGTGACGGCTTTCATGGGTAGACTTTCAATTCCCACCATAAATGCAAAGACAAGCCATATGTGATTGCAGAAGCATGTGCCTTTCAAAGGTAGTCAAGCTTACAGCTTTGCGTGTGGGATGGACTCTTTCCACCTATACGTTCGACGTAACTCAGACAATGATAAATGATAGGACCTACCTGTAAAATAGGACTTATCTATCTTTCTGTAGTTGATGCAGAAAATCTAAGTTTGCTTGCTTTGACCGTATGTACTTAACATAATATACTTTCATTAAATTGACGTTTTGTGGAACAAACGCCAATAAGGATTAGAAAAAGAAAGCGTAATACAAATTAAGTTTTTCTTCTATTTAGTACTATGTGACATTCCCTATTTAAGTAGGAAGCATATCAAGATTATAAGAATCCTGAAGCCATAACGACCTCGTTTTAAGACTAACAGGCACGGAATCAAAAATAATCACAGAAGAGCAAATGCAATTCACCATACCTGTCTCAAAATGACAACTCCTTCTTCATTGGGCTCCTCAATCTCCACAATGCGCAATTCATTCTTTTTCTTCTGATCTTTCTCACCCTTCTCCTTCTTCTCCTTCTCCTTATCCTTCTCCTTCTCCTTCTTCTCCTTCTCCTTCTTCGAATGATCACCACATTCTACCTCAAACGTGTATTTTCTTGAACTCCCACTATTTTCCCCTTTCCCCTTCAACTCAGCCGTCCATTTGAAGTTCTTCGCAGCGCCACACTTCGTCTTCTTCTTCTTCTCCTCTTCCTTCTTCTTCGCTTCTCCTACAATTTCCGCAATCCATTTGTACTTCCTATCAAACCCTTCCTCTTCCGGCTCCTTGATCTCCGCCGTCCACGTGTACTTCCGATCGCCACCGTCGATCCTCTTCGACTTAACCAGCCGATCGAACCGCGACTCCAACTCGGCAACTCGGTCGCTCAGAGTCTGCAAGTAGAAGTCAGTTCCCACCAGCCTCTCCACTCGCTGAACTCGCTTCACCAACGGCGTTCGATCAATGCGGACCAGATCAGTTACGACGTCGTACGAGTCGAAGTCGAAAGGGCTCGGAAGCGGGAAACGATTGAAGTCAAAGAGATCAAGAGCGAGGTTAGCATCAAGATCTTCATCAACGAAAGAGGGGAAAGTGAGGCTCCTGGGACGTGCAATGGAGGTTTCTCTGAAGAAGCAAGGATCTTCAATGAGCTCGAATCGCCTGAAACGCCTCATTATTAGTGAGTCCAATGGAATGCAACTCGGGTGAGTCAGTGAGAGGTAGAGAACGAGTCACGAAATGATGAAAGTGATGGGATTTAAAAGCGAATAAATTACGGAGGAAGCAGACAAATTGATAATGACGAAGAATGAAGAAAAAATGAGGGCATGTTTGAAATTTCATATGGTGAAAAGAACTGGATCGCAATGTCATATAATTGTGGGGTAGGGGTGTGAAAGGACGTGCGCCGCGTAATCAGAGGGATGAAAAGACGAGGGTAGGGATTATATTTGGTTTTTTTTTTTTTTTTTTTTTTTGTGTGGCTCGAAAGACCGTGGGAATCGTAGGAGATTGCGATATGGTGCGAAGCATGTGAACCCTTCTTTAAGATATTGACCAGGCCACGTGAACACGTACGCACTTTCTGAACATCGAAAGTCTGAAACGAAGAAAGATTTCAAAAAGCTACTGGTATCGCTAGGCCGCTTGGAACAGTGGAGTGACTTTTTTTAGGGGAAAATTACGTACAGGTCCTAAAGAATAAAAACAATTATAAAAAAGTCCCTTAAAATCACCAAATTACACAAAAGTTCTAAAAGACTTTTTTTGATATTATTTGTATGGAAAAAAAATATAGGTTTTAAAATATTGTTGTAAATATAGCTTTTTATATTATAAATATGAATTTTTTCTCATTTGTAATTGGCCGATTTTAAATTTTGTTGTAAACATAAGAATTCCCGTCAGGTAAATCTAGCCGATCTCTCTATATTCAAAATCCAGGGTGTTTAGATGTTGTTGTAAATATGGATTTTTCTGTTGTAAATTGCCGATTTTAAATTTTGTAAATATAACATTTCATGTTGTAATCTAGCTTTTTTCTCATTGTTTATACAAATAATATCAAAAAGTCTCTTAAGACTTTTGTGTAATTTAGTAATTTTAAGGGAATTTTTATAATAATTTTTTGTCTTTAGGTCCTTCTGAAATTTTTCCTTTTTTAATATGATTTTTATAAAATTATAATAAAATAAAAATCATATTAAAAACGTGATTTATATTTGAATTGAAAATAGTAAAAACTGATGTATAATAAATAAATAAATATATATATATATATATATATATATATATAAAAAGGTAGGTTTTAGTGGTTTTTTAAAAAAATGAAAAACAAAAAAAAAACTCTTTTTAAAAAAGATCAACTCAAACACTTTATTTGACTCTTATCATATTTTTCCCTTTCGTAACGTACTTTTTCAGCCTCCACCCTTTCCCCAGACAGGCCCTGTGTGTATTGCTTTGTAGCCCACTGCCCACTCATAATGAAAGTTATACTGGTGTGGGAAGTCTCGAATTCAAACTGTTTTAGCATATATCATTAATACGTATTTACCTATTTAATTAAAAATAAAAACAAGGAGAGAGGGTGAGTGTGAGTGTGTTAAAGAAAGAAGTGTATAGTTTAGAGCCATTAGTATTTTCCTGTTTCTTCTCTAATTAATGAGATAAAAATGAAAAATGATACTAAAACTTTTAGATAGACCACACTAGTGTTTCTTAAAAGAAGGAAAAAAGCCTTTCTCAAAGAAATTATCTTGTCTGCGTGTGTGAATGAGATTTAGTTTGGATTGAGGGGGGGGAGTAAGGTTTTGGGCTAATATTAACCCAAAACCTTACTCCCCTCCCCTCCACTGCCGGGTACTGTTCCTTTCCTTGGCTTCTTTGCCATCTTCTCATCGGCGCAATCCTGCCGTTCAAATTTTGATTCAGGCCCGAATTATTTTTGGAAAACACCGCATGCGGTAAATGTTACCGCCCGCGGTTTTGCGAAAATAATTTTGGACCCTTGGATCAAGATTTGACGGTCGGATTATGCGATGAGAGATGGGCATGACAGGACAAGGAGAGGATCCACTTCCTCCACTGCCCTCAATCCAAACTAATTCTAAAGGAAGTGTTTAAATGCCTAATAAGAAAATTATTACTACTAAGCTATCTAAAAGAAATTTAAATGCAGGTTGGTGATGATTCTCGAATACCTATCGAGTACTCCTAAATACCGTATAAGATAATTAGTTGACTTTTTTGAAGAGGTTAAAAGAAATTAATTAAATTATTTTATAATATTTTAATTTTAATTTTTCTCCAAACTAATTAGTTTGACTAATAAACTAATATATAATCTAAAAATACACAACGTATGATATAATTAAGTAACTTTTTTAAACCCTAAAAAAAAAAAAAAAAAAAAAGAGAGAGAAAAAGGCAACTTACATTTTGTGGAAATTCAACCTCTTAAATGAATATCAATCGAGCATATAACCTCTTATTGTATACACCTTTCAATGAGAATCCAGATCCATGGGATCGACATTTTCTCTACAAGTTTTATGTTTCTCACATAAAATGATGTTTGCTATGACTTTTGAGGCAACTAGCTGATTATGACAAAGTGCTTTTGGTTTTCCTTCATATTTAAATTTTTTGAAATTGGCTTCTTAAAACGTCATTTAAATAAATTCATGTCAAACTGACTTGTTTTATAAAAACCTATATAAATATAAATCATATTACACTGAGTAAGCTGTTTTTAAAAAAAAATGGTTGGGATAAAAACAACCTTTATAAAATGAATCCACCTGTATGTGACTCATTACCGGGGAACGGATGAATGAATTAATGTCATTCTTTGTCAAAAACCAGCCGCGTCAAAAAGAAAACGGCTGCCTTTTGTTTTTTGGTATACAGCTGGCTTTGATAAAACAAAAACAGCTGCATGAACAATTTACTCTCTCCTTTGATTTTTTTTTTCAAAAAAGGAAAATCACAGTGAAGTCCCAACATACGGAAACAATCACAAAAAAAAGTTTCATATCAAATTCCCCTTAGGGACTTAGTTGTGATTAATTGTAAATAAGCTACTGAATCTCTCTCACAAAAAGGTTTCTACGTCAAAATCTTTTTTCATATTGCCAAAATGACTTTATTAGTTATTAAAATGGTCCTATGAAAATTTCGTTGTGAAAATGGCTTCTAAAGTTATCAAAATAACTTTTTATATTGTCAAAAATTCTCTGAATTTTTCATATGTATAAAATTTTAGAAAATTTTTAACAACACAAAAAGTTATTTTCACAACGAAATTTTCATATAGACATTTTAACAATTAATAAAGTCATTTTGACAACAAAATAAATAAATAAAAACCATTTTGATGTAGAGACTTTTTGGTGAGGGGAATTTAGTAGCTTATTTACAACTAATCACAAAAAAATCCATAGGAACTTTTTTGTGAGGGGAATTTGATATGAAACTTTTTTATTATTATTTCTATACCTTTGAACCTCTATAAGATTTTCCAAGGATTTATCCTTTGTCCGAAGTCTTAGGTATTGTCTTTCTTTTTTGGTCTCTAATTAAGGGCCTGTTTGTTACGCTGATTTCACAGGAAGTAATGGGAAGATGACGGGCTCCCATTAAAAAAATACGTTTGGCGCGCTGCCCTCTCGTCAGGTTGAAATCCCGACAGGCGCCATCTTCCCATAAAGGTGGGAAAATTGGATCCCTCAAAAAGTGGCGGAATTGTGAAAAGTTCTCGAGAGAGTGAATTTTTTTAGGGAGAAAAAAGCCCTTTAGTACAAATTGGACCACTTTAAAGAGCTTCGACGTAAGAGCACAATGAAGAAAGACGTCAACCTCAAATTGACGACAGTGATAGCTGGAGGCGGAGCGAAAGTTCAATGGGTCTAGTTAATTGTTTGGTGTGTTAACGTCTCTCAATAATGATGGCCGAACCCCATTGCCTTATTGCTTTTATGGTGAGTGAAGAAATGTTAAATGAAAGAGGCAACTGCAATAGGATATCAAGTAGTTATTTCCTTCTTCTACATACGTCTCTGTCTATGTTCTAGTGGTGTGGTTTTCTCGTCTATATAGTTGTGAAATTGCCGATGTAAATCTCAAGTGAAAAGACCTTTCCTCACTAAACAATAATTAACCATAATGCTTTTATGAAACCGAATTAACAAGTGATTAAAGAAACCCCTTTTATTTTCAAAAATAAGCACATCGGAGTCCAGGGCACAAATTCTGCCCACAAACTCACTACAGAAAATTTATAGCTCTGGGCACAATTGACGAACAGATAAGTACACAGCCCACGAGACTTTCAACACCATATTCACAACAAAGGGTCCACACCAAAACATTTTCCACACAAGTTTTGATTGCGGATTCACCAAAATATTAAAGTGTATAAAATAAAATATTCAGTTTTACAACGAATAAACAATCATCCAAAGAAATATAATATTTCCAAAATATGTGGCCTCTAAAATGGCAATATATAAGTCCATACAACACCACTACCAAAAGAGGCTTGCGAAGATCGCAACTACTATGCCTCTGGCTGCTTCCCTTGGCTTTTAGAAGGATTAGAGGTCTCGCCTAAAAAATATTGATAATGACGGGGTGAAACATAAAGTCCCAGTAACCAAAATTAATTTATCACATATGCGGGAAAGGATTGCAAGTCGAGAAGTAGGTTTACTAACATATATATAAAATCAACAAAAAGTAATTAATTAATCCAAAATAAGTAACAATAATCAAAACCATCCCCACTCATCCATCTTGCTCCTCTTTATATCGTTTGGACATGGTACAGCCTATCAGTGCTAGTATATCTGGCCAAGGTTTGCTAGTCACTTCAAGAATACTGTCCCCTCCCATGGCACCATTGATATACCGTAATAGGGAGGTGTCCATCCAAAACACTCAACTCAAATTCCAGGCCAGGAATGAGAGAGCGGATGGGCACAATTTCACCCTAAATCTCTTCCACACAACGCAACATATTTCATGACAAATAAACAATATATCACTATAATTTTCAAAAACATCGTACAATATATTATTCCATATACAATAACCCACAAAGAATTATCATAACAAACACCACAATAACAATCTCAATAACATGTAATTCACTTATATCTACATACAAAATAGAAAATACACTTTTTCCCGAAATAACTACATGTCCAAATATACACATAATTTTCAAAAACACATGCTAGTAGTACATATGAAAATAAGGTTTAGAAAATACCTTACAAATAAAACAAACATATGAAATAAATTAATCCCTATACCTCAACTCCAAGCTAAACCTTATCTTGAGGAGTAGAATGTGAATAATCACCAATCACAGAACTCTACATCATCATAAGTATAACTTATGCAACTCAAAATACACAAATTATAATAATAATATATTATTGTAGTAAAATCTGAAAATAACAGTTTTATTCTTCAAATTTCAAAACTAAATCGATTAAAATTTTAATAATATCTCCATTAACCCAAAATAAATTATTTATATAACTTTTAATTAATAGAAATACTACCTCAGTCCTTTTCTTTGGAGAGATTAAGGAAACTAAATAGGTTATTTAATCATTTCATATGTTATGTATCCTTAAATTATATATTAGTTTATTAGTCAAACTAATTAGTTTGAAGAAAAAAAAAATACAAATACAAATACTCTAAAATAATTTAATTAACTTCCTTAATCTCTTCAAAAAAAAAAGTCAACTAGTCCTTATAATTAAACCGAAGGAAGTATAAGGTAAGATGTAAATCCTAAAGTCCTTAAATAGAAAAATTAATTTAAATTCTTGCAACAACAATTCAATAAAACTAAACTGATCAAAAACTGTTATTAATTGTTCTATACATATATACAATATCTATTACCAAAACTCAAAACTTCTTTAAAATCCTAACTTCAATCACTAATCAATATGATATTACCTTCATTGAAAAGAGAAAAATATTTGGAACAACTTTCATTGAGGAGGTTTATTGAAAAGAAGTTAATTTAACTACCAAAATTATCTTATAAAATAAATAACATACCTTAAAAAACCCAAATATTATTCCAACCTTCTTCTCTTTCTCTTTTCCTCACTCTCTCACACACTCAGTCTGGGTTCTCCACTACCAGTCACGCACCTACACACCAAATCTCACCAACATACACATTCTCACCGCAACACACACCTATATATTTATATGGAAGAAGGGGGTATTAATTACCCCTCCCCTTTTTCCACAACTTGCCCACTCTATATTTTTTTTCTTCTTCCACAAGTAGCTTTTTTTTTTTTTAAAATGGAGCAAATTATCAAAAAGCCCCAAATTTATTTTAATAATAATATTATTTTTTTCCTCTCACAATTCCAATTTAATTACAATAATCACATATAATCATTTTATAGTTACAATTAAATGTTGAAAAAAAAAAATTAGGATGTTACATCAAGCCATTGTCAAATTTTACGTTTGAACGCAGGCGATCGGGTGCCTATTACATTCAAACGTGGCATTTTCGTTCGAAAGTCTGAACAAATAGAGGGGTATTTTAAGAATTTCACCTCACATTTCCACTTAACCAACACTCAATTCTTCATACCAAACAATTCATTTTCCCTCAACGTAAGTTTCATTCCCTAATTTACCAAACAAATTTCACATTTTTAAATTCCCTCTTAATGACCCTTCCCTTCCTTTCGCTCATCTATGTTTCTTTTCCTCTTTAAATCTTCTCCGTACCAAACGTCCCCAAGTACTTTGGCTATCATGTTAACTTACCACCCATCATAAAAAGACGGGCAGAGTATTGATCATCACTGTTTACAGCTTTCCTTAAAAACCACAAGATAGTTGAAACTTGGAAGCGCCTTACAATTATAATTAGAAAAGATATCTTCTATGCATTGTAAACTTGTAATATTGTAAAATAATTCAACCCAAGTCACACGGCTTTTTTCCCTATTTGCCACTTTTTAAATAATTAATTACCATTTTGTCACTGTTTTCAAAATATTTCCCAATGTGCCACTATTGAGTCGACTAAACCAAGATTTAGTCGACTAAAACGCGGGGCGCTGATTTTTTTGACTGCCCCCGCGATTTAGTCGACTAAACCAAGTGGCTTAGTTGACTAAATAGCGATAGGAAGTTTTCTTAAAACCCAATCGCGGCATTTGGAACCCTAATCCACCACAAAACCTCCCCAAACCTCTCCCCTCTCTTTTTTTACCAAATCCCGATCAATCCGTTCGTGGGTAGCGAAGGAAACTTCATTCTAGCATCATTTGTGTCGATTTTGATATGTTCTCATCTCCATTTTGAATTTTCGCCGTTGTTCTTTCGTTTATGCGAACCCCCATTTCCCTAGAAGGTAGACAAATTAATTAAAAGTAAAAATGAGTTTTATATTTAAAATCAAAGTTCACCCAAGATCATTAAGGATCGGGGACATGACTAAGAATCCTAACAGAAAAAATCCCCAATATAAAATCTTAATAAAAAAATTAAATTTATGGTTTCTTAAACCCGAATATGAAGAAATATTTTTCAAAATTTATAATTTATATTGATTACATTCAAAATATCAAATTGATTAGTTAAGATACTGATTTAAAATAGATATGAAAATCCCTAATGATGTCCTCATTTTCAAACACATCAACAACAACTTCTTGAGGTACTCAACTTACCTCCGCAAGCATTCATACGTTACTCATAATATATCAAAATATAGGAAAATGATATCCTATATGAGATTATAGAGGATAAAAAAAGTTACTATATCAAAATATAGAAAAATGATATCCTCATTACCCTCTTTTATATCATGATCTCATCTCCATCCTTAGATAATGAAATGTATATTTTAGATTTAATATTTTATAAAATTATTATTATAATATTTTATAATTTAAAATTTCTTTATTTATTACAGATTGCAATTATGAAGGGTATAGATCAAATTTTAAGAGTTTAAATTTACTTATTTATGTTTATAGAAATAATTTTATAAAAGATTGAATCAATAATATATTGTTTTAATCTAACTATCTGTATGAGATTAAGAGAATAAAATGAAAAAAGAAGACAAAAAAATAACCCCAAAATATAAGGTAGACAAATAATTAAAAATAAAAAAGAGTTTTACAAGGTTCCAAAGTTCAGTGAGGATTGTGGATATAACTAAAAATCGTAACAGAAAAATCCTCAATATAAAAACTTAATAAAAAAAATTAATTTTATGGTTGTTTTATAGCTCCACTCGCCAATAGGATCCGAACTGCATGACAAAGGAGTTGATTATCTAACGGGTCCCACAATATTATCGAGCGTGTTATACACGCATGAACATGATAAAGAGTTCCACGTTTAACCCTATAATTTATACTAAAATATTAATAAATAAATAATCAGATGAAGAAAAGGTAAAAGCCCCGCATAAACGAAAGAACAACGGCGGAAATTCGAAATGGAGATGAGAACATATCGAAATCGATGCAAATGATGCTAGAATGAAGTTTCCTTCGCTACCCATGAACGGATTAAGTACGGATTTGGTGAAAAAAACAGAGGGGGAGAGGTTTGGGGAGGTTTTGTGGTGGATTAGGGTTCCAAATGCCGCGATTGGGGTTTTAAAAAAACTTCCATGTCGCTATTTAGTCGACTAAGCCACTTGGTTTAGTCGACTAAATCATGGGGGCAATCAAAAAAATCAACATTTCATGTTTTAGTCGACTAAATCTTGGTTTAGTGACTAAATAATGACACATTGGGAAATATTTTGAAAACAGTGGCAAAATGATAATTAATTATTTAAAAAGTGACAAATAGAGAAAAAGCCCAAGTCACACCAATAAATCATCAAGCTAGCTAATTCTTTGCCTGGTCTAGTCAAGAATTTTGGATAGATCTATTGAGTTGGATTTTATACTTGTCCCCATTGCAAAGCCTGAAACACACCATCATCTTGATCTTGAATTATAAATAAACATAACAAATACGCTATATTTGTGTTTTAGTATAAAGTGGTGGTTTGGTCATCTCACGTTCTCTCGTGGAAACAGACATGGGAGAAATTCTGGAAACTTCACATTTAATACCTATTTAGATTAGTGGTAAAAACTACTTATGATATACAAGATAAGTGTGAGAAAAGAGTTTTCTTTCGACTTACGGATACATACTTTTTAAATATAAACTAAAACATGCCCTTACTCTCGTGTTCAATTATTCCGTTGCGAAGATCTCAATAATAATAATTGCTCTTCTTTTGTGAATCATGTTTTGCAGTTAAATAGAGATGGTGCTTTTTTGTAACAATTCTTGCGGATCTAGCAGAGAACACATCTCTTTTAGGTTCTTGAGAATGGCAGCTTAATGATTCTAAGGAGATTTCAATTGGGAGATTTCATCATGTTGTCTGTAATATTCTGTATACTATTTTGTACTTTACTCATGATGTGTTTTCAGGAGCACGATAAAAAAAAAAAAAAAAAAAAAAAAAAAAAAAAAAAAAAAACCAAGAAGAATGGAAGGAGCGTTAAAGCATCTTGACATGATTCAAAGTCTGCATCGTTAATTTAGGGAGAATCTTGACACATCAGCAGTTCCATCAAAATTGGTGAGGATGTAATTGTTAAAGATTCCAAGTTAAAAAGATCAATTATACCTTTTTAAATTTAGTGGTAGAAGTTATTTTTCTAACGTACCTTATAATATACGAGGTAGGTTTGTGAGATGATGAGTTTTATCTTGACTTACGTAAATGTGCACTTCCAACGCCAACTCAAATAGGTTGAAAAAGATGTTCACGCAAAGTTGATTAAAACTCTTCTCATAAACTTATCCATATATTGTAAATAAAAATAGCTTTTACCTCTAACCTAAATACGGCGAAGGTTGAATTTGATGGAGTAGTTAAGTGAATCTTGACAGTAACTCTTTGGCTCTACTTGCTTTGAGTCTATTCTAAGAAAATAATAATATAGCTAAATTCTTACTCCTTATGGTTCTTATTGAACCCGTTTGGAGTTCACCGTTGGGAACGTTTGTTTTGAAAAAGAGTCCAACCTAAAAGCCAACTAATAAATGGTTCGTTTGGTGATAACTTTAAGTTTTATCGACTTTAAGTCAAAAAAGCTCAAAAAAGTCGGTTAAGGAAAAAAGTTTCACCATGAGTTTCTTCCAAAAAGCTCTCGACTTTTTGACATGGGCCTCGTCACTTCTATCACTATCGATCCAAATACAAATCATTATTTATAACATGACTTTTTTCCTTCTGAGCTTTTTCTAAAGTCAGATAACTTTTAAGCTATCGTTCGTACCGCCAACCCAAACAGACTAATTATAAGGTACCAACTAATAATTGTATTTGGTTTTTTTTTTTTTTTATAAAAAGACTTCGCTATTTCCAACTCGCATTAATTTTTTTTCTATGTATGCTAATAATTAATAAAGGTATTGGGTGAAAGTAATAATTAATATAGTATTAGAGTTTGGTGTAATTAGTAAAGGTAATATTTGAAGTTACTTAAATTATAGGATAACTTTATTAATTTAACTATTTTTATTGATTTATAAAAATTGTTAGTTGATATTTATGATAAAAACCAAAGGCTTGTATACGCTTGTGCCGCTCTCATGGGCGAATGATGCTTGAAAGTTTGGGTATGATATATAGCCCCTTCTCCTTTGACTCACATTGGTAGATGATTAGAAAAGCGAGGTGATAACGGGGGCCACAAGTTGCTGACCTGGCTGGTGGGGATGAAAATGCCTACCTCGAGACTGGGTGGCATTCATCCAACTCTTTTTTTTTTTTTTTTTTTTTTTTTTTTTTTTGTTCCAGCCTTCGCTTTCCGACTAATTCGAATCCGACCCGGCCGCACACCTACATGGTGGGTGAGTCTCCTGAGATTTTTCTCGCATTTACAGCTCGAACTCGAGACTTTCACAGCCGACATGTGCCATCGCTTACCACTTCAGCCAATCCCACCTATTGTTTGGGGTAGCTGCCACAGTTTAAATAAGTCTATCTGCAGCAGCCTATCAAAAGTGAAAGCTCAAAAATGAGTGTTTGAGATAGTTTATTGTTTGATGAACTTTAAGGTTTAAAACTGATTTTTTTTTTTAATGAAGCCACACCACGAAGCTTCTGATCCCATCAGTTTTTTCACCATCAATTTCTCCTGTTGGCCCCTTTAAAAAAAGACTGTTGTCCCATCAGTAAAAAGTAAAAATTTCTCTCCTCCTTCAATGAAATGCTTCTCTCCTCCTTCAATTTGCCTATTCGTGCTCCTCGCCTGGTAGCAAGATTTGAAGGACTTAGAATTGCAGGATTTGAAGGAACTAGTTCGCATGAACATCAGAACAGAGTTCACCATTTCTTAACCTTCATAGCCACCTTCTTGAGCTTAGGAGATGAAGAAGGTGGTTTGGAATCTGGAAAATCTTGGGCGAAGGACCTTAACCTGTAGGTTGTGAGAAAGATTTGTCGTTGCTTGGCTCTCCGGCGACGATAGCTGTTGGAATTCAAACCCAGAGGCTCGTACCTGTTCCGGCGGCTAAACGTAAGGGTGCCGTCTCGGACGAGTGTTGTCACTTTGCTCCCAACTCACAACCACATTCTCACATATCTAAACCCACATTTTGGTCCTCTTTTATATAATTCTTCTTCACCTTCCCTACTTTTTTTAAAAAAGTATTATTTTTGGGCAATTTTTCATTTGACTATGTTAAAGTTCGTTGACCGTTGAACAATGTTTCATTCGAGGGCAATTTTTTTAATGGTAATTTTACCATTTTATTTAGCAAATTTATATTTAATTTTAATTTTTATCCTAAATTATTACATTTTATACAACGCACACATATATTAATTCATGCCATTTTCAGTTATTTTTTATTTCATCTATTTTTTAAAAACTACGCTAAACAAGTGCCCATCAAGAAAAAAAAGCCACTTCTCGCCATCACTAAATTAAGTTGTGTTTTACACTTTAATAATGCTATAAAATTAAATTCTAAATTTTATAAATAGAAATTTATAATCTATATTACATTATTATTCTATTAATTTAAAAGTAATAAATTAAGGAAAAGTGAGAAATCAATATAGAATTTAATTCCTAATATAAAAGGGCTATGTTTAAATTTAAATTAAAATGGTGATTATCTTTAAAAAATACAATAATAAATTTTTTTTTTTAAAAAAAAAAAACAACAAAAAAAGAGCATGCCCACCCTAGGAAGGAAGCGGGTTAGAAACAACCCACATCATGTTAGGGCTCTAAATGCTCATGTTTTATATATATATATATATATATATATATATATATATATATATATATATATATAATAGAGAGAAAAGAAACTCAAGCAAAAACCAAAAAAACTAGAACGAGTCCCAAACAGCGGACTGCATAATGCATAATACTTTTAAGATCGCATCAACCACTCCGTTTTGATCTCACTCAATATGTTGTAGTTTAACCTTCCCACTCCTCTTCAGTATTTCTTTCACTTCAACGACAAGGGGCCAATCTTCATGTATGTCAGAAACCTCATTACGTATGAGCGTGAGCTTCTTGTGAGTCTGCACAAACGGACGCGAAATGCCAATGTGTTTTGGTTCAATGTTTTGTGTAGTGATTTTAATTTTGATTTCTAGTTTGATAATGTGCCTTTTCTATGGGTTTGGCCGGCCGGGTGTTAGCTTTCCACGATGGCATTTAGAATAGCAATAATGAATTCTAGATTCCATGAATTGGAGTTTTCCAACTATAACCCGATGAGGACCTCATATCAGTGTAAATACAGTCATATATGTTGCACCGAACGTTGGAAATGACAAAAGTCTAGTAAATGACATTAACCATTCTGACCGAACAAATCATCCAATGCGCATATCTCCATCAATACTTTTAATGGGAATATGCCATGACGCATGGGGAATATAATATTTTTTATTGGAACTTGTTCTAGTGTAGAACACAAATGTTTAGCCTCAATAGGTTAGGAGATGTTGATATAGGATCAAATGGTTCCTCAGAGATGTTTACGGATTAAACACCAAAGAGAAGGTGACCGCTCTGTGATACCTATGAGGAAGATATCAAAGAGCATTCTCAGATCACTGTGCTATATAGGTATGGCGTTTCGCCAGAGGGGTGGGGTGTGTGCACAGTGAAGTTGAATAGTAAATAATGGAATAGAGAATGTAGAGCGTGCACCTAATGGGTAATCTCCTATTTATAGGGATTACTTAGGGTTTCGCTCCCATGACTGTGAATCCGTTGCTCAGGCAGTGCGCGCCTCCCACGTTCTACAAATGCCTGCTCCACTACTTTTACGTTCCTGGATTGTAGACACGATGAGGGGGTAATTAACAATTTACCTGATTAAAGAGAGACTCTGTCATAAATACTCTCATTGGGCCCCATATCTACTAGGCCCAATATATGAGTTCATAACAGAACTCCTCAAGAAATAAATGGTTTTGAGATTCCTCTGAATTTTTGGCCCTATAAGATATGTTTTTCTTATGACTTTATTTCACGATATGAACGAGAACGTAAGATGGTGGACCTATACCTGATGATTCATACACGTGGTTTCAGTAGTTGTAGGCCATGCAAAGACCAATTAGCTCTGATGATATTGTAAGATGGGATGACATTGTGGACCAATAAGTGTTAAGACACAAGGTGTAGAGGGACATATCTGATTGATGTTAAATTTAGCCTATAATTAATGAGTTAACTAACTCTCTCGATATATGAGAATAATTAATTTAGACTTATAAATAGAATAATAGTAAGATATTAGGCTGCAGTGATGTTATATCATTGAGCATGACTACCGCATATGCTTTTCTTCGATCTAGTTCCATAAGAATCTAGTGTAGAACCTTTGTGCATTGAAACTACAGTAAGAAAAAACTGAGATATAGTCATATTTAGATAAAGAGAGAGAGAAAAAAAAAATTTTGGGGGGGGAGGAGGAAAAACTCAAAAAATAGTACGTTTTTTTATTTATCATTTTTTGAAGTTTTCCTTAATCTTCCTTATTTTCCGTTTATTTTTTTCTCCAATCAAACACAGGAGTATACAAACCTATCAAAATTTGAGGTCTTAAGGTTTTGTTCTAATCCAAATTCAAAACAGTGCCAATTTTAACAAAAAGGAGGGAAAATAAGAAACCTTGGTGAGAGCTTTCCTCTGTCATAAGGGTGCCTCAGCGCAGGCATGCACCGACAGGAGATTTGAGAATGTTGTAGGACGATTATAATTTACTTATTTGTTCCTACCTGACCTGACATTAATGAATTAGTAATTAGGTCTATACATTGATAATTTGAACTGGACTATCCTTCTCGATTTATAAGAGAGTGCCAAGAGTGCTTTTCATATTTGATGAAGCCAAGGTGGATCTACCTATTGGACTTGCCCCCCTTAAATTTTTCACTTGGTTATTATTATTATTATTATTTTTTTTAAAAAAGATGTAATTTGTCTTTCCAAATTTTTTTTGTTATAAATGTATTTGATAGCATTGATAATAAGGCAATTATGATGGATTCCAAAAATAAGATCTAGAAGGATGACATTGTAATTATTTTTACCGTAATATACTTTTGTTATTAAAATATATGTACTTGAATTTATATGTGCCCACTCTTCATTGTAATTTATGTAATGCATTTCTAACAAAGATTTAATCTTACTTTTCTAAATGATAGGTGTGTAAAATAACCTGCCTCTCTTTATTACATTATCAAGATTCACTTGATTTCATGAATATTTTTTTTGATATTTTTTCTTTTTTTGTTTATATTCTTTTATTTTTTAATGCATTTAAATTTTTTTTTTTTAAAAAAAAAAATTTCCCCGTTACCTCCCTTAAATACTTTTCTAGATCCGTGCCTCGATAAAGCCTGAGGAAGTGGAGGCTATGGTGAAAATGAAGATGAGAGAGAAGATGATAAAAGCGGGTTAAAAAGTAATGTAGGTTGGAGTCCTAGGGGCAATAAACAGTTTTGCTATTTTTAACCCTTATTTGCTATTTTTCATCCTCATGACATTTTCATTTTTACGTTTACACCTAAGAATAAGTACCTTTAGAATACTTTTGAGGTAAATTTACACTTAACTTTTATAATAAAGATATTAAATAAATAGGGTTAAATTTGGATTTTAACAATAATTTTTCTTTTTTCTTTTTTGTGAAGAGCGTTGGCACCATTAAATTTATATAGAGCGTCTAGCACCATTAAATTTATATATGTGCAATAGTATATATGCTTTGGAGATTGGACAAACAAGTGGGATGGATCTTACTATTTCATCATCACATGTGTTATTGACTCATACATTGGCTTAGATATAATGCAGCCCAATAAGGACACTTTATGTCAGAATCTCTCTATACTCAGATAATGGAGCAGGCATTCAGACTTGGAGATGCGCACAGCACAAGGGCCAAAACTCTAGAAGTAATCCCTATAAAATAGGAGACTAACCTCACAGGTGTACATTCTCTATTCATCATCTTTTACTATTCGGTCACCGCAGCACACACCCCACCCCTTTTGACCAATCGTCATTTTCGTGTAGCACAGTAATCATCTAATATTCTTTGGTGTATTCCTCATAGACATCATATAACAATCATTTTCTCTTCGGTGTTAGCCTACTTACATTCCGTAGAGTGCAACAGATCCTATGTAAATCATCCACTAACCCATTGAAGTAAGAGGCATCTGTGTTCTTACAATAAAACAACATGATTGCTTACAATTTTTGTTTACATAACAAAATTGAATCAAAGGTGAGCACAATACTACACTCAAAGCCAAATCTAAAGGTTGGATCAAACTGAAATGAAGATGGAAAACGTACATAAGGGATTTTAAGGGGAGAAGATAATCTCTTGTGAAATCTATAAAGTTTTAAAACATCCGCAAAAAGAGGAGGCGACGTCCAGAAAAGAAAGACATTGTCGAAGTTAAATTGGCACTAGCGAATTAGACCTATTGGAACTGGTAGAATGACAAAGTTATCCTTACATAAAGCTGTATTTTGAATTGTATAAAAAAAAAAAAAGAGCTGTGTATTGAATTAAAATAAATTAATGGAATACCAAAATTCCTTCTCATTTGCCAAGCAATGTCGATTGGGCATGATACAGGGGTAGGCAAAAATTTGGTAGTCCGGTTCAATCTGGTCCAACTTGCTCTACTCGGTCTAAATAAGCAACATAATGAAATTAGACCAAAATGATTGATGGGGTTAGACCGGGTTATGAACCCTAGGTCAATTTTCTTAAAAAAAATATTTTTGTAATTTATATGTTACTTTTTAATTTTTTTTTAAGGGTTAAGGTGCATTTTTGCCCTTAAAATATGCGCCTGTAAACAATTTTGCCCCCCGTTTTAGTCGTAAGAATGTTGCCCCTGAAGTTTAAAACGGAGCAATGTTGCCCCTCCGTTAAAACCCTAATGGCCAACTAACGGCCAACGTTAATTAACCGTTAGGGTTTTTAATGGAGGGGTAACATTGCTCCACTTTTAAACTTTAGGGGCAAAATTGCTATTTTTTTGGGAGCAATGTTGCCCCTCCGTTAAAAATCCTAACGTTGACCGTTAGTTGACCGTTAGAGTTTTTAACAGAGGGGCAACATTGCTCCGTTTTTAAACTTCAGGGCAACATTACTACGCCGAAAACTTCAAAGGGCAAAATTACTCTAGGGCGATACTTTAAGGGCAAAATGCACCTTAACCCTTTTTTTAATGTTGTTGGAGTCTTTGAAGGATTTATACTTAATTTTTTTATGATGATTTTTATATGATTATAGGAATTTTTATCATCTTAATTGTATTTATCATGCTTAAAATATTTTTCCAAAGATATTTTTTTATTGTTGTTGAATGTTGTTAGATATTCTTATAGATTTATAATATTTTAATTTTATGTTGTGTGTTTATATTATTATAGGTATTTTTATGGTCCTAATCATGTTTAATAGATTCTAATTTTGCCTTCCAAAAAGGCAAAAATAAATAAATTTAGGTTCTGACTATCTAGACTAGTCTAGGTAGTCCACCGCATTTGGTCTACTCCAAATCGCCTTGGGTTGGTACGGACTCGACTAGACCCCATGCCGCTTTGTTTAGCCGAAATCCTCTTCAAACCAGACCAAGTTGATATCAAACTCGGTTCGGTTAGGGGTGAGAATAGGTCATACCTCTATCGTAAGGCCTATGGCCTGGCATGCTTAAGGCCCGTATGGTCAGTCTGTTTATTAAAAATGTCAGATCAAGACCTATTTAAATACCTAAATGTGTAAATATGCCAAGCTACAAGCCTTCAAGGCCGACATATTTATACATTAAAAAATATAATTATAATTATATAATATAAATAATACAATATATCTAGTATCTACATTAGATCAAATTTAAATAGTTGAGATTTATTCTGTTTACCATGATAGATTTTTATCATAATTAATGAGCCTGTTTGGGTTGGCTTATTTTTTAGCGTTAGTGTGTAAAAATTTCAAAGGGCTTTTAAGCTACGACTCGGTGAGAAAAAAACCCATTTTTTTCCGTTTGGATTGCCCATTGCGTTGGCTTAATTTTAAGTCAAAAAAGCTCAAAAAAAGTCGAAGGAAAAAGCTCCGAATCCAAACTTTTTCCATAATGCTCTCAGCTTTTTGACGTGGGCCCCGCCACTTCTACCACCATCAATCCAAACACAAATCATTATCTATAACCTGATTTTTTTCCTACCGAGCTTTTTTTAAAGTTAGATAGCTTTTAAGCCACCGCTCCTACCACCAACCCAAACAGGCCCAATGTTGTAATAATATTTTTTATATAATATTATATCCCAGTAATTGAATCATGATCTAATGATGGATACATGAAATGGACAGAAATGGAGACATCCCTATCCCCTCTGTTATGGAAAGGTCACAATTGCTCTAATTTTAATTACTTTGGGTCAAAATCGCAGCCATTAATACTTAAGGGTGCTAATTGCACCTTCAAAATTAGTTTGGGATGCTGGATGCACCTAATTATATGTAGGCTAAAGGCCTTTTTTTTTTTGCTATAAAAATTTTAGGAAAGGGGTTGGGCTCACCACAGTCCAAAGGCAGGGCGCTTGGAGCCCATTCTATAGGGCATACTGGGATAGAGAGTACACATGTCTCCACCTCCCCCCAGCGTTTCCACTGTTTTATAGACCCTTAGGATGCCTCTCCTAACGTCTTGACCAACGTAGGGATCAAACCCCCTCCTTTAAGGTGAGGAAAACCGACCCCCACGTCAGTTGAACCCAAGGACGAGGGTGCTAAAGGCCTATTTAAATGCTACAATTTGTAAACATGTAGGTTTTTGTAGGCTCAAGGCCTTTTATGCTTTCAAGCCCGTGATATGAGGCCTTTTTGGGACCATGCCTTAAGCTTAAAAAACAAAACTGCATTCAGACTCAGGCATAGGCTCAAGCTTATTTAGACAAAACCTAACATAATCTAGCCTATTTCTATGCATAGATCCAGTCCAATCTATGTTCATACCTAGCATGATATGGCTTAAACTTTGTTAAACTTAACGGTAAAGGTTCATGGTCAAAATCCACAAGGTGAGGGTATGGAATTTAAAATTTTAAAGATAAAGGGATTGTATACAATTGACTTAAAGTGGAGGAGAGTTATATGTGTTTTGGCCAATAGACAAAATGATAGAAAACAAATACCACTTATAAGTTTGACAAAAAAATTGTTCCTATTTATAAGTCTAGTTTTTATGTGATAAATTGGATTGTGACAATTTTACTTATATTAATTATACCAATTAAAAGAGAGTGAGAAAATAATTAAAAAATACACATTCATAGAGCAAAATTGAAAATTTATCTCATGATCATGGAGTTAAGTGCTTGTTTGGCGGCTCCAAAACCTAGGTTTTATGACAAATCTGCCAAACACCACGTTTTTTTTTCCAAAAATCATTTTGCACCCAAAACCTAAGTTTTCCCAAATCCAATTTTTTTTCCCACTTTCAGCTCTTTCTACAAGGTTGAAAACGAAAGTGGGCCTCACCATTATTAGAGAAACCCCAAAATGCCCTCATGGGTATGCAACACCGACACCGACCGAAAAAAAAGAGGGCGAGAGACACAGTCACAGCACACAAAAACCAAAGAGCTTCAGCGCCACGTGACCTCTTGACCTTCGACCTTCTTCTTCCTTTCTTGTCGGTGGCATTATTTACCACCACAGGCCTCCGGCGAGCATCATCCCTAGCCGACGCCATGGAGTTAATGAGAAACACGGAGGTGAGAGACAGAGGCACCGTCGGAACCAGAGGAGGCAGTGAACCGCGTCTTCTTCCTGGACTGAGGAGAGTTGAAGAAACAGAGAGGGAGGCGCCGCTTGTGATTATCATCATCTACATCAATCGACCTTTGTTCTTCCTCATTCATTTTCTTCGTTAAATTTGAATATTATGCTACTCGTTCTAGATTTTATTATTAACAAAGATAATTTTTTTTTAATATTCTAAAATAATTTTTTAAGATTATGGGAATTATTTTTTCAATATCACCACTATCTATATTATGAAAATTAATGTTTAAAATACAATCTTATCATTTATATTCAATTATACCAAAATATTGCTACGTTAAAAATATTTTTATCTACACAATTTATTAATACATATATATTTGATCTAATTTTTATCATGTTACATAATTTACTAATGGTAGAAATTTATTTTTTCTAACAATTTTATGTAATTTTTGGTATTTATTATGAAATATAATGTTTATAATATTTAAAATACAACCTTATCCTTTAAATGTAATTATACAAAAAGCTAATGTCTTTTTTAGTAAATTTGACCCTCCAAAAGCTATTTTAATAAAAACATTCCAACACTATCATTTTTTTTCAAAAGCTATTTTCCAAAAACCATTTTTACTTTATAAATCCTAAAAATTATTTTCTAAAATATTTCCAAACGGACTTTTAATTACCTCTCATTTAGTAAGGGTAATTTAGTTTAAAAAAACACTTTTAAGCCCCTAGTGATAATATTTTTAAGGATATGATATCGTTACTATCAATTTTATGCTACCACTTTTTCACCGTTAAATCAAAATCTAAAAGTTATATAGAAAAATGATAAAGGTGGATGAGATTCTAATCTAACGATGAAAACTTGAAAAAATGGTAGTGAATGTGATAGTGACAATATCCCATCCCATATTTTTAACACAACAATGCTCAATGGTATTGTTATTAAATCTATTGATCCAACAATTTGAATTTAAATTTATTCACATGGATGTTGTTTTGAAGATTTGTTTCTTCCTTTCTAGAAACTACCCAGGATTTAATTTCTATAGAAAGAGTTCGACTAGTTCTTTGCTTCTTTTACTTCCCCGCCCAGTAAATTCTTGCCGTCCCATATAACAAGCCGCTGTCTCCTTCTCTTACAGATATCTGAATACTCACGGCTTTCTTCCCTTCCAACGCTGAACCCAAACCCTAACCCTAGCTGTGCGATTCTATCCATGGACGCTCTTGAATCGAACCCTACTCCTCCTCCCTTTCTTCCGCCCGATCATAATCCTCCTCCTCCGCCACCGGAAAGCTTTGCATCGGATCTCCAGAAGCCATATGAGCAAACTGTGAATTTCGATTATCAAAATTCTTTGAAAACCCTAGCTTCGGATGGCCAAAACGTTAGCTGTCAACCCCAATCTGCTAATGGGAACGGCCACGTGAACGGACTGGATAACAGTCAGGGCGGTGCCGATAGTAATAGCAATTCGAAGCCTTTGAGTGCGAGGCCTTTGATTTCTGAAAACGCCGGTACCAACAATACCCAGAGCGGCACCGACAAGGATCACTCTGGTGGGGAAGAGGAAACTACAAGCAAACGTCGCCGCCGTAGTAGATGGGATCCGCAACCTGATTCCAATGACCAGAGTGGCGGTGAAGCTGGTGGCGGAACAAAGAGGAGGAAGTCACGCTGGGCTGATGATGAGCCGAAGCCGGTGATTCAGCTTCCCGATTTCATGGGCGGTATTGAGTTTGATCCTGAAATTCAAGCTTTGAATAGTAGGCTTCTTGAGATTAGTCGGATGCTGCAATCGGGTCTGCCTCTAGATGATCGCCCTGAAGGTGCTAGATCTCCTTCACCTGAACCTATATATGATAACATGGGAATTAGAATTAACACTAGAGAATATCGTGCCCGTGAAAGATTGCAAAAGGAGAGGCAAGAAATCATTTCTCAGATTATCAAGAAAAACCCTGCATTCAAGCCGCCCGCGGATTATAGGCCACCGAAGCTTCAGAAGAAGCTGTATATACCAATGAAAGAATATCCGGGTTACAACTTTATAGGTCTTATTATTGGTCCTCGAGGCAATACACAGAAGCGGATGGAAAGAGAAACTGGTGCTAAAATTGTGATTCGGGGTAAAGGGTCCGTGAAAGAGGGTAGACTGCAGCAGAAGAGGGATTTGAAACCTGATCCTTCAGAGAATGAAGATTTGCATGTCCTTGTGGAGGCAGACACACAAGAATCACTTGATGGTGCCGCAGGTATGGTGGAGAAGCTCTTGCAGCCTGTGGATGAGGTGTTGAATGAGCATAAGAGGCAACAGCTTAGGGAACTTGCAGCCTTGAATGGTACAATTAGGGATGAAGAATATTGCAGGCTGTGTGGTGAACCTGGCCATCGCCAATATGCATGTCCTACGCGCACTTCTACATTTAAGAGTGAAGTAGTCTGTAAGCACTGTGGGGATGGTGGTCACCCCAGCATAGATTGTCCAGTGAAGGGAGCCACTGGCAAGAAGATGGATGACGAGTATCAGAACTTCTTGGCAGAGCTGGGAGGGACAGTTCCAGAATCAGCAATAAAGCAGAACCCCACGTTGGCAATTGGTTCAGGCAATTCTGGAAGCAATCCTCCTTGGGCTAACAATTCTGGATCGAGTGGTGGTACTTCACAACCCGGCTTAGGGGCTAATCCGATTAAAAAGGAAATTGATGATACAAATTTGTATATTGGGTATTTACCGCCCACTCTTGATGATGATGCTCTGATCCAATTGTTTCAACAATTTGGTGAGATTGTTATGGCAAAGGTTATAAAAGACCGGATGACTGGTTTGAGTAAAGGATATGGGTTTGTCAAGTATGCTGATATCCAAATGGCGAATAATGCAATAATGGCCATGAATGGCTATCGCCTTGAGGGCAGAACCATTGCAGTGAGAGTTGCTGGTAAGCCTCCTCAGCCTACTGTGCCTCCTGGCCCTCCAGCATCAGCCATGCCCACATATCCTATTTCAAGCCAGCCAATTGGTGCCTATCCATCCCAACAATATGCTGGTGGTGGTCCTCTTGGTGCTGCCCCCAATGGAAGTTTTACCGGTGCCCCAGTTCCATGGGGACCTCCTGTCCCTCCACCGTATGCTACTTATGCTCCTCCCCTCCTGGATCAACTATGTACCCTCCGATTCAAGGTCAATCTATACCTCCGTATGGTGTTCAGTATCCTCCAGTCCAGACAGCCCCTCCAGGTGCCCCATCCCAGCCTACAACTTCTAGTGAATCACAGCAGAGTTTTCCTCCAGGAGTGCAATCTGACAGTAGCACCTCTACTCAATCTATGACGGCCAATATTTATGGGAGTTCAATACCTTCTATGCCACCTACTGCTCAACCTACATATGCCACATCTTACGGTTATCCGCCTTACTATGGTGCAGTTCCTCCTCCCCCTCCCCCACCTGCCCCTGCCCCTATCTCCACTTCAGATCATATGCATTGGGCTACCAATCCTTCAGTGCCACCCCCGGCATCAACTGCAGAGAAGACAACATACAGTGCAGATCAATCTCAGAGCATGGGGAATGTGCCTTGGGCCACAAATCCTCCAATGCCGCCACCCCCTGCTTCAACTGCAGAGAAGACAACATACGGTGCAGATTCAGAGTATGAGAAGTTCATGGCGGAGATGAAATGATCTGGTTGGTGAAGTCATGCCGATAAGTTCTGAAAGGTTTGTATACTATCGATGTTACTTTTATATGATTAATTCGTTGCTGGCCTTGTGTTCATTATATGCTGATAGAGTTTAACATTCTGTGAACTTTTTTACTTTTTTCTCATATAACCTGGTTATTTCTTCTTGAAGAAGTTACGCATCACTATTTAAGTTCATTGTCAAAAGGTTTCCCCCCACAAAAACCATGAGTTGTCTCTGATTTTCTCGTTATTAAGAACTTCTACTTCACAGGTATTTAATCTAATATTGTGATGTTGGAGGCCTTTCTCCATTTGCAGTTTATCTGTTATTATTGAATAAGGCGTTTTAAGGAAGTAATAGATTTTGTAATTGCCACATATTTCTTCTTGGTGTTATCAGTCTACCCGGATAGGAGAATACTGGCTTCTAACTTTTCTCCTATTCCCTTTTAATCTTTGAGAAAGATAACCTTTGTGTATAAAATATTGCTTAATTTTTTCTTTCTATTCACTTTCCACTTGATATGCACTTGATTTTTGGTATACCTGAAGGGCCCATTCAGAAAAAAAGGTGAAAAATATTATGCCTGTGTAAGTATGTGATTCTTTTATGCGTAATGTTTCCTGGATTAATGTTTTTCTCAGCTCACGTATTAATGTTGAGTGTTGTGCCATTCCTATTTTAATGCTGAACAAAAATCATGTGGAGCAGAAACTAGTTAAAGTTGTATGGTTCAGGTATATAATTCTTATTCTCTTGAATGCGTTCAAGAAAAATCAAGATATTTAATATTCTAACTTTTTTCCTGTAAAGAAGTAATGGATATGCTCATGATTCTAATGTGGTGTTTTGCAGATTATGTCGCAGTCATATATAGTTTAAGAGTTCTTTCTTTGTTTCTCTAGATGGCAGATGTCTATTTGATTATGTTATCGTTATATGTTAATATGTTCTTATGTTTATGTTCTATAACATATCAATCATTATGTTGCAGTTCTTAACTCTTCATTGCTATTATCTAACATTGTGACAGGCTTGATGTTTCATGGAGCTCTTGTGAACCTGATTTCTTAACCTCTTGCCATGACTTTCTTGGAAGTTTGGGACTCACTTCTTTAACCTTGCTGTGCTCTTATGACATTTGCAGAGATTTCACCTAGAAGTTCAGAAGTCTTCATATAGGAGAGGCAATATCAAAGGGCTTTCTGTTATTATGATTACTATTAATCTTTGCTTATCTTGTTGGACTTACGTATTCTTGTTTTCCCTTATGTTGGTTATTGATTCATACAGGAATGTCTGGTTGCTAAAGTTTTCTTCTGATAGTAACCTTTTTGGTATCTTTTTCCGTCTGTTAAAAGTAGATACGTTTCTCGTTTAAATCATATCAGTTTATTAAAAGTGTATTCTAACTTATTTTGTACTTTTAATTGCAAGTGTGTTTGTTTTGAGGGTCTTAGTTATTTTAATTGGCTGGTGTTGAGGCTGCCTTTTGGATGCTGTTAATAATATGATCCCAAAGGTGACCCTGCTTTTTTATTTGAACGTTTGGGATCTGTGGATAGGTGCCTCTCTTAAGATAAGTTAATCCATTAATAAAATACGTTGTTTTTAATAGCAGTTATGTCATACTTGTGAGAAAAACGTTCCATTTGATCATGTTAAATGTCTGTCTGTGGCGCTCACATGCATATTTTGCCTCAATTAAATTCAGCTGTCATGATGTTATGATCACCAAATTCTTGGATGATACAGGCAAATATCAGGTGATGACTTTTGTTTCTGAGGTGATTCCATGTTATTGGCATAAGTTGATGGGTGAGGCCAATGCTATTATTGATAGTTTTCTTTGACTTGTCTTCACACACTAGGTTACCCTCTAGCGCTGGGCAGAGATGGGAAGTGAATGATTAAAGAATTTGAGTTTTGGAGTTTATCTAGTATCCTGAAGTATATCTGCTCATTTGGATACAAACTTCTGGGTTTCGTTGTGGTTCGTGATATCTTAGTTTTTTTCTCGCTGGTGAATGAAATACGTCAATGAAATTGTTCCATATATGCTGGAGCAGTGCTAACAGTCTAGTGTTTGCCAGAGGATAAGTGCTAGCTCTGTAGTATATTTTCCCCCCCTTATTTCAAACTGCTGAGTCTTCTGAAAATAGTGCCATGTTTGGCCTATGATACTTATCATGAAGCGGTAAATGGGTACACTGTCCTTTACTTCTACTCTACTACGGAATTGATTTCTCATTAGAATCTTTTGGACCATCAGATTCCTGAGATGGATAATTTTGACTGTGGAAGTAGTTGCTCTTGCTCAAGATTTCACCTTGGAGGTCCTAGACTATAGCACGTTGAGAACCGTCACAAAATTGTCTACCATCTTAAGGTTTTGCTATAGCCGCTGGGGAACAGTTACTTATAAGCATTGATGTCTCTGTTGTTAGGCTTCATCTAATGTAGCTATCCATCACAGTTTTTGATTATTACTTTCGTGCTTGTGGGCATTTATGTTTAAACTAGGGAGCGTTAACTGATGATGTGATGTGCTAGATCAGGATCGGTTTTTATTTGTTGGATGAATGGGATATGCATTGCATGGTCTTGAGCATTTGGATGCCCCTTTTTGTTATAATAATTTTTGATGAAGCTGTATTTGCAATTTAAAAGGAAAATTTTTGGCAATAATCCTTGTAATTAGTATTCATAAGGAAAAATTATCATATTCATTCGATGGGCATGCTTTCGGCTTGCTTTGTTACATGCCGAGTATGAGCATGGTTTTAATCTCAATGCGTTAGATTAGTTGCCATCCGTGATTAAAATCAGTTGTTTGTTTTTATACCCCTGTGCAGATTGTATATTGTAACATATTTGATAAGTGGTGGCTTGATTTAGCTGTGTGGTCTGCGTTCTTTTTTCTTGTCAGCCACAAATTGATTTGAAGGAGTGGTAAATTTTGCCCTGATTCAATGGCTGATTTCTGAGTTTGAGTTTTGGTACTGTCAGCTATTTGCCCACCTATTAAATATGGCCTTTTAGCTTCTGGATTCTGTTTCTTGTGTCTTGCTTTCAATATGTACAACTGTTTTATAGCCTTTTGGCTAGAGGGCCCTTGCCTTGTCCTTTAAGGGTTGATCTGCATAAGGGGATTTGAATTACTTGCAGTGTTTTAACCCCCCCTCCCCAAGCACTTGGTGTGAGTTGGAGAGAGAAATATGTTATAAAAAAAAATTCAGGACTTCACTATTTTGAGATTTCTTTACTACACTTGAAGTATGGAGGGGGATAAGCATTGCAAGGATCCAGTGTTGATGTGTGGTTATGCCGTTAAAAGAGTTGTGTAGAACGTGTGATTCTCAATGCGATCAGACAATTCTTTGAAAGATGCATTGTAGGGGTAAAAAAAAAAAGAGTTTGATGGAGGTAAATTAGTTTAGAGAAAAATGATAAATATAGATGTTAAGTAATTTATTTAGTTTTCTTAATTTGGATTATGTATGTGAGGAAGTATTAGTTATACATGCATGAGTTTTTGTTTTTTTTGGGGTCATTTTTTGATTCATAGATATCTTAGAATGAAGTAGTGTTGGACCTCTAGGTCACCGTTAAAATTTGAACAAATTAAACTTCTCATATTTTTTGATGTTATTGCTTAAGGTTTTGATTCTATTTAGTGTCTTTTTTTTTTTTGTTTTGTTTTGTTTTTTTTTTTTTTTATATAGAAGATTTTTAAATGTTCATACATTATGTTTTAATTTTCAAAGTAATGATTGTTATTGGAAAAAAAAAAAAAAAATGATGATGAGGTTCCAGAGTTGAGAAGATATTTATTTTGAGCACAGTAAAATTACTTCGAAAAAAACTTGAACGTAAGTTCAAATAAACAGGCAAAGCACCATAATGTGTGTATTTCTTTTAAGCTCTTTTCTAGTTGAGATAAAACTCACTAAAATTGCTTCTAATAAACTAGAACTTAAGTTAGAAGAAACCAGCAATAAGCTGTTATTGTTTTTCAAGGTTTTGTTGTTTTATATGATTAAAATTATCATTCTTTGTCATGAACGAGTCATTGAGTTTAGTGGTATTATTGAGACAATTGTTTCATAAGTACCATATAAGAAAGGGTCTTGTGATAAGGAGTAGAAGTGGCATTATTAAGAAAAAGAAAACATTATGCATCCGTCCTAGGCAAGGTACCCTTTTACAAGTAACTGAGTTTTGTTCACTTGTTAAAATATACTACACATTAATACGCATTAATGTAAGAATTATTTATTTAATTTGGAGAAAATAAAGAACTAACTGAATTACTTGATTATAACACATGTAATATGATCTTTCATAATATTTCTATGGAACATGTTATATATCATTTTACAAGTTAGTCAAATTAATTTGGAGAATAAAAATAATTAGAAGAAATCTACAGAAGTGGTGAACTTGGGGCACCAGAAGACTTAAGTACATGATATGTACATGAGACACAAAAAGGAAAGGACAACTAAGTATAAATTACAAAAGATAAAGGGGGAAAAATCACCTCCATCCTAGGTTCTGCATTTTACGTTTTGGACCAGATGAATAATAAATTTCTCATTTTATTGATACTTTAGTCATTTTCTTGTCCTACTTCTTATTCTACCTTGTAATTTTTTTCCCTAGTTTAATATTATTTTGTCTTCTTTGCAAAATAAAATCAATAAATTTCTAAGGCACATTTTTACATATAATAATAAAAGTCACATTAACCATGATGTCTGGCAACAAACCAATCCCACTAGATTCGACAGCACCATTGTGTCACAGGAAGACGAGTGCCTGGTAATAAACCAACCCTACCACCTCTAATGCTACCTTTGCACCATCATTTCTTACATTTAGGAAGTGTGACGAATTATTAACTATTATTTACATATGAATGTACAATTTGATTGTTTATATTGAATTTAAGTGATATTTTACTATTAGCTCTCAGGTTTAAGAATTTCTTTACCAGACTGGATCAAATTCAAGTGATATTGAGCGGTAAAGCTTAAATGTATATCAACAATATTTATATACTATTCAGGTATGGTTTTGAAAATATAATTAAAAAAGGGTTAAGGTGCAAAAATATCTTTGAGTTTTTACTCAAAGTGCATTCAATACCATATGTTTTTTGGAGGTATAAAAATACCATAAACTTTCAAAAGCATTAATTTAGCCATGTCGACCGCTAGTTTGACGAAAAATTACAGACATGGAAGCCAACTATAATAATGTCATGGTTGGCCCTGGTGGGGCAAAAAAAAAAAAAAAAAAAAAAAAAGGAAATTCCACTATGACAAGAATTAGCTCACTATTTATAAAAAAAAAAAAATCCCAACCCAAATCCATTTTTAGATTCGCACATTATCTTTAGGAATCCACATTCCATGCTCATCCCTAAATAAAATATTTTCAATGTGCAACTTACAATTTAATCTAAAAATATTTCTGAATGTAGGATTATAAATGAATTAATTTGAGATATTGGATGCGAAAAATATTTTCAATGTGCAACTTACAATTTAATCTAAAAAATAAAAAAAAAATAGTCCCACCCAAAATTAGAAGGATGAGCACTACATGCTCTTATAATCATGGAATTTGAACCCCATCTCCGGTGCCTTTCCCAGCCGCAAACTCACCTCCAGTCCTCCCTCTCTCCATCCTCTTCCTGGTTGTAGTCAGTCGTTGCATCCACCGGCGTGTCTTGTTTCTTCCCCACTTTCCTTCCTCAGCTTGCAAAGTGGCGACGCATAATTGTGTGGGATTCGCACAGCTCTAGACCTCCCTCTGTTCTTGGTTTTTTCGACGCTTGGACCTAAAAGCTCGGATTTGTTTTTCCCTCCATTCCCTACCGGCGCTGGTTTTGGTGTCAGCAGAGGTGGGTTGGGTTGGGGAGCTGCTTCAATGGTGGTGGGTCTCCAAGCAAGATAGAGATGATGGAGTAGTGCCATGAGCTTCTTAGATCTAAGAGTGTTCAATAGAAAAAGAGAATGGTTGATTCTTCTTTTCCATATTATTCATAGTGTATGAATTTTCTGCTACAACCTGTAAAATTAGCAGTTTCTTAATGTGCATTTTAAACTTATTAGCTTCTTCTTGTTCAATGGTTTCTTGCATTATTGCTGCTGCTGCTGCACTCATGATGAACAAGGATTTTCACTTATGACTTGATTCCTTTCCGTCTTCTTCAATTGATGATTCTTGTTTTGATTTGTCCTTTTTATTTTGATTTCTATGTTTGTTGATGTGTTCTACGAAGATTTTATTTTGATTTCTCCAGTAACGTGGTTGATAAGTTTTTCTTTCTCCTCCATTGTCATAGCAGAGCCAGCTTCTATGTCAGCCGTTTTCATCAAACTAATGGAAAATAGTCAACGTGTCTCAGATTAACGATAGTCGTATTTTCCCCCATTTTAAAAGTTTAAGGGTAATTTTGCATGTCGAACAAGTATAAAGAGCTGGGTGTACTTTGGTAAAAACTCATGGTATTTTTATACCTGAACCCTAGAAAATATAATTAATGTTTTTTCTTATTTATTGATGAGTTTTTACACAGGCTTGTAGACTGTAGAGTTCTAAATAATGCGCTAGATTATGTTAATCCTTTGTAAAATTGTTTGATAATATTTTTCATCCTTCAAAATTTATTAACAAATTTAAATTAATTTTCCTTTTGTTCTGCAACTATATATATATATATATATATATATTTGGTTGCTTTGTTTTATATAAGCCTCCTTTATGCCATTTAACTATCACACTATTAGTTTGATAAGAAAAGAATGTTGATATTAAGATTTTGTTAGTTTATAAAACATTAAGATATATTGACATATTAAGTTTAATTTTTAGAAATGGAAAAAGCCATAACTGAGGAACATATAGGTTTTTTTTTTTTCTTCCCCCTCAATTTTTAATCCGGTATCTATGTGTTTTACTCTCCTAATTAAATTTATTAATTTTACTTTGTAGCACAATTAGCTTCTATACACGGGCTAACAATGCTACCAAAGCAAAATTACAAAGGTTAACGATGTTAAAAGAGTAAAATCAAAAGATCTAATGAGGAGAAAAATGTAGTGGTACCAAATATGATTGGTACAAAAATCATTTGAGGCCAATGATGTTTGAGTTAGAAGATTAGCACGATATTAAAACATAAAAGTATCAAATTAATAGTAACAATGATTGGTAAAAAAAAAAATCATTTGAGACCATTGGTGTTACAGTTGAATATTTGAAAAAAATATTTCATAAAACTAAGACGCAATAGAGAATAATAAAGCCTTAATATAGTAGATGCGGTTATTTACATGGATCACATGATGCCATTTTATTCTATCAACAACGAAATCTTTGGAAAGATTATTTACCAAAATCTCGCTCAATAATTTGATTGAGTGTTCACTTTAGTCTTTCTTTATCTTTTTCTAAATGGCTCCATACTATTTGATTGACCATCTTCACTATACATCCAATAACATTCTTTAAATATGTCAAACCACTTCAAAATGTTTACTGTAAACTTTATACTTAATTATATGACTACATATCCATCTCAGGATAGGATTCTGGTGTCAACTACCCTAAGACATCAAATTGAATTGAAATGTTGCATAAAGCTTTAGAAAAAAAAGACAAATATTCTATAAAGCGTTTTTGGTTTTTTTAAATATATAATTTTCACTCTGTAATAGCTTACTATATAAAATGCAAGAACCGAAGCCACAAATATCACTTGTCCTCAGCGGTGTTGTGTTTCGTTTCCAATCTCTGGGTCGCCAGTTCGAACCCTGCCCTAGCCTTTTTGTCTCAGTTCATCTTCCTCATTTCTACTACCATGGAAGGAGATCAATCATCTCCTTCTCGCAGAAAGGTATAATTTCCTTTTCGAATTCGGACAATTCTCTATCATTTCATCAAACAAGATCCGATTTCGATTCTCAGTGATTCCGATTTCCTCCGCAGGTAAAGTTCGCTCCAAGAGCTCCACCTACCAGGAAGCCTAAACCAAAGACGCCGAAATCGTAAATTCCATCGGAATTCTCTCTGAATTTCCACCGTTTCTCTTCCAAATCTGTACGAATTGTTTTTCTCTGATTACTGTTATTGTTGATGCAGTGAAGCTGGAGAAGAAGACGATGGAGAATCAGCTCAGGCTCGATCTCTGTTACGACACATGAGCGTAAGTCTTCTTCTTCTTCGCTGTTCTTTGATTCTGTTTTGGTTCTTTCAATTATGAGTTTCAAGATCAGGACTCATGAGTTGAATCATGTCAATATTACGCACTCTTCGTGCTTATTTTGTTGATCTCCTTGTTTATTGAAGTCGATAAGACTGTTTTTAACTTTGTGTTTTGGTCTGTAAGAAAATTAGAAAACAAACTATCAGAATTTGCGTATCTAGCTGGCTTATTAAATTATTATGCATATTTGGCCCCAAAAAAAAAAAAAAAAAAAAAAAAAAAAAAAAAAAAAATTCGGGGAAAAAATGAATCACTCGTATTGGGCCATTGGTACATTTTGAAATTAAAAAGGTGGGAGCGCGTGACATAGAAAACATTTGTGTCTGTGGCACTGGCATCACACTATTCACTTTTTTCTATTTTTTTCCCCTTTGGAAATATCTTATGAATCTTTCTGTCAATTTCGAATTTTTTTAGGGAGAAAGGCATAGGAGTATGAAAATTTGAAAATATGATTCCATATGACTTAATTTACATAATTCTTTAAGGGTTATTCTGTAATTAAGTTTTTCTGTGAAATTACCTAAACAATCACCGTTAGTGAAAATAGGTTCATTGTCTTAAATGCTCCGGTTATTTAGAAAGTTAAAATTAGTTGTTCAAATGTTGTTGTTATTGATAACTCAATAACAAGTTTCACTAAATAAAGGTGATTAGGTAATTTCACTTAATAACAAATATTAGGGCCTGTTTGGTTGATTAGAAATAAATCAGCTTATTTTACAACCTGTCCCCCCTTTCTTTCGTTGGAGATTGGGAGTGTGAGCTTAATTTTGAACCGCTGCAACAACTCTGTTTAACAAACATGCTTATGGGTTCTATGCTTGTTCTTATTGCTGATATAATATTAATATATTTTCAATCTGGAATTGCAGGAGAACCTCGCAAGACGCAATCGTCAAGTTGAAACAAAATGTAACGATCATATCTATACTCTATCTTTGTTTGCCACATGATATTTGCAAAACATATTCTTACATTAGTGACCCTAGGTTGAGCATAATCTTGCATCCCAGCTGTTGAATATGAAGTTTTACTTTATTTTTTTGATTATCTCAAATTTCATACAGAAAATTGGCATGTATACAAATCTCTGCATCTTTTCCTCTGTTGTCAATGTCTGTCATGGTTTCTTACTTTCTTGCCCAGAAGTCAATCTCACCATCAAGTTTCTTAATTTGTAGCGCAATTGAGAAACACAGAAATGGAACAAAATAAAAAAAAAACATTAGAAATAGCCGAAAAACAATATTTAGACTGTAAATAAGTTAGTTATGTGCTGGTGACTGCAAAAGAAAAAAATAATGGGCACTGGGCAAGATATTCTTTCATTTGGAATGTAGAAATTTACCCGGTTCTCATACATTAAAATTTTGGAGTAGAATGTGTCTGGACATTTGTGTTGCGTATGTTTTATTTAGCAATATTGACTTCTCAATAGACAGTGTAAATTTATCCTATTCATATAGCTGACACAATGAGTTAAACAAATGGAGTCTATGATTCAATTTCAGGTGGGATTTGAAGAAGTACTAACTGATTACTATATAATCTTGTTCTTGTCTCTATCTAGCTGTATCATAATTGGGCGACATATCAAATCTCCCCATTTGAGTGTGCAGGTTCCCTTTAAACCAGTGGTTCTATACCACCTTCTCCAGTGATATTTGGTGACAATTATATTTTTGTGCCTTTTGGAGTAAAATGGTTAATGAAGCGTTTGAAACAGTTTCAATGGTGAAATTTAAGGAATTTAATGAAGCGTTTGAAACATTTTTGTGCCTTTTGTATGTTTCAGAAAGTAAATTCTGATATATCTCTGCATCGTACATGTTATCTCATGTCAGTTGCATGGCATTATGAGTGATAAATGTTTTAGAAGTTCCTGAAAATTAAATAGAGGTGAAGATAACTCACAGTCTATTTATGGTCTGACAACAGTAAAAATGCCTCAATAACTCTTTTTCCCTTTTAAATCTTCCCTTCCATTTATATTGAGGAATTGAATAGTCTTGGTCTTGGGTGAGAAGCACAAATCTTGAAGACTAAGAAGAATCCTTGAGTTGCTTTCTGAATATGTGACCAGTTTACAGTTTATAAATATAAATTGACTTTACCTTCGTCATTGTTGATTTTTTGACTAATTTGACTAGCTCATTATGTTTTCTGTTAGCAAATGTGCAAGTTGCATTTGGTCCCGGTGCTAGTTCACCGCCACCCCTACGGACATATGGTAATAGTAAGGGCATGCATAGACGTGAAAGCAGCAGTACATCATCGAAAGTTTCTGGTAGTGGGGAAGATGCTTTAACATTGCCTTCAGCTGCTGTGGAGAATCAGAGTGATGTTTGTATGGTAGATGCTACTAATGCTGTCATCGGTGCCTCGGCTAGGAAAACGAAAAAAGAATACAAGGAACCATGGGTGAGTACTTGTCATTACTCATCTTTTCTTATCCTATCGGCATCTTCCTCAAAAGGCCAGGGCTAAGCAATTTTTTTATTTTTTATTTAATTTCAATTAAACTACAGGATTATCAATCTTATTATCCTACTACATTGCCTCTGAGGAAGCCTTATTCTGGGGACCCAGGTATGCTTTAATCAAATTCAACAAAGGATCCATCAACAGAATTCGATTTCATGAATGAGACTTGATGGAACAGATGATTGGCTAATGAGTTCCCAAGAACATGAAATAATTATATCAGCAAAACCCATTTTAAAGTTTTTCCTTGACTGATGAACTATTGATCTTCAGTGGCATTTCTGATGAATTTATTGAGCTTTGTAACGTTGAATTCCATTTACCTGTTAGAAATTCTTGATGAGGAAGAATTTGGGGAAGCTGCTACTAATACAGAGTATGACGAGGACGCTGTTAATAATGCTGCAGAACTTGGTCTCTTGGTTAGTAATCACAATAAAACATGTTAACATAAATTCAAAACTTGTTTTTTTGGGCAGTGCATTTGACACAAAATTTCAACAGGATGAGGAGGAAAAAGGATGCTTTTGTTTCAATTCCCTGCTCTGCCATTGGTTAAGCAGTCGGCTAGCGTGAAAGGGAAGGAGAAAGTAGGTACATCGTCAGAAGCTTCCATAAAGGGCCGCAATCTGGAAGATTTGTCAGGGGGCTATATGGGCAAAATGCTAGTATACAAGAGTGGAGCAGTTAAATTGAAGCTTGGAGAGAACTTGTTTGATGTGAGTTTCATAACTTGGCTTTGAAATTTAGATGTGGCATGATCATGGCTAGTAACAAAGAAGCTAAGAACTGAGTTGATCAAGTAAAAAATAAAGTATAAATTTATCCGAGTTGAATGTGGTGCTAAAATCAGCAGTAAACTTCTCAACAATTCTTGTCATGGAACAAATATTAATCAAATCTATTGCTGAGTTATGAAAATTGAAGTTTTGTTCTCTTACATGGATTATGTAGACATACACTACAAGAATTGACTTATTGTGTTATTATAAACATGATTGGTTCTTCATTTACAATCTCTCAGCTTCATGCATCAAAGCTACTTTAATAGATATATGCTACTTTGAAGATTCTTATAATGGAAGTTTAAAGTCATGTTACAACATTTAGTTAGGGAGCCTAGTCTCACATGCTGCAACCTCAAGATCATTTTCTTCTGCTTCAATGCTGATAAAACAAACTCATTAGTTGCCAGTTGGTACTATGTATGATGTTTTAGTAACATTATCTTGCTTGATAATCTTTTTCAAATTAGATTCTTTACATTCATACATTTGTAAAATGAAAAATGTAAACAAATATAGTTGTGTATGGCTTATATCTTACCATATCATACATATACTTTTAACTCTGTCAACATCCAAGTTAAAACCATTTTGCTTACCACTTGGGTCTTGAAAATTTAATCTTTCAATAAATTCCTTCCTTTCCCATTCGATCCCCATCCAAACATACACTTAGATTTGGATCACCCACAGTGCCTTATTTTGTGCAGTGCTGTCTGGCAGTTGTATAAGTAACATGTTTATGTTTTTTCATTTATAATATACTTCCTCCGGTCTTAATTATAGGAACACTTTTATACAATTTGCACTACAAAAATGTTCTTATAATTGGGACCGGAGGTAGTATGTATGTGTGTGTGTGTCTGTCTGTCTGTGTCTTTGTGTGTGTGTGTGCACGCGCGCGTGTGTGTGCGCACGCGCGGTCATTTGAGAGGCACGCAAAAGTAGGCACTACAAGGGATCTAAATCCTACTACTGTTATTAACTTCCTCGATAAGTAACTTCCATAACTGAATCTGGGGATACTGTCTGCTTTATTTACTTTGCAGGTGTCCGTGGGTTCAGATTGTGTGTGCGCTCAAGATGTGGTGGCAATGGACATTGCAGGAAAAAACTGCTGTGTTCTTGGGGAACTTAACAAAAGGGCTGTTGTAACTCCTGATGACCTTGATTGAGTAAGTAGAATCAAATATTGACCTGATTGCATTGGACAATGAAAATCATAATCTAGTTAGTATGTGAATACTGGATAGGGTATTATTTTGGGGGGAATGTGTATGTATGTACGTACGTGTCTAGAAATGCTAATTCTGTTGATTCAGTTGCATGTTGAACTGCTTTAGGTGCTTCCAATTCTTGACTCTGTTTTTGTTACTGGCAAAACTCTCCTCCATGCAAAGAAGAATCAATTCCCATTTCACTATTTTGCTTTGATGAGAGATTTCTATGTGATTAAGCATAAGATTCCGAAATCAAGTTTGTAGAGATATGAAAGCATTCGAATTAAAAATTAATGTTAAAAGGATAATAAAGACAATAGATTTGTCTTTAATATATTGTACTAGGGCTAAATGATATGTAAACCACAAACTTGAGATGCTTTATCCAAAATATTAAATTTGGATAAAATTCATTCCCATAATTTTAATTTACAATTTTATTGATCTAATCAAATTGGGAAATTGATATTCTATATTCTTATATGTAATGTTAAAAATTATATCACAAGAAGTATTAAAAAAAAAATTGACTCTGGCCTCAGGGCCATTTGATCAAATTATGATTTTGATCCTTACAATTTCAAATTCTTGGTTTTGGTCCCTTTTAGAAAGATTTGGTTTGAGTTTAACAGTTAATCTCTATACTTTTTAACGAGTTTATCCTTAGACATCGATAATCTAGTCCTTAAAAAATTAGAGGGATAAAAACTAATAATTTGAAATTATAGGAACCGAAATCAAAATTTGATCAAAATGTAATGATATAATAATTGATATCAAGCCTATGTTTTTTTTACTCGACTATAAATAAAAGTTATATTCAAAGTTTATACAACACATTAATATTTATATTTTCTAAAAAAATATTAGTACAGTTGTATAAACTTTGAATTTAACCCTTATTTTTGAAAGAGCCTTAAAATCTTTTGGCAGACTAGCCCAATCTCACATTTGCCTTAATCTACTGGTTGGACTAAATCAAAACCAAGCTATTAGTCTCATCCTAAATATAGAAACTAGATAATTATTTTACGTATATTATGAAAATTAGTTATTTATAATAAATGTGTTGATTTCCCTAAAATACTCAATTTAATCATTACCTACATTAATGAAATCTCTCTAATATATGCAGTATGGTTGGTTTAAAAATTTAATAGATTTAGAAGAGAAAACATATTGAGGTATTGTATTTAAAACAAAAGAAAACTTTTTAATTAGCTCTTACGTAAGAGGGAACGTGTAAGGATTAAGGAACCTGAAGATAATATTATTTCATTCTTAAGTAATATTTTAACAATTTATTGTAGACTTCTAATAAATAAAAGTTGGTGGCTTAGTGGCAGTGAGGTTACCCCAATCCTACTTGTGTTAAAGGGGTATTTTATTTTGCCTTACCATTGTGAAATTTCCATTATTCCCTTATGTACATAATATTTTTAAAGAAAATTCATAATTTAAAATTATGTGAAGGCCTTAAATAATTAAAGATTTTTGGAGAATGATTATTTGAGGATTGGTATGAATTAATGGAAAAGTTACTCCTCAAGAAATGGAATTTTTTAAAGCTCACATGCTTATTATTGGGCCTAGGAAAAAAATATTAGTTTTCCAAGTTGATGCAAAATTTTTTGGGAGCCACCGGTGGAAATTGGCTTGAGTGGAAGGAGTTCGGTTTGCTTAAATAAGAGGTATTGGTTTCGAGCCCTTGTGAATGCAAAAAACTTCCCTGGGAGAGGTTCCCACTTCGGCGCCTGACAGAATCTCGGAGTGGTTGCACACTTTGCCATCATTTATTTAGCAAGATTTTTTTTTTTGGGAGCCATATTGCACCCAATTATGAAGGAAAAATCTCATTTAGATACCATATAAATGTTTAAAACCCCAAAATGTTTGTTAATATTTGGAAAGAACACGGAGGTGATTGGGAGGAATTTGAGATTTTGAAATTTAAGTGTCTTTGCTAAAATACCCCTCATATAATATAAAATCACACTCCTCTCTCTCTCTCTCTCTCTCTTCACTCTTCCTCTTCTCATGGTGGCTCTCTTTCTCTCACCTCTCCCTCTCTTCATCTCTTCCTCTTCCCAATCTGAGCATTATTCTTTTCGCCGAAGCTCCTCAAAGAACAAAATCAAATCCCTAAACAAAGGTTTGACAAAAATCGTAAATAATTTTGACAAAATCGATAAGTTCTACATTGTTTACGGTGAAGTCTGCGTTTCCGACGAGCTCATCAATTTTCCAGCAAGCTTAAACAAATGAGGTCGTGAACCAGGTAAAGCTTCTTCTTCTCTTCATTGTTATTTTCTTCTTCTCCATTCAAGTTTGTTCTTTCTCTTCACTTTCACTATCACAAACCAAGAAAACAATTTCTAGCGAAGTTCTGTAGTTTTGGGCGAGCTCATGAGTTTTTTGGCAAGCTTGTGAAGTCTCAAGTGAGCTTTTCCAGTTTTACTAAAAGGGTAATGGTTTTGATAAAATCTGTAAGTACTAATAATATGTGTAAATAATTGACAAAGAGTTTTAGGTTGTGATCAATTGAGTAATAAAATTGACTAAAATAGTAATAGTTTTGAAAAAAATCAGTAAGTACAGACAACATGTGTAAAAGGATTGGTTAATGAGATTCACTAAAATAGTAACAATTTTCACAAAGTCTATGATGGTTTTGACAAAATCGGTAAGTACGGATATTATGTGTAAAATGATTGACTAAGAGTTTTGGATTGTGACCAATTGAGTAATGGTTTTTTTTTTTTTTTTTTTTTTTTAAAACCGAAGACATAATGGTAAATTCATTAACATTTTAAAAATCTCAATTTGATACCTATGACATTTATGTCATTTTCAAATGCTAATAGACCTTTTGGGGTTTTAAAATTTTAGATAGTATTTAAATGAGATTTTCTCAATAATAAATGCATGAAAAATTAGTATATTAAAGGAAAGAGTTTTTGGAAGAGTCATACCAATTCAATTGGTTTTTAAACGACCCAAAGAATTAATTATAAAAATTTATTCCAATTATGTAAAAAACGCCCAAAATTCCGAGCATAAGGGAAAAAACAGTTTTTTTTTTTTTTTTTTTTTTTTAAATTTAAAAAATGAAGCCCAAGCCCATTTGTAGAGATGGAGGGCGTGGCCGAAGTATAGGAATTGAAGGAGCATAATCATACTTTGGGCAAAAAAAGAAAAAAAGAAAAAAGGAGCATAATCAGCATATTACTCAATTGAACTGACCCAAATTAAAATGGAAGTGCTAGATATTTGTGGAATAAAAAATATTAATATTAATTATGAGTAGTAATCATACTTTAAACAATCATCATCTCGCCACGATGTGTAGATGAGGAAGTGCCTTGCTGATCGGTTCGGGAACCTCTGAGTTTTTTGTTGAAGAAGCTTCTTCACCGTTCTTCATTACGGCGGCACGGACTTGCATTTCCTCATCTCTTGGGTTTTGGTTCTTCTTTCTCCTTGTTGCTATTCATCGGCCGTCGCTATGAGAGTGCCGCAACTAAAACTTTTTATCTTTTTTTTTTGGATTAATGGTGACAGGACTGACTTTGTTTTTGTTTTTGTTTTTTTAATATGATTTTTACAAACTTTAGATTAGATAAAAGTTAAATAGTAAATGTGATTTATATTTAGATTGATGGTGGCAAGTGTTTTTCCCCCTCAAACTGAATTTTGTTTGAATGATTATTTGAAAAATAAGTTTAGATGAAAAATTACTGAAAAAAACATGAGTTTCTATTATATGTATATAATTTGATAATTAAAATATTATTAAATTTTTTTAAATACTCAGAAACACTTAATTAGAGATTTTTTAATAGATAAAAATGTATATAAATTGCAAATAACAAGAATCTTAATTTTTTTTAATTAAACAATATTATATTGCTAAAATTAGAATTAATTTTTTTACCAACATTTTTTTTTGCCAGGAAATATTTTTTAGCAACTTAAAGTTTCACAATATATATCTTTTTTTTTATAAAAAAAATATATCTCTTGCCTTTTTTCACCTACTGAACTCCTTAGTTATAATAAGACAAAGGAACCATAAAAACAAAAAATAAGACAAAGGGGTGGGGACGTGATGGAGTTGGAGGAGGGTAGAGGACGCATGATATGTGGCTTTTTTTTTTTTTTTTTTTTTTTTTTTTTGCTAAAAAAAAAAAAAAAAAAAGTTTAGGTGGGTTCGACGGGTTCATCGTAAAGACGGCTACAGCGCTTTTGAGAGCTTATAAAGATGCTTCACGAGATCGCTTTACTAAAGGAGCTCCACACAAATGGCAGAGAGAATTGAACCCTCGTCCTTTTGAGACTTGCGCTTACCATCTCTGCGCTTAACTCTCATTGGCGATATGTGGCTTTTATGCAGAAGCAAAATATCACTATCGCTTTCCCAAACAGTACTCAACTTCCACTATGCTTTTTTCAGTTCGATTGTTTAAGGCCTCCACCGCATTCTCAAGCAGGCCCTAAATGATTGGGCATTGTATTTTCACATGGAATTTAATGGAATAAATGATCCTGAAAAGAAACTGAATAAGAAGAAAAGATTTTGTCAGACAAGGAAAGGAATTCGATGTTTACTTTGATTGCAAATTCAAGAAACTATATGATATGTAAAAGTTGATATTTCATAGTTTTTGTATTCTTATTATTATTTAAATTATTTTCATATATCCATTAAGGCATTGTTGTTTTATGCACGATCATTTTTTTTAAATGTATATGAGAGGAACTAGACACAGAGTGCTGAATTTGTTACTTACCTTAGTAAACTATATGTCTGTGCCTGCTATTTGTAACATCCTCATTTTTAATGTGCATTAATGTGAAGTTATTTGTATGTATGAATTTTTATGAAGTCATGTGTAATAAATTTGGCCAAAAAGGAATGAGAAAAAGTTGCATGGGTATTTTTAGGAAATAAGAAAAAAAAATTGAAGCAAGGTTAAAATTATAATTTCCATAAAATTGTGCCATATGTCTTATAATTATTTAGGATTTATGGGCACATGAACATGGGTTATAAGTTAACAAAGTGGGCTAAAATCATCCTAAAAGAGGCTTAAATTTTTGGCCCAAACTATGAGGAAAAAAAAAGAAAGAAAAGAAAATGGCCAACACATCTTAACTACATAGTTGGATTCTAACATGATGGCATCTTGGTAAATAGTGGGCTAGTTGGAGGTCAATGTTTTCTTCCTTAACCCAAACGAATTGGACCCTTTTTAATTGACATTAAATCACTCATTTTCCCACTCAAGCTTCAGCCAACACGCAGAGACAAGGGAAGGAGGAAGAGTGGAAAAATTCTAAGAGAAAGGGAGAAGTAAAAACTCAAGGATTCAATAGGTAAGCTTTAGGTAACCTCTTCCATCTCTTCTAAGCTTCTTTTTGCAACTCTTATTGATCCAAAAATCTGTCTTCTTATGGTGTTCATGAAGGGGGGCTGAAAATTTTGGGTAAACAAGGAAGAAGAAATTACAAGAACATCAAAGGTTAGTAATTCTACCTCCTTATGGAGTATTTGAGTTAGTGAATTAATTTATGGTGGTATTCCCTTGCATTCTTGAAATTGTGGAAACCCTAAATTTATGGGGAGTTGCTGCCCAATTTCTTAAATGGGGTTAGAGTATGATTAAGGGTTCAAACAACAAATTAGGAATGATTGTAGATAAGATTACGGTATTAGAATGAAAATTTGACATTTTGTTGGTTAGACAATAATTTCGTCCAGCTGGATATACTAGTGTTTTGGAAATGGATTTTGGTGTTTTTAGTGGTTTTAAAGTCTTTAAAATGAGATTTTGTATGAGGTTAAACTTGGATCATAATTTTGGAAGCATAAATGGAAGTCGGAATTTATTAGGGTGCTGTTTCTGGAAATTTCCTGTGGAGTCAGTCACCTTCTTCACGAAATTTGACCTAGTAAATGGACTTGAAAAATTATTATATTTTACAGGAAGAAAATAGACGTCTCAATGATTAATTTGGTATATAATTTGTATTTTTATGAATTTTTTGCTAAGAGATATAAATGTTTCAAAATAGCACCTGAAAACAGGGCATTATTTCGGACAGCAGGGGTATTTTGGGCTATGGATGAACTTTCGACTTGGTCTGGCCTAAATGAGTATTTTTGGTTGAAAATAGACATATTAAAGATCATTTGGGATTTGAAATCAATCCAAAAGGAGTTTTCTAGATTTAATTATGAATTTTTGAAGTTGGGCTTCTATTTCAGAAAAATTTCAGACTTAGGACGAAAATTAAGAATATATGGCCCAAATTAAATTCCTTAATAAGAAAAGGAATTTAGTAAATATGGACACATTGATTGGGTTTATTTTAATTTACCAAAGAAAAATATTTATTGAGGAGGATTTGATTTTATTTATATTTTGTAATTTTAGGGCTAATTGTGATATTGTGTAGGAAAATTATTTATAGTAGTGGTCGACTACCGCGGTAGTAACCTTAATCTTCATATACTCGTGTGACTTGTGTATGTATGTTTTACCTTGAAATTGCATACATTTAGTTATCATTTATTTCCTAGCGCTATGGAACCGGAACATCTTTGTGTGCATTAAGGGCTTTGGCGTCTCTTGTGCCAAGTGGTTTGTCTTGTGTGCTATTAGGAGCACTGCGATCCTCTATGTGTGCTATTAGGACTGCTAGTTCCGTTGGTGGCTGTGTGCCTTGATACTGAATGTCATGTGGTATTTGTTTATTTATGGTTTTTCTTACATGCATTGTTATACATTTTATATAAAATTAACGGTTATTCGGGATTCAATTTTGAATCCCAGCCCATTTAAGCCCTCGCGATTCATCGAGACCGGCGAGAGACAGAGGTAAGGCTCGGAGTAGTGTGGAGGTGGATGTTGGTGGTTGTTATCTTTGGGTATTTATTTTGATTACCGGATGACTTGTATTATGTTATTCGGCGGTCGGCCTATTATCCGGATGATCGTATATTTTGATCCCTCCGGGGAAGAATTTATCCTTCCGTATTTTTATCAGTATATTTTCATCCAAACCGGTGTGTGCTCTGCTGCTTATACTCTTGATGTGTGTCATAAATTAACCGAGGAAATATAAGCTAAAAATTAAATGAAAGTAAAGAACCACACTACCCGCCACCCAAAAAGGCGAGGCCGGTAGGTGTGTAACACTATTCGTAACCTTCGGATTGTGCTTTGTAACATCTCAAATTCAACACCCAAAACTTAGCCATAATATTTGAAATACCTCCAATAGGGATGATTAATATCCAAATCATTAAATTGCATAACTATTTCAAATAAACTTCATAATACAAAGTCAAAATAAATTTCCAAAATATTTCAGAGTTAAATATAATGCAGAAGTCTTAGGGTCATAACAAATAAAAGTAACATAACATAAGCTACGGGAGTACAAAAGAGCCTTCAAAGCTTACTCCATAAGTGCCTTCCCTTGCTCCCTAATGGAATATTCACCTGAAAAATGTTAATATAGGATGAGATTTCACGTCTCAATAACTGTTAGTTCTGTATGTATTTTGATGATAACTGACCATTGTAGACAAAATGAGATTTATGATTCTTGCTAAAATGATTTTAACTTGTTCAAACTTGGATCATATAAGTCTGTCATATTTGCTGTTAGATTGAACTCGAGCCAAGCCTTGTGTGACTTGAGCCTAAATGTATTATAGACTCGAGTTACACATATTTGACTCGAGTTATGATAAAAGCTCGAGCCAATGCCTATTGACTTTAGTCAAGCCTTGCGAACTTAAAGTTTTTTTCAAAATTCAAGGTTAAATGACTCGAGTTAGTGATATGTGACTCGAGCCCTGGATTTGACCGTTATATTCAAATGTATTTTGATAACTCAAGCCAACACTTAAATGACTCGAATTAGAAGAATTTTTTCAAACCATTTTCAAAAAGCCTCTTGATAACCTTTTGTGAAAATGGTTCTTGACTTGAGCCAGCCTTATATGACTCGAGTTTAGACCCGAACCCGAGCTGCTCTTGCGACTCGAGTTAAAGTTTCACCAAGTCTTCTTCTATGTTCTTCAAAGTTAATTTTTCGAATAAGAACTCGAATTTGGGATATATGACTCGAGTGTAGCCCTAAACTCGAGCTAAGATTTAGTGACTCGAGGGAGTGTCTTTCAGAGATTTGATTTATCTTTTACAAACTTATTCTTGACTCGAGCCAGTAGCATTTAACTTGAGTTCATATGTCTATTTGCAAATCATTGTCTCCGAACTTCTTAAATCTCAAGTATGATTTATCTACTTCATATCATCTCTCATTATTATTCCTAACTATGTTTGATTAGTTTGTTAATGAGTTTCAGATGATTTTGATATGGATTGATACCAAATTGCAATAAAGCAATTATGTGTCAGAAGCATTTAATGCTTATAGTAAATAGAGCCAACAAATAGAATGAAACCTCCTAGCAGACGAAATCATTCCTTCGAGGTATACTTATTTCGGCAAATACACTGAGTCAACTTCTGTGTACAAGTACATTGATGGCGAACACATTAATGAAGCAACATTCGATTGTACCAAAATAATACATTATGCCTAACCAAAGTTTGAAGTGTCACAACGCCTATATTCAAAGCTCTTCTCAACGGCATTAATGGAAGACGGTATAAAAGTTCATCTCATTCAATTCTGTTAACCATCGAAACTCTACGCAATCAATTCGACATTATTTGAACTTACTGTTTCATTCACTTCATTTAATATCTTCGGATATTTTCTGCATTTCAGTGATTATCTTTTATTTACTCATGAGGAGTTAAACACTTATTTGATTTCTTGTTTATCTATTAATTCTTAAGGTTGTGGAACCTTGAGTGTGGGTGTATAATTACAACTTGTAAGGGGGAGTGAATCCTAGTGTGATAGGATCATCTTGAGTATGAAGAGTGTAATTGTATTTATGATTAAGAGTTAGTGAAAATTCCAAAGTGTTTGGGGACTGGATGTAGGTCGAGGAGTTAGACCAAACTAGTATAAATTCTCTGTATTCATTCTCTCTGTCTCTATCTTTGTTTTATTGTTCGTCTTAACCTTCTGAAAAAGTTTTTCAAAATCCCCTATTCAACCCCCTTTGAGTGATATTTTCTCTTCATTTGGTATCAAAACTAGTATTCTCTATTGGGCTTAACATCCCAAGAAATATCATGGAAGGAATATTGCCTGATGGTGCCTCAATCAATGGCCACCTGGGTTCAGTGGTGAACATTACTCATTCTGGAAAGCAAAGTTTAGAATATTTGTGTTAGCTAGTGAACATGGTTTATGGCACATTTTCGAAGATGGGGATTACATTCCTACAAGAGTAGAAGGCAGAATTAATGTTCCCAAGGTTGAAGATGAGTTTGACGAGAACGAAAGAAGGAAAATAACTCTCAACAAAGAAAGCTCCGAGCACTCTTAGTCAAAAGGAGTATTTTTGCCTATGTAATCTATCGAGTGCAAAGGAAATGTGGAAAGCTTTGGAAATTGCCTATGAAGGAACATTTGGCATAAAGGAAAATCGGATTAACACGCTAACAATCGAGTACGATCTTCTTCGATGAAGACTGAAGAATCTATCGTAGAATTTCAACTTCGTTTTACTCATCTAATCAATCAACTATCGGCTTTGGGTAAAACATATGAGCAAGGCCCTCAAGTCAGAAAAATTCTTAATGTTTTGACAAAAGATTGGGAAGCCAAAGTGATAGCAATCAATAAATGTACTCGTTTAGTAGAAGAGTCAATTCATGTTGTGTTTTGTGAATCCAAGTCCAAGAACCTTCGGATGATGATGAAGATCCTATATATAAAAATTAATTATTTTTAAAAATTACTCCTACCTCTATCGAAAACTCAAAAACGTTTTTGAAAGTGATCCTAAAAAATCTTGTGGAAATTTCGATCAATCTCAACCCGAAGCTTGGAAGTTCATTAGAAATCATCCTTTGGACCAAGTAATTGGAGATGTGAATCAAGGTGTAAGGACAAGAAAAAGTACCTTGAATGAGGTCACATTTTCTGCCTTTATATATGAGATTGAGCCCTCTAAGATTGATGAAGCCCTTTTAAGGAATGATTGGGTTATCGCAATGCAAGAGGAATTACATCAATTTGATAGAAATCAAGTTTAGGACTTGGTACCTAGGCTAAAGACCATCTGGTCATTGGCACTAAATGGGTATTCAAGAACAAACATGATGAATCCACAATTATAGTCCGTAACAAGGCTAGATTGGTTGCCAAAGGCTATAATCAAGAAGAAGGTATTGATTATGAGGAAATGTATGCTCCAGTGGCTAAATTGGAAGCTATACCAGTACTCTTAGCCTTTGCGTGTATCAAGGGATTTAAACTCTATCAAATGGATATTAAGAGTGCTTTTCTAAATGGTTTCATTTAGGAGGAAGTTCATGTTGAGCAACCTCCTGGCTTTGAAAATGATCATCATCCAGATCATGTTTACCGTCTCAAGAAAGCCTTATATGGCTTTAAGCAAGCTCCTAGAGCTTGGTATGAATGGTTAAACAAGCTTCTTCTTGATCAAGGTTTTGTTAAAGGAAACGCAAACACAACCCTCTTCATAAAGAGTAATAAACGTAATGAGATTTTAATTGTACAAATCTATGTGGATGACATAATATTCGGTGCTACTAATGATACTAAGTGTAAGGAATTATCCAAAAAAATGCGGGGTGAATTTGAGATGTCCATGATGGGATAGCTAAACTACTTCCTCAGTCTGCAAATCAAACAACGCAAGAATGAGATTTTCATATCTCAAACGAAGTATCTCCCTAATTTGCTCAAGAAGTTTGGGATGGAACATTGCAATGGAGCTGACACTCCAATGAGCTCAATTACCTCTTTGGATACCGATGAAGAAGGCAAGGACTTCAACATAACCAAGTATAGAGGAATGATCGGGTCATTGCTATACTTGACTGCAAGTAGACCTGACATTCAATTTAGTATGGGTATGTGCGCAAGATTCCACACTTGCTCCAAAGGAATCACATGCTGAGCATGTGAAGAGAATTTTTTGATATCTTGCCGACACAAAGGAGCTTGGACTATGGTTCCCAAAAGGCCAATCAAAATATTTGGTAGCATATTCAGACTCGGATCATCTGGCTACAAGACCGATAGAAAGAGTACAAGTGGCTAATGCCAATTTCTTGGTGGCTCACTCGTTTCCTGTTTTAGCAAGAAACAGACCACGATTTCTATTTTATTGACTGAGCTGAATATATCGCTAGCTCAAGTTGTTATGCTCAAGTTCTGTGGCTCAAACAACAACTTTATGACTTGGGAATCAACCTAAAGGAGATCCCAATCTTATGTGAGAACACTAGCTCAATAAGCTTGGCAAAGAATCCAGTTCAACATACTTGGACAAAGCATATTGATGTTAGACATTACTTCATAAGAGATCATATTCAGAAGAAGGATGTCAAGATGATGTTCATCCCAACTCATCTGCAACTTGTTGATATCTTCACCAAACCATTAGCCAAAGAGCAATTTGCGTTTATTAGAAGAGAATTGGGAATGGTAAATCCCAATGAGTTGTAAGAAACCTCTACTTAATGTTAATTATTTTTTTTGATGATCAATAGATACTAACTTAAGCTTCTCGGAGTGGTTAGTCATTGTCTTTTTAGGACCTCTACTCTACTTTGTTGATATCGCAGATGTTATCTGATGAAAATGGTCAAAACTCAAGCCAAGGAAAGTCCAAACTCAAGCCTAGCCAAGTCAGAGAGCAAAGGACTTTAAAGAAGGGCATTTGACCTGAGCCATGGAGTATCAACCTTGAGTCAAGGCAAGGCTAAGAGTTAGACATCTTGAGAAGGTTTTTTGACTTGAATCATGAGTTTCACACTTGAGCCAAGTCAAGCCGAGCAACCAGATGAAGAGAAAAATTGGCGAGCAAACTCGAAGTCTTCAAATGTAAACTCAAGTTTAAGGACAAACTTGAGTCATTAAGTGGTAACTCGAGTCTAGAGGATTCCAGTACAATCTTACCTGAACTCGAGCCAATTCTTCATAACTCGAGAAGGTAACTTGAGTCATTAATTTGAAACTCGAGTTTAGCGCTTTATATATATATATATATATATTATATTTGCGCGAACCCTAACTCGAGCCTTAACCTTCCATGCCTTCCAAATCATCTTCCAAAACCTCTGCCAAGACCAAGGGTTCAGATTTGGACAATGAGGCGGCTCAATCTTCGTCTCTTCCGCCATTGGAACGTCCTAAATGATCGAAGATTCCTAGAAATAGGTATCAACTGAAAGTGTCATTTGAAGAACCTGTGCCCAAAAGATCGAAGAAGCTAGTGGTCGAAAAACCACCTGAGGTTCCCAAGAAGAAACCAATTGACCCAGAGGCAGCCAAACGTAAAGATAAGGAAGAAGTAGTCGAAACACCGAAGAAATCAAAGAAAAAGTCTATTCCTTCGTCTGAAGTTCGAGCTACTCCTCAGAGCAAACCCTCTTCTTCTCAAGCCAATCTTCTGCTTCTAAGGTTCCAGAGCAACCTAGCTCTCAGGTACCTTTCCAAATTTCGGCTATTCAAGCCATTTATCATGCTCCTATTTCAAAGCCTCCTCTAGATTTTGCTTGTGGTCCTATTATGTTCTCTGCCGAAGATGGCAAGAGATATAGAGAAGACTATGCACTTAGGGACTTTTGCCCTATTGTGTATCGTGATTTGGATAAACTAAGGCAAGATTGCAATCTCGATCTTTTACCTTGGTTTAGGCCTTATGCAAATTTTCTATCTATTCATGCTTCTTTCAGTCCAACTCTTGTTAGGACTTTCTATTTCAATATGTCTATCCATAATCTTTTAGATAAGCATGATCAAATTGTTGAGGAGAGGATAATTACTTAGGGTTAAGGTGCATTTTTACCAACAAACTATTATAGGAAGAGCATCTGGCACAAATATTTATTAGTGGTATCTTAAATACCAAAAAACAATTAACATGTGGTAAAAAACACAATGCCGTTAGTTTTTTTCTCACGGACGTTTAGCTCACGAGATTTGCTGATGTGGTGAAGATGAAATGCTCAGAAAAAATTGACCTTAGTTTTGCTCAGAGCTTCGAGGAAGACAGAAGCCAAGGCCAGACCATCAAACACGCCGAGAAAATGAAAACGCGATCTCGAAGAAAAGCAAAGAGAGACGAGAGCGAGAAAAACAAAGAACGGCGAAACTCATCGAGGCTCAATCGACGTCATGGGTATGTTTTCTCCCAGATCGTGTTTTCTCCTAGATCGTGTTTTCGCCCAGATCGCGTTTTCTCCCAGATCGCGTTTTCGTTTTCTCGAGAAATCAAAACTCCAAAGTACCCAACACTTCTAGTTTTAATGGGTATGTTTTGTACCGGGAAGAGGATGCTTTGTGTGGTGGTTACTTTTCGATTTGTGTTTTCTTGATTCTTAAAAGAAAAAGGGGGCTCGAAGAGTAATTTGTCTTTGATTTTTTGCGAAAGGAAATGAAGGTTTCAAATTTTGAAATCTTGGAAAACGTAGAAACTTCTTTGACTTGTATTCTGAATGTTGTTTTTAATCATTAACAATGGTTTCTTGAGAAACGCTTGAGTAATTCTCTTTTTTTCTTCTAACGGCATGTGAACTGGAACGATGTCGCTTTATTGTAATTTTGGTTCTGAAAAATGTGTTTTGACCTTTAAGATTCATTTTTCTTCGATTTCTGCAGTTTTTCCCCCATTATTCTGATACTCTGGTTTGGTTTCATAGGCGTGAAGTTTTTTGGTTCCTCTTCTTTATGTTGCTTGAAGATGACGATTTTAAATGTTCTATGTTTATTTCCAAATCAAGAAAACACAGTCCAATCTCCTCTGCGCTAAAGAAAACTTCCTTTCTTAGCATAAACATAGAAAAAACTGAACAACCTCTATTTCACTATTTAGTCATTGTGCCGAAAGAAGTCATATCGGGACATCCGTTAAAAAATAACTAACGGTATTGTGTATTTTAGCACCTTTTAATTGTTTTTTGGTATTTAAGGTACCATTAATTAATATTTGTGCCAGATGCTCTTTCTGTAATAGTTTGTTGGCAAAAATGCACCTTAACCCTAATTACTTATGTAAGAGGCAAAAGAATTGTTATTACTGCCAATTACATCAATTATTTGCTGTTGATTGCAAATCCTCCTCCTCCTCCTGAATTTCATTATGACAATTAGGAGATTTTTAAAATCCTTCGACCAGATGAACCATTAAGTGGACCAGTAGGGATACTTAATTTTACTCCTGTTGTCATGCCCCCAATGCATAGAGCCTTGTGGTATATTGTCAGTTCTCTATATGTTTTGATCATAACTGATAATTGTAAACTCAAATTGAAGTTTTGTCTTTGGTAAGTTGAAAAACTTACTGTCAAAGACAAACTCAAGTTTTGGATGTAAAACTCGAGTTTGGACTTGACGGAGAGTAGCTCAATTTTCATGAACTAAGCAAAACTCCAGTTTGCATAGGCAAACCCGAGTTTGTGAGATACGAAAGCACTTCAAGTTTTTCACAATAAGACAAACTCGAGTTTTAGTTTGTAAACTCCAGTTTGCACCAAACAGAGACTCTTCAATATTTTCTAAAAGCTACAAAACTCCAGTTTGCATAGGCAAACTCGAGTTTTGGTCATACAGAGAGCTTCCAATATTTTGAGCAAAAGGAACCCCAATTTTGATATATAAACTCCAGTTTACTCTTAGCCAAATGTTTTCCAACGTTTTTCAAATTTTAAGAAAACTCAAGTTTGTGTTAACAAACTCTAGTTTTCACTTGGTCGAAGCTTTATGAGTTTTCCTCACTTTGAGGAAACTCGAGGTTATAATAGTAAACTCTAGTTTTGATTTGACAGTTTTCAAGTTTTCCAAGATCTTAAGAAAACTCGAGTTTAGTTTTGCAAACTTGAGTTTGTATCAAGCCGAGAGCTTTGCTCTATTTTGTGATTTTGAAAACTCTAGTTTAGAGCTTTTGGACTTAAACATGTTTTTTTCATTATAAAAGTCTAAAACTCGAGTTAGTCACTAATGAACTCGAGTTTTGATCATATTCAAAATATGCTTCAAAGATCAAATCGCGACGTTCTTCTCGGAAGAAGTAAACTCGAATTTAGGTTGTAAACTTCGCTTTAGGCTTCTAAAGGAAAATTGCAAACTCCAGTTTGGTTGAACAAACTCGAGTTTGTGTCGCCTGCCCATTGAAAATCAAATTGCACGGATTTGCAAAATCTTTATGTTTGATCTTAATACTTCTTATCATCACTCATTATTGTTCCTAACCATGTTTAATTAGTTTGTTAGTGAGTGTCGATGGTTTAACGAATATTAAATGAAGATTTAACTTAAAGCGAAAGTGACGTCGGCGCATTTATTACAAAGTCCAGAAATCTTGCATTCTTTTGGACAATCATTCTCTACACATTGCAAAGGGATTAATGTTTCCTTTCCCTATCAAGTAGTTGCTCTTCCAACGGATTTAATTCAAGGGAAGCCAACCATAAATCTCTGTGCACTTGGATTAACAGAAGATTAGAGAGAGAAAAGACCAACTTGTTCCTAACAGCTAGACCAATGTTCCCAACGGTTACATTGATCAATCCAACGGTCATTTAATGTTTTCTTCATATACATAGAGTTGTCTTCAAGTCTTCTCAACAACCAATTTGCGAAAACGAAAAGCATTCAAGTTTACCACTACTCTTTCAGTTTTCTACTAGTAAAGTATCTTTTAATACATTTGTAGTTTAGTGATTATCTTATCTACTCTTAGAGAGAGTTTCATTTATTGAAATCATTTATTGTAAGAACCTCAAGTCGTGGGACTTGGAGATTGGGTATATCAGTTTACAACTTGTAAGGGAAAGTGTATCTGATGAGCACAAATTAGGCCATGTTTTCCCCGTGTTAAATGACGAGAATTGAATAGTGAATATGAGCTTAACTGTTAAACCAAGGCAAAAAGACATTAATTCATTATAACGAGGAACATGAGGATATTTCACACGAATCCTCAACATGCGCTAGGAAAAGAACAAGTTATGAGGAATTATGAGAAGATCGTATGACAAAGTTGATACTATGCTATAGCATCCGGACAGCTTATCGGAATGCAATACAAGGCATCTTTGAAGCTATAGCAAAGTAAAGGACGCGATGCTATGCGACATATGTTCTAATCTTTTGTCAAGTTGCTTCAGGAAATAGAGCGAAGGTTGAGAAAAGACAGGTAGACTGCTGCCGTAACAGAATAGAAGATGCAGAGGATTGAAACTAAAAGATTTGAAGAATCCTGTAGGATCAGCAGAATCAATCTACTACGATCGAAAGATACGATGGATCTCGACAGATTAGGAAAGGCCCAGCTCCTGGAACTTACGCTGCAAGAAAAGCCTTATTATATAAGGAAACAACAAGCTAACCCTAAGTAGGTCGAGTCATTGAGAATCTAATCCAAATTCACATTCGGCCAGACTCGAAAGAAGAGAGAGAGAGAATTCACAAGGCACAAGAACTCCAAGAGAACCCAGCATCCTTCCTGCAGTAAGGCGGAGAGAAGAAGACGTGGAGTGGTGACGTGACATGGCTTCTTCCACGCCGTCGGAACTTCGTCGAGCTTTCTGTTTCTTTTATTTTAATCTTTTGATCATGGGTCATTTTGTTGTTATCTATTTTGCGTTTCCCTCGTCAGTCATGAACTAAATTTCCTATGGCTGAGCAAGGATGATTTCTTAAGTTTGGAATGAACCCAGTTGCTATTTCTTAATTCAATAAATTCAGTTTGCTTATCAGTGATTTAATTCCCTTGTCGATTAGCGGAAGCTAAGGGCGGGATTTGTGGCCTCGGCTTACTGGCAAGGAGTCGAGGTTAGACCTCTAAGAAACAGTGAGTGCTAGGCAGGCTGGTGCAAGGCTTGACCTATTATTGTAGGCTTCAGGAATGGGTCTACCGCTCACAACCAATACACCCTGTTTTGTAATGTTGATCTAACTAGAAAATTACCATAAGCATATGGAAGGAGTAAAGTTAGCATTAGAAGTATCAGACGCGGAAGCTTCGATAGACTATAGTGGTGGGTTAACTGAATAGCGGTGCAGTTAGTAGCTATGTTGTAGCATTGCGGAAGCTGTGTAGTATAGATGCTATAGCAATGTGCAAAGCAACTGGGGGATTGATATGCTTAAGAATGATTCCAAGCTCAGCCTAATTGCATACTGATATCTTCTTACGACTATGATACTCTGTTTACTTTTGTTTGTTATTTAGCATAACCACAAAAACCTCTCAAACCAATCATATTTATTTTTTGTTTCGCACAACTATCATAGCATTTGAGAATCACTTCCTGGTATCTTAGTCTCTGTGAGACGATACTCTACTTACACTTTATTACTTGTTTGACTAGTTCCTTGCCATTAAGGAAATCGAGCAACAGTATCTTAGTGAGAGGATAACTTTCGAGTGCAGAGTGTGTAACTGATTCTGTAAGTTAGTGAAAATCCCAGAGTGTCTGGGGACTGGACGTAGGTCAAGTGTTGTGACCGAACCGGTATAAATTTGCTGTGTCTTACTATTCTTTCATCTCCTCTGTTCTGTTCTGTTTTGTTATCAAGTTTCAAAGCACTTTGAAAAGAATTTTTTAAAATCCCCAATTCACCCCCCTCTTGGTGATTTGCTCTAGTTTCATATATCTACTCAAGGAACTTAGTATAAAAGGGGAAGAATTTCATTCATTTCACTTAAAGGGACTACTCCCTTTTTGCTTCCTTTGTGGCTAAGGTTCCTCATAACCTTGGTCATTGGATCTTCAATGAAATGAAGAAATTCTGTCTTCATTCAAAGAGAAACTCTACCATCCCTTTTCCAAATTTCGTTTCTACCATCATTTTCATGAAAAGGTCTGGTATCTTGAGAAGAATGAACCTCCTCTGAAACCTCAGATGGTTGGCAAACATCATTTGAATTTAACGAGAATTTCCTTTGACGAGGGATCTGATCAATCAAAAGCCCTATCTAGGTGTTGGTCGATTTCCTTGATTTCCTTAAACGAGAGAAGATATCAGTAAGAGATTAGGCTGGACTCAGAATCATCCTTAAGTGCATCAATCCCCCAGTTGCTCTACCCAATGCTATAGCATCTATCTTTTCTGACTTCCGCAATTGCTACAGCATAGCTACCAATTACAAAGCTATTTGGTTAACCCACCTCTATTATCTACCGAAGCTTCCGCGTTCGATACATATGATACTAACTATACTCCTTCCATAATCCTATGGCAACTTTCTAGTCAGACCTGCTTTACGCTCAGGGTGTTATGGTTATGAGAGGTAGATCCATTCCTGAAGCCTACAATAATAGGTCAAGCCGTGCACGGGCTGCCTAGCAAACACTGTTTCTTAGAGGTCTAACCCCAACTCCTTGCCAGTAAGCTGAAGCCACAAATCTAGCCCTTAACTTCCGTTAACTGACTAGTAATTGAAACACCGATACGCAAACCAAATTTATTGAATTAAGAACTTGCAACTTGGGTTCATTCAACACTTAAAGACTCATCCTCGTCTAGCCATATAAAGTTTAGTTCATGACCGACGAGGGGGCACACAAAATGATACTAACGAGAATGACCCATGATCGAGGAAACAAAGATAAAAAGAAAGGAAAATAGAAAGCTTGATGGAATTTCCGACGGCGTGGTCGAGGTCCTGTCACGTCACCACTCCACGTCTTCTTCGTTCCATCATACTGAAGGGAAGGGTGCTGGGTCGTCCTGGAAGTCTCATGCTCTTTTGAAATCTCTCACTCTTCTCTTGAGTCTGCCGAAAGTTAGAATCTTGTTCTAGGGCTCTCCGACTCTCTTAGGGTTGGCTCTGTTGTTTCCTTTTATAATCAGGCTTTTCTTGAGGCGTAAGTTATAGCGAGCTGGGCCTTTCCTAATCCGTCGGGATCTATCATATCTCTTGATCTGAGTAGATTGCTTCTGTTGATTCTGTGGGATTCTTCAAATCTTTTAGTTCCGATCCCCCGCATCTTCTATTCCGTTACATCAGCAACCTATCTATCAATATCGCCCTTTATTTTATTCCTGAAATCATCTGGGTAAAAAGTCAAAAAATATGCCGCATAGCATTGCATCCTCTACTTTGCTATAGCATTCGGGATGCCTTGTATTGTACTTCGAATCGTTGTCAGAATGCTATAGCATCGTATCCGCTCTGCTATACAATTTCCCTTAAAAACAAAGTAAATTGTTCCATTCTTAGCACATGCAAATGATTCCTACTCTTTAGTCCCTATATCATGAATGTATGCCTTTTTGCTTAGATTATCTGCGAGCTAAGTTTGCATTTAACATTCAATTCAGTCAATAAGTATAGGAAAACATGGTACGATTTGTGCTCATCACTAGGTCAAGAGCTTCTAAATCTAGAGCTCAAGAGGCACACTCTGAACCTGCTGCTCAAGAATAGTCTTCTCAGCCTCAACTTTTTACTCTTGGAGCTACAATCAGACTATAGTGGAGAAGGCTGTTTCTGAATGTGTTGGACCTCTTCAAGTTGCTATGATAGCTTAGTATCATTATCTGAGAAGTTGGAATCTGAGATTGGGAAGTTGGTAAATGAAGTCACCAAGGGTCATGAAGAAATCAAAGAAGAAGTTGGAAATTCGAGTGAGCATATTGAAGATCACGGTGCAAGCCTAACCAACATTTACAACACCTTGTCAACCTTGAGTAACAAAGTGGATCGCTGGTTGAAGTCTCGATCCTCTGGTGCCCCTGGACTTGGTATTCCTATTCCTTCAACCTTTCCTCCTTCTTCACCTACTCTTGCTGGCCCTAGCTTCAGCATACCCAAGTCAGAACCTTTACCTTTTACTTCTTCACCCATGCCTTCCTCACCTACTTTCACTTTCACCTCTCCAATCATCTCTACTACCCCAGTTGTTGCTTCTACTCCAGCAACTTTTCTTGTTCCTCTCTGTCACACTTCCACTGTTAGACTCTCACCTGTTTCTCATGACTCACCTCAATCCACACCTTTGGTTGATCCTCAACCTAAGGTTCCTACCTCGGCTTCACCACCTGCTACTTTCTCTCGCCGTTGTGGTCCCCCTACTTATTTAAAACTCCTTCATTTGAGTGATGACAAAGGGGGAGAAAGGCAAAAGAAAAAGAAGTAAAGAGCATTTGTTTGCATTTATTGAGAATTTATTATTGTAATTTCTTGCTATGTCTCTTTGCTATATCTTTGTTTTTTGATATACTTAAACTTTGTTGTACTTGGCAATAATATATTTCTTTTTGAATGAAATGCATTAGCTCGGTGTTTTTGATTTCATTTCTTTCATTGCTCAAATCACTTGAAAATCTGTCAAATGTTTACAAGTGTTGTCATCATCACAAAGGGGAGAATGTTAGTTCTCTATGTGTTTTGATGATAACTGACCATTGTAAACAAAATGAGATTTATGATATAGGATAAAATGATTTTAACTCATTCAAACTTGGATCATATCGATCACATATTTGTCGTCGATTGAACTCGAGTCAAGCCTTGTTCGAGTTACACATATCTTACTTGAGTTATGGTAAGAACTCGAGCTAATGCCTAGTGACTCCAGTTAAGCCTTGCGAACTTAAAGTCTTTTCAAAATTAAAGGTTAAATGACTCGAGTTAGTGATCTGTGACTCGAGCCCTGGATTTGACTGTTATATTCAAATGTATTTTGATAACTTGAGCCAACACTTAATGACTTGAGTTAGAAGAGAAGTTTTTCAAACCATTTTCGAAAAGCCTCTCGATAACCTTTTGTGAAAATGGTTCTTGACTTGAGCTAGCCTTATATGACTCGAGTTTAGACCTGAACTTGAGCCAAAATCCTACGACTCGAGTTAAAGTTTCACTAAGTCTTTTTCTATGTTCTTTAAAGTTAATTTTTCGAATAAGAAGAACTCGAGTCTGGGATGTATGACTCGAGTGTAGCCCTAAACTCGAGCTAAGCTTTAGTGACTCGAGACAATGTCTTTCAGAGACTTGACTTATCTTTTACAAACTTATTCTTGACTTGAACCAGTAGCATTTAACTCGAGTTCATATGTCCATTTGCAAATCATCGTCTTGGAACTTCTTAAATCTCTAAGTATGATTTATCTACTTCATATCATCTCTCTTTATTATTCTTAACTATGTTTAATCAGTTTATTAAATGAGTTTTAGATGATTTTGATATGGATTAACACCAAATTGCAATAAAGCAATTATGTGTCAGAAGCATTTAATGCTCGCATTAAACAGAGCCAACAAATAGAATGAAACCTCGCAGCAGACAAAATCATTCCTTCAAGGTATACTTATTTTGAAAAATACTCTGAGTCAACTTCTATGCACAAGTACGTTGACGGAAAACGCATTAATAAAGCAACATTCGACTGTACCAACAGAATACATCTGTGCTTAATGGAAGTTCAAGTGTCACAATGACTATATTTAAAGCTCTACTCAACAACATTAATGGAAGATGGTATAAAAGTTCATCTCATTCAATTCTGCTAACCACCGAAACTCTACGCAATCAATTCGACATTATTTGAACTTACTGTTTCATTCGCTTCATTTAATATCTTCGGATATTTTCTGTACTTCAGTGATTATCTTTTATCTACTCGTGAGGAGTTAAACACTTATTTGATTTATTGTTTATCTATTAAATCTCAAGGTTGTAGAACCTTGAGTGCGGGTGTACAATTACAACTTGTAAGGGGGAGTGAGTCCTAGTGTGATAGGATCATCTCGAGTACAAAGTGTGTAATTGTATTTGTGATTAATAGTTAGTGAAAATCCTAGAGTGTTTGGCGACTGGACGTAGGTCGAGGAGTTAAACCGAACAAGTATAAATTCTCTATGTTCATTCTCTGTCTCTATCTTTGCTTTATTTTTCATCTTAACCTTTTGAAAAAGTTTTTCGAAATCCCCTATTCACCCCCTCTAGGTGTTATTCTCTCTTTAGTAACTACTGAAAGTTTCTACCGCACACAAGCAAATCACATATGACAAAAAGTAGGAGCTGATTACATATATATATATATATATCAAAAGGTCGGGAGGGCCCGAAAGGACAGAAGGGGACGGTGGAGAGATGGGTGTGAGAGAGAAGTAGAGAGGGAAGAACTCTTAAAACATAAGCATAAAATTAAAATATGCAGAAAGTAAAGAAGAACAAGAAGAAACTGAAGTGGAACGTTTATTCAGAACATAAGCAGAAAGCTTAAAACTTACAAAGAAAGAAGAAAGCTTAAAACACACACAGACAGAGGGAGAGGGAGAGGAGAGTAGGACTCGAGAATGGGGCTATTAGGTCCTGCCTCAACCAAATGGGAAGAGGACCTTATATAGGCATTTTCGAAGTCATTGTTTGAATAGTAACCGGTTGGTGACCGGCACTATTTGACACTATTTAAACAGTAACATGCTACAGTGATCTGCCGACGCTACAGTGGTCTGCCGACAAACAGTAACTTGCTACAGTGTGCTACAGTGTTCGGCGCAATAGTGAACCGACACCTCAGCGTTTACTACAGTGCTCTACAGTGAAAATTATTACAGTGCAGAGTACATGTTTACACAGTCTTATACATGAAAGCAAAAGTGTTTTGTGCATACAACAGTGCTTTCGTCAAAAACTGTAAGTTTAATCTTCACTCAAATCAATGATAAAATCTTCATCATCGTCTTGAGCTTCTTCTTCTTCTGGGACTTCTGAGGTCGAGGAAGAAGGGGCTTGTTTACTAGTTGACGGTTCATCCTCTTGAAGTTGTTTGAGCATGAATCGTAATTGTTGGATATACTCCTCCTTGTTGGAAACCGATGCAAGCTTACATTGGGCTTGAGCCTTCGATTTAGAATCGGCTTTCTTCGATTTACGAGAGGAATTTAGGGTTTCTTTTGAACCATAAATCCACTGCTCTGGAGTCTATCCTTGTTTGATCAAATCTTGCCCACCACCGAACAAAGGGAATCCTCTGAAGCATGGGTAAAGCTGAAGAATTCCTGTTAGTATGGGAAAATCTGTACTGCCAAGAGAATATCCAGGAGACAGATAATTTTGAAAAGTAATGAAGATCAATTGGAAAAGGATCCTCATCAAGTTTAAATTTATTTTGAAAATGACTCAATGCTTTACTGACAGTAGGAGGAAGAATCTCTGAGATAGGTCCAAAGAAATCCCACCATTGCCTAAACCATTGAGGGAAGGTATACTTGGTTTGTTGTTTGAAATAAATAAACCAAGTATGTTTAAAAATCTTATTCTTTCCCAAAAGACATTATACCAGGCATCGCATAATCCCGATAATTATATCCTTTAGGATCAAAATCAAGTGTCCCAAACATTTGGGGTTTGTTTAAATTTGGTCCCCATTCCTTAGGAGTGAGAACGTTTAAAATCTGGAGTGTAGAATGAGTCTTTAGAGTTGCATCTCTATCATCCATATGCCTTGTTAGGATAATGGATTTAGAGTGAACTAGTATTAACTCATAGTACTCTCTAGTTTTTCTCAAATCGATGGGCCTATAATGAAATCCGAGAAGGGAATATCTTTAAGGCCACTTGGTTTGGTGTTTGGAGGAAAAATTCGGGCTTCAATCCGAATGATATCTTTCACCTTATCTGGTTTAGGGATATAAGGAGTATCACTCGGATTAGCAACTGGATAGTCACTAATGATTTGGAAACCCGAGAAGGTCGTTTTGCGAGTGCTGTGAAGAGGATGGCACTATGGTTAAGGCTAATGCCTGTTATCTGATTTAGCTAATAATTCTCCCCATGTGTTTGTAGGAAGTTTCTTAGCATAAGAATCAACAGTCATTTGACCGGGTTTAATGGAGGTGAGTCTTTGGGTTGAAGACTCTTTTTTGGGTTTCTGGGTAGAAGACCCGATTCTTTGTTTGTATTGCCATTGAGCCTTGTGTTTGAGGCTTGTTTGGCTTGTTGTTCTGTGAACTGTTGTGACTCATTTGTTGCCACAATTGTTTAATAATCTCTTGGAGGGCTTCCTCTTCCGAGATTGGCCTTTGAGCATCTTGAGAAAGATTATCTTCGATGCAATTTTGTTTACCTTTATCATTCGGTTATCACCAGGTTTCTTTTTTCTCGGGCATGTTTGTGGAGTTTCTCTCAATACTACCTACCCCGTAAAAGCTCACGGGTAAGGAAATTTGGAAATCCCATTTACAAGTCCAAAAATATTTAAAAAAGAATTTGAAATCTTAACATGCTCAAAACAGATGCAAAATTTCATGTTTAAATGTAAAATTCCAAAATTGGATGTTTAATCAAAAAGAAATAGGAAGACTAAGGCAAAGAATGTCCTTAATCGTTTGTTTACGAGACTCAACAAACTCGGGAAAACATGTTCATCGAGATAGTTAACCTGGGAGGGAAAAGGTGAGGATTTAATTCCCGTAACCTTATGGTTTGAGAGAAAGGAAATAAAATCAATTTTCCCAAATGTAGTTTTGAAATACCATCATAGTCGCTTATGTATGGAAATAAAAGTTGTGCAAAAGGTGCTCCAAGCACAATTGGTGTTCCCATGACTTTCATGAGACCGAATGGAGTCCTTACTTGCAAACCTTCATTTTGAATAATGACGTTTGATAGTTTATGTCGAACGATATCATGGATTTGTTAATACCACTATATCGTTCGGTTGTTTTTTCAAAATACTTTGGAGGAATCAAGCTTTCTTGAATACAATTTGCTTGAGCTCCTCAGTATCAAATAACACAGATTGTTCTATAACAAACTCATTATTGATAATGATTTTTGCTTGTATATAAAACTTCTGTGGAAAGATTTTTGAAAACATGTTTAAAAATGGTTCAGGAAGAAAATCTCCTTGACCATCTGGGTGCTGAAAATCTTGAATATTTAGATTTTCTAAATCCAGATTATCACGGTTGTTTTCTAAAACCAGATCATTATCCTCAATGGGAGGAGTTTGAAGTGAGATTAAAAATTCTTGAATTTGCTGTAAAGCAGACTCATGTGAATCTCGACTATGTTTAAGAAGACGGACCTCAGCCTTGAGGTTATTAACCTCAATATGAAGATCCTGAGTGGTTGTTGGCTTAACAGATTGTTTAAATCTTTCCAAAGTGTTGGTCAGATCAAATCTGTTGTGGATAGCCAAAGGTTGAGAAGATGAATGTGATGGAGAAGGTTGGTTTAGAATATCTCTGAGTTTGGATAGATATTCACCTTTATCACAATCAGGAAGTTTATGAATGACATCAAAGAGCAGATCTTGCTCTTTTGTGATGACGTTTATGAAAGAAGAATTATCAGAAGATGAATCACAATCATCATATTGAAGTTGATTCAAATCTTCAGAAGAACTATGTTCATCTTCAGATTCTGAAGTTCTTTCAAGAAGAAGATTGTTGATTTGTTCTTGGACAGATTCTTCAAGTTTAAGCTGTCTGATTTTTCCAACAAGTTTGCAATCTCTTGCATAGTGTCCAAGTTTACCACAGTTGTAGCAAACTGGTTTGTCACTTTTCGGAAAATCAAGTTTTGGTTTGGATTTGAACTCATCCTTGAGTCTCCTAGGAGGAGTTCTTGGTTTGTACCTTTGGTAAGGACGTTTATAGTTCTCATACCGGGATTGCCTATCTTTGTGATAAGACTTTCGATATGATGGAGGGTGTTTACTGGTTTTGGGCTTGGATCGTTTGCAAGCAGGAAAACCGAATTGTTCACAGAAAGAACCAAGTTCTTTCTTGTTTAAAGATTTCTCTTTCGAGAGTTGATCTTGGATTTTGTCATCTTGACAAATCTTTAATGCGATTTTCTGGACATGAGAAACTAATTCCCCATATGTCAAGTGTTCATAAGGAATGATCCCATTACTCTTTGTTTCGAAGTTTTTCTCTAACTTTATCACCAAATGACTTTGGTAATCCAGCTAGGAATTTTTCTTTCCAAAATGGTTGTTGGGCATCATCTCTTGTGTACACTCTAGTCAAGAATGTATCTCTATACCAACGGAAATCGGACAGAGTTTTGCACTTAAGATTTGAAAGAAGTTCTGCTGTGCGATCTTTCCACAAGGAAGGATCACCAACAAAATGTTTAATAATGGTGAAGATCAGAGTATTGACTGAATCTGGGATTGGTTCACCATTGTGGAGGATAGGTGTACCATCAGGTTCAATCATAACAGATGAATAGATCTTCTTTTTATCATCCTGTGAAAGATAGCGATCCCACCAATTCTTTAGTTGTCCAGTAAAGCCGGCAACAAAGAGATTGGTTATGCTTTCATCAGAGTAGTCCATGCCAGTTTGGTAAGCAGTGCTTGCCATGGTCATGTGTTGAAGAGTTTGAAGGATTTGGGTTTCATTTTGACCATCTATGTTCCACTCATAAACATGGTCATGATTGAAAGATTTATAAGTATGGCGTTCTTCAACTAAGACATCCGGGGAGTGGCCCTAGGATAATATAGTTTTGTGGGTTTACGCCAATTCTGTTGGTTTATCTGAAATGACTTTGAAGACTCTGCTTCAGAAGTCTGGGATTTGATTTCAAGATTCATCACCTCTTTTGTGGAGGATACTGAAGCTTGAGGGGTGTCAGGAACAACTGTTTGTTGTAACTGAACAGTTTCAGGAAGAGTTGATCGCTGAAGGGCAGATCGCTGTTGTTGCTGCTTTTGCTCAATCCTTTTGATCAAAGCAGCTTTGGTTTTGTTAACCCTCTCCGATCTGATCCTTGGGTCAAGTCGAAAAGGTTCAAAGAAAGGCTTTTCTTTAGTGGAACCAGTCTGTGTTTGGAGAGGTTCTTTAGAAGAGCTGGGTGCTACCGTGGTTTGGGTAACATGGGTTTGAGTGACATGATCTCCAAGAATTTGAAGATACTGATTTGTGTAGTTGTTTTGCTCCATAAGATTCTTGATATCCTTTGGAGTAACATCTCCTTCAACTTCCCTAGTTTTGAAAGGAGAAGCAACAACTGGCTTTTTGGGGGAACTAATCCGAGGAATGTAAAAAGACCGAGGTGGAGGAACCTCTGAAGAAGTTGTTTGTCCTTCAGTAGTCGTCCATTCTTTCTTTAATACATTTGTTTGAAATGGATAATCTATTTTCTGGGTATAAGCATATAGCTCAAACCAATCAAAAAATGGAGTATTCACTTCATGCTTTTCAAGGAAACTGTAGAACTGTTCTTGGATAAACTTTCGTTTTAATCCTTGGAACTTTTCTAAAAACCAGCTTTCTTTGCAAAGTGTTTTTCTCGAGAATAGAATTCTCTTTGCAAACCTTGTTTATCAATAGAGAATTGTTTTTCTAAAACATACATGCCTAGGGGTGGTGCCCCTGAGCCTGTATCATGAGGTTCTTCTAGATCTGTATAGTCTGCAGGAGGCTCTATAGATCTAGTATCATCCTCAGTTTGATAATTTGCCTAAGAAACATTTCCCTCGTTTGTAATTCCTTGGATTGGGGTATTACTGGGTAAGGGATTTGGAGTTTCTGTTGGTGGCGGTGGAAGGTGAATGACCGAAGGAGGGGTTTGTTCGGAAGAACAAGAGTGTCTCGGTAATTCGAGTTTACAGAGATCCAGTCTATAATCTCCATATCTTGAAGACATAGATCTAGGAATGGAAGAAGTAGAACTTCTAGGTCTGTCAAAAGCCATTCTAACAGATCCAGTTTGAGTTTGTGAAATTCTACTAATTTGAGGAGGAGGTCGTGGGATAGCTTGTACAGCTTTCTCCATAACCCATTCTTCTGGAAGAGTGACCTCATTCCAGCTGATAGTTTGTGGAACTGTGATGTTTGTGTTCGAATGATCGGTAAGAAAAACAACAATGTAGTTGTCCGTTGTTAGGAACTTGCCTAGCTTTCGAAGTCAAGAGTTTGAGACCTTATACTCGTATCCTATACATTAGGGTAACGGTATAGATCCAGGCTTCATATTGAAACCATGAAGTTTAAGGTTGAGTTTCAAGACATCCATAATACGTTTGTCATCTAAAGCAACCGTTTGATTTGGATAACAAAAACTGAAATAGACGGGACCATTATGGAGTCCGAACTCGGCTGCTGCCAACAGAGAATCTGCAAAATCGTAATGTCTTGCATCTCTGAGACAGACAAGTCCAGAAGCGTTTAAGCCAGCACGAACAAGTGGTTTAAGAGCAACTTGTACACAACCAATGTGTAAAAAGTTGTATACTTGTTTATGTTTAAGGATGGAGTTTGAAGAAAGAAGAAAGAATTCCTCTTTTTCTCGGTTGACGAGAGATGGATTCTTCAACCGTCTTGATTATGTAATCAGACTTTGAGAACCATCGTTTACTGGGTAGGAAAACATCCCTGCTGTCAACTGGAGGAAGAGTCCAATCGTCAACAGTTTGGTTTATATCTTTGAACTGAATTTCTTCATCAAAGATGTTGTTTGTTGAGGAGTGAGTATCCTCATTGTTTAAGGTAGAAGATGGATGAGATGAGGAGGCGGAGAAGGAAGACCGACGAGAAAAGGAACGGAGAATGGAAGACATGATAAGAATGCAGAAAGATAAATGCAAATGCAGAAAATGCAGTAATTTAAAGAAAATACTGGAAAATAAAGTGCTGAAAGTAAGAACTCAAAAACTGAAATTCAAAAGATCATAAAACAAGAAGAGATTATCAGATGTATTTCTCCCTGTTTTGATATCATCACCGTCAGGTTACCATAGGGGTATATTGATTAAAGATTTACTGGACAATTACCTTACAGGAGAGTATTGCCAAATATTAGTATGATTCACACATCTGGTGTATGGGGATTACTCGCATGCTAAACAGCATATAATTCTATGCATGGTCCTTAATTTATGAATTCTGCTCACTGTACTCTAGACAGTATAAATTCTATGCAACTAGTTCGGCTCACAGGGCAAGAACCCTCCGATCTCCCTGCCTCTCCTTGGGCCTTACGGGCTCTTCTGATCGTAAGCGATTCGCAAGATCCCAATCCCCAAACTATTTACACATACGTTGGTGCGAGAAATCATAAATCAAGCATCATACATATACTGCGAGGCGGTTAAGTAAAACCTCGCCATCGAGCCAAGCCAACCATAGATGTAAATCATAAACTAAGATAGCAAAGAATACATCCCGAGAGGGTAACCTCCCGATCCAGATCTAATCAATACATCTCTACTTCCCCTTCTGGCTCTGATACCAAAAGGTCGGGAGGTTACCAAACCACGGTAGCTCCCAGCTCTTCTAAAGAACCTATCCAAACACAGACCGGTTCTACCAAAGAAAAGCCTTTCTTTGAACCTTTTCGACTTGATCCAAGGATCGATTGGAAATGGTTAACAAAACCAAAGCCGCTTTGATCAAAAGAATTGAGCAAAAGCGAACAACAAAGATCTGCTCTTCAAACAGCTCTTCCTAAAACAGTTCAGTTACAACAAACAATTGTTCCTGACACCCCTCAAGCTTCAGTATCCTCCACAAAAGAGGTGATGAACCTTGAAATCAAAAATCAAACTTCAGAGAAACTAGTTGATTCATTCCCTAATGAACCATCTCTCCTTAATGTCATTAATAGGGAAGTTGCTCCTATTAGTAATGTTAATCAGTCTCTGAATTCCAAACCCCTGTCTTTCAATCCCACAAACTTGAATACACTCCAATATGAGATTAATAATCTCAAAAGGGAGATTCAAACCCTTAAACTTGACCAAAAGACTTCTGAGTCTTCTGGGTCTGGAATCTTCCAGACTTGTAAAGTCTCACCACCCTCCTCGTCTGAAGAAGATAATGATCTGGTTTTAGAAGATAAACAGATTGATGATATATATCAATTATGCCTCAACATCATTTCAAGAATCATGATACGAAGTTTTATATACAAGCAAAAATCATTATCAATGATGAACTTGTTATAGAACAATGCTCTTTTTGACACGGGTCTCAAGCCAACCGTTTTCTTGAAGGACTTATTCCTACCAAGTATTTTGAAAAAACAAATGCGAGATTTAGTGCTGTTAATAAGTCTCCTGTATCTGTTCAGTACAAAATCTCAAATGTGGTAATTGAGAATAGAGGTTTGCAAATCAAAACTCCATTTGTTTTGGTAAAAGATATGGGAACCCAAATTATTCTTGGAGCCCCTTTTGCACAACTTTTATTCCCTTATGTCACCGATGTTAATGGAATTTCAAAACAAATCTTGGCAAAATGATTTTATTTCCCTTTACTTGAATCACCCAAGTTCGAGAAATAAATCATCTTTCCGCCAAACAAAAACAGATCAGTTTTCTCAAAGACGAGATTTCTTTTAAACGAGTTGAACAACAACTCCAGCAACCACCTGTCCAGCAAAAAATTCAAAACTGCTTGGATAAAATACATCGACTGTATGCGTCTTGATTTACCAAATGCTTTCTCGGAACGAAAGAAACATATGGTAGATCTTCCTTACGAGCCTACCTTCTCGAAAAACAAATTCCCACCAAGGCTAGGCCTATCCAAATGTCCCAAGAACTTCTTGAAACTTGCCAAAAGGAAATTCAAGATCTTCTTGACAAAAAATTGATTAGACCAAGTCGAAGCCCATGGTCTTGTGCTGCATTTTATGTAAATAAAAATGCAGAGATAGAACGTGGAACACCTAGACTTGTCATCAATTACAAACCATTAAACGAAGCCTTACAATGGATTCGTTATCCAATCCCAAACAAGGCTGACTTACTTAAGCATTTGCATTCGCAAAGATTTTTTCAAAATTTGACATGAAATCCGGATTTTGGCGTGATTGATTTCGAAAAGATAGGTATAAAACCTGCTTTCTTGTTCCTTTTGGTTAGTATGAGTGGAACGTTATGCCTTTTGGTTTAAAAAATGCCCCTTCTGAATTTCAAAGGATTATGAACGAGATCTTCCAAGGTCAAAGTCAGTATATTATTGTTTATATTGACGATGTTCTAGTCTTTTCAAATTCGATTGATGATCATTTTAAACATGTTTCAAAATTTATCCGAACTGCAGAAACAAATGGTTTAGTAGTTTCCAAACCAAAGATTAGCCTTTTTCAGACAAAAGTTAGATTTCTTGGCCATTGGATTCACCAAGGAATGATAACTCCTATTGAAAGGGCAATCCAGTTCTTGATAAATTTCCCGATCAAATCCTTGACAAAAACCAACTCCAAAGGTTTTTGGGATGCTTAAACTATGTTCTTTGAGTTCATTCCACAACTTAGCAATTTCCTTAAACCTCTTCATCAACGTCTTAAGAACAATCCTCCTCCATGGACTGATGTTCATACAGATGTTGTTAAGAAAATTAAACAACAAGTTAAGGTACTTCCTTGTCTTAGTCTTCCTATTCCTTCTGCTTTCAAAATAGTTCAAACTGATGCGTCTGAACTAGGGTATGGAGGAATTCTTAAACAAAGGGTAGATGCAAAAGAACAGATTATTTCTTTTACATCTAAACATTGGAATAGTGCTCAGCAGAACTATTCTACGATTAAAAAGGAAATTTTGGCCATTGTTTTGTGTGTTTCAAAATTTCAAGCAGATCTTTTAAATCAAAAATTTTTGATACGCATTGATTGCAAATCTGCAAAAGATGTGTTACAAAAAGATGTCAAAAATCTTGCTTCAAAACAGATTTTTGCGCGTTGGCAAGCCATTTTGAGTATTTTTGATTTTAGCATTGAATTCATCAAAGGTACTACAAATTCTCTTCCTGACTTTCTCACACGAGAATTTTTGCAGGGTCATAATAACAACGGAAAAGGCACGGCCAGCAAAGGCACGGCCTCGACCTCACTTTAGTCACAAATGCCCCCCAAAAATCTTCCCTCGGGAGACAAAGGAAAAGGTATCTATTCAGATATCTCTTCAAGTACTTCTTACCAAACAAACTTTGAACTCCAGGAGTTTATTAAACACTTGCTTCAGCAAGTACAAGTCCATGAGGACACAGTAAACAAAGTTCCAAAACAAGATACAAGGTATCTGAAGATTGGAACACAGCAATTGCCTATCTTACCTACTGATTCAAAACAGAGGTTTAGGCCCCTCAAAGGAGTAATCTTGATGAGGATCAACAAGCAATTCTAGATGCTTTATGGCGTACTGGAAATGCAAAACAAAAGCACAGAGCAATTTGTGCATTAAACTCTTATTTTATAAAACAAAATAAACAGGTGAGAGCCTCTTTAAGGCAAACCGCCGCTCATCGGCCATCCTCCTCTAGGATGAATGAGAGTATTCTTAAACCTTCCCTTATGGAAGCAAATCATGAGTTTTTCCGATCAAGTCGAAAAATGAGAGATAATTTTGAGACTTTTTCCCAAAAATGTCTCTTGTTGGAAGGTACCGGAGGAAATTCTTGAAGAAACTACCAACCGAAGTTTATGAGAAGATTCTTTTCCTTTCGAAGAGAGTTTTTACAACCAACTCATTGAATTTCAGTATATGCTTTTGGATTTAGAAAATCTAAACATTCAAGATTTTCAGCACCCAGATGGTCAAGGAGATTTTCTTCCTGAACCATTTTTAAACATGTTTTCGAAAATCTTTCCACAGAAGTTTTATATACAAGCAAAAATCATTATCAATAATGAGTTTGTTATAGAACAATCTGTGTTATTTGATACGGAGCTCAAGCAAATTGTATTCAAGAAAGCTTGATTCCTCCAAAGTATTTTGAAAAAACAACTGAACGATATAGTGGTATTAACAAATCCATGATATCAGTTCGACATAAACTATCAAACGTCATTATTCAAAATGAAGGTTTGCAAGTAAGGACTCCATTCAGTCTCATGAAAGTCATGGGAACACCAATTGTGCTTGGAGCACCTTTTGCACAACTTTTATTTCCATACATAACTGACTATGATGGTATTTCAAAACTACATTTGGGAAAATTGATTTTATTTCCTTTCTCTCAAACCATAAGGTTACAGGAATTAAATCCTCACCTTTTCCCTCCCCAGGTCAACTATCTCGATGAACAGGTTTCCCCCGAGTTTGTTGAGTCTCGTAAACAAACGATTAAGGACATTCTTTGCCTTAGTCTTCCTGTTCTGTTTGATTAAACATCCAATTCTTGGAATTTTACATTTAAACATGAAATTTTGCATCTGTCTTCAGCATGTTAAGATTTCAAATTCTTTTAAAAATTTTTGGACTTGTAAATGGGATTTCCAAATTTCCTTACCCGTGAGCTTTTACAGGGTAGGTAGTATTGAGAGAAACTCCACAAACATGCCCGAGAAAAAGAAACCTGGTGATAACCGAATGACAAAGGTAAACAGTAAATTGCATCGAAGATAATCTTTCTCAAGATGCTCAAAGGCCAATCTCGGAAGAGGAAGCCCTCCAAGAGATTATTAAACAATTGTGGCGCAGATCCACAACAGTTCACGAACAACAAGCCAAACAAGCCTCAAACACAAGGCTCAATGGCGATTCAAATAAAGAATCGGGTCATCTACCCGAAACCCAAAAAGAGTCTTCAACCCAAAGACTCACCTCCATTAAACCCGGTCAAATGACCGTTGATTCTTATGCTAAGAAACTTCCTACAAACACATGGGGAGAATTATTAGCTAAATCGGATAACCAGGCATTAGCCTTAACCACGATGCCATCCTCTTCACAGCACTCGAAAAACAACCTTCTCGTGGTTTCCAAATCATTAGTGACTATCCCAGTTGCTAATCCGAGTGATACTCCTTATATCCCTAAACCAGATAAGGTGAAAGATATCATTCAGATTGAGCCTGAATTTTTCCTCCAAACACCAAACCAAGTGGCCTTAAAGATATTCCCTTCTGGATTTCATTATAGGCCCACTGATTTGAGAAAAATTAGAGAGTACTATGAGTTAATACTAGTTCACTCTAAATCCATTATCCTAACAAGGCATATGGATGATAGAGATGCAACTCTAAAGACTCATTCTACACTCCGTTTTAAACGTTCTCACTCCTAAGGAATGGGGACCAAATTTAAACAAACCCCAAATGTTTGGGGCACTTGATTTTGATCCTAAAGGATATAATTCGGGATTATTGTGATGCCTGGTATAATGTCTTTTGGGAACAAAATAAGATTTTTAAACATACTTGGTTTATTTATTTCAAACAACAAACCAAGTATACCTTCCCTCAATGGTTTAGGCAATGGTGGGATTTCTTTGGACCTATCCCGAGATTCTTCCTCCTACCGTCGGAAAGCATTGAGTCATTTTCAAAATAAATTTAAACTTGATGAGGATCCTTTTCCAATTGATCTTCATTACTTTTCAAAATTATCTCTCTCCGGATATTCTCTTGGCGGTCTGATTTTCCCATACTAACAGGAATTCTTCAGCTTTACCCATGCTTCAGAGGATTCCCTTTGTTCGGTGGTGGGCAAGATTTGATCAAACAAGGATAGACTCCAGAGCAGTGGATTTATGGTTCAAAAGAAACCCTAAATTCCTCGTCGTGCAATCAAGAAAGCCGATTCTTGAACAAGGCTCCGGCCCAATGTAAATTGGCATCGGTTTCCAACAAGGAGGAATATATCCAACAGTTACGATTCATGCTCAAACAACTTCAAGAGGATGAACCGTCAACTAGTAAACAAGCCCCTTTTTCCTCGACCTCGAAGTCCCGAAGAAGAAGAAGCTCAAGATGATGATGAAGATTTTATCATTGATTTGAGTGAAGATTAAACTTACGCTTTTGACGAAAGCACCGTTGTATGCACAAAACACTTTTGCTTTCATGTATAAGACTCGTAAACATGTACTCTGACCGTAATAAATTTCACTCGTAGAGCACCGTAGCAAACGCCGAGGTGTCGGTTCACTATTGCGCCGATCACCGTAGCACACCGTAGCAAAGTTCTTGTTTGTCGGATCACCGTAAGCGTCGGCAGTCATCACCGTAGCATGTTACTTGTTTAAATAGTGTCAAATAGTGCCGGTCACCAACCGGTTACTATTCAAACAAAGACTTCGAAAATACCTATATAAGGTCCTCTTCCCATTTGGTTGAGGCAGGACCTAATAGCCCCATTCTCGAGTCCTACTCTCCTCTCCCTCTCCCTCTGTCTCGTGTGTGTTTTAAGCTTTCTTCTTTCTTTGTAAGTTTTAAGCTTTCGCTTATGTTCGAATAAACGTTCCACTTCCCGCTTTCTTCTTGTTCTTCTTTACTTTCTGCATATTTTAATTTTATGCTTATGTTTTAAGAGTTCTTCCCTCTCTACTTCTCTCTCACACCCATCTCTCCACCGTCCCCTTCTGTCCTTTCGGGCCCTCCCGACCTTTTGGTATCAGAGCCAGAAGGGGAAGTAGAGATGTATTGATTAGATCTGGACTGGGAGGTTACCCTCTCAGGATGTATTGCCGCTATCTTAGTTTATGATTTACATCTTTGTGTGGTGGTTGGCTCGATGGCAGGTTTTACTTAACCGCCTCAGAGTATATGTATGATGCTTGATTTATGATTTCTGCACCAGTATGTGTAAATAGTTTGGCAGTGGGGACTGTTGCGAATCGCTTACGATCAGAAGAGCCCGTAAGGCCCAAGGAGAGGCAGGGAGATCGGAGGGTTCTTGCCCTGTGAGCCGAACTAGTTGCATAGAATTTATACTGTCTAGAGTACAGTGAGCAGAATTCATAAATTAAGGACCATGCATAGAATTATATCTTTGTTTAGCATGCGAGTAATCCCCATACACCCGATGTGTGAATCATACTAATATTTGGCAATACTTTTCCCGTAAGGTAATTGTCCAAAAATCTTTAATCAATATACCCCTATGGTAACCTCGACGGTGATGATATCAAAACGGGGAAAATACATCGATAATCTCTTCTTGTTTTATGATCTTTTGAATTTCAGTTTTGAGTTCTTACTTTCAGCACTTTATTTTCCAAGTTTTTCTTTAAATTACTGCATTTTCTGCATTTGCATTTATCTTTCTGCATTCTTATCATGTCTTCCATTCTCCGTTCCTTTTCTCGTCGGTCTTCCTTCTCCGCCTCCTCATCTCATCCATCTTCTACCTTAAACAATGAGGATACTCACTCCTCAACAAACAACATCTTTGATGAAGAAATTCAGTTCAAAGATATAAACCAAACTGTTGACGATTGGACTCTTCCTCCAGTTGACAGCAGGGATGTTTTCCTACCCGATGCTTGATGGTTCTCAAAGTCTGATTACATAATCAAGACGGTTGAAGAATCCATCTCTGTCCAACCAGAAAAAGAGGAATTCTTTCTTCTTTCTTCTAACTCCATCCTTAAACATAAACAAGTATACAACTTTTTACACATTGGTTGTGTACAAGTTGCTCTTAAACCACTTGTTCGTGCCGGCTTAAACGCTTGGACTTGTCTCGTCTCGAGATGCAAGACATTACGATTTTGCAGATTCTCTCATATGGCGCAGAAGAGTTCGGACTCCATAATGGTCCTGTCTATTTCAACCGTTATCCAAATCAAACGGTTGCTTTAGATGACAAACGTATTATGGATGTCTTGAAACTCAACCTTAAACTTCATGGTTTCAATATGAAGCTCGGATCTATACCGTTACCCTAATGTATAGGATACGATAAGGTCTCAAACTCTTCAGCTTCGAAAGCTAGGCAAGTTCCTAACAACGGACAAACTGTTGTTTTTCTTACCGATCATTCGAACACAAACATCACAGTTCCACAAACTATCAGCTGGAATGAGGTCACTCTTCCAGAAGAATGGGTTATGGAGAAAGCTGTACAAGCTATCCCACGACCTCCTCCTCAAATTAGTAGAATTTCACAAACTCAAACTGGATCTCGTTAGAATGGCTTTTGACAGACCTAGAAGTTCTACTTCTTCCATTCCTAGATCTATGTCTTCAAGATATGGAGATTATAGACCTGGATCTCGTAAACTCGAATTACCGAGACACTCTTGTTCTTCAACAAACCCCTCCTTCGGTCATTCACCTTCCACCGCCACCAACAGAAACTCCAAATCCCTTACCCAGTAATACCCCAATCCAAGGAATTACAAACGAGGGAAATGTTTCTCGTGCAAATTATCAACCGAGGATGATACTAGATCTATAGAGCCTCCCGCAGACTATACAGATCTAGAAGAACCTCATGATACAGGCTCAGGGGCACCACCCCTAGGCATGTATGTTTTAGAAAAACAATTCTCTATTGATAAACAAGGTTTGCAAAGAGAATTCTATTCTGAGAAAAACACTTTGCAAAGAAACTGGTTTTTAGAACAGTTCCAAGGATTAAAACGAAACTGGTTTTGTATATACCATAATTTCTCATACAAAATGCTTTTGTAAAAGTAATCATCATTATGTCAATTTGTGAACTATACAATTATACAATATGCAATATGTAGCGTCCCTTATATCACCATCCACGTTTGTACCATTGACTGGAGCCATAGGCTAACACATAGGCAAACAGAAACTCATTCATTTGACTGGATGGTTCCAAACTAACCAAAACTTAAGATACACCCGGCCAAAGGTATAGAGCTTAAGTCTGGACTATGGCTACCTCCTTAAAAAAAAAAATACAACTAAGGGGGTGTCACATGTCCCACAACTCCAATGCAATCCCGACCAGAGGAGAACATGGAAGATGGGGCCTTGACAAGTACCATCCACTATGCATTGAGTGATGGCGTAAAGAAATCTTATCATTCAAATTCCTCATTACTCCAGCCCATCACAAATAGCCACCATGATAATTATATAAAAATAAAATATATTAGAACAAGCTTCCATTTATATAAAATATCATCATCGATAAACCAAACATCTCATAAAACCTCAACGGACCAATATGTTATTCTTGAAATTCAAAGGATTAAACTATTATTTTGAAATTCGGAACCAAACTGTTTTTTGTGGAATTTGGGATAAACTCGTAATTTTTGAAATTTGGGGGCAAAAACCGTAATTTTCATGGGCACAAAATTGTAATTTTTGTGGGCACAAAACTGTAATATTTAGTTTTTATTATGATAACATTATAATACATATACATATAATTCAATTTATAAAAAAAATATAATTTATAATCATACATAATTTACAAGCATATGGAAGAATATTCGAGTACCCTGTTATTCGTTAATTCCCAAATAATCACCAAAAAGCTACTACCAGGTTCCCCAAATAATTATCTCTACGCTTTCCTCTCTCTTTCTTTCTCTATTTTTCTCACACTCTTACTTGCTCCACCTGAATACCCACCCTAAGGTGCGTATTTATAGTAGTTGAGGAGGAGGAGTAATTGGGGTAAAACTTATTACCCTCCCTTCTAAAGTCAACAAAGCTATATTTACAATAAGAAGTCCTGTATTTACAATAAAATTTAAAATCTGGCCATATTTACAACAGAAAATGTCATATTTACAACAACATTTAAACACCTGGATTTTGAACATAGAAATGTCATTTACAATAGAAAAAGGCTAGATTTACAACAGGAAGTGCTATATTTACAACAAAATTTAAAATCGGCCATTTACAACGAAAGGCCATATTTACAACAAAGCTAGATTTACAACGAAGTGCTTTGTATTTACAACAAAATTTTAACGGTGGTGTGATTTTTGCTCCCCAAAAAAGCATATGGTGCTGGGTGCTCCCGAGGGTAAAGCACATGTGTATTTTTGTTCCTTTACCCGGAAAAAATTTAACCACATGATTGACACAATATAAGCACAATTAATACAATTTACACATGGTTGGGGTATTTGAAGCCCCTATTGTAATCATAATCACCACAACCCATTATAGCAAAGATATATCTGCATCTGAATGTTTAAATTCATTTCATACACAAAAACATTTAGGCTTAGCCTCTAATAAAGTAGTACACATAATAAAACATCTTATCAAAGGGGCTCCGCCCACATTACAAATCCTAGTATACAACGGAATATTCAAAATATGCAACATATACTAAAAAGGCCCTAAAGTTCAACAATATACATTAGACAATGCTCATGTAACTGTTGGGATTCGAACAGGTAGCAGAAGAAATTTATCAAAATAAATTTCGAATCCCAATGGAGGATCTATCAATGGCGTTTAAGTTAGAGTGGTCAGAATTGTACCTTTCTTCTGTAGGCGTCTTGATTGATCACTAGGAGCCAACTGAACGAACTAGGTCCCTTTACTGGTATCCACACGAACAGAACTCCAACACAGGCAGCGTAATAGCGCCTCTAACTTTTTCTCTGTATTGTCTAGGGTTTCTCTCTTGCAGCCAATCTAATACGACTTGCTCATTATCTTATAACGTTTTTAAAACGTTAATGGGCCGTATTAAATATTCAAAATTAATTAAAATTAAAACAATATTAATTAAATCTGTCAACACATCTAATCTAATCTATTTATTTAATCCGAATTAAAAGTCAGCTTATTTAATTTATCTTCATAAATTAAATCGAGATATGATATCTATCTTCAAAAATTAAATCTCGAGATACGATATCTCTATTAGTTTTAGTTATTTAATTTATCAAATAAATTAAATACAAAACAAATACAACATAATAATATTATTATCTATATAAATAATAATAATATTATTTTTGAATTTATATTATATATATATATATATATATATATATATGTATATATAGGGTTTGTTGTTTGTCATGTCACTTGGCGTAAGGTTATGTCAAGTCATCCCAAAACTATGTCGTTTTGGGAGTTAGAGAAATTAGTAAAGGGTGTTTTTGTATTTTTGTTTTTATACTTATTATATGAATTTTTCCAAAACATCCTTCATTAATTCCCATAATCCTAAAACTACGTCGTTTTGAGAGTTTATTCATTCCTCTAATCCCAAAACGACGTAGTTTTGGGGTGACTTGACATAATCTTATCTCAAGTGACATGACAAACAATAAACCCACATATATATATATATATCCATCTTCCCTAGATTAAACTTGTATTCATTAAATCTTAGACATATCTTAGATTCAATGAATCTGGACATTATAGTTCATGTTGGGCTATTCTTGTGTGTGACCCTGTAAGCCCATATGAAATTGGTAGTGGGCCAACACTGTACCAGCCCACAAGTCGCAAGCGGCCTCTAGCAAGATACAATGCAACCTATCATACAACCATGCCACGTCCCTTTTGTCACACGATAATTTGGTCAAGGATGAAGCATGGATAGTGTCATCCTCCTGTTCTTGACCATTACTTTCTCAATTCTTGAGTAGTCTAACAATTGAAACAGAAACTTCTTTCCATCGTAGTATGGCCATACTTTTCTCAGACTTACTCATCGAGGGGCCTAGTATTATCTCTCTACAAATGTGAGGGACAAATCCCATCTTGACCATTCACATTCCTCTGCATGAAAACCACTAATCCCGATCGAAGCCTTTCTCATCACCCGGTCAAAGGTGACTTTTGACTACGTCAAAGATGAGCGACTCTCATGTAGGAATCCATGATGATCTCAGGTCAAAGGGCATTGTGACGTGGTTATACATGAGATAAGCTTATGCTTTAACCCATGCATCTTTCTCATAGTGCGTCAGTCCAGCACCTTGTACTCTTATAAGTGCCTAAGACTTTGATTCGTATCTCCATACCTCATCAAAGTCACATTGGTCTCAATTTAAACGCATACAAAAATTCAGTTAAGCATATATATATCCCATATATAATGCATGGATAAGAACATTAACCAAATTTAAACGCACAATTGATCTGGCTCTGATGCCACTGTTGGGATTCGAACAAGCAACAGAAGACATCTATCAAAATAAATTTCGAATCCCAATGAAGGATCTATCAATGGCGTTTAAATTAGAGTAGTCAGAATGGTACCTTTCGTAAGCGTCTTGTTCAATCACTAGGAGCCAACTGTACGAACCAGCTCCCTCTACCGATATCCACACGAATAGAACTCCAAGATAGATATCGTGCTATCTTTCATATGCGTCTTGTTCGATCACTAGGAGCCAACTGTACGAACCAGCTCCCTCTACCGGTATCCACACGAACAGAACTCCAACACTGGCAGTATGCTAGAGCCTCCAATGTTTTTCTCTCTATACTCTCTAGGGTTTTCTGTTTTTGCTCTGCCTCTATAATACGTCTTGCCCACTATTTTATAGGGTTTTTTAAAAACCCTAATGGGCCAGCATTAAATATTCAAAATCAATCTTAATTAATTTTGAAATTTGAATTGGATTAAAATAATATTAATTAAATCATCCCTACAGATCTAATCAAATCTATTTATTTAATCCAAATTAAAAACCAGTGATTTAATTTATCTTCATAAATTAAATCGAGATATGATATGTATCTATTTAATTAAATTTGAGATACAATATCTCAATTAGTTTTAGTTATTTAATTTATCAAATAAATTAAATACGAAAGAAATACTACATAATAATATTATTAGCTATATAAATAATAATATTATTATTTTCGAATATATATATATCCATCCTCCCTAGATTAAATGTTGTATTCATTAAATCTTAGACATATCTTCGATTCAATGAATCTGGACATTATAGCTCGTGTTAGGCTATTCTTGCGTGCGACCCTATAGGCCCACATGAAATTGGTAGTGGGCCAACACTATACTAGCCCACAAGTCGCAAGCGACCTCGAGCAAGACATTACAACTATCAAATTCATATGAGGATCGATATGCAACCTATAATACAACCATGCCATGTCCCTTTTGTCACACGATAAATTGGTCAAGGATATGTATAGTGTCATCCTCCTGTTCTTGACCATTACTTTCTCATTTCTTGAGTAGTCTAACAATTGAAATGGAAACTCCTTTCTATCATAGTATGGCCATACATTCTCAAACTTACTCATCGAGGGGCCCAGTAATATCTCTCTTCAAATGTGAGGGACAAATCTCATATTGACCATTCACATCCTCTACATGAAAACCACTAATCCCGATTGAAGCCTTTATCATCACCCGGTTAAAGGTGACTTTTGACTAGGTCAAAGATGAGCGACTCTCATGTAGGAATCCATGATGATCTCAGGTTAAAGGGCATTGTGACGTGGTTGTACATGAGATAAGCTTATGACTTAATCCATGCAGCTTTGTTATAGTGGGTCGGTCCAGCACCTTGTACTCTTACAAGTGCCTAAGACTTTGATTTGTATCTCCATACCTTATCAAAGTCATACTGGTCTTATTCCTTCTTTGCTCCCACATAGATGATTGACCAGGGACATTTAGGAAAATCTTTATGATACATTCAAGGATACAGTCATCATAATAAACATGCAAATGATATGATAACAAAATGGAGAAATACTTTAAAGAACAATAATGTTTAAAGTACCATGATTGGCCCTAGGGTATAATTTCCAATAGTAACTAAATGAGGCATACAAGATTGATAAATTAAATCAAATAATGTCTTAGACGCCTTCCCCTTGGTAGTATTGCTCGAACTCTCACCTGAAAAATAATTTAAAAAAAATGACGGAGGTGAGTCACACGAGACCCCATAACCACAATTCTTATTTAACAAGTATGCAGTGAATGATTACAAGATAGTTAAACGGGAAAAATATATGTTCGCATGACAAAGTCTAAATAGTTTTCCAAAAACATTAGTAGTTCAAAAGAACCATTCAATATGCATAGAACTCCCTTAACCATTCTTATAAACTCCTTATAACTGCGACAAACCTATAGGCTAGAACACATAATATGATTAGTCTCTTTAACAAGACTATACTAAACTCCCCAATAATGAGGTCTAGCCCGACAAAGGCTACAAATTTTATATCGACTATGGGTTCCCTTTTCTTTGAATATGGAAAGGTGTCATGTCCCTCGAGCTGGCCTAACTTGGCCAAAGGATGGTGATACCAAGAGCCCTGAGAATGTCAAAGCCATCTACTGTGCGTACAGTGGCGGCTATACCTCGTGGTATAAAAGAATCGATCTCCCATAATCACATCTCATGACAATCCTATACACTTCAATATGCAGTTCAACAGCACAAACTTCCACATAAATAATTTATCCTCATATTCAACTTTCAATGCGATGCATAATCAACATCACAATCACAAGATAGACAATTTAAGCCCACTTAACTAAAAAGTTTAATCACAAACAAACATTTCACATATATACATTTTTCATATGTAAAATACTATAACATGTACTCATATTATTTGCAAATATGAACATACAGTTATAATCACATCAACAATCATATAAGGTAAATTGAAAATTGGTCACCTTAAGTTCTTAACATAAGAACTAAACTTGAGAGAATTCAAGTCTAACAAGCTAAATTCAAGTTCACTCTACAATAAATATATAATTATAGGTTAATAAAATTAACAAGAATACTAACTACTACAATAAAAAATAATAGGTTATTAAACTCCCATGATTGGATCACTTTAGTTTTCTTGAACAATGACAACAATTTATCTATTCCTCAAATCCTCTTTTCAAATAACAAATCCTAACTTTTCCCAACTCTATTTCACTCAATTAAATTTTTTAACAATAATATTGCTCTCCAATCACCTTAAAATCATCAAAATTGCTCACTTTAATCCTTAGTGTAAATCCCATAAATCAACTATTTCTCAAATCATCATTACAATCACAATTCTTTTATAAATTATTTTCTCACTTATTAAAACCATCAAAATACAACCATATCCTCAATTTATCCAAAACACCCAAGTCCCTTCAATCAAAGTTTCACCTAAAAATTCCAAATATTCACATTCTCTTATAAAACTCAAATCCAATCCATTTAATCATCAATATAACCTCCAATAAACTAACATAAATTATATAAATTTTGGATATAAGAGACTTATTGTCACAAATCTCAAATTTCCAATCAAATACTAACTTTAAGTTCCACAAATCAACCATCTAGCTAAAAAAACAATACCTATTATTATTCTAACACTATTATGGCCATTATAAGCTAAATAATATATTGGAATACCCAAATATTTGAAATCTTATAAATCCTATAATTTTTCACCATCAATAATACTTGAACTAAGAAAAAAGAGAAGAAAAAGCTAAATAACTTACTTTAGAAAATCCAAGCAATCCCCACCTTTTATTCTCTTCCTCCCTCCCTCTCTCCCCCACTCTCACTCACTCTTTGCTCTATTGAAGAACTAGAGGTGCGCCTCTTCTTCTCTTAATTTGGGGGAGGAAAGTGCTTGGGGTATTATTAATACCCACTTCCAATTGAATAGTGGGCAGCACACCATCCATGTGCTACCTACTATTAAATTTAATATTAAACTTATATATATATATATATATATATTTAATGTTGTTATATTATTTTTTCCCCTACAATTCAACAATTGGGCCAAGCTTATAGATTTAGCCTAAATAAAATTTCCTCAATACTTAACAAGTTATGGTATGTTCTAAAAATATAATTTAAAATATTTTCTTTAACCCTCATTTTAAAAAATTTACTCCCATAATGAGTAATTATATGATAAATTTTAATTACCACAAATTAATCTCTCCTAAAATATTACTTAGTTCTAGAATTAAAAAAATTGGGATATTACAACTCTCTCCCCTAAATAGGAATTTTATCTCCAAAATTCAATTCAAGTAAGATTTCTACTTAATAAATGAGGATATGATTGTCGCATCTTCTCTTCAGTTCCCAAGTAGCATCTCTAGGAGCCACCCCCTTCCATATGACTCTTGTTCCTTAGTTGTTTATTCTCACATCGCCAATTTGTTTCGATTCTGTTCGATAATTCAAATTCTCATGAAGTTCAACTTTTTCAGGTTCAACGGTGTGTGATGGATTTGGCTAGTATTTCTTCAATTGCAACACGTGGAATAGAACATGAACCTCCTTTTGTTAGAATCAGTTGACACCCAAGAGGGGGTGAATTGGGTGTAAGATAAAAACTTAGAAACTTTGAAAATCTTTTTGCATCTTAGTAAAAAAAAGTATGAAAGTAATGAGTCCTAAATCAACAATCCGTTATTCAAATAATTTTTTTTTTTTAAGGAATCGGGAAAGAGAATATGCAAACTGTGATTTATCTTAGTTCAGCCAAATCCAGGATAACCTACATCCAGTCTCCCCAGGCTCCTCCTAAGACTTCAATTCATTCACTATCTCCCTCAAGTTTTACTAGATACTTGATAACCACTACAATTTCACAAGTTTGATCTGGGCATTTGTGAAGCCTCTACTATTCTCGGACTGATAAGAGCTCCTCCTTACACACTGTAAAAATATAATCTGTTTCCCACTCAAGATCCCTCAATCTTGAGTGACTCTTACAATGATAGATTGATTACAATGAAATCATACTTCTCTCTATATGAAGTAGATTATGATTAACACTGAAGTACAAGGTGGGAATATGATTACAGAATATTTGTCGGGTAAGACTCAAAGTATTGGCTCTCTGTCAACATTGTAGGCATTGGCTCTCTATCAACATTTTCATTTTGTTTTTGATAATTGCTCTGGCTTGAATGCTTTGCTATTTATAGTCGATGAAGATCATATGAGCGTTGAGCACATTTTTCCCGTTGTGTATCTTGGAATATGACCGTTGGAAGTAGCCGCTGAAACATTTGTGCTTTCCCTTTGTTTTGTTTTCTATTTACCTTCATTAAATATCCATTGTGGCATTCAAACTTTCCGTTAGAGACATATTGGAGTCATTAGAAGAATTCAAGGTTCATTCGCTTTCATCTTTACTGCAATAAAAGTTTCAGATCAAATCCCTTTGGTCTACTCTGCAATTGCTTTAGTATGCTCTATTTTCTACTATGTATTTACTGTTATGACATAGGAAATTGGTTTTGTGCTTTTGGAGTTAATCCATGATTTTAAACATCTGAAACTTATACACAAATGAGATTACACCACAACAGAAAAGCCTTACAACGTCCATTTTTTTGACCCATTTTACGTCCTTTTTTGGGGGGACCTCCATGTAGGAGGTGTAAGAGGTCTAGACTTATGACGTCCCAAAATTTTTATGACACGGTTTCTCTTTTTGTCCAAACTTACGGTGTCCTAAAAAATTTAGGATGCCATGGGTTTTTTTTTTCCTTAAAAAAAATTCTTAGAACTAGATCCACAGAACCAGTTTTGTCCCAAAAAAAATCAAAGGAACTCAATCAAAGGAAAAACTAGAAATTGCAGTGAACGAGAATCAAAATAACCATAAACAAAAAATCAAACTAAATTGAAGGAGTAGATCTGAAATCGAAGATGAGATGTTTAGCTGGGATGTTCTTTTACTCCATCCTTAGATCTCGCAATGGTGAAGGAGGTCAATTGGATTTGTAAAAAATGAACCTATCGGCTAAATGGATTGGGGGAAGACGATGATGATTTCGAACGCCGATGGTAAAAGGCAACGTTGCCGGTGTTGGGCTCGTTTCAGCAGCCAATGACGTTAAGCCTCGACTGGAGATGGTGATCGAAGCGTTGGAGGACCACAACAATTATGATCTGTCGGAGCGACGCCGTGTAGCGGGGCAACAACAAAAATCACCGGAATAGACAATGGTGAGCGCTCAAGCACGGACTGAGCTTTTAAAAAATGAAGAAAAGAAGCCAATAGTAGAGATAACTTGAGCTTTTCAAAAATAAAGAGAAGAAGCCAATAGTAAATATAATGAAAAATGAAGAAAGCACTCACTGTCGAATGTGAAATTGAAAATGAAAGTTGAAGCACCAAAGTCTGAAATGGGTGTGAAACTAAAAGCATCCTAAATTTAGAATTTATGTGGGGTGGGAAATTGAAAAGAGGGAGCGGCAAAACCCAAAAAAAAGGCACGGGGGTAGGAGTGAAAAGAGGGAGCGCCAAAACCAAAAAAAAAAGTCACGGGGGTAGGAGTTTGAAAAGACTTTGGCCTCCTAAAATCTATTTAGGACGCAAAAAATATAGCCTATTGATAATTGAATATTTCATACACTACTTTTTGTCTCTTGATTTATAATTTAGGACTCTTTAGCTAATAAATAATGGCTTTTATACTTATTTGGGCCTTGGGCCTTTTATTATATTTTAGCCATTATTTAATAATAAATTCCAGTTTTACATTGCTTCACCATTTTTACCATAAATCTTGAACCAGACATCGGATTTACCTCATTTTTGTCTCATATTTCAGATGATTCAGAGAGCTACAATTGTTATGAAGACATGAAGAGCAAATTCAGACAAGAGGGCGGTTGATTTTGGAGCCGAAGTCATATGTATTTTTGGGCTCGAATTTTGTAATTAAAGCCCATTTTATTTTATTTTCGTTCGGGCCCGACTTGTGGATTGGAGCCCCATTTCGTTTTTCCATTTTAGGTTAAGTGAGGCAGCAGCCACAAACACATTCTCATTCACGTTTTTAGAATTCGGAGGATCAAAATAGTAGTTTTCAAATTCTACTCAATGTTCTTCGTGTTCTTCGCGCTGCATCATTTTTCGTCTTTCTTAATTATGTTCGGCTAAATTTCGAGATTGATCCACGATGAGGGTTCCATCCAATATCTAGAGGATTCACGCCTAATCGGTAACCGTCTAACTCGTTTCGTATCCGTTAATCGATTTGATTTTTGGTTCGGATTGGGTTTTTGATTAAAAACCCGTAATCGATATTTCCCAAGGACGAAGTTCGACCGGGTTAAAGTATTTCGTGCGATCGTACGCAGGTGCGCCACCGATTTGAACAAATTCTGAATGATTGTTCAGTTGAGGGAATTTCTAGACAAATGCGAGATTTCGGTTTGTCTAGAGTCGATTACGAGTTCGGTTATAAATCTGCTTTTTCGTTCAAGGAAGGGTAGTGGGTGAATCCGAAATCGTGGGTTAATCCTTTAATCCTCTGTTTTCTGTTTAATCTATGTTATTTCGTTTTGTTTCTGCATATTTCCGTTTTCAATCTCTTCTAAATCAAAAACCCCCGATTTTACTGTTTCTGTTTTATTGCTGTTCAAATTAAACCGATTGCGAATTCGTTGGGAAATGACCCAGGTTACATTATACTGCAAATCCTTTTCTAATATGGTTATTTTGGGAGATTACGGCAAATCTCTGTCAAAATATGGCGCCGCTGCCAGGGAATTTGCATCGGTTTGATTAGTAACAGTAGTGTAAATAGCTTCGTTTTTTGGTAATTTAGGTGGTTCGGTGGGGCCGGACGTAAATTTTTCGACCCGTATCACTCAAACCAGTCTTATTCACAAGGAATTGGGCATTCTAAGAAAGAGTCACTCCCAAGTAGGGAGTGAGGTATACCCTATTTTCCCCAAATTCCAACGTTTAGACCACTTTTTCGCATTTGTTTTAAGTTTTAATTTTTTGATTTCTACTAGTTAGTTTTTTTCGGAGTATCTCTGAATGGGCTGAAATTTGGTACAGTGATAGAAAATGGCCTATCTCACAACCCACATGAAAATATCTTTGATTTTCCATGTGCTAATCTTCGTTTTGCCAAATTCCATCGTTTAGACCACTTTTTCAATTTTTGAAGTTTTTTTATTCCAATTTTGGGTTCCCCAATGGTCTAGGAGTTGCCCCGTCCAAGTCCCAAAATTTTAAAAATCATTTGATAGTGTTTCTGGACTTGTCTAGATCAATTTCTACCATAGGTTTTTGTTTTTGTGTTGCTTTTGTGTTGTCTTAGTGTTTTTCTACTTTTTACCACTTTTAATGGCATTTTCGTAATTCTGAGTTTCTAGTGCCATTTTCGTAATTCGATTGGCTGGTGGCATTTTTGTAATTCTGATTTTCTGCAAATTCTGCCCCGTGATTATCTTTGCATGAGTACTAGGAGCACTATCAATCCAGAAGACTTGTTGCCATTTGATCCCGAAATAGAAAGAACAATTCTTCTTTAGAAGAGTTGTTAGGCTAAGTCGTGGGATTAATAATGAATTGGACATTGAACTTAAGTCGACCATTACGGTGATCTTTTTGATTGTGTTTCGATAGTACTTCGATAGTCTTGTTGTTTTCACCGATTCTAGTAGCAATTTTCCTAACTCGAAATTATGGCGGAAGAACGAAAATCGTCCTACTTTAAAGGAATTGAATGAACCTAATGTTAATTATCAACCTTTGTGCATTCAATATCCCGCCCTTTTTAACTTTGAGCTTAAATCTGGTCTAATACACTTGCCGCCTAAGTTTCATGGTCTTTCAGAGTGTGCCATTAAGCATTTGAAGGAATTCCATCTAGTGTGCAGTACAATGAAACCACATGCAATTGATGAAGATCAAATCAAGCTGAGAGCTTTTCCTTTCTCATTGGAAGGTGGAGCCAAAGACTGGTTGTTGTACCTTCAAATTTCTTCATCTATTGGGAGCCGGACCGATGTTCGGAGGTTATTTATGGAGAAATATTACCACGCCTCAAGAGCAACTGCGATCAAGAAAGAAATTGCCAACATTAAACGAGCCAATGGGGAGACTTTGCATGAGTACCGGGAGAGGTTCAAAAGGTTATGTGCAAGTTGTCCACACCACCGCATCATCGAGCAACTCTTGATTACTCATTTCTATGATGGTCTCGCTACCGGTAGACAAAGGTTTGGTGGATGCTTCTAGCGGTGGGGCTCTACATAACAAGACACCCGAAGATGCCCGAGAATTGATATCCGAGATGGCAAACAACTCTCGGCAATTTGGCACCGGGCTAATAGTACTCCTGTTTACCATGTGCAAACACCTCTAGTCCGATACGATTATCGAGATTAGAGAATAGACTTGATGATCGACCTCTCGATGAGGCGGTGGCATGACACGTACAAGACAATCTTCTCCTCCTCGGATTGGCTACTCATGTGGGTTACTCGACCCTTACCATTCTACGACTCTTGCCCTACCTTGCATGATCCTACTTATCAAGACCGACGGTAGCTTCGGTGGGTGCTTTTCCAAGAAAGCCACAATACCAACGAAATAATGCCTTCTCCACTACCTATAATCCTGGTTGGAGAAATCACCCCAATTTTCGTTGGAACCGAAATCGAGAACCAAGAGTAACCAATATCGCGACTGCGGAATTACCAACGAGACAAGATGGACCACGAATTTCCAACGGCAATCTGCACCGCCTTTGCCTTTGCCCACCACCTCCTCGACCAACCATATGTGCACCTCCACAAAGCAACAAAGAAAGGCTAGTAGTAGTGGTAGTGGTGGTTCCTCACTTGAAGATATGATGAAGCAATTTGTCACGCCAATATGCGGTTCCAACAAGAACGACACTTCCATTCGAGTTTGCAAACACGTTGGGCGGTTGGCAAACTCATTGAACCAGCTTCAACCTCAGGGATCCAATACTCTTCTTTCGCAAACAATTCCTAATCTTAAGGGGAATGTGAGTGCTATCTCCCTTCGTTCTGGCAAGCAATTGGAGGAACCTAAACCAGCTGCGCGATGTCACTTCTACATCGAAAGAGAGTCGAAACCGTGAAGATTGACTCTAAAAATAAAAAGGCAAAAGGCAAAAGGTGAAGAGGAAGACCTCCCCATTCCTCTTCCTTTCCCTCGAAGAGCGGTTCAACCCAAGAAGTTGGCGAGAAAAAGCACAAGAGAAGGATATACTTGAGACATTCGGAGAGTAGAGATCAACATTCCTCTCTTAGATGAGGTCAAACAAATTCCTAAATATGCCAAGTTTCGAAGGAGTTGTGCACCAACAAGAGGCGAAGGGGAGTGAACGAGTGAGTTTGAACTAGAATGTATCAAAGACTCATCCAAATACAATGCCTCGCAAGTGCAAGGATCCGGGGATATTTTCTATCCCTTGTTGTTTTGGTAACTATAGATTTGATGATTGCATGCTAGATTTCGGTGCTTCGATTAATGTCATACCTGCATCTATTTATAAATCTCTTGGTCTTGGTCCTTTACGTCCTCCTGGTGTTGTTGTTCAGCTAGCTAATAGGAGTAATGTTCATCCTTCGGTTTAGTTGAGGATGTATTAGTCAAGGTTAATGAACTGATATTTCTGCTGATTTTTACATCTTAGATATGGAGGATGAGTCTCCCAGTAGTAGATCGCCTATCATTCTAGGGAGGCCTTTCATGAAAACAGCTAAGACTAAGATAGATGTGCATTTTGGTACTCTTTCCATGGAGTTTGGTGATATATCTCGTGAATTTCAATATCTTTGATGCCATGAAACATCCTAGGGAAGAACACTGCTTTCTCGCATTGATGTGATTGATGATCTTGTGGATGATGTTATTGCCGATTGGTGTCTTGACTATCCCGATTTTGCATCCGAGAGTGATTCTCCCATTTGTGCATGTGCTTGATAATGAATGGTGCTCTGTTTGCACCGATTTGCTTAATGCTTTGCATTATTTGGTGATTCGACTTGCTTGGTGATTCTACATTACATGTGGATTTTGATATTGATTCGAGTTTGAGCTTCATCCCGATCCTAATGTACATCCTAATTCGATTTTGATGAGCTTAACTCGATTTTGATGAGCTTCACTCGATGTTAACATTGAGCTATCTAGACACGTTCTTCCTTCTTTGAATGTGGTTTCGGCATTTCCCGGTGTGATGACATCGAGTTGTTGCAACAACCACCCAAGCTTCTTCCCTCCATTGAGCAACCACCCAAGCTTGAGTTGAAATCCCTTCCGCATCACCCGAAGTATGCATTTCTAGAGGTGGATGAACAATTGCCGATCATTGTGGCAAATAATCTTCTTCCGACCAAGAAGAGAAGCTGCTAAGCTTATTGAGGGCGAACAAGAAAGCCATTGGGTGGACATTAGGCGACATCGTTGGCATTAGCCCTTCCATGTGCATGCATCGAATTCGTTGGAAGAGGACTCTAAGCCGGTGAGGCAACCCCGCAGACGCCTTAATCCTCTTATCCTTGATGTGGTGAAGAAGGAGGTCACTAAGCTTCGCAAGCCGGTATCATCTATCCCATTTCGATAGCCGTGGGTTAGCCCAGTGGTTCCTAAGAAATCCGAGTCACCGTGGTAGCCAATCGAAGAATGAGCTCATTCCTACTCGAGTTCGAATAGTTGGAGAGTTTGCATGGACTATAGGAGACTCAACCAAGCCACTCGCAAGGATCATTACCCTCTACCTTTCATTGATCGGATGTTAGAGTGATTGGGCCGGCAAGTCCCATTCTTGCTTCTTGGATGGCTACTCCAGATACTTCCAGATCCATATTGCTCCTGAGGATCAGGAGAAGACGACCTTCACATGCCCCTTTGGAACATATGCCCACCGAAGGATGCCTTTTGGCCTTTGCAACGCACTGGCACCTTTCGGCGTTGTATGGTAAGCATTTTCTCCGAATTTCTAGAGGACTCGCATGGAGGTTTTTATGGATGATTTCATTGTATATGGGTCTGATTTTGATGCATGCTTAGCTAATTTGTCTAGAGTTTTGCATAGGTGCATTGAGTCTAATCTTATGCTTGAATTATGAGAAGTGTCACTTTATGGTTGAGTCGGGTATAGTCTTGGGACACATAGTGTCTAGGAAAGGGTTGAGGTAGACCGCTAAGATAGATGTAATTACTGCTTTGCCTTACCCCGTATCTGTGTGGGAAGTTCGCTCTTTTCTTGGTCATGCAGGTTTCTATCGGCGTTTCATTCAGGATTTCAGCAAGACTGCCCGACCCTTGTCCAACCTTCTGCATAAGGACACTGACGTTGTACTTGATGATGCTTGCAAGGCGGCCTTCGATCATTTGAAGCGTTGCCTGACTACAGCCCCAGTGATCCAAGCCCCTGATTGGTGCCTCCCCTTTTAGTTGATGTGTGATGCTTCCAACTATGCGGTTGGTGCTATCTTGGCACAGCGAGTTGATAGAGCATCTCATGTGATTGCATATGCCTCCAAGACTTTGGATCCTGCCCAATCTAATTACACCACTACTGAGAAAGAGTTGTTGGCTATTGTATTTGTTTTTGATAAGTTTAGGTCATATCTGCTAGCAAGTAGAGTAATTGTTTTCTCTGACCATGCTGCTTTGAAGCTTCTTTTGAAAAAGACAGATGCTAAGCCATGACTCATCCGGTGGATGTTATTGCTCCAAGAGTTCGACGTTGAGATTCGAGATAGAAGTGGAGCACAAAACTGGGTAGCTGACCACTTGAGTCGCATCACTCATTCTCCCTTTCACCCCTCTTCTATTCAGGATGATTTCCCTGATGAGCGGCTTCTACAGACTGCAAGGTAAGCTTCCATGGTATCTTCGATCTGGTTAACTACTTGGTAGCTGGTGTTTTGCCTATAGATTCCACTAGGGCCCAAACCCTTAAATTAAAGAGTGAGTCTAAATATTATGTTTGAGATGACCCTTATCTCGTGGAAATTTTGTAGTGACCAAGTAGTTAGGAGATGTGTGCTCGATCATGAGTTTCACTCTATATTGCATTTTGCTCATGCTTCGCTCGTGGTGGTCACTTTGGACCCCAAAGAACTGCTAGGAAAGTGTTAGGCAAAGGATTATTTTGGCCTTCATTGTTTCATGATTCCCATCTTTTGTAAGTCATATGATAACTCGTCGGAGAGCGGGGAGTATTTCCCGTAGGCATGAGATGCCCTAACCCTATATTGTTTTGTGAGATCTTTGATGTTTGGGGTATTGATTTTATGGGTCCATTTCCGCTTCATATGCTTATACTTACATACTTTATCGGGCTGTTGATTATGTCTCGAAATGGGTTGAGGCGAAAGCCACTCGGACTAATGATTCTTACCGTGGTGGTGGATTTTGTTAGGTCTAACATTTTCTGCAGGTTTGGCATTCCTAGAGCTATTATCAGTGACCAAGCCTCCCATTTTTGCAACCGAAGCATGGGTGCCTTGTTACGCAAGTATGGAGTGCTTCACAAGGTCTCCATAGCATACCATCCTCAAACCAACGATCAAGCCAAGTCTCAATAGAGAGATTAAGCAAATCCTTCGTAAGACGTTAACTCTAACCGGAAAGATTGGAGTAAGCGATTAGAGGATGCTTTATGGCGTATCACACGCCTACAAGACTCCAATTGGGATGTCTCCTTATCGGCTTGTCTTTGGTAAGGCATGTCATCTTCCGGTTGAGTTGGAGCATCAAGCCTATTGGGCCATTAAGCGTGTAACATGGATTTGGCCAAGTCCGGGATGGAGCGGAAGCTACAATTGCAAGAGTTGGATGAGCTTAGATTGGATGCCTATGAAAGCTCGCGGTTATACAAGGAAAAGACTAAGGCATTCCATGATAAGCATATTCGAGGAAAGAATTTTCGTGGGCCGGAAAGTTCTTCCGTTTAACTCCCGTTTGAAGTTTATGCCTGGTAAGCTTCGATCTAAATGGGATGGCCCTTTGAGATCACTAACATTTTTCCATTTGGTGTCATTGTTGAGCTATGTGATCCACCCACGGACGAACCTTTAAAGTCAATGGGCATCGCCTCAAGCCATTTCACGAGGGATCCCACAGGCTCGAGGAAGCGAGAGATTCTCCTCATTGATGCCACTTATCCTCCAAAAACCCCTTGGGGAGTATTCTTATTTCTTTCTCCCTCTTTCTTTTATTTGTTTTCCTTTTTCTACTTTTCTTTTTGAAATAAATACAGTCTCTCTTTCTATGATTGCTACATATTATGAACTTGGACATTTTGGTTTTAATGGATCATTCTGTTTGGTCTGTCATTCTTGACTCTTCGATTACATATCTTGGTAGTTGATTTGATGTTGTTGATTGCCTAAGTTGGTATTGACCTTGTGAGGTTTTGGGCCTGCATGAATGGAATTCATCTTTTACCATTCTTTCTTTCATGTGTGCATCTGCTCATGATTTGTGTTCTCTAGAACTTGCTCCTTTTCTTTTTGAAACTACATTTTTCATTTACGTGCATAAGTATGATGGAAGCTTGTTTTCTTTCTTTTATTTTCCTCACTTTGGCCAAATAGCCTTTCCTTGCATTATGATTCCTTTGCTAGCCCTTTGTGCCTTTTTGACTCATTCTTTTTCAAAGCTACATTACAAGCCTAAGCGAAAAACCATTTTATTCCACACCTTGAAAATTTATTGAGCATTGGTTTCACCTTGGTTTTGTGTTTAAGTGTGGGGGTTGCTCGGAGTGCAACAATTTAAGTGTGGGGGGGGATGTTTGCTTTTGTCATTGTGATTATGTATATAGTATAGTTTCATTTTTTCTCAAAAAAAAAAAAAAAAAAAAAAAAAGAAAAAGAAAAAAGAAAGAAAGAAAGAAAAGCAAAAGAAAAAAAAAGAAAAGAAAGAAAAGCAAAAAAAAAAAAAAAAAGAAACAAAAAGAAAAAAAGAAAAAAGAAATATAGAAAGAAAATACATAGAAAGAAAGGAGATATATAAGTAAAATAAAAATTTTCTTACATAGAGAATGATTGTGTTAATTAGTGCTCTTTTTAATTTCCTTGGTGCTTAACCTCTCATTCCATACTATTACCTACCTTCACCCTAACCCCATTACAACCTTTCATAACAAGCTCTCTTGATTTGTGCATGCATGTGTTATGAGTAGTGGAGACGTAGAAATTGAGCAAGCTTATGGTAGAGCAAATTTCTTGAGTAGAATTTGAGCGATACACTTATTTACCTTAAACACTTGAGAGATTGATTGATTGATTGATTGAGCGCATCATTTGAGAGACCATCTTATGTGATTAGCATCATTGATTGAGATTACCATGAAATGTAATTTGAGATGAAGGGATTGTGGTCTTGATTGATTGATCTTTTGGAGCTTTGTGTCCCTTGTTCAATTTTTGCATTGTTAGCAATTGTTAGAAAAGAAGAGTTTCTCCTTTAGGTCTTTTTCTCGAATTTTGCTCAGAGTGCAAAAAGACAAGTGTGTGGGAATTTGATAATTGAATATTTCATACACTATTTTTTGTCTCTTTATTTATAATTTAGGACTCTTTAGCTAATAAATAATGGCTTTTATACTTATTTGGGCCTTGGGCCTTTTATTATATTTTAGCCATTATTTAATAATAAATTCCAGTTTTACATTGCTTCACCATTTTTACCATAAATCTTGAACCAGATATCGGATTTACCTCATTTTTGTCTCATATTTCAGATGATTCAGATAGCTACAATTGTTATGAAGACATGAAGAGCAAATTCAGACAAGAGGGCGGTTGATTTTGGAGCCAAAGTCATATGTATTTTTGGGCTCGAATTTTGTAATTAAAGCTCATTTTATTTTATTTTCGTTCGGGCCTGACTTGTGGATTGGAGCCCCATTTCATTTTTCCATTTTAGGTTAAGTGAGGCAGCAGCCACAAACACATTCTCATTCACGTTTTTAGAATTCGAGGATCAAAATAGTAGTTTTCAAATTCTTCGCAATGTTCTTCGTGTTCTTCACGTGCTTCATCCGTTTTTCGTCTTTCTTAATTATGTTCGGCTAAATTTCGAGATTGATCCATGATGAGGGTTCCATCCACTATCCAGAGGATTCGCACCTAATCGGAACCGTCTAACTCGTTTCTCGTATCCCTTAATCGATTTGATTTTTGGTTCGGATTGGGTTTTTGATTAAAACCCGTAATCGATATTTCCCAAGGATGAAGTTCGATCAAGTTAAAGTATTTCGTGCGATCGTACGAGGTGTGCCACGATTCGAACAAATTCTGAACGATTGTTCAGTTGAGGGAATTTCTAGACAAATGCGAGAGATTTCGGTTTGTCTAGAGTCGATTACGAGTTCGGTTATAAATGCTGCTTCGTTCAAGGAAGGGTAGTGGGTGAATCCGAAATCGTGGGTTAATCCTTTAATCCTCTTTTTCTGTTTAATCTATGTTATTTCGTTTTGTTTCTGCATATTTCCATTTTCAATCTCTTCTGAATCAAAAACCCCGATCTTATCAAGCTTTCGTTTTATTGTCTTTGTTCAAATTAAACCGATTGCGAATTCGTTGGGAAACGACCCAGGTTACAATATACCGTAAATCCTTTTCTAATCTGGTTATTTTGGGAGATTACAAAGAAATCTGTGCCTATGGCGTCCAAAACAAATTTTTAGGACGCTAAAAATATTGACTTTGGCGTCTTAAAACCAATTTAGGACGCTAAAAATATCATTTTGGCTCCAGACATGATGTTAGGGTTCACTTTTGACGTCCTAAAAGTAAATTAGGACGCTAAAATCCCCCGTTTAAGCGTCCCAAATTTAAATTAGGACGCCGAAACGTTTACGTCCTTTTTTAAAATCAAGACGCCAAAATCCTTCACATAATTACAAAAGTACCACCGCCTTTATTTTTTACTTCCCTTTTTCTAAAAGGGACGTCTCTTAGGGAAGTAAAAGCCATTATTTGCAGTAGTGTTAGCAGCATTGATAAGTAGTATGAGTAATAATCAAGTATAAGCAAATGTTAATCACAATATTTGAATTCTCGGAGACATGATTTGAAACAAGAACTTGCACTCGAGTGTCATGCCAAAATCACTCGGGTATCTTTCAATCCAGCTCGAGTGTTTGATGAACTTTGAGTTTTGGTAGTGAAGTGTAAAATGATTGTGTTACTCGAGTGCTTGAAACTTGACTCGAGTGATCTTCTATTAGTTTAGAAATAGCTTCAACACTACTAGTTACTCGAGTGAATATTGCAAGTGTTCTTGAGTCACTCAAGTAACTCTCGGGATCACTTAGGTGGGCTCCGTTAGAAGCCTTGCACTTCTTGGTTCTTTATAGAGTGACTCGCTGAATCCTTGCAAGTTATTCACTATCACTTGAGTGACAACTTCCTCACTAGAGTGGGAAGGTTTATGACTTGCACTACCATTATGAGTGACTTGCTAAAGTCTTGCGAGTTGCTTATCATCACTTGAGTGACAACTTACTCACTTGAGTGAGCTTGTTCTCACTTTTAGAAGACATCACGAGTGACTTAAAATTCCTTAGAGTGAAGCTTCATCACTCAAGTGTCCTTGCACGGAGGTCAACTTCCAATGGCCATAACTTTTCAAATATAACTCCAAATTTGGTAAATGACATATCCCTAGAAAGCTATTTAAGTATTCTTTATAATTCAAAAAGAAACAAGTCCAAATTCATTGTATTCTGAAAGTTCCGATCACGTTAATAACAGTTGATCTGGAGTAGCATTTTGCACCAACTTTATATGATTGTGAACTTCTAAAATTCATATCTCTTCCATTTGTTCTTAGTTGACCATTATATTGATGTTTTTGAAATGGATTGAGTCTAGTTTCATTTGTAACAAGTTTCAATTCAATTGGATATGTATTTTGTGAGATACATCTAAATTACTAAAGCTGTTCTAAACTGGCTTGAGAAATTCCAGTGTCGAATTCAAAATATCAAATCTCTTTCATATGAACTCCTTTGAGCTTGATCTTGGTGTTTGTGTGTTGCATTGTGAGTCTAGTTTCATATGAAACAAGTTTAAGCTCAATCATATTTGTGGTTTGAGAGATATGAACGAACTACTAAACCTCGTCCATGCTTAACGAAGAACAGAGCAGAACAGAATGGTTGGAACAATGATCTCACTAGAGTTATTTCATGTTCCACTTGAGTTAACAATGCCATAACTTAGAGTACTTTTGAAATCACTTGAGTAATGCCAAGAGTGATTTTACTGTAGCTCAACTGTCATGATTCATCGTGAAGCTTGAAATCACTTATTTTTGTAAATGGAGCTATATACCCAAGAGGGGGGTGAATTGGGTATTTTAAAAACTTTTCTGAAAGTGCTCTGTTTTGACCAAGTAAAAACAGATGATAGCAGAGGAGAAAAGGAAGGAAAGCTTGCACAAGAGAAATTATCCTGGTTCGGTCTTATCCTTGACCTACATCCAAATCCCAAGCCACACTTGAGATTTTCAATCCACTATACTCACAAACCGATTACAAACTCGTACTCAAGAGTAGTTCTCTCTCTAGAACTCACTCCCCTTACAAGTTGTAATCAATACACCCAACCACCAAGTCCCCCGACTTGTGATTATCTCAATCAATAAATGATTTACAGATAGAACTCTCTCACAGAAAGCGATAAAATGAACACCGAAGTACAAGTATCGATTGATACAATACAAGTGAAAGTCGAACACAATAAATGACACTTAGTAAATTTTCGCTCTCGAGGTGTATCACTTGAGAAGAAGTTAATGCACTCTATTTATAGGTAGAGAACATTAAATGACCGTTGAAAGATGAATCCAACCGTTGTAGGTGATTAGCATTAAGTCTCGGTCATCTTCTCTCTAAACTCCAACTAATCCAAAGCTAATATGATCTGATGTGGAACTCTGAGGATTTGCCCGTTGGAGAAGAGTTTACTTGATGAAGAAAGCATTCTTGACCGTTGAGAATGCGTGTTCAGATGAATTATCCAAAAGAAGGTTGATTTGCAGAAGTGCATTAAATGCACTGAACACTTTTTGCTTTATGGCTTTGACCTTCAATAATCTTCATCTGTGCTAACTGAAATTTACTCAATAAACTTGTTAAACATAGCTAGGAATGTGATTGAATGAATTATGGAAGCAATGAGATCAAACAATAATGATTTGTGAATTCGTATAATTCAAAATCAGTTTTTCAGCGTTAAACTCAAAGCTAGATGTTCATGTAAACTCGAGTATGGCACTGTTCACAAGTGTCCAAACCGCAAAGATTCAATTGATACTCAAGTTTGCACTTTTCGAGGCAAACCATCGTGTCTTGTTTTTGAAAGACAAAGACTATACTCGAGTTTGGCAACGCAACCGCAACTACTTGATATTGGTTTATCTTGAGAAATCCATTTGCTCTCTGTAAGTCCAATACTCGAGTTTGGCGATGCAAACTGCAGTATTGACCATTCAATACTCGAGTTTGGCTATGCAAACTGCGGTATTGATTTAACTTGAAAAGTCTTTAGCTCTTCGAAGTTCAATACTCGAGTTTGGCTATGCAAACTGCGGTATTGACTTAACTTGAAAAATCTTTTGCTCTCTGGAAGTTCAATACTCGAGTTTGGCTATGCAAACTGCAAGTATTGACTAATCAATACTCGAGTTTGGCTATGCAACCTGCGGTATTGATTTAACTTGAAAAACTTTAGCTCTTCTCGGAAGCTCAATACTCGAGTTTGACTATGCAACTGCAAGATTGACTAAGTTTGAAAATCCTTTAGTTCACAAGAAGTTTGATACTCGAGTTTGCCCATCCAAACTGCAGATTGACTATTCAATACTCGAGTTTGCCTATGCAAACTGCAGATCGACTTTGGCTGGAAACTTGGTTGCTTTCTGGATGGCCTTTACTCGAGTTTCGCCAAGCAACCGCAGATATTGGTCGTCCAATACTCGAGTTTGCAAATGCAAACTGCAAACCATGTCGACTTTTGGTCGGAAACTTGGTTGCTTTCTCGGATGGCCTTTACTCGAGTTTCACCAAGCAAACTGCAGATTGGTCCCCAATACTGAAGTTTGCAAATGCAAACTGCGGTTTGCAACTATCGAATGTTTTTAAACAACTTTGCAAACTTCAAACCATGTTTTACGTTTGTTGTTAATCATCAAAATATATTGAGAACTAACAATTTTAACTTCGAATTGAGCCATTCTAACTTCTATTTGATCATATAAACTTTCAATATCAAATCTAGGAGCTTGAATATTGATATTCCAATGATATTTTGCAAGTTTTTATTTTTTTAATCTCTTCCTAGTTGGTCTCCAAAATCTCTTGATAAGTTCTTGCTTTCTTGATTAATGTTTTCAATCTCTTTCTTCTTCTTCATCTTGATCAATCCAATTAAATAACTTCTTTCTTAATTTTTGTCATGTTCATTCTCTATAATTCAATTTGATATCTTCTAAACTACATTAAATATAACAATTGGTCAATGTAGGAGATAAATATATTATGTAAACTTTTTGCTCTTAATATTTTACATCGATATTTGACATTATCAAAACTAACCATATCTAAAACTTTCAACTATGGTGGCAAAGTGATTTGGTATGCTACTTCACCAGCTCTTGCAAGAATCTCATTGCACCCATGAATCTAGGAACCAATTTTTTTGGCTTTAATAAATCTTCCAATGTCATTATTGGTGTGACACTTAAAAACACATGGTCACGAACTTGAAATTCCAATGGTCTTCGTCATTTATCCGCATAACTCTTCTACCTACTTTGAGCTGCCAATAACTTTTTCTTAATCATTTTATTTTTCTACGTGGTTCAATCCACAAAATCAGGGCCCATGATTGTCATTTCACTAAACTTTGTCCAACACAATGGTGATCTACACTTCCTGGCATATAATGCCTCATAAGGTGCCATCTAAATGCTTGAGTGGTAGCTGTTATGATAAGCAAATTTGGCTAGTGGCAAGTGATTGTCCCAGCTGTCCTTTAACTCAATAGACCAAGCTCTCAACATATTTTTCAAGGTCTGGATGGTCCTCTCGATTTGCCCTTTGGTTTATGGATCATAAGTTGTGTTTATGGTGTAAAGCTCTCCAAAAACTTGATGTGAACCTCAGATCTCTATTATAGATAATGCTTTCTGGCACTCCATGTAATCTGACAATCTCTTTCACATATAGATGAGCAAACTGTCCATTGTATAATCAGCTCGGATGAGCAAGAAATGAGCGAGCTTGGTTAAACGATCAACTACAACCCAAATTGCATTTGATCCCTAGGTGTTATCTGCAACCCTATAATGAAATCCATAGATATACTATCCTACTTCCATGTCGATACCTCTAAATTCTACAATAGCCCTAGTGGCCTTTGATGTTCAATCTTGACCTTCGACAAGTCATACACTGGGAGACAGATTTTGTCACATATTTCTTCATACTAGCCACCAATAATTTCGCTTCAAATCGTCGTACATCTTGGTGATCCCTGTATCGATGGTGCATTTACTTCGATGCGCTTCCTCTAAGATGCAAGTCTCAGATTTTTCATCATTAGGGATGTAAACCCTCCCTTTAAATCTCAAGATACTATCATCACCTACTTCATAATCATTGACTTAAACATTCAAGAAGGAAGATTATTAATTATGGTGTAGTCTCATGTCTTGAACTTCTCAGAGAGGGATCGCATTTAGATTCCTAGGATCATAGTTAGATCCAAGAAGTGGACTCAGTGATATTGTAGTAGATCTCAGATCGCAGTTAGATCTCATGGCCACAGTAAACCTTGAGGAAAGATACTGAGCCGCTAAGTGTAACAGTTCTCTAGGAATACAATGACCTAAGATGAGTTTAGAATATAGAGACCCCTCAAGTCTAGCCAACTATTACAGAGAGAGTACCCTCAACTTTTCTTTAAATAGCCATATTGTTAAGTAGGCCGAGCTAAATTCTATTTGGTCAACAAAGGAAGTAAAAGTTAGCAGAGATCAAAGCTATAAGTCCTTAACAACATGCATCTAGAAAATCTAGGTATAAAATGAGAATGTAAGAATATCATATGGCTAGACTGAATATCAAGAAATAAACCCCCCATCGTAAAGTCAAAAGACATACAATAAGAAAGCATGATGTAGTGAAATACAATGATAAAGCAAAAAAAAAAAAAAAAAAAAAAAAAAACTCGATTATGTTCGAATGTGCCTAAAAGAATATGAAAGAAAGGATAAAGAGAAGTCAAGTCTTCTTTATGTTAATTCGTGCTTAGCGAAAAGGGAAACATATAGTCTTAGTGGATCAAATCTTAGAGTTGATTCTATAAGGTATTCAAAATATAGAGGATAAAATTTTTGTAATATTCTAAATTTTGGATCTAGAATATAAAGAATTAGTCTGAATTAAGTAAACTATTAAGGGTTAAGGAGCAAAAATACACATGAATTTTGCCCCGGGGAGCGCCCAGCACCATGTGCTTTTTTTGGGAGCAAAAATACACATGAACTTTCAAAAGTGGAGCAAAAATACCATGGCCGTTAGTTTTACTTAACTCCGTTAGGTTTTCAGTGGGCCTCACCGTATTAAAAAAATGAAAAATGCCCGTTTTTTTCTTAATTGACCCGACTACCCTCCACTCTTCCTATGCTCTCTCGCTCATCACCATCTGGGTCGCCTCATCACCATCTGGGTCTCCTTCGTAGGCGACGATTGCAGAGAAGCTTTTGGAGCCCGTCGCCTTGTTTTGCCATCCGAAGCTCCCCGTTTGTGGATCGCTGTGTGCGGCGATCTCGTAACCGAACTAGCGAAAATTGTCTTCGTGATCCTCGTTTTTGATTGTGTGCGTCGATCTCTAGCCTGGACTCGCGAAAAATTGGGGATTCTTTATTTTTCTCCTCTGTCTTGATTGTGATCAATTCATCGCAATCTCTGTTCTAATTTGTTGAAAATTTCCCAAAGTGGTTGCGGGTTCTCAGGCTTTCTTCTCCAGTTCAAGGTTCACAAGTATTTCGCTGAGAATTTGGGAGAAGTCGATGCCATCGCCGGTGAAATTCCGGTTATCGATCTCTCCCTCAGGAACGACCATCTGGTCACGCGTTCGATTAAAATCTATGGTTTTGATTCATCAACCATCATCGACGTTGTTCAAGTATGTTGATGTGGGTGTTCGATTCTGATTTCTTTTTTCTTCAATCCTGGGTTTAGGGAAGGCAACATCCACAAAGTCGAACCCTAAGCCCCAAATGTTCCTCCAACCAAATGTTCTTCGTCTTCTTGGGCAAAGCATCTTCCTCGGTTTCTTTCTCATTTTCGATTTGATTTTTTAGTTGCTTATTGGATTTGATTTATGGATCTCGTAATTGGTATTTGAAAGGGTGATGAAGCCACCTGCAAACGCAAATTCAATCCTGTCTTATTATTATTTGTTGGCTGCTTGATGTTTGCTGGTTTGATTAGTCTTTTCCTGCGTCAAAATTAGGTCCCGAAAGAACAAAATGAGAATGAGTGAATGAATTTAGGGATTTGAACTTTATGGTGTTAGTCACAAATCTGGGAATCGTCACTATGCTTGAATTGTCACTGTTCATTCGATGAAGAATTGCATAGATGAGAGTTGCAGATGAAGGTCGGTAGGGAGAGGGTGTTGGTAAGGGGCATTTCAGTATTTTTATAAGGTACTTAACAGATGTTAAATCAATTTAACTTTGATGGTATTTTTGCTCCACTTTTGAAAGTTGATGTGTATTTTTGCTCCCAATAAAAGCATATGGTGCTGGATGCTCTTTGAGGCAAAGCTTATGTGTATTTTCGCTCCTTAACCCAACTATTAAACCCGTTAAGCCAAAAGTCTTGATTATGTGAGAACGAAAAGAGTTAAGGAAATTATTAAAATTATGTACCGGCCTAGAAAAATTGAAGAAACGTGATTAAATATTTGGGGATTCAAATAAAATATGAAGAGATCTCATTCCACAACTAATTGATTTTAAACCTGGATTATAGGAATTAAAGGCCTACATTCCCGAAAATTCAAGTAAAAATAGTTAGAGGTAGATTTTTATATTGGAAATTTTAAAGGTGATATTTTATGAGGTAAAGAAGCTATTGGAGGCCAAAAATGTTTACAAAGCGTCCTTGAATAATTTCTAGAACTTATTTGGTAAAGCAGTACCAATAAAGAAGGGGGGCAATGGTAAATTCAATACCCAAGCCCAAAAATTGAATTGGATGAATTTTAAGTCCAAAATAGAAGGTCCAAAACGTCCCAAAGCTAATCAAGAAGCTGTACATCAGCTATTGGTCCAATATAATGCTAAAGATCAAGGCTTATGGGGTAAGCTCTCATGTGGGACCTACACGATTAAAATAATATGCCTCTCTCCTCACTAAGTCAATGCAACACAAACCTCAACCCTCAACCCTCAATTGCGATCCTGAAACAGAAAGAGAGTCAGAGAGAGCGCTGTGGAGATGGAGAAGAACCAGAGAAACCGAAGGCAAGAAAAAGGTGGAAGAGAAGGCGATTTGGATATGCAAGCTTGACTATAAGTAGTGGTAAGCCTCCTAGACAACATCCTACCTTTATTTTCTTCTGTAGAGAGAAAATAAGGAACATATTATTTTAGCCACAGAAATCACACTTAGATGTTATGTTAGAGCTTGTGGTAGTGATTTTCACTTTGCATGTTGAATATTTCTATAGGATGATGAACTTTGATTCTGCACTTTGCTGTCCAGAGGAGGTTGTTTGACTTTTTCTTATTATGGAATTGCAAAGGAGAGTGTAAATGCTTAAATAGACAAGTTTACTAAGAGTTATGTGCTTTTCTGATAGTTGGTGCATGTTGAAGCTGATATTTGGGGTGTGAGAATTGATTGGAAGTTAAGCGTTTTAATGCTTCAAATGTCAAACAAGTATGTGAGATCATTAAAACATAAATTAAGACTCTAAATGCTAGTTAGGATGATATTCTTGAATCTGGAAAATTTCCAGATTATGAACTGAAGCTATCGGAGACATTTTTAAGGGCAAAGGATGCGTATATACACATAGAATGTAAAACACACACACACCCGAAGCTAGCTATTTATGAATATGATGCCAAATTATTGCCTATATCTGTGCTATTTCAACATTTTTTCCAGAGAGGAATTGGCAAATTTGATTTGATTCAAGGATTAGGTAACGGGCGGAAATAGAGGCGGTCAAGGGAAAATTGAAAGAGGTACGCAGGAAGGACACATTCAAATGCCTCTGAAATAAGAAACACTAGCAAAAGGATAGTATATAAAAATATTTTAATACTACTTCGAGTCCTTAATATAAAAGTCAAAAGATTTTTTTTTTTTTGAAAAGATTATGTAAGTTAAATTAGTTAATCATAACATATGTTGTGTATAGTTTGATTATTGTATATTAGTTTATACGTTAAGTAAATTAGTTTGGATAAGAATGATAAATATATAATATTTTAATGTAATTTATTTAGTTTTTTTAATCTTTATAAAAATAAGTTAACTTGCTTTTATATTAAAGGTTTGAGGTAATATGAAAATAATTATATATATATATACTATCTTTTTACTAGTGTTTCTTATTTGAGAAGCATTTGAATGTGTCCTTCCTGTGTAACTCTTCCAATTTTCCCTTGACCGCCGCTATTTCCATCCGTTACCTAATCCTTGAATCAAATCAAATTTGCCAATTCCTCAACAAACGTTGAAATAGCACACATATAGGCAATGTGCATCATAATCATAAATGGCGATCGTCCTCTTCCAATTTTCCCTTGACCGCCGCTATTTCCATCCGTTACCTAATCCTTGAGTAGTTGAATCAAATCAAATTTGCCAATTCCTCTCTAAACAAACGTTGAAATAGCACACATATAGGCAATTTGCATCATAATCATAAATAGCTATCTTCCTTTATATATAAAGGCGGTCAAAGGAAAATTGAAAGAGGTACGCAGGAAGGACACATTCAAATGCTTCTTGAAAAAAAAAAAAAAACTAGTAAAAGGATAGTATATAAAATTATTTTAATGCTACTTCGTATCCTTAATATAAGAAGTCAATTGATCTTTTTGGGAGAGATTAAGGAAGTTGAATAAGCTAATCATAACATATGTTATGAACTTATAGTTAGATTATTGTATATTAGTTTAATGTAAAGAGGCAAATTAATTTGGATAAGAATGATAAATATATAATACTTTAACGTAATTTATTTAGTTTTTTTAATCTTCAAAAAATAAGTCAACTAGCTCTAATATTAAGAATCGAGAGAGCATTTTATATATGATATGTTGATCATGATTATAGATAAAATCTCAATCAAATTCTTACTTTTAAGCAAGTTTAGATAGAAAGTCAAGAAAAGCAAGTATAGAGAGAGCCGCGGGTGAGAAAGTGAGCTTCTGTGGTTTCTTTAGATTTTCAGAAAGGGATATAAGATCAAGCTAATATAATAAATGAGGTAGGTGGTAAACCTGGGATTATATTTGCTAAATTAATAGTATTGATTATTAAGTAATGAAAGAGTTAGATGACAAATGTACATGGATTAAAAAATTACTTAATTATTTATAATAAATGTGTCTCAGGTTTCCCAAAAATATTCCTTTAATAATTTGCATTGAAAACTATATAACCTCATTGATGAAAAATTCCCTTTAATACATGTGATTAACAAGATTGTTTGGAAAAAAATTAACAATATGTCAACAAAATATATTGAGATCTTATGTTTAGAACTAAAATCCCTAAAATAGTTCCAACTTTTAGCACATGAGAGAGTTTATTATTAAGCCATATTATTCTGCATAGTCAGCTTTTTCAAACAGTACATTTATTCTTTTTCCTGTTATTATAAGTTCTATATATCTGAAGGCATTTTTTCCCATTGATTTGAATGAACGTACACAATCAATTACAGCCTCCATCTTTCTTCTTGGTAGTTCCTAATGATCTGTTGTAATTCACAACTGCTTCGTTTTGAGCTACTTCAGTTTTCACAATAAGATTTCCATTTATCTCTTCCAATTCGGTATATTACTTTAATATCTTCGTTTCTATCTTCCAGGTGAAGCTATCATGACAACACAATCTCCCTTCCATGATGATGATTGGGCTTATGATGTCTTTATTAATTTTAGAGGGGAAGATCTTGTAGGAAACTGATCAGAAAACGCGGAAGCGTATCGTACCACGCGATGTAGGAAAAGATGAAACCTTTTATCGTTTTGCTTACCTGGATATTGAAGAGCTATCTGAGAGATTCTCCACGAGCAAACCTTGTCTACGAACAGTCCTCGTATACGAACAGTCCTCGTGCGATGATTGATCTTCCAGACTATCTCTCGAGGGGGATGAGATGGTTGTGTGGGCAACCGTTCAGATGATGAACGTCGCCTCTAGGGTTTTTGTTTACGATGAGAGCCTCCTAACTATTTGTGCGGCCGTGTCTTTTCAAGCGGCGAAAGTTAGTTTATATGCTACTACACCCAAGGCCTAACCCTAATCCACATGGGCCTTAGAGTTATTGGGTTGTAGTCTCAATTAAGCCTTATTGGGCTTAAGTGACCAAAGAGCACATTAACCCAACAATCTCCCACTTGCTCTTTAAGATACTAACTTGAGTTCGTAAACCCAAGACCATATAGCCCATAAGCCATCATCATCGATAACATACCCCATCCCTTGTCTCAAGCTAGCACGGGGACCCACCATTTGTCATTCATCAAGGCTCATGATAATCTACGAGAAGATTATCTAGTTCGGTGCTACTCCACTAAAAGCCCGAACGTGATCTCCAAGAACAATGACACTTATAACAAGAATATGCACCGCCCCTTTATAGAATGTCTATAATTTGATTGACTAGTTTTCTACGTAACCCAATCAATTATTTATTCCCTTGACTTTGATAGTTTCTCTAATGGATTACATGCAATTGGCGAGTGTCTTCAATATCCAGTGCATTGAAACATATCAAGGGGACATTTCCTATAAATTCCTTGTTGTTTATCTCATAAACACCGATAACCAAATAGTCTTAATCCCAAAATACCGAGTTGTTGGCCGTCATATAGATCAAACCTCACCCGTTGGTAAATCAAAGAATGAAAACTACTCGACTACTGTTTAAAATAAACTCGGGATTAAGAGCAACTACATAACTATAGTTATCGGAGATTTGATTCCTTATGACGAAAGAACAACCTTAATCAAATCTCTCCTTGATCCATTCAATGTGAGCATTAACTCACACCAATGTTTTATAATGATTCGGACAAAACCATTTCATAAAACATTGCGGCCTAAATAAAGTGCCCAACTTAATTTAATAGTCAGAATCATTTCATCAATTGTGAGAACCTATGACCATGTCCTCTATGAAAGTATTCATATGATCATATACTCCACAATTGATCCGGACCTTAGAGTTTGTAAATAGTGTGCAAAATAAATGAAAAAGAATACTCCATTTATTAACATTCGAGAAAAGAAATGCAATGTCATAATGTCATGCTCAAAAGCACAAAATAACAAAGTAAAATAACAACTGCCTAAAGCTATAGCAAATGCGGAATCCTCCTAAGACCCATAGATGAAACATGCCTCTCGAACACATGCTCAGGCAAACTCTTAGTAAAAGGGTCAGCTAGATTCTCGTCTGATGCTATCTTTGCTACCACTGTATCTCCTCTTTTAATTATTTCTCGGATCAAGTGGTATTTCCTCTCTATGTGCTTCTGTCTCTTATGACACCTTGGTTCCTTACCGCCCCACTGTTGTCACAGTAGAGTGTGATAGGACAATTTACACCTGTATCACCCGAAGGTCCGATAGGAACTTCTTTAACCATGCGGCTTCCTTTGCGGCCTCGAGGCGGCTACATACTCGGCCTGCGTGGCGAGTCGACCCACACATGTTTGTTTTACACTTCTCCAACAAATGGCACCGCCATTAAGGGTGTACACATATCCCGAGGTGGATTTTCTTGAGTCAATATCTCCTTGGAAATCGAGTCCGTATAACCAATGGTTTCAAGACTCCCTTGAGTAGACCAACATATAATCTCTCGTTCTCCGTAGGTACTTGAGTATATGTTTAACCGCTACCAGTGTTGCTCTCCGGGGTCCGATTGGTACCGGCTTACTACTCCAGTTTGCATATAGCGAGATATCTCGTCTCGTACATAGCATAGCATACATGAGACTACCCTCTTGCCGAAGCATAAGGTATCCTACTCATGCGTTCTCTCTCGCTCGGGAGTTTGAGGAGATTGCTTTTCGAGAGATGAATCCCATGCACGAAGGGTATAATTCCCCTCTTTGAATTCTCCATGCTAAACCTGGCAAGTATTTTGTCAATGTATTGAGCCTGGGATAATGCCAAAACCTGTTCTTCCGGTCTCGCAAGAGTTTAATACCAAGAACATAATTGGCTTCCCCCTGGGTCCTTCATATCAAAATGTTTGCTCGGCCAGGTTTTTATGCCCAACAATACCTCTGTATCATTTCCGATAAGGAGTATATCATCCACATAAAGTACCGAAAAGGATACCGCATTACCTTGGATCCTTTTATACACACACGGCTCATCGGGACTTTTCTCAAAGCCATAAGACTCAATGGCTTGATCAAATGCGATGTTCCATGATCTGGATGCTTGCTTAAGTCCATAAATGGACCTCTCGCAACTTGCATACCATTTCTTCTTGCCCTTTGGCTGTAAACCCTTTTGGTTGCTGCATATAGATTTCCTCTTCCAAATTTCCATTTAAAAAGCAGTTTTTGACATCCATCGCAAATCTCATAATCAAGATTGGGCAACGACTAAGAGAATCCGAATAGACTTGAGCATGGCAACCGGTGAAAAGGTTTCATCATAATCTACTCCTTCTCTTTGGGAGTACCCTTTCGCCACCAATCTAGCTTTGAAGGTTTCAACCTTCCCGTCCGATCTTCTCTTTCTCTTGTAAATCCACTTACACCCAATGGGTCTTACCCCTTTAGGCGCATCTACAAGAGACCAAACGAGTTGGAATACATAGAATCCATTTCACGATTCATAGCCTCGAGCCATTCACGAGCATCAACATCTCCTAGTGCTTCGTCATAACTAGTGGGATCACCATCTTCTGCGATGATGTCATCCCGATTTGACTCACCCAACAAGAGATATCTTGCGGGTTTACGAATCAATCTCCCACTACGACTTTGTCGCACTTGATGTCGTGCATCTACGGGGGGTCCACATTTTGTGGGTTGACAACTTCTAGATGAGGACCCTCATTAAGTGGATGAGGACCCTCATTAAGTGGATCAACTAATTCATGATTTTGTTCTTCATTTAGTTGAACATCAACATCATGCTGAACTTCTTACGTCTGCGGTTCTGTGTATGTTCGGATACATTTTCCCCTCTTTGAACAACCACGGGAACAAAAGCTGGAACCCCTTGAGGTTGAGGTGAAACTTGATCGAGACTAACTCATCAAGAATAACCTTACTTCTTGGTTTATAGTTTGTCATATAGTCCTCCTCTAAGAAAGTCGTGTGAGTGCTCACTATGACCTTCTTTTCTTTTGGACTATAAAACAACCAACCTCTGGTTCCTTTAGGATAGCCTACAAACATGCATACTTCAGTACGCGAGTCCATCTTGTCTGGTTTCTGTTTCAGGACATGTGCCGGAGCACCCCAAATTCGAATATGATTCATGGTGGGCTTACACCCTTTCCACAATTCTATTGGTGTCTTTGAAACCGACTTGGACGGAGCTAAGTTCAATAGATACATAGCTGTTTCTAAGGCATATCCCCGAATGAATCGAGAAAGTGATGAATAACGAGCATAGATCTTGTCATTTCTAAAAGGGTTCTATTTCTCCTTTCAGCAACTCCATTCTGGCAGGGTGTCCTGGAGAAGATAATTGTGAAACTATCCCCTCCTTGGTCGGGTAAGACCGAACTCTCCAGATAGGTATTCACCCCCTCGATCGATCGAAGAGTCTTGATTTGAACACCTAGATGCTTTTACGCCTCGACCTTGAACTCTTGGAATTTTCCAAAAGCTTCGGACTTGTGACGCATCGGTACACATGTCCAAATCTAGAGTAATCATCGGTAAATGTGATGAAATACGATACCCGCCTCGGCATGGACATTTATTGGTCCACATACATCGGTATGTACCAATTCCAGTGAAGTGTGGCACGTTTTCCTTTGGCCTTGAAAGATCTCTTGGTCATTTTACCCTCTAAACAGGATTCACACCTTGGTATCGGCTCAAAGTTCGGGATTTTAAAATCCCACTTTTGACCAAACCTTGGATCTGTTAGAGTTAATATGACCCAATCTCAAATGCCAAAGATAAGTTTCATTGGAAACTTTTCTTTTCTTTGACGAATTGATATGCTCAACATTTTTTAATTCAACATGATTAACTTCACAGGGTATAGGACTAAGGAAATAAAGGCCATTGAACTTTACACGGAACAAATAAAAGAAGATGAACTTCTTATTGAAACCGAGGAACCAAACTGAACCGTCAAACCATGTTTATCTAAACAACTAACGAAATTAAATTCCTCTTAAAATCTGGAATAAACAAACAGTCTTCTAAAACCAAAGTTCTATAATTATTAAAAGATAAAACAACTTGTCCCATTTGCTAGTGCGTACACAAGCTGCCCCTGTTCCAAGCTTCAAATCTCGTTGTCCTTTACTCACCGGCAAGCTTTGTTTGAACCACATAAAGAGTAGCAAACATGGTTAGTGGCTCCTGAATCAACGATCCACTTGTCATCGTGATTCTCCACTAAACAAGCCTCAATCACATTTAAATCACCCATACCTGGTTTTTTTATTTGTGGGCAATCTTTCTTCCAATGCCCCTTTTGTCCGCACTTGAAGCACTTGCCTTTTGATCGCTTCATTGCAAATGTTTTGGCAACTCGGAGTACCTGAATTCTTCTTTTTCTTGTTCTTGTTCTTTCCCTTGGGTTTCCCCTTAGGTTTCACAGAACTTTCACTAACAAACAATGCACTTCCTTGCTTGACTAGAGTGCATTCAGCACTCTCAAGCTCGTGCATCGGTTGAGTGAGGTCAAGATTCATTTTGTTCATATTATAATTCATCTTGAATTGGTTGAAGTATTCAGGTAGTGATTGTAAGAGAAGGTCAACTTTCACTTCTTGTTCAAACTTGATACCATGGTCATCGGCCTTCTTGAAGTTTGCTATCATTATTAGACAATGATCCCAAGACACTTCCTCCAGTTATGACCGTCTTGGTGACCGAATTCGAGCGCATTTTGCGAGCGAAGCGCTAGGTGTAGCAAACATGGCATCGAGAGTCCGGGAGCATTGTTGCTCCACTCGAATTATGTTCATTTGCTCCTGAAGGTGGTCGCGAGATCGGCCAAAATGTAGCAGCGAACTGACACATTCGCCTTCTCCCATTTTTCCTTCTCCTGCTGAAAACGAGTCCGAACTGCATCAGACAAATCTGCAGCAGGCCGCGCTGGCATAGGGGTAGTGAGAACAAAGTTGAGCTTTTCATATTGAAGAACAATATCTAAATTGGTTCTCCATTGTCGTAGTTTGTACCATCCATAGGTTTTTGGCTCAAGATTGTAGCTAAAGGATTGAATGAAGACATTTTTTTCGAAATTAATGAAAAAGCACACTAATTACAAAACATAATTAACAACAAACATATATAGAGTAGTAGATTCTAATAACTACTATTCGTTTATTGTTTAACAATCCATTAGTTATCTTTACAAGGCTTACGATGGGCAAGATTCTTGTAAAACTAATATTGTTAATTTGGGCCTTCGGTTCCATTGCGAGCCTCGATGGGAGGGTTAACAATTTTACCAAAGTTGAATGTAATTAACCATTGTTTACTTTCAAAATTATCTTTAGTATCCAAGTGTTGCCGACGATGGGCCGTACAAAACTTTACTAAAATTTTGAAAATATTAGGGTTTAATCTAGTGAAATCCGATCATCCTTATCCGATGGGGCTTCAAATGACAACCATTTCACTAATAAACCCACAATGGGGCCCGTAGGTTTTAAAATTAAAAGCTTAATTTAAAACCTTCACCCATTCAATATTTTAAGTTTAGAATTTTTAATTTCCAAGAATTTGTTCATTTTAGAGTATTTTGTGAGATCAACATCTTAATTGAAATCATCAGGTACTTTAAAATCCAGTCATGATTTAGAATGAGCTTCACATGATCATTTTAAATAACCCACAAGATATTCTCAAAAATACAATTTCTTGGGAAATTTGTTAGATTATTTATCTGGATAACCCAAATAATCTCTCATAATAACTATATCATGCATTTATGACATGTGATTATGCAACAATATGGCATCTTCCTATTCTATATGGCATGTTATTTCAAAACATCACGTTAACCGTACATATAATTCATACAATTTAATAAAAGCATTAAATTAAGAAAGCAAATAACTTTAATCCATGGTTTTCCTAAAAAAAAAAAAATTTAAAAATTTAAAAAATTTTACAACTTTGGAATTTCTCTTTTGTGCCGCCCATAGGATTTATCTCAAGCCCCTTCGGGGTATCCATGAGCCCAAAAAGCCCAAAAACCCAATCCTTGGCTAGAAACCCTAGGACACAAAAGAGGAACCCTAGCCTTCGCCTCGCCACGCAAGCGGCCGAAGTCACCTCGGCCACGAAACTCCGGGGGAAGCACCGGCACGGAGAGGCGATCAAACGGCCTCCGGAAACACCCCAAAAGGGTGTCCCACGCGCCCTCACGCGCCGGCTGTTTGCCGGCGCGTGAAGGCCACGCGCAGCCACTTGTGGCGGCGCGTGGCGGCGCGTGGCTGGCCCTTTGGCGGTGTTCCGACCGCCAAAATCTTCGTCTTTCCGTCCTCTTTCCATCGATATGTGGTTTGCCCAAATCCGAGATCCAGAAGTCCACGAAAAGTGTCGTACGGTTTTGCTTGCTCATATTCTTGCGTTTCTTGATCTCCAATTTTTACAGGAATTCGAAAAAATACATAGAAATTCGAAAGGAAATCATAAAAATAGCAAGGAGGAAACCTAATCATATGGGATTAGCCTCCTTGTTACAAATCAAGAATTACACGAGAGAATCTAACCATGGATTAAAGTATTCATATGATTTATAAACGATAACTACTATGATTCAAGTAACAAATATAGAAACAGATGCCATCCTTTCAAAAAATTATTTTCGAAGATAATCACATGAAATTTCAAAACTAGGTTCTTTTCCTCATCGCTATTGGCTCTGATGCCAATTGTAGGAAACTGATCAGAAACGCGGAAGCGTATCGTACCACGCGATGTAGGAAAAGATGAAACCTTTTATCGTTTTGCTTACCTGGATATTGAAGAGCTATCGAGAGATTCTCCACGAGCAAACCTTGTCTACGAACGTCCTCGTATACGAACAGTCCTCGTGCGATGATTGATCTTCCGGACTATCTCTCGAGGGGGATGAGATGGTTGTGTGGGCAACCGTTCAGATGATGAACGTCTGCCTCTAGGGTTTTTGTTTCTGATGAGAGCCTCCTAACTATTTGTGCGGCCGTGTCTTTTCAAGCGACGAAAGTTAGTTTATATGCTACTACACCCAAGGCCTAACCCTAATCCACATGGGCCTTAGAGTTATTGGGTTGTAGTCTCAATTAAGCCTTATTGGGCTTAAGTGACCAAAGAGCACATTAACCCAACAGATACTCGTTATGGGTTTACTGGTAATCTTTATGATGCTTTAAACAGGAGGGGAATTCGTACCTTCTTTGATGGTGAGGAACTAAGAAAAGGCGATGAACTTGCTCCAGCACTTCTCAAAGCAATCGAAGAATCTAGGATGGCCATTTGTGTGTTTTCTAGAAATTATGCATCTTCAACATTTTGCCTTGATGAACTTGTCCACATCCATCAATGTATCAAGGGAAAGGGTACGTTGGTTTGGCCAATTTTTTATGAAGTGGAACCTTCAGAAGTGAGACATCAAAAAGGGATCTATGAACAAGCTTTGGCTGGCCATAGCATTAAAAATAGGGCTAATGAAAAGAAGATGCATAGTTGGAAGCTTGCACTGCATGAAGTAGCTAATATTTGTGGCACACATTACAATCCTAGGTGATTTAATTTGAAACTTTGATCCTTGATTTTTCTAATATTTTTCTTTGATCTAGCTTCATATTACATAGTAATTATAAGACCTAAAATTGAGAGAAATAAATTAAATTACTTTAGAGTATTTTTATTTTTATTTTTTTCTTCAAACTAATTATTTGACTAATAAACTAATATATAATCTAAGAATACACAATAAATGAAATGATTAAGTAACTTATTTAGCTTCCTTAATCTCTCCAAAAAAAGCCAACCAGGTCTTATAATTAGGACCAGAGGTAGTAGTAAAAATTAGAGAAAATAACTAGTTATGAGGTCAGCACCAAAAATACCATAACAAGGGAGTTATTTCCTACACTGAAACTTATCATTTCATTGCTATTTGTTATATAATTTTTTGATAATTGCATTTCTTCCATAGAACCTTAGTGGTTTTCCCAGAAAATTAATATGAATTTCTTGCATAGTAAACATGTATTCAATGTGATTTCTCTCAAACTTTTGTGATTTGTCAGGCAAGGTCGATATGAATATCAGGTGATTGAAGAGATAGTGAGAGAAACCTCTTTCATAATCAACAGGCTCCCATTATATCTTGAAAATGTTGTTGGAGTAGACTATCGACTGCAACAAATGAACTCTCAATCACAACTTGGATCAAATGAACATGTTGGAGGAGACTACCGACTGCAACGAATAAACTCATCAGCAAACAATTTTACAGGTTCGTGCTTTCTCTAACTTTAATTTCTCTATGCCTCCCAGTTTAGGTAGTCGTAGATGGATAATAATTAGACAAAATGCATGAAGAATAAGTGATGAATTCGAAATAGGGTGAAGCAATTTTTAAAATTTGCATCTAATTTGTGATAGGGTCAGCAAAGGTTGTACTACCTTCGGTCATAAATATAATACTTATTTATTTTTTTGAGGAGATTAAGAAAGTTAATTAAATCACTTTAAAATATTTAAATTTATTATTTTTTCTTTAAAATAATTTGTCTGATTTATAAATAGATTTATAATTTAATTATACAACATACAATATGATTAAGTAATTTATTTAATTTTTTTGTTTTTCAAAAAAAAAAAAAAAGTCAATTATATATTATAGGTAAGACAGGAAGTAGTACATGATAGATATGACATTGTGAAGAAATAGAAAGGCTGGGTGTGTTCCAAGAGGGGGAAGTTGATCATGAGGATGAGAATATGGATGATAAGTTAAAAAGGGATCAACTTCAGCAAGAGAGGATACTGATGCAGTGATGCTCGAAGGATTTTATTTCCTCTTTTGGATGGGAGCAATCTTCTTATATTTATATATAAAAGGACACTGAATCCAGCATTTTTGGATTCACTACAATTCTACAAAAAAAAAAAAAAAAAAAAAAAAAAAAAAAAAAACAACAACAATGAATTTCCAATGGAATTTGCTGGATTCACTACAAAAAAACACTGAATTTCCAATGGAATTTGTCACGAATTTTCGATGGAATCCATTCCGTCAGTTCCTCTTCGATGTGCGCCACTGCACCTCTTTGTTTCCTCTGAAAATTACTTCCCTAGCTTGAATCCGTGACCTCATGCTTCAAACGCCCTGCCTTTGCCAGATCTGCTGAAATGAAATTGTGGTTTAAGGTTACATAATGTTATATGTATTATTATCCTATATAATTAATTATATCTGAAAATATATTTTTTATTTATATATATAATATTATTAAATTTTCAAAAATTCAAATGATATTTATATATTTTTGATAAATTAATTTTAAAATAAAAAAAAAATAAATCTTTAGTAAATGCATTTATGAATATATTTTTATCCATTTTTTTAAAAAAATTAAATTTTATTTTTAATTGAAGTTAGAGAAACTGTAAATGAGACGGGTGAAAGCAAAATTGTAGACTAGCTACCCCAGCTTATATTTTTCTATTTATAAATACTCTATCTATTCCTAAATATAGAACTTATTTACCAGAATTTAGAGAGATTAAAGAGAAAAATTAAATTAATTAATTATGTTCATTTTCTTGAAACACCCCTACTTAAATATTTTGCCACGGGGACGAACTTTCATTGGATGAACGATGGATTGCAGCAAGAGTTCATGAAATCGTGCACCAAATGTATAGGATAAGCTGGGTCCCACTTATTACTAGTATTATTTTCTTGTTTATTTAAGCCATCATACAGGTCATCAAGTTCCTTTTTCTTTTTTGTCAGGTTATACTTTTATACGTACCATATTTATAGGACATCAGGTAAAACACAGTATTATTTTGTTTAAGCCATCAAATAGGTCATCAAGGAGTATTATTTGGGAAAACAGTATTTTAAATTATTTTATTATAAATACAGTATAATTGAGGTGTATGTGGCATTAATGAGTTGCAAGTATTACTTACTTTATAGAATATATAGATGTATTATTAAATTATTATTGTGTTTAATTATTAAAAAAAGTATTAATAGGGGTATTTTAGGAAGAAATTGATAAAAATTAAAATTTGATCATATAATTAGGACCAAGGCTAACTCCAACATGTGTTCCTACAATTATGACTTGGAGAGTAATATAATCTGATATAGTTTTTTTTTTTTTTATATGTATAAGTATACTTTATTTTCTATAAGTTAAATATACTCTGTTTATAAGAGCTAGAGAATGTGTTGGAGATAATATCGGATGATAACAAAATATTTGAGATCGAGATATTAACCATTAACCAATATTTGAATATTACAGGAAAGAGAGAGATATTCGAGAATGTCGTTAATGTGGGGATACACATAGAGTTGGGAATTAGGCCGATCTTTGAAAGGTTGGGGCCTAAACGGGCTAGCCCTTTTAAGTTTTGGGGTAAGAAAAACATTTGTTTTTCAATTCCCAAATTTGTGAATGTACGGGTCGGGCTGGCCCTATAAGACCGGAAACCATTTTTCTAAATTTTAACTATTTTTCTTGCGTTTTTAATAAAGAAATATAATTAGTAAATAAATGTTGACCTTAAAGTCTAAAAAACGCACACCATGATAATAGTGATGAGAAAAATATAGATGAATAGCCATAAAAGAAAAGATAAGATTTGTAGTGGATATATTAAAAAAGAAATGACTTGACGTGTATATTGAAACAAGAGATAGAAATTGTTTGAGGTTGGAAAATGTATGCGTATGAAGAGAAGCTCTAGCGTTAGCTACAAGGAATTAGTAATTAGTAATGATGGTCAAGTTAGAACAATTTTAATTATTTCCATTATGATCTTTCGTTCACAGGAGAGCAGCCCATGCTAAAAAAGAGGCGGTTGATGCATGTTACCTCAGTATGTTTTTATAATTTGTTTTAAATTCTCCGATCACTTTATATAGCATTTGCCTTTCTTATTAATTAACCACATTTCAATTATTCACAGGATTCCATGAGAGTTTACCAAGGTAATGAATGCTCCAGTTCCTTTTGGGAAAAAAAATCATTTAGATGCATACAATTACCGGAATATTTAATGAACTAATCATATCCATCTTTATATTTTGAGCTTCCTCATTAATTTTATGCTTCCCCATTAATATAAGAACTACTTAATTATTTTGCATAAATTAAGGAAGTGAGATAAATTACTTAATTGAAGAACTACTGAGTTTAGAAGTTAAATTTTGAAGAAAAAAAATGATAAATATTAGAGATAAAATTGATTAAGACAATGTATTTAGGATCGAGATTAACTCCATAATAAGCTCATATATTTATGACTGAGGAGTATCATATATTACCTTTTCAACTTGATTACTACAAAAGCAATCTATTTTAGGTATGTTGCTGGTAGAAGTAGAAGGGTTTATTTTTGCGATCTTTAAAAAGAAAAGAGTTTGAATATGTCCAAGTTTAACTTCAGATTTATTCTCCATATCTTATTCATTTCATATGATACAAGTTTGCATGAGAATGACTAACTGAGTGATGAGAAATCTTAGAAGGGCATACACAATTACACACACACAATATTTCTGAAGTTCAATGAATTGATCATATATAGTAATCTCAGCCTAAAAAGTTGAAAGAGACATGAAATTAACCTTGATCTGAGCACAATAAAAATTTGACAGGAAACAATAATATGAATAGTGGCAACAAGGCTTCATTACCAATGATGTTACCATGGACAGATCATGACTCTGGTCATGACACTCTCAGAAACCAAGGTACAAGTACAATTTCATAGTCTTGATCAATTTTCAGAATGCCCTGCGTGTACATGTGTGTGTATATCCAATTCATGTATCTTTCATATTTTTTTTTTTTTTAAAACACTGTTAAATTTAATTATTTTATTTAACAGAAACAGAACAAGAACCCTCGATTACAAGTAAGAAGGACCTACGCATTAATCTTTTACAGGTAATTAAGCTAGGGCTGAGCAATGGGCAAGACAGGCAAGCATGAGGCTGCCAGAGCCCACCCCTTTAGGTGGAAAAAGACTTGTGCTTGTATGTAGCCCATTTTTACCCGTTAAAAAATGGGCTAGGCTAGCTTGACGATGAACCCTTAGCAGTTAGCCCATTCACATGTGGTAACATAACTCGTTCATTTTGTTCCTTTTTGGGCTGAACTTGGACTAGCCTAAGTTGACTGGGTACAAGATTGTACACCTACTTAGCGGGTGACTTGCTTAGCCTTAAATTAAGCTCATAATTTGTTTAGAATTTTTCAAACATTTATTAGAAGATTTTTAGTGGATCATTCTCTAATATCTTTTGTAGGACACTGAATACGAAAGCAAAATACAGACAATAGACATTCAATCTGCCAGAAGAAGAGCAAATGAAGGATCAGTTCTTGTAAGGAGGCCAGAAGATAAAGGAGTTTGTTGGACAGAAGAAGTTGAAGCTTTAACCAATGATGATCATCAAGTGAGTTATGAAGAAAATTTCAGAGTTACAATGAAATTTCTTTATAAGTGTTTTGTCAAGTGGACAAGATGTATTTACTTTTAAAAATAGGATAATTTATTTGTTTTGTTTTTTCATGTTTGCATTATCAGGTGACCAGACAGGACTACAAATTTGACTCAAATGGCAATAATGGCTTAACATGGGATCCAATGGAATGCGAATATGAAGGAACAAGTAATAATAATAATAAGGATCCTCATCATCATCAAAGAAGAGATCATCCATGGACGAGGAAGCTTTTGTGTTTTAATCTCCTCACTTTTGTTGCCTCCCTCTGTTCTTCTTCCTGTTTCTATTAGTGATGGCATAAGTGACTTTTTTCAATATAATTTTTACAAACTTAAGTTATAATAAAAGTTAGATTATAAATGAGATTTATATTTGAATTGGCGGTAGTAAAAGCCCATCTCCGCACCGTGAAAAACATATCTTATTGTGATATATGAGAGTTTTTTACTTTTATGAAAAAAAGAAACAGAAAATGGTCTTACACTACTACGTAAATTGCGATATATGATAGTTATAACCGTCATACATAACGGCTCCGAACCGTCATATATGTGGGAAAAAACACAAGGTATAGGTGAATACTTACCATATGGGGAAAAATATATAATGTTGCGCCCTTTCCGATAAGGATATTTCTTTTTCTCCATCCACTACAAAAAAAATCAGTTTTTGCGACGGAATATTTTCGTCGCAAAAATAGGTTTGCGACGGATTTAGTCCGTCGCAAAAAGGTCCTCACAATTGCGAAGGAAATCGAAAATTCCGTCGCAAAAATCGAAATTTGCGACGGAAATGATATTCCGTCGCAAATTTGGAATTTGCGACGATAATTTTCCGTCGCAAATCATTTTCTTTAATTTTTTTATTTTCGTATTTTTTTAATATTAGCGAAGGAATTTTAATTCCGTCGCTAATTTTCAATTTTTTTAAAAAATAAAATCAAAATTTGAAAAAAATGATTTTTTTGTTTAATTTTTTTAAAAATGTTTATTCCTATCGCAAATTTTGTTTTTAATATTCTTTTTGTTGAAAAAATAATTAAAAACATTTAAAAATGACATTTAAAATTTAAAAATATAATAATAAAACCGTATATAATTAAAATATATAATAACAATCAGAAATAGTTTACATAGTCTAAACAGCAGCAGCATCATCATATTGTTTTTTAAAAAAACTACTAAAGTACAGTCTAAACAGCAGCAGCATCATCATCCTCGTCATCACCATCACCACCATCAGGAACTGGCTCCGTGCCCTTGTCTTTCATTAGGGACTTAAGTTGAAGCCGCATATACTTCATCATCTTCGCTTGTCGACTCATCCGCGCATCATCATCTCCCGTTCGGAGCATTTGCGCCTCATCATCTCCTCGTTCCTGGAGCATTTCTTTGCCTCATCATCTCCTGCTCCTGAGTCATCTGCTGGATCTTCATCTCCTGTTCCTGAGTCATCTGCTGCCGTGTCTCGTTAAGCTCCTCCACCAATGCCTTCATCTTTTTTATCTCATCTGCAAAAAATATTAAGAAATATGTTTATTTTTTGTACATCATTTAAATGGACAAAGGAATGAAAATGTAACAATTAGTAGCAAAGGTTTACCCGTAGAAACACCTTCGGTCTTGGGATGAGGAGCGCTTCGTTTGCTTGAATCGGGCGGCAAAGAGGCACCAAGCCCGAAGACTCTCCCTTTCTTGTCAAATCCTCCCGCACTCGAAAGAAGAGACCGTCGTTGTCTGACCGAGACGATGCGGGCCGGTCCCCACTCCGTGAGTCTCTATCCCGCGACGCCTTTTCCCCGAAAGGTTTCCTACAAGCACAAAAATACGGAGATTTATGTATCATAACCCACCAATAGAAGATCATAATTTTCTTACAATTTTTTTTCCTTATACAAAATAAACCATAAAAAAACAATACAAGATTATAAAAATTCAATCTCATTAATAAAAATGAAGAAAACCCAATAACTAAAAACAATAACCAATCATGGAATCTCCTACAAACAATAACCATAATCCAAATTAATGAGCAGATTAAGCATCAATATCATTAATTTTCTCTTATATTTAACACTATAAGTATATTGTAGAGTTAGAACTTTCTCTTATATTTTCTCCTTTCAAATACCAAATAGTAAACTTCCTAATTAATTTTTTTTATCTCTAAATATCAGTTTTCAACAATTCATGTCTTTTCTAATTATTTTTAGGAGGAAGATCTATTCCAAAAATTACTATACATTATCATTTGAGAAGCTTAAAAGGTTGTACGAGATAAGAGAGTATTGCAACGACATTCAAACAACCAATAGCATTGTATTTTCCATATAATGAAATTGAAGAACAAAATGAAAAGAGAGAAGAGATGAAGGTTACCGGAATCAATCGTCGGAAAAAGCACCATCGGCGTCAAGGAGGAGGAGGAAAGGCGTCACCCCAAGGGAGGAGGAAAGCCGTCGGCAGCAGGGGGAGTAGAGGCGTCGCCGGCGAGGGGAGGAGGAGACCCGTGGGGAGAGAAGAGAGAAAAACGCATGGGGGAGGGGAGTAAAATGAGGCACCGATTCGGTGCCTCATTAAAACGAAGTTTGCGACGGACTATTCGTCCGTTGCAAAAATTTTGACAAGAGGCGGACAAAAAGTCCGCCTCTTTGCGACGGACAAAAAGTTCGCCTCTTTGCGACGGACAACAGTCCGTCGCAAAACCCAGACCAATTATCCATCGCAAAACCCATATGGGTTTTGCGACGGACCTATTGTTCGTCGCAAAGAGGTGGACTTTTTGTCCGCCTTTTTGCGACGGACTATGTCCGTCGCAAATTTCTGAGATGGCGGACTTTTTGTCCGCCTTTTTGCGACGGACTATGTGTCCGTCGTAATTTCGGGTACGGTTTGACGGACAAGTCTGTCGGAAAATTTGCGACGGACTATGTGTCTGTCGCAAATTTCGGTACAGAAGGCGGACTTTTTGTCCGCCTTTTTGCGACGGACAAGTCTGTCAGAAAATTTGCGACGGACTATGTGTCCGTCGCAAATTTCAGCAAGACATATGACTTTTTGTCCGCCTTTTTGCGACGGACAACGACAAGAATTTCGTCGCAAAATTTGCGACGGATGAGAACGTCCGTCGCAAATTTCAATTTTTAGCGATGGAATGTAATTTTCGTTGCAAACTAGTGACGAAAATTTTTCTGTCACTAATTCCGTCGCTGATTTACATTTTTCTAGTAGTGATCTTCCTTTACTTTCCAGGCTTAATTGCTGAAGAGACATAAGGTATAGGTGAATACTTACATTATTATATGTGTAGATCAAGAGTGCAATTGATTCTAGCCACAAAGCCCGTAAAATCTTGATTTATCTAAATTGCAAGATAGCTTCACAAAGGCATCTCAATCAAATAAGGAGAACATAGCACCAAAGGAATGCGACCTAGCTAGGGCTCACGAATGATGAAAATGCGAGTTAGGACAAGCGAAAACAACTCGATAGGTAGTCGCTGAGACAAGTGTGAAGGTATTGACTAGCATGAATGTCACTGAGAAGTAAGACGAAGGCTATGATGGGGCTTGACTGAAAACAACTCTTGACGGCCGAAAAAGACAACAGGAGTACTAGGGTTACGATGTTGGAGGGTTTTGTTAGAACAAACTAAGTGTCAAGTGTGTTCTGTTTCAGATGCCTAAATAGAAGGGGAAGGGTAGGGCTTTTCTGGTTGTTGTATTGAAGACTTTACGTAACAGTTGTGTTGAAAAAACTAGGGATGTTCAAAAAACTTGGTGGTCCAGGTAATCTAACCCAACCCAGTCAGACTCGACCTGATCATGCTGGAAAAAATGGTCTAAGACAGTATTAGGTAGACCATACTAGATTGGTCTGTTTGGACTGGACCAGACTTGGGGCTAAGGGCTCAAACTCTTTGGTCTGGTCTGGCTCGAAAATGTCATCCTATTCCGGACATACTTACCTACAAGCCAGGATAGTAGGAAGATATACTCCACATAAGTGAACCCTACAATGCCTTTTACAATATGCAGTCCCCACAAAAGGTACCAAGAAGTACAATGCACAAAAAAGTTCAAAAATCAAACACTCAACAATATGGAATATACAAACCAAGAAGAGTAAGAAAGTGTAATACCCGATTTTTTGTTTACCGAAAATCTTGTATTTAAGGAATATGTTACCTTATTAAATTGGTTAACATATGTGACTTAGAGTCACATAGAATGATGGCTATTTTAAAATTAAAAGAGCCATGAAAAAGTTATAAAAACACTTAATTGAACTAAGTGTTAATTATAAAATAATGGGCAAATTAGCTTGCATTAATTAGGATTAATTGCATAAATTCTCCTAATTAATTAGAGAAAAATTAAAAGCATCAAAAGAGGGCTAATTATATTTGAAAATAATTAAGCCAAAGAGAATGAAATAAATACTTGTCTAAATAAGTAGTAATTGCCATGATTAGCTAATAAATAAATTATGCAATGGGATATGTAATTAGTGCACCTATAAACACTTGATTAAGGAAATAAATTAAGCTTCAATCATCCCCAAATGTCAAGCACGTTCCAGCTGAATGGAAGAATGAGAAATGATGAGAATTTTAATTCATAAGAGTTGAAAAGTCAAATATTTGGGCTAACCAATTAGAAAGCTTGAAACAAGAGGTGTTTTATTAATTAAAATACACACCAAATGGCTGAATAAAGAGGGGTACGGTTAGCACATGGGAAAGATTAGGATAAGATTTAGATATAGATTTCCAATGAATATCAAAGGTTTGTCGTTATGGGAAGCACATACAAGATTGGGAAAAGAACATCAATAGTGATTTGATCTTTACAAAGCCAACAACCATAGAATTATGACACTTGTGGAAACAAATCCAATGGCCTTTAGTTAGCTATGAATTTTGAATAAAATAAGCAAATAGGAGGGAGAATAAGCTAACTTGATAGTTAAGATGAGAATACTTGTTAGTTAAGGTAGGATAAAGGGGAGATTTTTGTGGAATCTCATTAAATGCCATGGAAGAGGATAAGAGGATTTTGGAAGAGGATAAGGAGAGAGATTATTTAATAAATATTAATCAAAGCACATGTGTTTTAAGAAAATAAAAATCTGCAATAGTGTTAGGGTTTTCTAAACACAATGAAGGGATAGGATTAGGTCTAACAAAGTGAATTGGATCCAATGGATGAGGATCGAGCTTGGAATTTTTGCTATAAATAGGGGCTCAACCCTCTTCATTCTTCACACCAAATCAGCTCCAAGAGGTGATTTCTAAAGAGTAGTGAGTGAGTGAGGAGTAGCTTGAAGGAGTAGAAGCAAGATCAAGTAAGTTCTTGAAGTTCTAGTCTTTAAATTCATAGATAGATTGTACTTTGATCTTGAATCTTCAAGAGTAGTTTTGTTTTCATAGTTTTATGGTTAAAAATGTGTTTATTTCGAAAATTTGATGGAAAATATGGTGGAACAAAATTCTTGAAAGTTGAAGATCAAAGTAATGAAATTCGGTAGAGTTTATGGTTGGGAGTTTTTCTGGAGTCAGCCACGTTGAGGCTATCATTTTATGTAGCAAATGAAATCCTTAAATCATGAAATTTTACATGAATAAATTAGACATGTAGGGATTTTCAGATATATAAAATATGTAGAATTTTGAGTTCTACACAAGCAATAACATATTTTTAAAGTTAAGCTATTTTTCTGAACGAAAATCTGGGCAGCGTTGAGAAAACATTAAACTGGGAATGATTCTTGGTGTTCTAGGTTCTGGGAATATTTTTCCTTGAACACAGACATGGCAAGGGTCATGAGGAATTTTGAAGCACTCAAAAATGAGTTTTTTAGAATTAATTATGATTTTTCAAATTTGCTGAAAAATCTGTCAAGAAAATCCAGCCTTGCGTTTTTGAGAAAATGTAAGGGTAAAAATGGAATAATTAATCCACAGAGGGTAGAAAGGTAAATTGAGCCTTTATGATATTATTCTAAGCAATATGATATTTATCACAATATCATATAATAATCCGACGATAATGTATAGGATATCCAGGAAGTCCGGAGTCGGATTCAAAGGTCAGGTGTTTTGGTAACTACGTAGTACGTTCGCGTACTAATAAATTTAATCGCCTATATCTTGTATGATTATATATGATTGAGTGATTCATAGGGTGATGGATAAGACTAGGTCTTGGGTCATGCACCATGGCTAAGACTTTGTCTTAGGTCATTGTTTATACATTCAGCTTTATACGAGTTATAGTCTTGATAATGTCGTTGAGTTTTCCTAGCGTTGAGGACACGAGGGGCCGTCGTGGCACTGGTTAGTGAAAACATGGATGACTTTACATGTGTTGTGTGCTATGTACTATTGTTGTGTTGACATTACATCTGCTGTGTGCTTATATATTGTTGTAACCTTACATCTACTGTGTGCTATGTATGGTTGATGCTGATATGTAATGAATATCTGTCATATATTGTTATATCAGCTATAAAGGTTAACTGTTACCTGAGATTCAATTCGATTGAATCTCAGTCTTGACTAAAGGTTCAGGGAAGGAACCATGATCTAACAAGACGACGTAGACGGAGCCATGAAAAGGCACCGGTAGATGGAGCCGTGAAGAGGCACTGATGGACGGAACTGTGAAGAGGCACCGGTCAAAGAAAATGCTGGAAGAAGTTTAACAGAGCCTACCTTCTGGCATGAATCTAATAAGGTTACTTCAAACCATTTGATGTCTAGAAAGGGTTCGTCTATGTGGTCTAGTCAATAAGTCGTCGTGAATTCGGTGAGACTTCCACTAGACACCGGCCTGGCCAAATTGTTTGATTAATTGAGTTAGGTTCATTGCCCTAAGTCTAGTTAAGGCTTGGTTTAAGGTTGTATAGTTACGATGTAAGAATTGTAATTATACAAGCTCTGTATTGTTGTATAACATGAATATTCCTTCGGGAAGTTTTTAATATATCAGTTCATGTCGGGACATCAGCATATGTCTGGGCATTTTATATCAGTTACTCATTATCTAAATGTAAGTGCATGCTCTCCGTTTCCGCTTTACTCTAAGTTTAGCACCTCAAACTCTGTTATTTTTTAAACTAAGTGTCAACTGACACGATTTGAAGTATGGAATTTGGGGTGTTACAAAAAGCACAACCACAAAATACTAGATCCAACCAAAAGTGGCCAAAAAATCAAAGGAAAAATACGAGGACTAGCAACACAAGTACACTTGTGAGTATAAAACAAGAAAAGATCCCTAGAACCAAGAAAGACATATGAGAACCTGCTGAAAACCTTGACATCTAAACTAATTTTCAGCAATTGCAAAAGTAAAGACAAGAAGGCCACATACAATAAAATCACAAAGAAAGAAGAAGCATAGACCACAACCCAGTTACTAACACTACAAACTCGGAAGGAATAAGGGACAAACCCTATATTGTATTTAATGGTCCCAAAGTACCTTATATTCTGTGAGAATATTCGTGCATCATGCTAATATTGTATTTATTATGATTTTATTGGTAAAATTTAGTTTTTGCAGGTGCACAGTGAATAACATGTCATACCCTTCCGAAAATACGTTATATATCAGAGCAGTATAGTGTAGCATAAAGACAAAACCGTTTAGGCATAGTATACTCATAATAAAATTTCAAACTAAACTATTTTTCTGTTCCATATCTTTTACAAACTATGCACAATAATATTAAAACTAAACTACAAAAAACAATTCTGATCTATCGACCATCGCGCATCCTTCAATTGCCTATGTTTGTTGTCTTACCCTTAGAGCCATGTGCACTGTATTGTTCATTATTCACATAATGACAGAAGATGGGATCTTGAAGAATCCCGAAGTAATAGTTAATCCCACATGCAATGCATAAACAATGAGCTTGTTTGGGATACTAGTGGGAAAAATGACTTATAGTTAATCTAATTTATAGAAAAGTCATATTAGGTAAAAGTTAGATTGTAAAATGTGATTTATGTTTGAATTGACGGTAGCATAAGTAGCTTTTAAAATATAAACTTATCGTCAATCTAAAATATTTTTTAGGGTACTAACTGGTACTAAAAATATACTTTAAGATACTTGAATAATACTAAAAAAATACTTTATGATACTTTAGGATTCTAAATTTTCCCGAATTTTTTCCTATTATGTTCTTCCTGATTATATATACACACACACAAATCCAGCACCCAATCCAGTACATAAAAGTCGATACTTTAAGCTACAAGCTATGAACAATTATTAAATAAATTGAATTGGGAAAAAGAATACAAATATTATTCACCATGAGTTATGTGGCCTCTTAATTAATGATACTATGACTACAATACCTAAATTAATTCATACAATAAGATAACTTACTTACAAATACAATAAGTTACAAATACAACATACATGCCCAAAATAATATTCACTATGCCTTCATCTGATTCCCACCCAACAACGTAACATCATCTTTTATAACATGCCCATTTGGATCGGATCCTGCCATAAAAATAAAATAAGAACAAACTTCATAGTCAGTGACATTGTTTATGAACATAGAAGGAATATAATATAGTTAAAACCTTAAAGTTTTCAATGAATTCTGCATATGAATATTACCTTACGAATTGACTCTTTTATAAAGTGATATCCTCCCATATCCCTTCTTGATGATCATTTCTTATGCCGGGTTCATTATCCGCTTCATCTTTTTCGTTCATGTCCGGTAGACCCCTTGAAAAAGGAGTACTCTCAGGAAGACCATAATTTGAATGACTTTCCTCATCAATATCAATGAGCCTTTTTCCTTGGGGAGCTACATACCACATTTTATTTTCTTGATCTGTGATATAGAACACTTGTTTCGCACAGGGTCTCGCCATAATAACAGGTTCATCTACAAAACTTCTACCATTGACATTGACTAATGTAAATCCTAGCCAATCGATCTGAACGCCATTATTGACATTAACCCACTTGCATTTGAAAATGGGAAATCTAATTTTCACATAGTCCACCTCCCAAATCTCTTCAATAACCCCATAATATGGCATGACTGCCAATAAAGGGCTCTTGTCTTTCGAACTGGAGAAGTGCATAGATTCAGCCTCTAACATAACACCACTGTTCTGGACTGTGCTCGTATCATCTAGGGACTTCGGGTAAAAATGTATAACCATTGATCACATACGAATTCCAACTTATGACATCAACCTCAGGACCACATGCTAACCATTTGATTGTATCAGAAACACGTTCCTCTCCCTCGACCTTTTGTTTGAACCAGTTTGCAAAAGTTCTTATGCTCCCTAATCAACCTTTGGCCGGTTATTCGATGATTTTCTTTCCTTACGGCTTCTTTATGTGCAGCTATCTTTGGCTTGAACTTCATCAACATTATTCAAGATGTATAAGTGGACTTGTGACAATTCATCGGGATCCACACTCTTTATGGAACCCCCTCATCTACCCCGTTCAGATGCTGACGTTTTGGAAGCCCAATATGCCTTACTTTGGCCAAATAATTTTGACAAAATTCCATGCCTTCTTCAAAACATATTTCGAACAATCAATGCTTCTGGCCGGTATGCGTTCTTCACATACCCTTTTAGGAATTTCATAGATATTTCAAGTGGGTACATCCACCGTAAATGGATAGGGCCGCACAACTTTATCTCCCTTACTAGATGAACAATTAGATGAACCATGATGTCAAAAAATGTAGGAACAAAAAGCTTCTCAAGATGGCACAAGATAAGATATCCTTCATTCTCCAATTCATCCAAATTTTCAATCTCAAAAACTTTACTACAAACCGCATTGAAGAAGACACAAAGTCTAGTCAAAACAACCCGAAGATCTTATTCGGTGATGCCTCAAATAGCTATTGGGAGTAGCCGTTGCATCAAGACATGACAATCATGAGACTTTTGGCCTACTAATTTCAAGTCCTTCATCGATACAAGCCTCTTAAAATTTGAAGGATACCTCGAGGGAACTTTTGTGCCATGTAAACACTCACAAAAACTTCGTTTTTCATCCTTAGACAAAGAATGAGAAGCCGGGGGACAATAAGTTCTGTTACCATGTGGCCTTGGATGTAACTCTTCGTGTATTCCCATTGCTATCAGATCCAATCTTGCCTTCACACCATCCTTGGAACTACCTTGTATCTTGAGAAGCGTGCCAACAATATTATCACATACGTTTTTCTCCACATGCATGACATCAATACAGTGTCTCACATCAAGATTGCGCCAATAGGGAAGACCGAAGAATACAGATCTCTTTTTCCATATATTTGTTTCTTTTCTACTCTTTGCAGTCTTATCGAAGATGACATTGATATTTCTCACCTTTTCATAAACTTGCTTTCCAGTCAATGCCACCGGAGCATCTTCATACTCTTGGCCACCAAAAAAGGCTTTCTTTAACCGACGATATGGGTGGCCCCATCTAAGAAATCTCCTATGTCCAAGATAAACCGTCTTTCTTCCATGTTGAAGTTGATGGTAGCGTGTGCCTTCTTCACAAACCAGACATGCTTTATGGCCTTTTACACTATATCCTGACAAGTTCCCATATGCTGGGAAGTCGTTTATAGTACAAAATGTCATGGCTCGCATTTTAAACACATCCTTCTTGAAAGAGTAAAAAACATCGACACATTCTTCCCACAACTACTTCAAGTCTTTGATCAAGGGCTGAAGGTAAACATCAATGTCATTTCCGGGTTGTTTTGGTCCTGAATCAACATAGACAGCATGATGTACTTCCATTTCATGCATAACATAGGAGATAAGTTGTAAATAATCAGGAGTACAGGCCATGAACTATGTATGCTGCTAAGGCTTCCATATAGATTCATGCCATCCGTGCTAAGGGCAAGCCTAAGGTTCATAGGTTCTTCGCAGAAGTTCGGAAATAATTGATCGATTTTCTTCCACTGAGAAGAATCGGCCGGATGTCGAAGCTTTCCATCAGAAATCCTCTCATCTGCATGTCACCTCAAATTTTTTGCATCATTTTCATTCATAAACAACCGTTTGAACCTTGGTATGATTGGAAAGTACCACAACACTTTTGCAAGCCCCTTATTTGCCTTGCACCTTGGGGTTTCACATATCGAACAATTCTGCTTCTCTTCAAACTCTTTTCTATACAATACGCAATCATTCAGGCATGCATGGATTCTTTTGTACTCCATCCCCAGTGGACAAAGTATTTTCTTAGCATCAAGTATCGATGCGGCAACACATTATCATCCGGAAGCATGTCCTTAAAAGCCTCAAGAATTTCAGAAAAACTCTTGTCGCTCCATCTATGACGTGCCTTCAAGCTTACCAATTTCAATACAACGTTCAACAATTGGTATTTTTGACACCCAGGGTATATTGGGGTCTCTGCGTCACTGCACATATTACCATATGCATGTGATTGATGAAAAACCTCTTCTCCTACATCACAAATAATGTCCTCTATGCGATCATCCATATCCGTGTCATTATCATTAAAGGCTACTTCTCTATGTTGAGACCCACTTGGTATTTTTTCACCATGCCATACCCATAATGTATAAGTCTTACAAAATCCTTCACAAATTAAATGTGTGTGTATAACTTCAAGACTTAGTCGCCTCTCATTCAAACATTTTACACAAGGGCAATAAAGCTTCCCACTATCATCATAGGCATTTTGTTTAGAAAATTCTATAAAGTCCCTCACCCCATTTTGATATTCAATACTCGTCTGTAAAGCATTTATCCAACTGTGATCCATAGTAGAGTTCCTTTAGATGGAAAGATTTAACAAACATAATCCAAAAAAATTGACACTTGCATATAAAATAAGGCAACACCAAATGCATATTTATGCTCAATGTCGGTTATGTCTTTTTTCTTTTTCTTTTTTTACGGAGAAACTTGCCCATTAAATGCATAACTTCGAATCACTTTTGGTCATAAATGTATCACAGTCAATCCAAGAAGTACAATAAATGCATGACGAGGAAATTAAATGCATCGGATGAAGGTCTTGTGGACTCACCTGTAGCATATAAATTCAAATGCGTTTGTTGAGTCGTTCTTCTCCCGCTACGAACATTGATGTTGTAGACAGCAAGAGCAACCAAAAAACATTTGTTGGTCAGTTGGGTAGGTCTAAAGTGCAAATATAATCTTCAAAATACAATATTCATTAACAATAGAGAAACCCACAAGAACATTTCATCGATTTCGTTCAACCCATGAAAAACCCAGAACGATAAGCAAGAAAATCATAAAGTTATATAATCGAAACACCTCTTATAGCTTGGTCTATAGACGTTTAGCTAAGGAACCAGAAAGTGATTGTCGAGAGAGCAACGCGAACCAGCGACGAAGCAACGCACAAACAGTGGAGATAGAACATGAGTAATCACTTTCGGCGCGACAAGAGAAGTTCAGAGAGGGAAATTTAATATTCCGCGTGACATAGACATGCTTTAGTATTTTGGATTTTATTAAGACCGGTTACTTATAAAGTAGCCGGTCCTAAATATATAGTTAAATTTTTAAGACCTCGAGTTTTAGAAGACATCGGACCTAAATTTTTATTATTCCTTTAATATTTCGCGCACATGTTTTGGATTTTATTAAGACCGGTTAATTATAAAGTAGCCGGTCCTAAATATATAACTTTTTAAGACAGGAGTTTTAGAAGACTCCGGTCCTAAATGTTTACTATTCATTTAATTTTAAGACCGTAGTTTTATAAAACATTCGGTCCTAAAAGTCCCTTTTTTTTGTAAAATAAAAAGGATTGGCTTTGGCGAGCGCAACAACTGAATGAATAAAAATTAAAGGAAAACTGGAGTTTCTTTAATTACTGGAGAATATGAACAAAAAAAAGACACAAGCTTAGTTCTTAATGCTACATATATTACTTGAATATGCACGTATACAAGAAAAAATACAAAAGAAAAATAAGCAGAAAATTATCAAAAACAAGAATCTGACTAAACATCCTAAAGCTTATTATCCTCCAAAGCCTTGGAGATATCGGTGTGAGCAGCATTAACTTCCCGCCGGCGCATCATGGTCTGAAGGCTGGGGGTGCGGCAATCTCTTCATCATCCTAAGAAATAACAATGGGTCCAACGACCCGAGACTCTTCTCGTCACAATAGAACGCACTCTAGCCGGAGGAGGCGCACCGTATAACGATCTACGGAAGGCATGAGCATCACCGCAAGTCTACCCCTACGAGCGGTTCTCTTGTATCTAACCATGGTTTGAGTAGTTGGGGCAGAGAGGTATGAGGAGATAATAAAGGCAGAGAGCAGTTCTCAGATAGCCACGTACGTAGTTTGGAGTTACAAGGTAGTGAGGAATTAATAAGGACAGAGAGATGTATGAGGAGTTAATAAAGGCAGAGAGCAGGAGACGCGTTAAGAGTAGATTTTATAAATATGCGGTCTAAAATTCTATTATTTAATTTTTTTCAATTCAATTGATTTTAAGACCGACCTTTTATAATATATCCGGTCCTAAAAGTATATTATTTATTTTTTTAATCCATTCAATTACTTTTAAGACCGACCTTTTATCATTTATCCAGTCCTAAAATTCATTTATTTTTTTCAATTCAATTTTTTTAAAGTAAGATTTTTTTCTTAAAAAATATTAGTTTTAAGAATAGATCTTTCACAATATTCGGTATTAAATTAGATAGCAGAGTCGTATCCTTACACTCTGTTCAAATGAATGATTTAGAGTCTCTTTGGCTTCCAGATAAACTTCCCAACTAGGCGTCTCCTCGTATTCTAATGAACTATGCGTCTCCTCATTAAAGTCTCCGGCGTTTCACATTGTTCAGGATGGGTTCTCTATTTAAACCCATTGTTACTTTACTTTCTTTACATTCTTCTCCATCACTTCTACAACGTCCACCGTAATGGTTGCTCCACCACCACTAGGTCCTCCTTTTCCTCTTAATCCTCTTCCTCCTCTGTACCCTCCTCCTCCACTGCTTCTGGACTCGACTTTCAAAGAGATGATGCACCACCTCTTGGCTCGTGCCGATCATATAGATCGATGATTAGGCCAGGTTTTTTAGGTCTACAACGCCGTCAACAACAAGCTCAACGCGATACTCGACGCCCAGGACGTTGAGTACAATCCTTTAGATGACGACGTCTCCGACCTCTCCGACAACTCCCTCCCCTCCGACAACGGTGGGGAGGAGTAGATGTTTTTATGTTTTTTTGTCTGTACTGCTGCTGCCCCGTGAGGGCAGCATTTAAAAAATATAATCAATTTCTTTTTGGTTTCCATATTCGATCGCCTTGTCCTTTTCATTATCGTCTTTCTTTTTTCGACAAAAAGGAAACAAACAAAACATTGTCCTTGTGTAAATCAACAATAAAAATTCATAGAATAGAGTTAAGAACATACAAAAAACAAAAAAAGATCGTTTACCTTATTCGAATAAAAACGAACAAAGTGACTATTCTTCTCAAGGTTGGACCGTCGTCGTGTCGTCGGTTTTACCTCGCCCGATTTGAATATTTTCAAAGTGTCCTTTTCATTATCTTCCTTCTTTTTCTGAGAAAAAGAAAAGAGACAAAGAAAAGGGAAACGATAATCCCGCTCAACATCAGGAGATGTAAAATCAACGACACGATGGACCTAGCTTGAGCGAACGCATAAAACCTCGGTTGTCTTGAACCCTAATGATTTGTCTGAAAAGCGAGTCAACATTTCTATTTAAAGGAAGACTATTAAGACCAGAGATTTAACAAATACACAATCCTAAAGGTTAAACAATATTTTCAAAATAAAGAATTTTAGGAGTGGACACAAAAAGTATACGGTCCTAAAAAGTCAAACAAATACTTTTAAGATCGGTCATTCAACAAACATACGGTCCTAAAAGTCTTTAGAATTAATCGAAGATTTTTAGGATCGGACGTATAATAAATATGCGGTCCTAAAAGTTACGCCATATTTTTAAAATAAACGAACACTTTTAAGACTGGACTTTAAACAAACATACGGTCCTAAAAGTCTAGCCTTTTTTTAGGACTTTTAGGATCAGACTTTTATCAAATATATGGTCCTAAAAGTCTAGCCAAATTTTTAGAATTAAATGAGGTCTTTTAGGACCGAATCTTTAAAAAATATGCGGTCCTAAAAGTCACGAATACTTTTCGGGTTTAGTCTCTTATTGCTTATTAACAACATCATGTACCTCAAATTTCAAGCCCTAAATAGCTAGAATGAATGAATGAATTCTTTGAAAAAATAAACAAATTTATTATTGAATTACACATTGTGTGTATATTTACAAATGAATGAATTGTTCAAAAAAATAAACAAATTTACAGAAAATTATTGTTGCTACAAAGATATATTTACAAATGAATTTAGGACATTAATTATTGTCCTGATCAGTAAATCGGTCATACGATATTCAAAAAACAAATTGTGTATGTGCTCCAATTCATCATCGGGAAAGGGATCGGGACGGAAAAACCTCTCGTAACATCAAATACGAAACCGAATTAACTTGAGTGCATATTTCATATGTAACATTAAGCCAGAAACTGAATTTAGCCATAATGCCAGAAACTGAATTCAGCCATAATATATAACATCAAATACATTTACCTTTGTAGTTAATTTAGTCTTTCGTTGCTTGATAATATCATATATGTGTTTCATGACGTACTGGCCACATAAGTTGGACTCCTTTGGTTGCCGACGGCTCTAAAAAGAACAAGAAATATATATAAGAGCATATATAACTTACTGACCAAGTTCACAAGGTAGTGTCCCAGTGTCCAAATATGTACCAACTTTTGGTGTGTGCCATTTAGGAGAAGTGGCCTGATACCCACGCCTTTTGTTTACCTCGATTTGGAAGGTCCTCATGGCATTATCATCAAAATCACAATATTCATCAATAATATTCACTGAAAATTCACAATAGAGATTTCAGACAAGAGAATCAAAATGACATGCTTACTCGTTTATGGTCTACATCAACGTAGGCCCTGGATCGCTGTGGGTGGAGCATAAGAAGATAACTTTATGCTCCTCTATGCACATGAGGACCAACTGCCAATGGTGGTGGAAATTTCACAGTAGTACAGTGCACAGTGATATACGTAGCATAATTAAGTGAATTGCAGACAAGAATTGTGATATGTACCCGTGGTAGTATGGAAACACGTACACCTTTCTTCTCACTTCACACACCCTCTTTGATATGTATTCTTGTCTCTCCACCAAGGGTGTTGTACTTGCATAGACTGGGCACAAGAATCCAAAATCATTGATTCTGCCTTGTTTCACCAATTCTTGATGCATGAACCTACAATAATGACATCGATCAGGGAATTAGTATATATGTATGTGTGTCTAAACGATGGATTTAAATTATATACTCATAGAATAAGATACTTACTTCATAAACATTTGAACAATTGCATCGATAAGCTCCTGTCCAGGAAGCAGCAGAGATGTTACATCAACGGTGTCAACGTGAATTGGTTGAGGTTGACGGAGGCCTACTACTTCATTGACAGGCCATGATTTATCTTTAAAATATCCACTCTTCACCATTTCGGATATTTTTTTCTTGGCAGTCAACTTAGTAGTAGGGGATAGAGTTTGAGGAGGGGATGGAGCTTGATGAGGGGATGGAACTTGAGGAGGAGGGGATGGAGCTTGACGAGGGGATGGAACTTGAGCAGGAGGGGATGAAGCTTCAGGAGGAGTAGAGACATGTGCAAGCTTCACCGGCCAAGAGATGAAGGTTCCCTTGACATCACTCACAAGCTTCAACCGATCGGTTGGGAGAGGAGAGGTGCATCAATGATCACCTTTTCAACTAACACTCGACTTCATCATCGCCATTGGTTGGTGGTGTACGGTTGATCCCAAGTTGTGGACAATCCCTTTTGCAACTAATCGTCTATGACTATCGGAATCCTCCACATACAGTCACAAGGTTGCTCGATTGTCCAACAATGCAGCTCCCTCTAGTGCTCTGCTTGCATAGGTGCAGTGAATGTGTGAAGGGAACACTGGTCTCTGGACGAGAGCTCAAAAACAGCCTCATTTGATTCATTCCTCCTTCATCAATACTATCTGGGATTGAAACATTGCTTCTTTAGTCGCTGCTTCCTCACTTAATTTGCTAGCGTCTGTTCCATCTCCTCCCAGGTAACTATACTTGTTTATGGTGTTTGGATTTACCAAAGTATTGCTTTAGGCCTACCTGTCCTCCAATCCCCCTTACATACCCCGAAGTGATCCGGTTTTTCTGTCGCAACGATCGAACATCATTCCTCCCGTCCGACACAAAAGATCCCTCTCGCTTCTTTCTTTTTAAGATCTTCCGTAAGATACGGATAACAAGAAGCTTAGTAATGAAACATGTTTAGTAACTAAAAAAATAACAATAATGATACTTACAATTCTTTCAGCAACTAGACGGGTTTGTTCACTCGTGTAGGCGCCGCTTAGCTTTTGCCAAATATGCAACCACAACTCCTCGCGACGTATTGGAGATGGTTGATCAACTATTGCAGAAGGATTGGATTCAGCTTCATCTTCCAATCTCTTCTGCTTGGCCACCATCAATTCTTTTTCAGCCCTTTCATATCCGCCGCAAGAAGCCCTATGCGGGCAATCATTCTTTCTCCCTATCTTCTGTGCTTGTTCCCTTCTTTTACGTGAATCGAATTGAAAACAACTATCAATTATGAATTCCAGCCATGTCACTAACAAAAATTAGAGAACTTCTGCTTCATATGAACATCAAACATTAGTTAAATTCACTTCATCAAGTTTCAACATTCACTTCATCAAGTTTCAACATTTTATTTAAGGAAGATGTAGAATTGTAGAAGAAATTGGGAGAAACAAAGGAAAGGGAGTTGCAGAATTGCTGCCAACTCAGTCAATTCATTCATTCATCATAACTGGTTCCTACACATATTAGACTAACCTCTTATATATAGTTAGAGGCTTGACTCTTAAGGCCCAATAACAACTTGCACCGAAACTATTACACAGAAACCATACTAACTAACTAACAACAATGTCAACCACTAACTATAACTAACTAAGACTATAAGAATGGCTTGACTCTTATGCCATTATTATTTCCTTAATTACCTTCTTAGTATTTTACCTTTTCGTGGTTTACATATCGACTTGCATAGACAAAGACGGGAAATGTATACCTATATTCACACACCAAACCATTTAACTAACGATTAGATGAACACAATAACATTCACATATCCGCACAAAGTTAATAAGCAAACAAAAGGGCAAACAAAACTAAATATAAACTCACCAGCTTCAGAGTGGTCCGCAGCTGAACAAATTGTTGCCAAGTTTATTCATCAATAAATGTGTACTTGTCCTAAGGATTTTGGTCAGGCTTAACCTTGGCAAAAATATACTTGTTAGCTAAAAAGGTCTTAAACTTCCTCCACCGATCAGCACAATAAGACAATGTCTTGTCTCTCAACTTCTGACAGTCAGGGACAGTGTATGTAAGCTGGATAGTGTCCCAAATAGGATCCTTTACTATGCCAAAGTCCACATTTTTTCACTCATCTGCCAAGATGCTAACCTTACTGCATGCTAGATAGCCGACAAAACTAGTACATTTGCTTTTATTAGGACCAAAAGGTTCCAACTTTTCATCAAACCGAATATTGAGCCTTGACCCGTAAGTCCGACTTAGGGTTACATCCATCATTCGTGTGCCTCTTCTACCACGGCGTGCGGGCGGTTACGAGGCTCATTGTGAGATGAAGAGGGTTCGTTCGACTCACACTAGTCACACCGATGCCAAGGGTGTTCCCGAACACGAATAGAATCGTTTTCACCATTCATTTTCGAGACAGAAGAGAGGAATGCCCGAGCAAATGAGAGACTAACGAGGCTATCGTACGTGGGAGAGGAAGAGAGGTAATGTAACAGAAGGGTTTCGCAACGTGAACAAGGTTCTTCAAACAGAGTAACAAAAGCTTTCGCATGAAGAAATGTATATTTGAGGTGTTTTATTTTTAAGACCGATTAAAAATGAAGTCCGGTCTTAATATTCAAAATTCAAGACCGTCAAATTGAAGTACGATCTTAAAAGGTAATTAATTATTTGTTTAATTTTCTTCAATATTGAGGTAATTGGTCACAATTTAAGTCCGGTCTTAAAATATTTAACTTTACGACCGAACAAATTATAAGACGATCTTAAAAGTTAACCTTTAAGACCGGTCCTTATGAACCTCCGAGTCTTAAAATTAATTAATTTTTTGTGTAGAATAACTTTTAAGACCGGCTATTAAATATGTGCGGTCTTAAAACTTTTAGAATTTTATATTTCAATTTTCCTTATTATGTTGGACCACAGAAAATATACGTACGGCTCTATAAGATTTCTCTATAAAGTAATTGAAATTTCAATTTTCTTAATAACATTTTTAAGATCGGTTGTTTTTTTGTCCGGTCTGAATAATATATTTAAGACCAATGAAAAATGATCAGTTCTTTATATTTACGGAATTGCCACAGGTCATTCCTTTAAGACTGGGGCGTTGATTCTCCGGTCTAAATGAGGTGGTCTTAAAACCCTTTTTTGCACTAGTGACTAGAGCTCTGGTGAATAGGGGCTCGTGTCGAAACTCTAGCGGCCGGTTGCTGACTATGGTGACTAGCCACCAAGAGTAGCTGTTGGCCGACAAGGGTTTTAAGGGTTGAAAGAGGGAAAAATGTGAGCATAAAGATGTAAATTCTCAACATTTTAAAATTCCAAATAAGTTCATATGAACACTAGTGCAAAAAAGGGCTTTAAGACCACCTCATTTAAACCGGAGTAATGACGCACCGGTCTTAATAGTATGACCGGTGGCGGTTTTGTAAATATAAAGAACTTCTTGGACCGCATCCTTTATCAATGAGTCTTAAATATATTATTTAGACTGCTTAACAAAACAAACGGTCTTAAAAATGTAATTTAAAAAATTGAAAGTTCAAATTTCTTTATAGAGAAATCTCGAACAGTAGACTTATATTTTCTAACGGTCCAAAATAATAAGGAAAAAATTAAATAAACTTTTAAGACCGGATATATATAATGTACAATCTTAAAGATTATATTTTTTAGACCGGACATAAATTATGCGGTACTAAATAGTTTATTACTTTTGAGTCAGGAGTTTAATAAACGACGGTCTTAAAACTTAACCTTTAAGAACGTCTTTTTTAGTTCATCCGGTCTTAAAAATAATCCGCCAATATATTCTTCTTCACATAAAACGTTACCTTACAACTTACGTTGTCACTCTGAACTCTGAAACCCCTCTTCTTGTTGTGAAACCACTCTTCCTGTTGCATTACCTCTCTTCCTCGCCTACGCGAAACGTTACCTTACGACTTACGTTGTCCCTCTGAACTCTGAAACCCCTCTTCTTGTTGTGAAACCACTCTTCTTGTTGCATTACCTCTCTTCCTCGCCCACGTACCATTAGCCTCTGTTACTCTCTCATTTGCTCAGACATTCCTCTATTCCTGTCTAGAAAATGAACAGTGAAAACGATTCCATTTGTGTTTCGGGAACGCCAGTTACTGGTGTGAGTCAGAACGAACCCTCTTCATCTGACAATGTGCCTCGTAACCGCCCTGCACGTCGTGGTAGAAGAGGCACAAGAATGATGGATATAACCCTAAGTCGGACTTAAGGTCAAGGCCGGAGATTCGGTTTGATGAAAAGTTGCAACCTTTCGGTCCTAATAAAAGCAAATATACTAGTTTTGTCGGCTATCTTGCACGCAACAAGGTTAGCATCTTGACTGAGTGAAAAAATGTGGACTTGGGCAATGTAAAGCAACCTATTTGGGACACTATCCGGCTTACATACACTGTCCCTGACTTTGAGAAGTTGAAAGACAAGACATTGTCTTATTGTGCTGATCGGTGATGGAAGTTTAAGACCTCTCTCACTAACAAGTATATTTTTGTCGAGGTTTAGCCTGACCAAAAGCCTTGGGACAAGTACACATTTATTGATGAACAAACTTGGCAACAATTTGTTCAGTTGCGGACCACTCCTGAAGCTCTGGTGAGTTTATATTTAGTTTTTTTGCCCTTTTGTTTGCTTATTAACCTGTGCTGATATGTGAATGTTATTGTGTTCATCTAATCTTATTAGTTAAATTGTTTGGTGTGTGAATAGAAATATACATTTCCTATCTTTGTCTATGTAAGTCTGATATGTAAACCCTGAAAAGGTAAAATACTAAGAAGGTAATTAGGGAAATAAAAATGGCATAAGAGTCAAGCCATTATTATAGTCTTAGTTCATTATAGTAGGTAGTGGTTAGACATTCTTTGTTAGTTTCGTTACTATCTAATGAGGACTACTGATCCCACTGGATGCCTTAAAAAGGATCAAGTTTGTATTATTCTTTAAGCATAATTCTCTTTTGTTTCTTAACCTATCTATCTAGCAGTACAAAACATAGCTCCAATTTCTTCTACAATTCTACATCTTCCTTACATAAAATGTTGAAACTTGATGAAGTGAATTTGACTAGTGTTTGAGGTCCATATCAAGCGAAGTTCTCTAATTTACTGTTAGTGAGATGGCTGGAATTCATAATTAATAGTTGTTTTCAATTTTGATTCACAGGAAAGAAGGGAACAAGCACAGGAGATAGGGAGAAAGAATGATTGCCTGCATAGGGCTTCTCGCGACAGATATGAAAAGGATGAAAAAGAATTGATGGCGGCCAAGTGGAAGAGATTGGAAGATGAAGCAGAATCCAATCCTTCTGTGGTACATGATCCGCCATCTCCAATACGTGGCGAGGAGTTGTGGTTGCACATTCGGAAAAGCCCAAGCGGCGCCTACACGAGTGAACAAACTCGTGTAGTTGTTGAAAGAATTGTAAGTATCATTATTGTTATTTTTTAGTAACTAAACATGTTTCATTACTAAGCTTCTTGTTATCTGTATCTTACAGGAAGATCTTAAAAAGAAAGAAGCAAAGGGATCTTTTGTGTTGGACGGGAGGAGTGATGTTCTGACCGTTGCGACCGGAAAACCGAATCATGGTGGGCGTGTAAGGGGGATTGGAGGATGGGTAGGCCTGAAGGAATACTTTGGTAAATCCAAATGCCATATACAAAGTATGGTTACCCGGGAGGAGATGGAACAGACGGTGGCCAAATTAAGTGAGGATGTAGCGGCTAAAGAAGCAAGGTATCAATCCGAGATGAGCTAAATGAGGGAGGAATTGAATTAGATGAGCCAGATGAGGGAGGAATTGAATCACATGAGGCTGCTTTTGAGCAATCGTCCAGAGACTAGTGTTCCCTTCACACATTCACCTGCACCTGTGCAGCAGAGCACTAGAGGGAGCTGCATTGTTGGACAGTCAGAGCAACCTTGTGACCTATATGTGGAGGATAGTGATAGTCCTACACGATTAGTTGCAAAAGGGACTGTGCACAACTTATTGGGATCAACTGTACACCACCAACAAATGGCTGATGATGAAGTCAGAGTGTCAGTTGAAAAGGTGATCATTGATGCACCTCTCCCTCTCCTAACTGATGAGCTGAAGCTTGTGAGTGATGTCAAGGGAACCTTCATCTCTTGGACAGTGAAGCTTGTACATGTCTCTACTCCTCCTGAAGCTTCAACCCCTCCTCCTCAAGTTCCATCCCCTCGTCAAGCTCCATCCCCTCCTCAAGCTCAATCCCCTACTGCTAAGTTGACTGCCACAGAAAAAATATCCGATATGGTGAGGAGTGGATATTTTAAAGATAAATCGTGGCCTGTCAATGAAGTAATAGGCATCCCTCATCCTCTACCGGTTCAATTTGACACCATTGATGTTGAGTCCCTGCTGCTTCGTGGAAGTGAGCTTACTGATGCAATTGTTCAAATTTTTATGAAGTAAGTATCTTCTTCTATGAGTACATAATTTAAATGCATTGTTTAAACACACATACATATATACTAATTCCCTGATCGATGTCATTATTGTAGATTCTTGCATCAAGAATTGGTTCAAAAGGGCAGGAGCAACGATTTTGGATTCTTGTGCCCTGTCTATGCAAGTGCAACATCAATGCAGGAGAGACAGGAGTACATATCAAAGAGGTTGTGTGAAGTGAGAAGAAAGGTGTACGTGTTTACATACTACCACGGTACATATCACAAATCTTGTCTCGCAATTCACTTAATTACTTACATATATCACTTTAGTACTTTTCATCTGTGAATTTTCAGCCGCCAACGCGATTGGTCCTCATGTGCATGAAGGAGCATAAATTTATCTTCTTATGCTCCACCCACAACGATCCAGGGACTACATTGCTGCAGACCATCAATGGTTGCGGAGGCAGCGGAGGAGGAGGGTATGGAGGAGGAAGAGGATTAAGAGGAATAGGAGGATCTCGTGGTGGTTGAGGACCTCGTGGTCGTGGAGCAGCCATTACGGTTTTTGGTTGTAGAAGTGATGGAGAAGAATGTGAAGAACGTAAAGTAACAACGCCTTTAAATAGAGAACCCATATTGAACAATGTGAAACACCAGAAACTTTAATGAGGAGACGCATAGTTCATCAGAATACGAGGAGACGCCTAGTTGGGAAGCTTATCTAGAAGCCAAAGAGACTCTGATTCATTCATTTAAACGAGTGTAGGGATACGACTACGCTATCGATTTAATACTTGGATATTGTAAAAGATCCGTTCTTAAAACTAATATTTTTTCAGAAAAAAATATTACTTAAAAAAATTGAATTGAATTTTTTTTTGAATTTTAGGACCAGATAAACGATAAAATGTCAGTCTTAAAAGTAATTTAATTGATTAAAAAAATAAATAATAGACTTTTAGGACCGCATATTTATAAAATCCGCTCTTAAAGTACCTTTGACTTATTATCTTCTCTACCTCGTAACTCCAAACAACTACGTGGCCATCTGGGAAGGGGGAACTGCTCTCTGCCTTTATTAACTCCTCATACCTCTTTGCATGCCCCAAGTGCTCAAACCATGGTTAGATACAAGAGAACCGCTCGTAGGGGTGACTTACTGGTGATGCTCATGACTTCCGTAGATTGTTATACGGTGCACCTCCTCCAGCGAGTGCGTTCTATTGAGACAAGAAGAGTCTCGGGTCGTTGGACCCATTGTTATTTCTTCGGATGATGAAGAGATTGCCGCACCGCCCTGACCTTCGACCATGATGCACGATGCGAATAAGACAGAACTTGCTGATATCCGGGGGAAGTTAATGCTTTGCTCACGCCGATATCTCCAAGGCTTTGAAGGATAATAAGCTTTAGGATGTATATATAGTCAGATTCTTGTTTTTGATAATTTTCTGGCTTGTTTTTCTTTTATATTTTTTCTTGTGTACGTGCATATTCAAGTAATATATGTAGCATTAAGAACTAAGCTTGTGTCTTTTTAATTTTTTGTTCATATTCTCCAGTAATTAAAGAAATTAAACTCCAGTTTTTCTTTAATTTTTATTCATTCAGTTGTTTCGATCACCCAAGCCAATACTTTTTTCTTGAAAAAAATAAAAAAAGTGAGAATGTAGGACCGGAGTTTTCATAGACTACGGTCTTAAAAAGTTATATATTTAGGACCAGCTACTTTATTATTAACCAGTCTTAATAAAATCTACGCATATAATAAAAACTTAGGTCCGGAGTATTATAAAACCGCGGTCTTAAAAATTTAGCTATATATTTAGGACCGAATACAGGATAAGAATTTGGTCTTAAAAGTAATTGAATTAATTGTAGACTTTTATGACTAAAAAATTAAATTAGAAAAAAATCTTTAGGACCGGATACGTTATAATTAATCGGTCTTAATAAAGTCCAAATACTAAAACATGTCTCTGTCGTGTGAAAAATTAAATTTCCCTCTCTGAACTTCTCTTGTCGCGCCGAAAGTGATTACTGAGGTTCAAGATTTTCCCGCTTATCGTTCTGGGTTTTTCATGGGTTGAACAAAATCGATGAAATGCTCTTGTGGGTTTCTCGTTGTTAATGAATATTGTATTTTGAAGATTATATTTGCACTTTAGACTTACCCAACTGACCAACAAATGTTTTTAGGGTACTCTTAAATGCGCAACATCAACGTTCGTGGCGGGAGAAGAAAGACTCAGGAAACGCATTTGAATTTATATGCTACAGGTACCTTCACGCGATGCATTTAATTTCCTCGTCATGCATTTATTTTGCTTCTTGACTTCACTGTGATACATTTATGACCAAAATTGATTCTTTGTTATGCATTTAATGGGCAAGTTTCTCCATAAAACAAAAAACAAAAAAAGACATAACCGACATTGAGCATAAATATGCATTTGGTGTTGCCTTATTTTATATGCAAGTGTCAATTTTTTTGGATTACGTATGTTAAATCTTTCCGTCTATAGGAATTCTACTATGGATGACAGTTGGATAAGTGCTTTACGGACGAGTGTTGAATATCAGAATGGGGTGAGAGACTTTATAGAATTTGCTAAACAAAATGCCAATGATGATGGTGGGAAGTTTTATTGCCCTTGTGTAAAATGTTTGAATGAGAGGCGACTAAGTCCTAAAGTTGTACACACACATTTAATTTGTGAAGGATTTTGTAAGGCTTATACAGTATGGGTATGGCATGGTGAAAAAATACCAAGTGGGTCTCAACATGGGGAAGTGGCCTTTGATGATAATGACACGGATATGGATGATCACATAGAGGACATTATTCGTGATGTAGGAGAAGAGGTTTTTCATCAATCACATGCATATGGTAATATGTGCAGATGTAGAGACACCGCTATACCGTAGATGTATAAAATACCAATTGTTGAACGCTGTATTGAAATTGGTAAGCTTGAAGGCACGTCATGGATGGAGCGACAAGAGTTTTTCTGAAATGCTTGAGGCTTTTAAGGACATGCTTCCGGATGATAATGTGTTGCCGCATCGATACTATGATGCTAAGAAAATACTTTGTCCACCGGGGATGGAGTACAAAAAGATCCATGCATGCCCGAATGATTGTGTGTTGTATAGAAAAGAGTTTGAAGAGAAGCGGGATTGTCCGATATGTGAAACCCCAAGGTACAAGTCAAATAAGGGGCCAAGAAAAGTGTTGTGGTATCTTCTAATCATACCAAGGTTCAAGCGGTTGTTTGCGAATGGAAATGATGCAAAAAATTTGCGGTGGCATGCGAGATGAGAGGATTTCGATGGAAAGCTTCGTCATCCAAATTCGATTCTTCTCAATGGAAGAAAATTGATCAATTATTTCCCAACTTCGGCGAAGAACCTAGGAACCTTAGGCTTGTCCTTAGCACGGATGACATGAATCCATATGGAAGCCTTAGCAGCATACATAGTTCATGGCCTATGCTCCTGATTATTTACAACTTATCTCCTATGTTATGCATGAAACGAAAGTACATCATGCTTGTCTATGTTGATTTACGGACCAAAACAACCCGAAAATGACATTGATGTTTACCTTGATCCCTTGATCGAAGACTTGAAGGAGTTGTGGGAAGAAGGTGTCGACGTTTATGACTCTTTCAAGAAGGAGGTGTTTAAAATGTGAGCTATAATATTTTGTACTATCAACGAATTTCCAACATATGGGAACTTGTCAGGGTATAGTGTAAAAGGCCATAAAGCATGTCCGGTTTATGAAGAAGGCACACGCTACCATCAACTTCAACATGGAAGAAAGACGGTTTATCTTGGGCATAGGAGATTTCTTAGACGGGGCTACCCATATCGTCGATTAAAGAAAGCCTTTTTTGATGGTCAAGAGTATGAAGATGCTCCGGTAGCATTGACTGGGGAGCAAGTTTCTGAAAAGGTGAAAAATATCAATGTCATCTTCGGTAAGACTGCAAAGAGTAGAAAAGAAACAAATACATGGAAAAAGAGATCTGTATTCTTCGATCTTCCCTATTGGCGCAATCTTGATGTGAGACACTGTATTGATGTCATGTATATAGAGAAAAACGTATGTGATAGTATTGTTGGCACGCTTCTCAACGTACAAGGTAGTTCCAAGGAAGGCGTGAATGTAGATTGGATTTGCAAGCAATGGGAATACGCGAAGAGTTACATCCAAGGCTAGATGGGAAGAGAACTTATTGTCCCTGGGCTTCTCATGCTTTGTCTAAGGATGAGAAACGAAGTTTTTATGAGTGTTTACATGGCACAAAAGTTCCCTCTGGGTATTCTTCAAATTTTAAGAGGCTTGTATCAATGAAGGACTTGAAATTAGTAGGCCAAAAGTCTCATGATTGTCATGTCTTGATGCAAGAGCTACTCCCAATAGCTATTCGAGGCATCGCCGAATATGATCTTCGGGTCGTTTTGACTATACTTTGTTTCTTTTTCAATGCGGTTTGTAGTAAAATTTTCGAGATTGAAAAGTTAGATGAATTGGAGAATGAAGGATATCTTATCTTGTGCCACCTTGAGAAGCTTTTTGTTCCTACCTTTTTTGACATCATGGTTCATCTAATTGTTCATCTAGTGAGGGAGATAAAGTTGTGCGGCCCTATCCATTTACGGTGGATGTACCCAATTGAAAGATCTATGAAATTCCTAAAAGGGTACGTGAAGAACGCATATCGGCCAAAAGCATCAATTGTTTAGAAATATGTTTCTGAAAAAGTTATGGAATTTTGTCAAAATTATTTGGCCAAAGTAAGACATATTGGGCTTCCAAAACGTCAGCATGCTGAAGGGGGTAGACGAGGGGCTTCAATAAAGAGTGTGGATCCTAATGAATTGTCACAAGTCTACTTATACATCTTGAATAATGTTGATGAAGTTCAAGCCGGATAGCTGCACATAAAGAAGTCAGGAAAGAAAATCATCGAATGACTCGGCCAAAGGTTGATTAGGGAGCATAACGAGAACTTTTGCAAAGCTGGTTCAAACAAAAGGTCGAGGGAGAGGAACGTGTTTCGATACAATCAAATGGTTAGCACGTGGTCCCGAGGTTGATGTCATAAGTTGGAATTCGTATGTGATCAATGGTTATACATTTTACACGAAGTCCCTAGATGATAGGAGCACGAGTCCAAAACAAAGTGGTGTTATGTTAGAGGCTGAATCTATGCACTTCTCCAGTTCGAAAGACAAGAGGCCTAAATTGGCAGTCATGCCATATTATGGGGTTATTGAAGAGATTTGGGAGGTGGACTATGTGAAAATTAGATTTCTCATTTTCAAATGCAAATGGGTTAATGTCAATAATGGTGTTCAGATCGATCGGCTAGGATTTACATTAGTCGATGTCAATGGTAGAAGTTTTGAAGATGAACCTTTTATAATGGCGTACCAGGCGAAACAAGTGTTCTATATCACCGATCAAGAAAATAAAATGTGGTCTGTAGCTCTCCAAGGAAAAAGGGTCATTGATATTGATGAGGAAAGTCATTCAAATTATGGTCTTCCTGAGAGTACTCCTTTTTCAAGGGGTCTACCGGATATGAACGAAGAAGATGAAGCGAATAATGAACCCGACATAAGAAATGATCATCAAGAAGGGATATGGGAGGATATCACTTTATAAAAGAGTCAATTCATAAGGTAATATTCATATGCAGAATTCTTTGAAAATTTTAAGGTTTTACCTATACTATATTCCTTCTATGTTCATAAACAATGTCACCGACTATGAAGTTTGTTCTTGTTTTATTTTTGTGGCGAGGATCCGATCCAAATTAAAGGGGCATGTTATGGAAAAAGAGGATGTTACGTTGTTGGTGGGAATCAGATGAAGGCATGGTGAATATTATTTTAGGCATGTTTGTTGTATTTGTAACTTATGGTTTTTGTAAGTAAGTTATCTTCTTGTATTAATTAATTTAGGTGTTGTAGTCATAGTATAATAATTAATTAAGAGGCCACATAACTCATGGTGAATAATATTTGTATTATTTTTCCCAATTCTATTTATTCAATAATTGTTCATAGCTTGTAGCTTAAAGTATCGACTTTTATGTCTTTGGATTGGGTGGTGGATTTGTGTGTAATACAATCGGGAAGAGCGAGCGAGGGAAAAGTTTGGGAAAATTTAGACCGCAAATAAATACACCGGTCTTAAATGTTCAGATTTTAAGACAGGATGTATGTATATGTCCGGTCTTAAAGGCCAGGTGTACACATTGACCGGTCTTAAAGTTTGGTCTTTTAAGACCGGTAAATTTATACATGTGGTCTAAAATAAAATTTTTAAGACCGCATTTATTTATCATCCAGTCTTGAAAGTTAGTCTTTTAATACCGCGTATAATTAGTCGGTTTTAGAAGCCGATAAGTTTAAGACCATATTTATTTTTGTCTGGTCTTAAAATTCGATCTTTTAAGAGCAGCCTAGTTATTAGCCGGTCTTAAAAGTTGAGTTTAGGATCGAACAAAAAGTATTTCAGGTTTATTTTAGTACGACTTTTAAGACCGAATGTTTTAAATGTCCGGTCTAAAATATTTTCTCTAAGATCGGTCATAGTTCGGTCTTAAATGTAGACTTTTAATACCAATGGAACAAGACCGGTCGCGGGTCCGGTCTTACGATGCCTCTTTTGTCCTAGGTCTTAAAAGCCTTTTTTGCACTAGTGGAAATTATTGATATTCAACACCCTTATTTGTCTTTTTGATATTTCAAAGGTTTTTTAATTTTCCCCTGAATTTTTGTTGATTGACTAATCCGTTTTGGATTAATGAATAAGTATTTTTCATATGTTTGAGAAATTTTATAAACAATGCCCCAAAAAATAAATTTTATAAACAATATTTAATTGTGTATAAGTCTTTACAAAAAATAAATAATTTGTTATGCAATAAATTTAAGAATTTTTTATTATTTATAAAAATTGATTTATTATTTCATAATATGTTCGTATATCTCCGGATGTCTCCATCCATATCTAATCATTTTGAGGAAGTTATTCAAATTTTCAAAGTAACTTTTCAAAATAACTGTACTATATATGATGCAATGGTAAGGGTTTAAGGTCTAGAATTGGTGCTTTCTCAATAGATGGCTTTAAAGAAGTTTTCCTGGATTCCATTAAAAACAACTGAAACTGCCTTGATGGATTACTATAGTAATGAGAGAAGTCAAGTAACTTCTTACATTCAACTATTTTCCTTCTTCAACTTCATCAATCCCAAGTAACACAACTTCTAATGGTTCTTTTATAGCATAGGACTCTAAAGTCTCTTAAGTCACTCATCAAGTACATCAACTCAAAAGCAATATGTAATGTCCCTTGTGTTAGTTCTGTAAGGGTTTTGATGATTTCCATTGGTTGTAAACAAAGCATGAAGTTTTGCTCTCAATTGATGAAAAACTCACTATAAGAGCAAACCTCGAGGTTTGCCAAGAAACCTCGAGGTTTGGCCTTACAGAGGAGTCCTCAAGGTTCTACGTTTTTAACTTGAAAAATCTGGTTTCACAAAGTTATGTGAAACCTCGAGGTTTGGCAAGAAACCTCGAGGTTTTTCCCTTCCAAAGAAAAATCAGTTTGACGCCGGTTTTAAAAACCTCCGGGTTTGAGGAAAACCTCCGGGTTTGATCTCAATCGAGTGTTTTATAAGTTTCTCAAAAAATTGAGAAACCTCGAGATTTCGGACAAACCTTGAGGTTTGTCTTCGCAGAGAGCTTCTGCATTTTTCCAAGTTTTTCAAAACCTCCAGGCTTCACTCAAACCTCCGGGTTTTTGTTTTGGCGCAAAACCGAGAATTTGAAAATTAAGTGAAACCTCGAGTATTGTTGCAAACCTCGAGGTTTCGGATCCGAGAACAAATGACCTTTTCAATGATTTTGAAAACCTCCGGTTTATAGAAAACCTCCCGGGTTTTGGATCCGGAGAGTAAACCCCTTTTCTTGACTTTGAAAACCTCCGGGTTTCCGAGAGAAACCTCCGGGTTTGCTCTTGGCGCAAAAACGAGAAATTTTGAACTTCAAGAGAAACCTCGAGTATTGAAGAAAACCTCTAGGTTTCTTGATCCAGAGAGCAAACGCCCTTTTGCAAGGTTTCACTCTCAAAGTGAAACCTCGAGGTTTCTGAGAAAACCTCGAGGTTTTGTCACTCAGAGACAAAACACTTTTTCTCGCTCTTTGAAAAACCTCTAGGCTTTGGAGAAACCTCCGGGTTTGGTGTTTTGGACTTAAACTTCTTTCACTTGCTACGGTCCAAAACCTCGAGGTTTGAGAACAAACCTCCAGGTTACTCAGCGTCTTCAGAAATTTAAATCTGACAATTTTGCTATACCTTCTTGTTTGATCTTAATACTTCCTATGATTATTCTCTAATGTTCCTAGACATATTTAATCACTTTATTCTTTGAGTTTCGAATGATTAGAGAATGTACATTGAATGTTTAAAGCAAAAGCAAAAGTGATGTCAGCACATTAAATGCAAACCCAGAAAGTTGCATTCTTTTGGGTAATCCATCTGCACACGCCTACAAAGAATTAAAGAATGATTTCTACTTCCAGCATCTGCTATTCCAACGAACAAATTCGCAGAGAGTCAACTCTGAACTTCTGCCTAGCTGGATTAAGTGAAGTTTAGAGAGAGAAGAAGACCTAAATTGAACCAGAACCTTGTCTAATGAAGGCAACGGTTATAATCAAGATTACAACGGTCATTTAATGCACTCTTAGTATAAATAGAGTTGCATTCAATTCTTCTCAACAACTACAACTGCTGAAAACGAAAATCATTCAAGTCTTGCATTTATTCCTTCTGTTTTCAACTGTGTAGTATATTTTGATACATAAGCTTCAGTGTTTATCTTTATCTACTCTTAAAGAGAGTTCTTACTTGTAAATCATTTATTGTAAAGACTCATAAGTCAAGGGGACTTGGTGATTTGGGAGTTCATTGATTACAACTTGTAAGGGGGAGTGAGTTCTAGTGAGAGAACTACTCTTGAGTGCAGAGTGTGTAATCAATTGTGATAGTGAAAAACCTAGAGAGTCTGGGGACTGGATGTAGGTCAAGTGGTTCGACCGAACTAGTACAAATCTCTATGTCTAGCTCTTCTTCTCTACACTCTGTTCATCCTTGTTTTGCTGTTACAAAACAGAATAGTTTTTAAAAGTTTTAAAATCCCCAATTCACCCCCTCTCTTGGGTATTTTGCTCCATTTTCATTTGGTATCAGAGCAAGGTCTTCTCTAAAGAGCTTAACATCTCGAGAAGGATCACAATGGAAGGTATTCTACCGATGGAGCTTCAATCAACGGACCTCCAAGTTTCAATGGAGAACATTACTCATTACGGAAAGCCAAGTTCAAGGTGTTTGTGATGGCTACGAGTATGGTCTCGGATAGTTTTTGAACGAGGAGACTACACTCCAACCTGTCTTGGAGAATGGTCTCGGGGTTCCAAAGGAAGAAGAGGATTATGATGAAAATGACAGAAGAAACGTCACACTCAACAGCAAGGCTATCCTCCTACTACAAAGTGCTCTTAGTCAATAAGAGTACTTTCGTGTTTGCAACTTAACCTCTGCTAAAGCCATGTGGGATGCACTTGAAATTGCTCATGAAGGAACTCCTGGAGTGAAGCAGAATAGAGTTAATACCCTCATGACTGAGTATGATCTTCTTCATATGAAGCCTGGAGAATCCATTAGCGATTTCCAGTTGAGATTCACTCATCTCATCAATCAGCTTGCTGCATTGGGCAAAGAGTATGAGCAACCTGTCCAAGTGAGGAAAATTCTCAATATCCTCAATAAGGAATGAGAAGCCAAAGTCACTGCCATTGAAGAAGCTCATGGAGATTCTATGGCATCTGTTGCATCCCTCTTTGGGAGTCTCTCTGAATATGAGGCAAAGCTCAAGTTCAAGAAGGGACTTGAAGAAGTCCATGGCAAGAACAAGGGGATTGCCCTCAAGGCTGTCAAAGAGGCTAAGGAATCTGATGATGATGAAGATGTAGACGATTGTTGCCACGATAATTTCCAGCATAGGTTACTAGCTCTATCTATTGAGATGTGATGCACTATCCATTAGCATGGCTATCTCCACAATAATCACAAGGAACATAGATAGCATTCAATCTCATGTGTCCACCATTGGATCGGTTGACTTGAGCTTCCAAATTATCAAATTTCTTATTCATAGAACTTAGTATGGCCATCAATTGTAAAGATGTGTTCTCAATAACTTTCACACTTGACTTTTTAATCCTTCTTTCATTTTTGTTTTGGTTAAAATCAGTTGATAAGTCATCCATACAACTCCATACATAATTCATTGGTTGCTTTGTAATTCCCCTAGCATACAATTCCAGTTTAAATATAGGGGTCAACTAAGTACAAAAGATTTGAAGCAAGATGTACTTCTCAAAATTATGGCCAAGACTCTCCCTTACAACAACTTGAACCTCTCCCAAGCTTCTTCCAGATGTTCCCTAAACTATTGGCAAAACTTAGTAAGAGTGCTCTTGTATCCACCATCTTGTTGTGTGGAAAGAATCTTAAGTTATTGAGCCATTCTTTGGCTTTTCCTTATACAAAATAAGGAAAAAGCTGGAGGTAGATCACATCATTAGGAGCTCCATTTTGCTTGAATGAGTTGCAAACATCAAAAAATTGAATTAGCTGTCGATTTGAACCTTCTGAATCACTTCATGCATATTGACCATGTAATTCAAGCATCTTCAGCATAGTCTGCTTGATCTCAAAGTTCTTTGCTTGAAATTCAAGCACTCTGATTCCTAATTGATATCCTCGAGATTATCTTCACAGCAAAACATTGACATCCAATCAAGCATTCTCATCCGCAACCATTTTTCTGGTTTTAGTTTGTACAACTTTCTTCAATTGGTTTTGAGGTGTTGTAGCTTCCAAAAGTTCTTGGATGCTCCTTATTTTCTATGATGTCTTAGTAGCTTTGGATTTGCAAGGCGTATACCAAAGTATCTAAAAAAACAAAATAGATCTCAAAATTATCACACTAACACAAAGAACTAATAAAAATACAATAAAAGTTCACAAGCTAAAACTACTAAATGATTTCTAAATATAATCACCAATTGTCTTGAGTCCCTAGCAATAACGCCAAAAACTTGAAGCTACTAAAATTTACTCAAGTACTGCAAGTGTACGGGTCATGAAAATAGTATAATAGCGGTTCAAGGTTATCCCACAGAGACTCAATTGAATTAGTGATTATGCATTAAATTTCCTTATTTTATTTAAGTCGAACATATCAAAATTGATTTCAATGAGTGAAGAGGAATACAATTAAAAGCTAATAATAACAAATACTTTTCACAAGGAACAAATTCAGATATCAAAATGGACAATATAGAGTCACGAATTCCTTGTTTGCTTCTTAAATTTTATCCTCACTAAATTAATTTAAACTTCATTTAAATAAGCTAATCTAGAGTCTTAATGTCTACAAATATCTATCGATTCATTTATAAACCTACCTCACTTACTTATGTAATGTCTCATACAATTACAAAAAAATGCAATTTAGATAGGAATCACTCTAATTTAATTATGTAGAGCTTCTAAGTATATGTCTATCCTAGATGCAAATTAGATTAAAATCTAATTCTACATTATTTAATCTCATGGTCATTTTAAGATTTCATCTGTCAAGTTCAATCCTAAATCCCAAAACATGCTTAAGGGTGGTCAATCACTCAGCAATAACCAATAAAAACAAGATTAAATAAACTAAATTAAAATTGAGCAAAACTAATTAATGGGAACAATCTCTAAATCTCAAACAAGTTCATAGTACTCTAGATTGCAAAACAAACTAGCCACATATATGGCTTTAAAGTAGTCCATCAAAGCAAAACCAATGTTCAAATTCAAAGTCATAATGAAAATTAAGAGAAACAATGATAAAAGGTAAAACAAGTCACTCTTGAACAAGAAAGGAAGCAGATCCTCTCATTATCTCTTTTTCTTATTTTTTTTATAAACTCACTTAGATCGTTCATCTGAATCAATCATTCATCTGGATCGTTGAATGAGAAGATGAAAGAAAAGTCAATGTAGTAATGTGAGATTTCAGATTGATTGCAGAAGAGTATGGCATCCTCTGGTTCTACTTTCACCGTCTGCTAAAACTAAAAAAGGAAGTAGTCCCTCAATAACGTTCCCTCTCTCCTCCTCTCAGTCACCGTCAAGCTCCAAGAGAGAGAAGAACAAAAGCGTAGCTGTTCACCTCTACTTCAGCTACCTCCTCTGGTTCTTGCTTTTAAGTCCGTCAAAGAAGATGAAAGATGATGATGATGCAGTTGCCGCACCTCTCCTCCTCCTCCTTTCCTTTTCCAAATCATGGCTACTGGTTCACCGAGAGAAGACAAAGAAAGAGCAAAAACAGCCGACTCCCTCTGCAACTCTCATCCCCTCTGATGCCGCTATAAAGACGATGGTTGAACCATGAATATTGATCTCCTCTTCTCTGCAGTTTAAAAATTAATGAAGAAGATGCACCGTGAATCCAGTCCACCTCTGCTCTTCCTTTTGCTGCCGAAGATAAAGATAAAAATGATCAGTGCAAAACGGCTCCTCCACCAAGCTGCTAATGGCTTATTTTTCTTAGGTTTTGAAAATCCCCAATTGCCCAAAACGATGTTGCTTCTAGTCCTTGAAGTCAGCTTTATTCAATCTAATTCCTTGCTCCCAAAAACAACACCAATTAAAAAAAAGAGGTAAAATCAAAAGAAACATACAGGTTATCTAATTACTATTTTTGTATTTTTACCTTAAACCAAACTACTATTTTTTAAAATTTTAAACTCGATATCTACAATAAAATCCTCAAATAATGCACCACTTTAATTAGATCTTATAACAATATAATCTCAAGAAAATCCCTTCAACTTTGCCACAATAATTTCCCAAATATACTAAAATTTATCTCAAATCTAATTAAAAATGGGGAATCATCAATAAGTCAAACCCCCATTTTTAATTTGTTATGTCATCGAATTTTATTTTTAGCTATATGCTGTGACAATATTTGTGAGTTTCTTGTCACATTCCACTCTACATAATATGCTCTAGATGGGGAGTGCAATTAAAGAACGGATACCTGCCAATTGTCTGTCCAAGCAATACTGGGATGGGGTGGGAGATTTCATAAGGTTTGTGGTTCTTAATGGAGCTAACAACCATGGTATGAATATCTACCCTTGTGTACGGTGTGTCCTTGTGAAGCATGCTAATCCAAACATTTGTAAAGAGCATTTAGTGATGTATGGAATTGATAGAGTTATACATTTTGAACAAAACATAGGGAGACAGATGTAATCAAAACTAGTCGGCCGCATAAGTAAGGATAGAGGGTTGGCCAAAAGGTTTCTTTATTGAATGATATATTTGTGAAAGGGCAGCTAAATTTTGTACCAATTACTTAAAAGATGCCTGTGATATTGGGCTTCCAATGTCTCAACATGAAAGAATGACATCTGGAGAAGGGTTGATATGAAAGAAAGTTATTGCTATCCCAAACCAATAGTGAGAATAAGCACACCTATACGCTATATGTATATCACAACTTTGAAGAGATTGACGAGTATGTAGATATCCATATGGATGAGTTTATAAGGAAAATCCCAATAGAGTAGAGAGTTGGTATGCCAAAAAACATAATAAACAATTCACAACAAAGTTCGAGGTAACACATGGATGACATGTATGTTGATCAAAATTCAATGTCTCATAAAGTAATGTTATTGGTAAATGATCTAATCAAATATGTGCTTTCTTACTCAAGCTACGCCATCAATGGATACAACTTCTACACTAAAGAGCAAGATTATGGAACAAAATGCAAAAATCCCATCTATGCAAATATGTTATACTTTCAGGTGTTTGAACACATTTGGGAGTTGGATTACATAGGATTTTAGGTTCCAGCATTTGGGTGCATGTGAGTTGACAATAATAATACTTTATAAGTGGATGAATTAGGTTGATACAATTTAGTTTGAACAAATAGGGCATCAAGAAGAGCCTTTCATCTTGGCTTCTCAGGCTAAGTAAGTGTTCTATATGTTCCTGATCCTACTAATAAAGAATGGTTTATTGTTTTGCAAACAAATAAAACAAATGAGTATGCAAGAGATGAAGACCTTAATCCGGCTAAGGATGATCCTTTCTAGAGAATGTTACTTGAAATACATTTCAATGAGGACGATACTTTGTATGTTAGGCATGACTACAATAAAGGAATTTAGATTTTAAAGAGGAAAAATTGTTTCACAAGTTGAAGAAAACAATTGTAACTAAAAATAGCATTAAAATTATTAAGACTGGCCAAGAGAAAAATGAGGAACTTAATCATGTAAGTTTCCTTTATTGGTTGATTTCATTATTGTTTGTGTTAATCATTGTTTGACTTAATTGTTGTTAATGATGATTTCATTTTGTTTGTCAACTTGTCATAGATAATTGTGCCTTCTAACACGTGGCTCCAGTAATGATGGTCATCCGCTTGATGTATAAATATGAAGCTCGCTGCATTTGGTACATAATGATATTTACTAATAATTGTATATAGTACTGCATCTGTTTCGCTATCACTGTGCATTTGATATATTTGTTTGAATTGGTTTCTTTCATATATATGTGATACCTCTCAAACTGGATATATTTCAATGTTTAGTGTATATATGTTGTTTCTATAGGTAATTTTGTAGAGACAGATTAGAAAGGAGCCTCCTATTTTTATTTTTTAATATATAGTTGCAAATACTTCACAATTATTCAAAAATAACCGTAAAGTGTGTAACAATATTTCACAATTCTTTAAAATAGCTGTCAAGTATTTAATAATATTTTACAATTATGGACTAACACCGTCAAATAAGCTTTTTACGTATAACTAAAATTGGTTTCAAATACTTGACAATTCAACAATAGAACTGTAAAGTGTTCTATCGATATATTTCATGATTTCTTTGTAAATAACCGTGGAATGATGTATAGTATATTTCACTATTTCTTGTAAACAACTGCAAAATATTGAGCACTATATTTTGGCTGTCAACTGTAAAATATTAATATCTAATGCTTATAAATTTTACAGTTCAAAACTCTAAAATATTGACAAAAATAACCAGATATAATTCTATAGTAGTGCTTGAAAGTGATTAGTCTCAAGTCTAAATCTAAAGTGGCTTAGGAATATCTATAAAAAAAAATTTTAAAAAAAAATATGAGGGAAAAAAGAGGTTTACAATGAAAACAATTTTAGCTTTATTTATAAAGCTCTAAGCAGCCTAAATCCCAACGTATTCTTCAAGCAAAATAAAGGGGGAAATCTAATAAATATGAAATAAAATAATAAAGGGCTAAGGTGCATTTAGCACCCTAAAATATTTTTCTTTTAGGCCCATCTAGTGCCCTAAAGTGTTTTTTGTTGCACCCAAAGACCCTAAATATATTTTTTGGTACACCGATCACCTTAAAGTATTTTTTTTCAAATGCTTCTAGTCCCATAAACTATTTTTTTGTGCATCTAACACTCTAAAATAATTTTTTCAAGTGTATCCAACACCCTGGATTATCAAAATTATTTTATAATTTCACAAAAAAGTACTTTATGGCGATGAGCACTTCAGAAAAAATATTTTGGGAAGCTAAATGCACAACAAAATACATTAGGGCAATTTATGCACCTTGAACAATATTATAGGGTGTTGGCCAATCATTTCAAAGAAGTCATAAATTTTCCAGTGAAGCCAAATTAGTGCAGTTTCACAGAGGCTGGCAAAGCTGTGACAACATTATTTTAGCACAAGAAGATATACATACCATGAAAACCAAGAAGAGTGGGGGCGGTTATGTTGCTATTAAAGTGGATATCGAAAAGTCTATGATAGACTGGATTGGGGTTTTATGAAGAGCGTAGGGCTTGTTGATCACTTTATCTGTTTAATTATGCCATGTGTCAAGTCGGCATCTATGTGTGTTTCATGGAATGGCACCAAATCGGAAAGTTTCTTGCCACAATAGGGGTGAGAAAGGAGACCCCCTTAGCCCTTACCTCTTTGTTCTATGTATGGAGAGGCTTGGCCAACTTATCCAAGATGAGGTAGATGATCGAAGATGGAAAGGCCATGGCAATTAGCAACGAAGGGCCTAAATTAAACCATCTCATCTATTTTTCACAGATGATCTAATACCATTTTGTGAAACCTCACAAGAACAAATGGTCAAGGTTAGGGACATTATGAGATTCTTCTGCACTATTCCTGGCCAACTTATCCAAGATGAGGTAGATGATCGAAGATGGAAAGGCCATGGCAATTAGCAACGAAGGGCCTAAATTAAACCATCTCATCTATTTTTCACAGATGATCTAATACCATTTTGTGAAACCTCACAAGAACAAATGGTCAAGGTTAGGGACATTATGAGATTCTTCTGCACTATTCCTGGCCATAGAGTGAACCTTCACAAATCCAAAATGTTTGTGTCGAGAAAAGTACAATTGAATAGAGCCGATACCCTTAGTCAAATGGTTGGTATTGGTTTGGCTCCAGACTTGGGAAAACGTTCGTCAGTTCCTTTGCTTCACTCAAGGACTACAAATCTGACATTTGCTCCCCTGATACAGAAAGTAAGAAGCAAGCTAGTGGGCTACAAAAGCAATTATGTATCTGTGTATGGCGGGTAAAACTGTACTGATTAAGTCTATCCTATCCTCTATCCCCTTCCAAAAATGGTAAACTCTACTACTTGCTCCAGTCTTAATTATAGGATCAAGTTTGAAGCAAACTTAGTCCTATAATTAGGGTCAGAGGTAGCAAACTTAGTCCTATAATTAGGGTTAGAGGTAGTAATTCCTAAAGGGGTTCTTTCCTTAATTGAGAAGCTGAGTAGAGATTTCTTCAGGAATCAAGGACCGAAAACTAGGAAAATGCATCTTACATGCTGGAATATGATAAATAAAGAGAAGAGTGAGGGTGGTTTGGGAGTGAAGGATCTGCACAGCCAAAACCTTGCTTTTATAATGAAAATCTGTTGGGTACTACTAACTAAACCGGAGGCATTGTGGGTAAAATGTTTGAGACACAAATATCGATGTGGTGTTGGGTTGACCCCAAAAGTGGAAATAAAGGGAAAGTCAATCGGTTGTGTGGAGGGGAATTACTTTGGTATGGGAGGATTTTGTCAAGGAGTGGAAAGGATAATCCAAAATGGCACAACAACAAATGCTTGGCTTGATTTTTGGCTGCCTCTTGGGAGACCATTGGGCTAATATGCAGTGAAGAATCATCACCTTGTTAACCCCAAAGACTGGGTAGCTCACTTTGTAACTGATACGGGTGATTGGGATATGACTAAGGGGAGACTCTTCCTACCCGATTGGGTTTTGGAAAAGATTTAGTTCTGCTCCCCCTTCGGGTTAGATACTGTGTTTTGTTGGAGGTTCTCTTCAGACGGTAACTTCAATATCAAATCAGCCTAAAGCAAATTCACAAAACGCAAAGACGCCCTCTTCTAACTCTATGGCAGCAAATATGGTGATGGCCAATTCCTGAGATTGCAAAACAATTCGTGTGGCAAGTGTTCCATGAGAGAGTCCCTTTAATCGCATCAAATCAAAACATTCCCCTCTTACCATACCCGTGTGCCCTTTTGAGTGTGACTGTGAGGAAACAATTTTACATGTGCTGAGAAACTTTGAGATTGCACACATTGTGTGGAAGTCCTTGATTAACCCCATTTATTATTCTATTTTTTTTTTTTTTTAATTGTGATTTTCTGGTCTGGTTGCAGTGGAATGCCAAAAATAGTCTGGGTGTTCGAAAAGTGGCATGGTGGCCATGGAATCGAATATTTAATTTGGACTTATTTGCTGGCTGCTCTGGAAGAATAGGTGCAGGAAAGGTTTTGACAACACTAGTGCTCAACCCCAAAGTATTATTAATCGTGGACTCCATCTCCTACTAGAAAATGTAGTTCAAGGAATGCACAAGCATGATGTGTTGGAGATATTAGAGTGGGATGAAAGCCGATGGCAACTACCGCTAGAGGGATATGTGCACATAGATGTTGACGGCTCGGTCATTTGATGAGCACTAATTATGCCATGTTTTCCCTGTATTTTATGATTGAATTGTGTGGTAAATACGAGCTTAACTGCAATCAATTTAAGCAAAAAGGTATTAATTCATGATATAGGGAACTGAAGGATAAAAGTCATTTACATCCTAAACATGTGCTTTTGATGACTTCTCAATTTTAATAGATTTTAGATATATTTTGATATATTTGAGAAGTCATTGTCACTAATTTAAAGAGATTTTAGTGAGATTTTAAGAGAAATCAATCTGGATACATCATTTGTGGGATTTCAATTTAAAATAGAAGCTTTTGAGTTTAGGAAATAAATAATAGTAATATGAAGTTTTCAAAAATAATAATAATAAGAATTCAGTTCTTCTTATATAAATTTCCTTTTCTTGTGCACAATCAGGCAAGGCAGCGGAGGAGTAATTATTTGATTTGTTTCCAATTCATTATTTTGGAAACAATGAAGGGTTGATGGTGTGGGACCATGAAGCAAATCACGTACAGCAGAGGGAGCTAAAAAAAGGATATGGTCTTTAATGAAAAAAAAAAAAAAAAAAGAAAAGAAAGATGTTGAATGAAATTTATGGCATACGTGGTCCCAAAGTAATTGACAAGAAGCAAAGTGTTGCACAAGGCCCAAGACACATAAGAGCAAAATGTCTATATATTAAAGAGAGGTATATCAGCACAAAGGAGGAGCAGAGGCGCACATATTGGAGGAATTGGAGCGTGAGATTTTTGCTGGAGAGGAAAAGAAGAAGCAAAGCGTGATATTAATTCAAGAAGCAGAGTTGTTCCGGGATCTCTTCTTTCTTCTTCTTCTTCTCTTTATTTTGGAACCTGAATTTCTTATGTTTGTTATGGATTTTCTTATAGCCATGTGTGGCTAATTTTTATTTTCAACCTAGAGAACCTATGAACTTGTTTGGGTTCTAGAGATTATTCCCACTATTAGTTTTGCTTAATTTATTTCACTTTATTTAATCATGTGTTTATTTCTATTGCTTAGTAAGTGGTCACCATTGAGCATGTTTTGGGGATTTAGCGTTGAACTTGGAAGAGGGAATCCTAAATTGACCTTGGGATTAAATAATGTGGAATTAGGTTTAAATTTAACATGAAGTTAGGTTTTAATCTAATTTGCATCTAGGATAGGAATATACCTAGAAGCTCCGTATAATTAAATTAGAGTGAGCCCGATTTAAAAGCATCTTATTTAGTTGTGTGAGGCATCACATAATTGATTAAGATAGGTAGATAAATGGACCGGAAGACATTTATAGACATTAATACTCTAGATTAACTGATTAAGTTAAGTTAAAATTAATTTAGTGGGAATAAAATCTAGAAAAACGAACAAGGGATTAGTGACTCTAGGTTGTACTTTTTGATATTGGAATTTGCTCTTTTGTGAAAAGTCTTTTGCTACTATTAGTTCTTATTACTTTTCTTTTTGAAAACAATTCTGACTCGCTCAACTTAAACGAAACAAGGAGATTTAATATCTAATCGCTAGTTAGATTGAGTCCTTGTGGGAACGATACTTTTCTCGATCACTCTATTACTTGATACGGCCCGTACACATGCGAGTCTAAAGGATATAAAGTTTTTCCCTATCAAGGTTTTGGCGCCGTTGCGGGACTCAAGGCAATTAGTAATTAGTATTAGAAGTCCTTTAGTAGTTTTAGTTTGAGTATTTTTTTTTTTAAAAAAATCCATTTGATTTTTTTTTTTTTTTTTTTTTTTTTTTTTGGTGTTAGTTTGATACTTTGAAATTTATTTGGTTTTGCAGGTACCTTGGCACATGACTGGTAGACCCAAAGCTACTAAAACACCACAGAAAACAAGAAATATCCAAGAGCTTTTGGAAGCTACAACACCTCATATTCAAGAGGAAGAAGCAGTACAGCCTGACACTGAAGAAATGGCTCAGGATGAAAATGATCGTTTGTGTATCAACGATTTTCTGGGAAGACAATCTCAAGGGTATAAATCAGGAATCAGAGTGCCTGAATTTCAAGCCAACAATTTCGAAATCAAGCAGACTATGCTTAAGATGCTTGAACTTCGGGGTCGATATGCGAAAATGATTCAAGATCCTAATCGGCATCTCGCTACGGTTTCTTGATGTTTGCAACTCATTCAAGCAAAATGGAGTACCTAATGATGTGATTCGCCTTCGGCTTTTTCCTTACTCTCTACAAGGGAAAGCTAAAGAATGGCTCAACAACTTGGCAGAGGGCAACATAACCTCGTGGGAGACACTGGAAGAAAAGTTTAGATCAAGATTTTTTCCCCATAACAAGATTGTGGATGCACAAGCCGCTCTTACTAATTTCTGTCAACAATTTAGTGAACATCTGTATGAGGCATGGGAGAGGTTCAAGTTGCTTGTCAAGCAGAGCCCTGGTCACAATCTAGAGAGATGGGTCTTGCTTCAAATATTCAGTACTCGGTTGACTCCTGAATCTAAATCAGAATTAAATGTTGTCACTAATGGGGGAATTACAAAGCAACTGGTAAATCATATCTGAAAATGCCTAGATGACTTATCCATAGACTTTCTCTGAACAACAATGACAAGGATGGTGAAGTCGTTGATAAAGTTAGTGAAGACCCTTCTTCACCGCTGATGGCAATGTTACATACAATCAACAAGAAGGTTGATCACTTAGAAGCTCAAGCCAACCGATCTAATGGTAGATATGTGGGGGTAAATGCTGTTCATGCCCCCTTGTGATTACTATGGAGATGGCCATGATAATGGACAATGCCTTATATCTCAACAAATGGAACCAGTGAACTATGCAGGTAGCTACCATGGCAACAACCAGAACAATCCCTACTCAAACACCTATAATTCTGGGTGGCGAAAAAATCCCAACTTCTCTTGGAAATATGGGGCGACTCTTAATGAAGCATCAAGTTCTGATACGAAACAAGTGTCACCTCCTGGCTTTCATCAATTGGAAAGGGAAGTCGTTCCTACCCAAGAACCTAAATCTGATCTACAAGCAATGATATCTCAGCTTGCAAGTTTTCAACTAAAGAGCGCTCAAGATCAAGCTACTACTAACGCCACTGTTGCCGGGATGGCCTCAGCCATCAAGGATACTCACGCCACTGTTGCAGGAATGACCTCATCTATCAAGGATCTTCAGATACACATGGGACAACTTGCAAATGCTGTGAATGTTTTACAGCAGAGAAAATTACCAAGTAATACTGTGCCTAATCCTCGTAGAGATGGGAGAGAGGAATGCAAAGCCCTCACATTGAGAAGTGGAAAGGAATTACCTGAGATTCCACAACCAATGAAGAAACCTCCAGCTTCTAATGATCAAACAAATCCTACAGTCACTATAGAGGATAATGAAGAGGTCGCACGGACGGTGAATGAAAAAGTCAATGAAGAGAAAGTTGAGATTGAGTCTAAACAGGGTGAAGTGAAAAAGAAGGCAAACCAAGAGAATCTTAAATGGGTACCACCTTTACCATTTCCTCAGAGATTTCAGAAGAAGGCTTTAGATGAGCAATACAAGAAGTTTTTAGGGATTTTCAAGCAACTACACATTAACATCCCTATCCTTGAGGTGTTAGAGCAGATGCCTCAATATGTGAAGTTTTTAAAGGAGATGTTGAGTAAGAAGAGGAGGTTTGGTGACTATGAAACCGTGGCCTTAACTGAAGAGTGTAGTGCTATTCTTCTCAACAAGCTACCCCTTAAACAGAAAGATCCAGGCAGTTTTTCCATACCTTGCATAATTGGAGAAAAGTTTCAGGGAAGAGCATTATGTGATCTAGGATCAAGTGTTAACTTGATGCCACTATCTGTGTTCAGAAAATTGCAACTGGGTGAAGCTCAACCAACTTCTGTGACACTTCAGCTAGCTGATCGAAGTTTAGCTTTTCCAAAGGGTATCATTGAAGATGTTTTGGTTAAAGTTGACAAGTTTATTTTCCCCGCTTGACTTTATTGTCTTGGACTGTGATGAAGATAGAGATCTACCGCTCATTGTGGGAAGACCTTTCCTTGCTACAAATTCAAACACGATTGATGTTGAAAAGGGAGAGATCAAGTTGAGGGTAAATGATGAAGAAGTTGTATTCAATATGAACAAGGCATTGAAGTATCCTAGGGATGTTACAAATTGCTTCGGGGTTGACATGTTTAATGAGGTTATTCAAGAGACTTTAGAGTCCTTTTCTATAAAAGAACCGTTAGGCTCACTTTGTTTTACTTGGGACGATGAGATTGAAGAAGGGAATATAGTTGAATGTAAGAAGCTACTTGAAGTCTCTCCTTGTTACAATAAACCATTACAGCATTTTGAGTTGTTAGAGATTGAATCAAGGAAAACCACTTCTTTGAAGCCTTCTATTGAACATGCACCAATCCTAGAACTTAAACCCCTACCACCACATCTTCAATATGCATATCTGGGTGAATCTGAGACACTACCCATTATCATTTCTTCCGCCTTATCTGAAGATCAAAAAGAACGGTTGCTGAAAGTGATCAAGGGCCACAAAGGCGCTTTAGGGTGGACAATTGCAGACATAAAAGGTATAAGCCCATCAATTGTAATGCACAAGATACTCTTGGAAGATGACCACAAGAAATCATGTCGAATCGAGAAAGGCTAAATCCTATGATGAAAGAAGTGGTCAAGAAGGAAATTATTAAATGGTTAGATGCTGGGATAATTTACCCTATTTCTGATAGCGCGTGGGTCAGCCCAATACAATGTGTTCCAAAAAAAAGGGGCATGACAGTGATTACTAATGAGCAAGATGAGCTTATCCCTACTCGCACAGTTACTGGTTGGCGTATTTGCATGGATTACAGAAAGTTGAATGATGCTACTAGGAAAGATCATTTCCCACTCCCTTTTATTGACCGATGTTGGACCGATTGGTCGGTAAAGAATTCTTCTGTTTCTTGGATGGGTATTCGGGTATAATCAAATTATGGTTTCTCCCGAAGATCAAGAGAAGACAACATTTACCTATCCTTATGGCACTTTTGCCTTTAAAAGAATGCCATTTGGTTTATGCAATGCTCTGCCACTTTTCGAGATGATGTATGATGAGTATATTCTCTCGATATGATAGAAGAGATAATGGAAGTATTCATGGATGATTTCTCGGTATTTGGAGAGTCATTTGAAGAGTGCTTGATCAATCTGGAAAAGGTGTTAAAATGATGTGAGGAGACAAACTTAGTGCTCAACTGGGAGAAGTGTCATTTCATGGTGACTGAAGGCATAATTTTGGGTCATAAAGTTTCTAAAAATGGTTTAGAGGTTGACAGAGCCAAAATTTCTGTGATTGAGCAGCTTCCTCCTCCTTCTAATGTCAAAGCTGTGAGAAGCTTCTTGGGCCATGTTGGTTTCTATCGTCGATTCATTAAAGATTTTTCCAAGATTTCAAAGCCCCTCTCACAGATTTTGGAGAAAGATACTCCTTTTCAGTTTAATGAGGAGTGTATGAAGGCTTTTGAAGAACTGGAGAGAAGATTGACTTCAGCTCCTATCATTGTAGCTCCCGATTGGTCATTACCTTTTGAAGTAATGTGTGATGCGAGTGACTATCTTTGTTGGAGCTGTGTTGGGACAGGCGTGTGAAGATTTTCCATCCTATCTACTATGCAAGCGGGACCTTAATAGCAGCTCAGGTAAATTACTCTACCACCGAAAAAGAAATGCTTGCAGTAGTGTTTGCTTTTGAAAAGTTTAGGGTATATTTGATGGGTGCTAAGGTTATAGTTCACACTGATCATGCTGCCATTAAATACTTGTTAGGGAAGAAAGAGTCTAAACCTAGATTGATTAGATGGGTATTGTTGCTACAAGAATTTGATGTGCATATAGTTGATAGGAAAGGAATTAAAAATCAAGTTGCTGATCATTTGTCTAGAATTGTGAACTCTTCTAATCATGTGAGTGATGTGTTGGTGAATGAATGTTTTCCTGATGAGCAATTGTTTGCTGTAAGTAGTGTTGGTTTGCCATGGTATGCTGATATTGTGAATTATCTTGTGTGTGAAGTATTACCTCCTGATTTGAAATTTTACCAAAGAAAGAAGTTTTTTCATGATGTTGCCTACTATATTTGGGAAGAACCATTTCTTTTTAAGAGATGTGCTGATTTGATTATTAGAAAATGTGTGCCTGAGGTAGAACAAGAGGAAATTTTGAATGCTTGTCATGCATCTGCATATGGGGGGCATTATGGGGGGCAAAGAACTTCATCAAAGGTCCTTGAATCTGGTTTTTATTGGCCTACTTTGTTTAAAGATGCTTACCAATATGTTACCAAGTGTGATAGATGTCAAAGAACAGGTAATATTTCTAAGAGACATGAGATGCCACAATCTAGAATACTTGAGGTGGAGTTATTCGATGTTTAGGGGATGGATTTCATGGGTCCTTTCCCATCTTCAAGAGGAAACAAGTACATCCTTGTTCTTTGTGGAATATGTGAGTAAATGGGCTGAAGCTATGGCTGCCAAGCTAATGATGCTAACACAGTGGTTCGATTCTTGAAGAAGTATATTTTGACCAGATTTGGTACCCCCAGAGCAATCATTACTGATGAAGGGACCCACTTCAACAACAAAAATTTCAAGGCTCTCTTGGAAAAATATGGAGTGCACCACTGGATGTCACTTGCATACCATCCACAAACTAATGGTTTGTGTGAGTTGACTAATAGGGAAATTAAGAGGATCCTTGAGAAGACTATGGGCCCAACTAGAAAGGATTGGTCTGACAAGCTTGATGATGCTTTATGGGCTTATATGACAGCTTTTCGTACTCCAATTGGCATGTCACCATACCATTTGGTTTTCAGAAAAGCGTGTCATTTACCACTTGAATTGGAGTATAAAGCATGGTGGGCAATCAAGAAGCTAAATATGGATCACAAGCAAGCGGGATCAAAAAGGCTGTTGGAACTGAATGAGTTGGAAGAATTTAGACTTTAAGCATATGATAGTGCACGAGTGTATAAAGAAAAAACAAAGAAATGGCATGACAGTCATATCTTGAAGCGATCTTTTGAGCCGGGGCAATTGGTGCTTCTCTTCAATTCAAGACTGCATTTATTTCCTGGGAAGCTTAAATCAAGGTAGTCTGGTCCTTTCAGAGTGGTTTCGGTGTCATCAAAAGGTGCAATTGAGGTTAAAGATGAGAGAACAGGAAATTGCTTTAAAGTGAATGGACAAAGACTGAAGCATTACCATGGTGGTGAAGTGAACCGGCAAACATTGGTTCACCACTTGTCCCCACCTACTTAGATTGCTGACATAGTCGAGCTGAAGACTATAAACCAAGCGCTTCTTGTGAGGCAACCCAAGGTGTGATTTGATGCTTTATTTGATTTTGTAGGATTGTTAATAGCCCCGATGATGTGTTCCTTTGGTGGCAAGGAATGAAAGCGCAATCAAGGACAAATAGGGGAGTTTCCTTCTACTTTTCTTTGATTTGTTTTATCTGATTCTTGATGATATATTGATTGGGAATGAGTGCTCCTCTTAGTTAGATATGCATGTGATGACTATTTGTGATAACTATTGAGTGGCTTGCTAGCACTTGAGATGTTCCACTGGTGGAAATCTGAAATCTCTGAAATTGGTGTTACCCTTACACTTCACATGTGGTTGCTCTTCACTTCCATTACTTGTTGTTACTTGTTCACATTGAGGACAATGTGGCATTTAAGTGTGGGGGTGAGAGTATCCTTGATTTTAACTTGCTATGTCCTCAATTTTTTTCATTGCCACATTTGGGTTAAGTTGAACATGAAAAGAAGTGAATTTGATTGGGAATTGATTCTATGTTCTTTGAATGTCAGTAAAGAGGTAAAGATTTGGTTTGGGGTACTTTACTTTAGAATGTCAAGGAACCTGTGAGGAATTTGAACCCAAGTATTCATCCTTCTAAGAGAGAGTACACCTATTGTGATTTTATCTCTAGAACTTGTTTTGAATCTCTTTGGGAAAAAAAAAATCCTTTACATACATGAGGTTTAGGCATTCTTTTTTATTGGTTACTTTTGTGAGTGCTAAGTGAAAAAAAAAAGAAGAAGAAGAAGAAGAAGATTGAAGGGGTTGAAAAAAAAAAAAACACACGCACACACACACAACTCCAATGACTTCTCTAGACGACTTAGTAACAGGGGCACTTCATCACCAATGTTGGTACTCGCGTCAAACGGTAAAGTCAAAGAGAGTTATGAGTTAGGCTAAAAGCCTCTTGAGGTGCCCGTTGAAATAAGCGAGTAACCGGTCTTTTGCATCACCCATGTGCGGGTCGTGTCAAAAGGGGACCTACAATGGCTCAAGAAATAAAAATAAAAAAGAAAAAAAAAAAAAAAAATCCCTTCATTCTTCATATTATGTTTGAATTACTTGGCACTAACTAAAGCATTTATCTATTGTTAAAGTCCTTGATTTGTGTATGTAAGGGAATAATTTAGTGGAGAAGGAGATGAGGAACAAGCTTATGGTAGATAAGTTGCAATAGGTGGAAATGAGTGAAACACAAGCCCTTGAATATTTTGAGAGATGAGTGTATACACTTCACTTGTGAGGGACATTCTATTGTGATTTATCTTACCAAATTAGTTACCTTGCTGCTTGCATTTTTGGAAGGTGGAAAAGATTTCTGAGAAAGTTTGTTTTAGTGCTTGCTTTAAAAATCTTGCTTCCATGGTTTTCATGAATTGATTTGTTTTAGAATTTAAAATCTTGAGGACAAGATTTGATGCAAGTGTGGGGGTGTGATGACTTCTCAATTTTAATAGATTTTAGATATATTTTGATATATTTGAGAAGTCATTGTCACTAATTTAAAGAGATTTTAAGAGAAATCAATCGGATACATCATTTGTGGGATTTCAATTTAAAATAGAAGCTTTTGAGTTTAGGAAATAAATAATAGTAATAGGAAGTTTTCAAAAAAAAAAAAAAAAAAAATAAGAATTCAGTTCTTCTTATATAAATTTCTTTTCTTGTGCACAATCGTGCAAGGCGGCGAGAGGAGTAATTATTTGATTTGTTTCCAATTCATTATTTTGGAAACAATGAAGGATTGATGGCGTGGGACCATGAAGCAAATCACGTACAGCGAGAGGGAGCTAAAAAAGGATATGGTGTATTCTTTAATGAAAAAAAAAAAAAAGAAAAAGAAAAGATGTTGAATGAAATTTATGGCATACGTGGTCCCAAAGTAATTGACAAGAAGCAAAGTGTTGCACGCGGCCCAAGACACATAAGAGCAAAATGTCTATATATTAAAAGAGAGGTATATCGGCCTGAAAGGAGGAGAGCGAGGGCGCACATATTGGAGGAATTGGAGCGTGAGATTTTTTCTGGAGAGGAAAAGAAGAAGCAAAGCGTGATATTAATTCAAGAAGCAGAGTTGTTCCGAGATCTCTTCTTTCTTCTTCTTCTTCTCTTTATTTTGGAACCTGAATTTCTTATGTTTGTTATGGATTTTCTTATAGCCATGTGTGGCTAATTTTTATTTTCAACCTAGAGAACCTATGAACTTGTTTGGGTTCTAGAGATTATTCCCACTATTAGTTTTGCTTAATTTATTTCAGTTTATTTAATCATGTGTTTATTTCTATTGCTTAGTGAGTGGCCACCATTGAGCATGTTTTGGGGATTTAGGGTTGAACTTGGAAGAGGGAATCCTAAATTGACCTTGGGATTAAATAATGTGGAATTAGGTTTAAATTGAACGTGAAGTTAGGTTTTAATCTAATTTGCGTCTAGGATAGGAATATACCTAGAAGCTCCGCATAATCAAATTAGAGTGAGCCCGATTTAAAAGCATCTTATTTAGTTGTGTGAGGCATCACATAATTGATTAAGATAGGTAGATAAATGGACCGGAAGGCATTTATAGACATTAATACTCTAGATTAACTGATTAAGTTAAGTTAAAATTAATTTAGTGGGAATAAAATCTAGAAAAACGAACAAGGGATTAGTGACTCTAGGTTGTACTTTTTGATATTGGAATTTGCTCTTTTGTGAAAAGTCTTTTGCTACTATTAGTTCTTATTACTTTTCTTTTTGAAAACAATTCTGACTCGCTCAACTTAAACGAAACAAGGAGATTTAATATCTAATCGCTAGTTAGATTGAGTCCACGTGGGAACGATACTTTTCTGATCACTCTATTACTTGATACGACACGTACACTTGCGGAGTCTAAATGATATAAGGTTTTTCCCTATCAAGCTTCGATAGACTATAGTGGTGGGTTAACTGATTAGCAATGTAACTAGTAGCTATGCTGTAGCATTACGGAAGCTGTGCAGTATAGATGCTATAGCAATGTGCGAAGCAACTGGGGGATTGATATGCTTAAGAATGATTCCAAGCTCAGCCTATTTTCCTACTGATATCTTCTTACGACTACGACACTTTGTTTACTTTCTTGTTTAGCAGTATAACCATAAAAACTCCCAACCAAATCAAATTTATTCTCTTTTCAAACACAACTATTCTGCAATTCGGTGTCCTCATTTGGTATCCAGTCTCTATGAGACGATATCTACTTACTTTTTATTACTTGTTCGACTGGTTCACTTGCCATCAAGGAAATCGACCAATAGTCATTAACCAAAATCAAGGAGCTTACGAGGGACTGGTTCCTGATGATTCAAGCCGCTGGTTGCTAGGTTTTGGTATGAAGATCGGCCAATGCTCAATTATGGAAGTAGAACTGCATGCGATAAAGGGCGGCTTCCAGATGTGCAGCAACCTAGACCAAATGAAGATTAAATTATGTACATATTCCTTGGAAGCACTACAATTGTTACTCACAGATTGTGAGCCTTCTCATCCCCTGTCTGATTTGATCAAGGAAGTGAGAAGGATGATTTTCTCATCAAAGACCTGGAGGTGCATCATTCACATAGAGAGGCATGGGTTCGTGCGGACTACAAAGCCAACGATGAGCTACTTTAGGGTCAACCTAGGTCATCTCCCAAGGAGCAATTTGTGGGTTTTTCTTTAGGTTGAATTTAGGTGATAAAAATGCAATGAAATAAAATTAAACTAACTGAATGCAAAATGATAATGACTCTAAAACCTATATGAAAATGGAACTAATCTAGATGTAGATGCAAATTTGGGGTTTTTGTTATGAGAGAATATTAAAATCCTAAGAAAAGAAATTAACAAAGATTTAATTCAATTATGATGATAAAGGGGACAACTTAGGAATTGCATGGATTTAACTTTCTTAGCCCAAACCAATTAATTAAACCAAAAGGAGATTAATGAATTTAATTACCCCATTGAACGTGGGAAACCCTCTAGCTCAATACACATATTCCATTAGAAAACGCATAATGAAATAAGCGGTGGCTAATCAAACCCATTAGAACCAATCACAAAATAATCTTGGAAATCTTGTTTACAATTATCTAATTGAACAACTAGATAATTTATCAACCCAATTAAACAATTAAGGTGATAAACCAAATTAACAATTAAATTAATAACGAAAACTCAATTATTGATTTAATTGACAATCCAAGGTTGCAAATAAGAATCCAGCAATAAGCATAAAAACTCAGATTATCAGTCTAATCCAAAAGAAATAAGTTTACAATGTAAAACTAGATTGTTCTCAATTAATACAACTCGAAATCCTTTAAAACTAAATAATCTCAAGTTTGAATTAAAAAGATAAAAAGAAAGACACTCCCTTGTGGTCTTCAAGTGTAAAGCCCTAGACTCTAGCTTTCTCCATGCTCCTCCCAAATTGCCTCCTAAAAATCCTTAAGCGGCCATAATAGCGTTTCCTTCTCCAGATATTACACAACTCGTGGCCATTTATATTGATGAATATATGATTCCACAGAGGCAAGTGAAATAATGGTGGGTCCCGTGGAGTTGAAAATATAGGAGATTATGAAGGGATTCTTTGCGTGGATTGTGTTGCTCGAGGAGAGAATCACGAATTCCAAGCCAAGATAGTGAGTGTGCGTCGGCCTAGCTTTTCGAATATGCGTCTCTCTCTTGCGTGAATCTGCGGCTATGAGAATTGTGAATCCCCGTCTCTTTGTCGTCGGGGCTCTCAATGAGAGCGTGAATCTCCTAGGCGGCGGCTAGGTTTATTTAATGGGATAAAGAGAGGGTTTTAGGGTATCAATTTGAGCCCAATAAAATTCAAGTAGCCCAATAAAATTTCACCATTGGATTTCCTTTTAGCTTCCCTGAAAAATTCTGCACCATAGGATCTTCTAATATGATAAAATCGTAATCTATCATATCTTAAGAAATATTATTTAATTACAAGATAACAATTAGGATATTAATAATTTAAGCACAAAAATCTCATAATTAATTCAGATTTATATTATTTCCTAAAATTGGCTAACAATTCAAATATTATCTAATATATCCAAATTAGCCTAAAATAATCCCCAAAATAAATGGATAAGGCGGGATAAAATATATAAAAATATGGATTTATCAACTCCCCCACACTTATCATTTGCACTCCTGGGCAAAACAAATCAAGACTAAGGGAGAATAAACAAAAACAAAAAAACAAAAGAAAACTAAACTAAACCAAAACTTCAAAAATGAATGTTCCAATCACAAGCAATAAGTAAACAAAAGTATTTCAACACCTCTCTTGTCCAAGTGATCTTCTCATAAATTAAGAAAACAAACATCATGGCAATTTACTTGACAAAAGGGAACCTAAGCTAGAAATCCCTCACCAAGGATAATGTGTATGTCACTCTTCACTCAAAAGTGTATAGGTTTGTGTTTACACTCAAATTCATCCCTATCCAATACTCTTTCCATAGGCTTGACAAGAATCTAAGTTCTCCACCGCTAATAAAGCAAGCACATGCATAAATCCAAAGGAATTTTATTAGGTTGTAATGGGGTTAAGGTTAAGAAAGAAAGGGTACGGTGTTTGGGAAAACAAAATTGAATATCTTAAAAAATGAAGAGAATGAGACAATAGAGAATATGGGATGCAAGAAACCAAACTAAATCAACCCGGGTTATCATTTTTTTCCTTCTTCTTTTTTTCCAACTTTTTTCTTTCATTTTTTTTTTCAATTTTTCTTCTTCTTCTTCTTCTTCTTCTTCTTCTTCCTTTTTTCTTCTTCTTCACTTTTTCCTTTTTTTTTTTTTCCCAAATAACATACCATACTTTTCGCAATGACCCAATTCCTAATTTCATGCATGTTCTTTCATCCAAAATAGAGATACTACGATGCTCTTCAACTCCCAAGACATTCAAAAGGGTAGAGAATTTTTAATTTTTTTGGCTATGATTGTAGTCAAAATGGAAAAAAAAAAAAAGTTAAATAAATAGGCTCAAAGGGCTAAACAAAGGATATATGCATGAAAATGGTAGGCTTTTTTGGCTTATCTGGCTAAAATGAAACGAATGCCTTTATCATTTTTATGAACACACATGCATAAAATGCAGCCTCAAATAAGATTCAAGTCAAGTTCTAGATCAAGTAAAGAGATAGGGGTACACACTAAAAATATATATATGTATTAGGCTCAAAATCTCACTAGGAATATGATCACTAGCCTAAATTCACCAAAATCAAATCCATTGCCACTAGGTTCACCAACTCAAAACACGATCAATCACTTTTCAAATCAAGAATGCATCATACTAAAGTCACTTAAAACTTGCGGTTTTTAACATTTTTTTTTTCTTTCTTTTCTTGAAAACAAGGAACAAAAACCAAAGTAAAAACCAAAATATTTTTATTTTTCTCATTTTGAAAACAAAAAACAAAAATTAAAGGTAAGAACAAAATCCCTCCCCCACACTTAAATCATGCATTGTCCTCAATGCAAAATATAAGTCTAACCAATAACAACCAGCAATGCAAGTGAAAAGAGTAAAGAAGGAATACGACCAAAGTATTAAAAGCTTGGAGGCTCAAATGAAGTAGCATAATTTGCTTCTCTCCTTTGTCTAGTTGTAAGTCACATGAAAGCACCAGTGATGTCCTCTTTTGACGTTCAGCAAACATACCATATTTTAAGCTCTGCAGATAACATTTCAGCTCAAGTATAGAAGGTGTTTGGATGGGAGGAATCAATCCATGTACCTGCATAAAATCATAACACCAAGCAGTATCTCGTCCCACATAAATATAATCAATAAAGCTCAATTGATCAAGAATAAAGGAAGATCCCAAAAGAAATTGACCAACAGAAGGTATTGGAACTTCCAGATATTTTGAACAACCCACAAAGTCAATATGACTCTCCTCAGTAAGAGTCAAATTTTCTAAAGAATGAACTAAGTGATCACTCAAAGTGGTCTCACCATGCTTGCTCAAATCATCACTCAAGACAAATTCTTCCTGTGAAACATTATGATTCAATATGGTTTTACCCTCTAAATGCATATCTAAATCAAGGCTTCCCCCACACTTATCTTTAATAGTATCCCCACTAACAATAGTCATGGCAATATCATGAGTAGTATCAATAAAATCAATAGAGATATTACTTTCATCATTCAAAGCATAATCATGATTAGTGTTAAGCTGGGTGTCTTTGAATTCAATAGTGTCAGGGGAGTCAACAGCAATTTCTTCATCAACTTCCTCATCAAAATCAATAGAATTTATAGGATCAGAGGTATGAGAAGAAGTATCAATGCATGCACTACAAGATTCAGTATAATTTTAGTTAATAGAACTAGTCAATTCAGAAACAGCATCAGTGCATGCATACTCAGCGAATGTACCAACCATCCCATCATTTGAAGTGGTAGAAGAAAAAAGTGATGAATCATTAGAAGGTGAAAGTATATTACCACAAGGAAATTGACTTTGAACTTTTAAATCTTCACTCTTGTCGATTGTTAATTAGAGTTTGAAGTGGTCAAGCTCGCTCTCCACTTTCTTGAAGGAGTTTCATCATAACATCCATCTGGTTTGATAATCTTGAATCCTCGTCATGAATTGGAATAGTTTGATTGACATATCCAAAATTTGAGTGATCATGCCATCCAGGATTATATGCACTTGAATATGGATCATATATTTGGCCACCTTGAGTCATGGGTCTAGTAGGATATATTGCATTATAAGATTCAGCTCCGTCATTGAGGTAGGGGCAAGAGTCATCAATAGCATGAGTGGCTAGAGAGCAAATAGGACAAAGTGACCCTATTAAAGCAGAAGATGTAGGCTGTGGGGTAAAAGAAGTAGACGGCCCCATAGGATTAACCATATTAGAAGAATTTGGCATATAGGACATAGCCATTTTTTCCATAGCAGATGCAAGCCTATCAATCTTGCTCTCCAAGCGAGACTCATAATTAGAAGAAGGTAATCCCACCGATATACCCGCTCAACACCATAATCATAATGATAAGGCATAGAAGTATAATAGTTATTTCCATAAACCAAGCATGCCAAGCCATAATAGGAGGGATCAAGTTCAATTTTTCAAGAGTGGATTGGATCCAATAAACAACTACCTAATTTAAAAAAAAAAAAAATCACCTAAAACTCAAACCTAAAGCCTAACCGTTGCTCCCCGGCAACAGCGCCAAAATTGATGAGCTACTTTCGTCGCTAAAGCAATCAATTAAACTAGGTCCTAATTAATTATGCGGTTTAGGGTCAACCTAGGTCATCTCCCAAGGAGCAATTTGTGGGTTTTTCTTTAGGTTGAATTTAGGTGATAAAAATGCAATGAAATAAAATTAAACTAACTAAATGCAAAATGATAATGACTCTAAAACCTATATGAAAATGGAACTAATCTAGATGTAGATGCAAATTTGGGGGTTTTTGTTATGAGAGAATATTAAAATCCTAAGAAAAGAAATTAACAAAGATTTAATTCAATTATGATGATAAAGGGGACAACTTAGGAATTGCATGGATTTAACTTTCTTAGCCCAAACCAATTAATTAAACCAAAAGGAGATTAATGAATTTAATTACCCCATTGAACATGGGAAACCCTCTAGCTCAATACACATATTCCATTAGAAAACTCATAATGAAATAAGCGGTGGCTAATCAAACCCATTAGAACCAATCACAAAATAATCTTGGAAATCTTGTTTACAATTATCTAATTGAACAACTAGATAATTTATCAACCCAATTAAACAATTAAGGTGATAAACCAAATTAACAATTAAATTAATAACGAACACTCAATTATTGATTTAATTGACAATCCAAGGTTGCAAATAAGAATCCAAAGAATAAGCATAAAAACTCAGATTATCAGTCTAATCCAAAAGAAATAAGTTTACAATGTAAAACTAGATTGTTCTCAATTAATACAACTCGAAATCCTTTAAAACTAAATAATCTCAAGTTTGAATTAAAAAGATAAAAAGAAAGACACTCCCTTGTGGTCTTCAAGTGTAAAGCCCTAGACTCTAGCTTTCTCCATGCTCCTCCCAAATTGCCTCCTAAAAATCCTTAAGCGGCCATAATAGCGTTTCCTTCTCCGATATTACACAACTCGTGGCCATTTATATTGATGAATATATGATTCCACAGAGGCAAGTGAAATAATGGTGGGTCCCGTGGAGTTGAAAATATAGGAGATGATGAAGGGATTCTGCGTGGATTGTGTTGCTCGAGGAGAGAATCACGAATTCCAAGCCAAGATAGTGAGTGTGCGTCGGCCTAGCTTTTCTGAATATGCGTCTCTCTCTTGCGTGAATCTGCGGCTATGAGAATTGTGAATCCCCGTCTGCGTCGTCGGGGCTCTCAATGAGAGCGTGAATCTCCTAGGCGGCAGCTAGGTTTATTTAATGGGATAAAGAGAGGGTTTTTAGGGTATCAATTTGAGCCCAATAAAATTCAAGTAACCCAATAAAATTTCACCATTGGATTTCTTTTTAGCTTCCCTGAAAAATTCTGCACCATAGGATCTTCTAATATGATAAAATCGTAATCTATCATATCTTAAGAAATATTATTTAATTACAAGGTAACAATTAGGATATTAATAATTTAAGCACAAAAATCTCATAATTAATTCAGATTTATATTATTTCCTAAAATTGGCTAACAATTCAAATATTATCTAATATATCCAAATTAGCCTAAAATAATCCCCAAAATAAATGGATAAGGTGGGATAAAATATATAAAAATATGGATTTATCACCAACCAGGTATACCATGGTACATAAGAGCTATATTTTGTCCCAATTCTTGATTTTTGCTCGTTGCAAATGGTGAGGGACTTAGCTAAGTCTTATCAAGTCTCACGGCCTCATGGCTGACTAGTTACGCCAACTTATCATTTCAAGCGTAAAGCTTGCCCTTGTATTAAAAGAAATGTTCATGAACTTCTTTAAAGAGTGCACAATTATCAACTCCATAAATATACACAAATTGCTGTTACTTTTTGGTTTAGTGGGGCCAAAGCTTTTATTTTTAAATGAATATTTAAAAAGCTAACATACTCTCTTCTCCCAACTCCTTTTGATGGATTTCACTTTCCTTCTTTTTCTCTTACTCTCTTTTTCCCTTTTTTAAAAAATAACATACCCTCTTCTCACAAGCTTTTTTTTAATGATTATATATTTAAAGTAAAATTATAATAATATTTTTATGATATGTTAAATATAGATCGTTAGGCTCTTAATGGTAAAAAGAAAGACGAGAAAGAAGGAGACTAAGAGAAAAAGGAGAAAAGTAAAATCCTTTTGATTGTCCCTCTCAATTTTTGAAGTCTCAGCTCTCTCTAACTCTCCCCCTCTCTCAAAGTGTCACAACTTGCAGGAAAGTATGGGATAGCCATAGATCACGAAGATGAACGTTCCAACTAGCTCAACGAGAAGAAACAAATAAACGCTAAACAATCGGCATAAAAAACAGAGAACAAGAAGTGCTTTATTCTGGTTCATGTTTCTTGCAATGTTGCTTGGTGCTAGTACATGCTCAAGCTGCAACTTGAATTTGTCAACCACTGCATCTCGGTGGTAGACCTGTCAACTTGAATTCGTTGGCCACCCTCCCTGCCGGATATAAGAAGATGGTTCACTTTGAACACAGATACGACAGCCTGGACATCGTCGTCACTTCCTCTCAGTCTCAAAAACCTCAATGCGATTTGCAACACAAGACCCTCTCTCCCTGTTTTATGCTGATGCTTTTCTAATATTTACACTGCACCTTCAGCCACTGGAGGTCCGTTGACTTCGAATCCTTCGTAGAGAATACTCCCTTGGCCTCCTGTTTGCCTCACAAGCCTTAGAGTTTGAAATGGTTCATTTTAGATTTTGTGAAAAATTCACAAGAGAGTGAAAGAAGGAGAGGGAGAGAATGGGGGTGTTTGTGTTAAATATTATGTTTTATAATTAAGAAAGTGTTTTGGAAAAAGTATTATGGCTAAAAATGATTTTACTATGAAAATCATTATCACCATAATGCTTACTAGTAACGATAAACAATGATCACTACACTAGGAGTGATAAATAATGATCACTATAGTGACCACTCGAATGTTATAATCATCACTATCACTTCACCATGACCAAGATAGTGATCAATTTTCTAAAAATATTTCAAAGAGAATATCACTATAGTAACCACGCAAGTGACATAATAAATTTCCATCACTATCACTTCACCACAATGTCTTCTTAATAATCAATTTTCTAAAAATATTTCAAAGAAAATATCATTATAGCGACCACTTGAGTGATGTGATAAATTTTCATCATTATCACTTTACCACAATAATTCTTCGTAGTGACCAATTTTCCAAAAATATTTCAAAGAGAAGATCACTATAGTGATGTGATAAATTTTCATCACTATCACTGCACTATAGTGATATGTCCTAGTGACCAGACTTCTAAAAATTTTCTAAGAAAATATCATTCAAGTGACCACTTGAGTGATATATGAAAAAGTGTATCACTAGCACAGCACTACAGTGACTTTGGTAGTAGTCAGTATTCTTGAAAACTTTTTAAGACTATATCACTCGAGTGATGTGTAAAAAGAGCATCACTACCACCGCACCACGGTGATGACATTTGGTGATCTGGTTCTTCTAAAAGAAAAGAAACAAAATCACTTGAGTGACCACTCAAGTAATCCTGTTATATTCAAGAAACGAGAGAAGTACTCAAGTGACCATAGTGAAGTATCTAGTGATCTGTTTTCAAAAGAAACAAGATCACTTGAGTGACCACTCGAGTGATCCAATATTTATACATCACTATCCGCATGTCACCACGATGAACCATCCAATGATCTATTTTATTTTCAAAATATCTAAGCAAAGATCACTTGAGTGATGTAATTCCAAAAAATTGAGCATCATATCAAGTGATACTCATTCAAATCTATTTTAAACTTGTTCTAACCACTTCCAATTGGTCTAACACTTCCTTATACTACTACTTAATCATATTGCAGGTGGTTTATCAAGTATTAATCAAGATTAGCAAAAAAAAAAAAAAAAAAAAAAAAAAAAAAAAAAAACTTTATGTCAGAGCATAAATGCATCAAAGTTCAAACACTTCACATTTTCTTTGCTTTAAACATTTAAATCCAAAGACATGAAGAATTATCTAACATTCCCAACTACTATAAGCAAATAATATACACTCTAATGGCTACAATCAAATTAAGAGCAAGGATCTTCAAACATTCTCACACTAAAAATAGAAAAGCATTAAAGACGGAGCAACAACCAACACTATGCATTTACTGTTATATTCATTTGCTAAGTCTCAAAAGCTCAATCTCTATGTGAATTTGTACAGTGATCATTTATTTATTTTTGTGAGAGATTATACTTAAGCATTTATTTCATCTAAGATAATCAAGGTAGTGAGACCTTGAATAGGTGTTGATCGCAAAGTGTAAAGAAGTGTATGTTCTTTGAAGAAGAACCAACTTGTACTAAAGCACCAAGAGCCAGATGAACCTTGGAAAGATAGTGGACTGAAGTAGGTCAAGTGGATTGAACCGAACCAATATAAATCTCTTGTATTCTCCTTCAGTGATATTCTTCTAACTCTAGCTCTCATCTTTATTCAGCTTGTGTTGAAATTTAAACTTTAAAATCACTCAATTCACCTCCTTGGTTGAAAAACTTGTAGTAACAATTTGTTTAAAGGGTGGGGGAGTATGCTTGTGTGAGAGTGAGAGAGAGATGTCAAGATTTTTTTTTAATAATCATTTAAAATTTATAGTGTGGGACCCATTAACCCAAAAATTAATCGCCGTCTGCTTTAGTTAACGAAGATGATATTTTGGCCCTATTTTAAGAAGTTTATGAGGATTTTTGCACCCTAATAATGTATATGGTGCCAAGCATACTTTTGATAAAGTATTTGAGCATTTTTGCCTCATAACCCTATAAAAAAAAAACATAATCTAAATTCTACTTAAAATCCTAATAAAAATGATAAAATTAATGATAAAATTTTCTGATTAAGGATAGATTTCAATTATTTATTATTAAAATTCATATTCCATCAATTAAGGCAATGTATTCTGGCAAAAAAAAAAATAATAATAATAAAACCGAGCTTGGGTAAGCTAGCCAACTGAAAAATGAAGCTGGTGTATTCTCATTCATTTGGATAAGAATTATCTTAATGTTAAACTTTGAATTTAACTTAATGATAAACTTTATGAAACTAAAACATTTCATGTATGGGTGTTGTCTGCTAGTCCCCTCTTCCACACAGTACGTACCATTAATGATGCATCATCACCATATTAACCTCATCTCCTTAATATGGCTAGAATATATTTGGGGAGTTGATTTGGGTCATAAATATAAGACATATTTTTAATGTTTGTCAATACTTTTATTTATGTTTTCTCAACAAAAAGGGTAAGGAAGAAATTAAGGAAGATGGTTAGGGTGTTTTAGAGAATAAATGTCTTATTAATAACTTAACTAACATCTTTAATTTGATCAAATTTAGTAAATATGTTTTATGTTAAAGAGTGGATGGAGTAATATCTATAATGATGTACTAGAGACCATATGTATAATGTGGCTATAATAGAAAATTGAACAGTAAATGTAAATCGCTCAATAAAAATTTTGCATCAAGCAATCTGCAGTGAATTCAAAACGCTGAGGAAACTGAAATCATTATAAAAAAAGGTCAAAGTCCAGAAATTATGCAGCAAAAAACAAAAAGAGTTGAGATTTAAGAGTCCATTTATTATTATTCATTCTAGTATCTTGTAAATGAGCCCAAATATAACTTGAGACGGCATTATCTTCATTGATGTACCTTCTGATGAGTAGCTTTTCCAGTTTCATGAATCCGACCATGCATGTTGCCTGCAATACATTTCTTTTCAAACAAAGCATAAAAATTTTGGAAAGAAAATGAATCTTGATAAATACAACCAACAGAAAGATTAACAACACGAGAGACATATATAAGGTGGAAGACTTATGTTCGTATGAATTACCATTTTTGGAAGATACAAAAGCATGTATATGCATATTCATATTGTAGAGAGAGATCACTAAGAAGAATAACAGAGGGAGGCAACAAGAGTGAAGAGATTAAAACACAAAAGCCTCCTTGTCCATTGATGATCTCTTCTTTGTTCACGACGATCCTTATTATGATTATTATGACTTGTTCCTTCATATTCGCATTCCATTGGATCCCATGTAAAGCTATTATTATATTCGTTTGAGTCAAATATGTGGTCCTGTCTCCTCACCTGATAATGCAATCATGAAAAAAAGAGAGTAAATTATCATATTTTTAATGTAAATGTATCTTGTTCACTTGACAAAAAACTTGCTAAGAAATTTCATGGTAACTCTGAAATTTTCTTCATAACTCACCTGATGATCATCATTGTTTAAAGCCTCAACTCTTGTGTCCAACAAACTCCTTTATCTTCTGGCCTCCTTACATGAACTAAATCTTCATTTGCTCTACATCTTCTGGCAGATTCAATGTCTCTTCTCTGCGCTTTGCTTTCATAGTCAATATCCTACGAAAGATATTTGAGAATGATCCACCAAAATATTCATGTTCGAAACAAATATGCTGAAACCGGTTGAGGTAGTGGCTTAAGGGCGACTTATCTTACTGTAGTTGAATCAGAACACAAAAGCCTCCTTGTCCATTGATGATCTCTTCTTTGTTCACGAGGATCCTTATTATGATTATTATGACTTGTTCCTTCATATTCGCATTCCATTGGATCCCATGTTAAGCTATTATTATTGCCATTTGAGTCAAATATGTGGTCCTGTCTGCTCACCTGATAATGCAATCATGAAAAAAAGAGAGTAAATTATCCTAATTTTTAATGTAAATGTATCTTGTTCACTTAACAAAAAACTTGTTGAGAAATTTCATTGTAACTGAAATTTTCTTCATAACTCACCTGATGATCATCATTGTTTAAAGCCTCAACTTCTTGTGTCCAACAAACTCCTTTATCTTCTGGCCTCCTTACATGAACTAAATCTTCATTTGCTCTACATCTTCTGGCAGATTCAATGTCTCTTCTCTGCATTTTGCTTTCATAGTCAATATCCTATGAAAGATATTTGAGAATGATCTACCAAAATATTCATGTTCAAAACAAATATGCTGAAACCGGTTGAGGTAGTGGCTTAAGGGCCACTTATCCTACTGTAGTTGAATCAAAATGTCATATGCCATATTTGGGGCCTAAAATTTCAAGAAGTAGCATGAATTAAATAGGCTACCAAGCCCAATTGAGCAAGAGTCTTGAAAGTGCCCCAAAAGATAAAATGATTCCCAGGGAGTGTGTAACATCAGGTCTTCTTGAATAGAGGTTAAATGTGTAATTAAAAGTTATATACGGGCCAAATTAAAAAAGTATAGTTGTTAAGGTAACATTGTATATCTACCTGATGTCTAATTGTAATATAAATGTAGTAGAATTTGGAATTATGGTGCAGAAGAAAGAATATTAGAAGGGTTGAAGAACAAGAAGTATAAGAGTAGAGGAAAGAGCTAATCTGAATAGTGCATGCTGTTATTAACAATGAAATTATGAATTGCAATAGGGATACTCTACCATATATATTGGCAATAGAAGGGTTCATTACAACAATGGCACCTACCACCCTAAAGGCTCATTAATCATTAGACACGCCTAAGGTCATGTTTTGCTAGCGTTGCTCCTAAACGGCTAGTGCCACGAATGGTTAGTGCTGCTCATCTAATCAACTAAACTAACTAACTTTCAAAATTCCCTTAATACAATATCATAAAGCAACTAACATGGTGTAGCCTTTGCTGCTGTGTGGTATGTTGTATTGTACCACCATTCTGCGTGTGAAATCCACTTAGCCCAATCTTTAGGCTTCTCCTAACACATTCACCATAGATATGTCTTTAAACACCTATTAAGAAACTCTGATTGCATTGCCCATTGGTTTGGGGGTGATAAGCAGTAGAGAGCTTTTGATCCACACCCAACACACAAAGAAATCCCTTCTAAAAGCTACTAATAAAGAGTATCATGATCACTCATAATTTCGCTGAGGCACCATGAAGCTTGTAAATCTAATTCATAAAGTATTGTCACATGTAGAGGCTAAAAATGGGTGAGCAAGAGATATAAAATGGGCATACTTGCTTATTAGTATCCTTTCCTTGTTGCTTGGGAAGACCCTCAATGAAATCCATAGCAATCAACACCCACACTCTACTAGGTATAGATAGAGGCTGCAACAATCCTGGAGAAACTATATTCTCATATTTACATCTAGAGCAAGTGTCACGTCAATTTACATATCCACAACATCATTCATTAGCTTCTTCCACCAAAAATGACCCTTTATACGTTGATGGGTAGCTTGGGTTCCTGAAAAGCACTCGAGTGTAGCCAATCTATAATCTTGTAGAGCTTTAGGATCAGATATGTTTGAGTCCAATGAGTATTCTCATTCATTCGTGTGAAATATATAGGTTACAATGAGAAGCAATCTGGTGTAACAGATTGAGGATATCTAGGAAATTCAAAAATTGAATGATTAAATCTGTTCTAACTAACTCCTAAAGTCTAGGATCTGATCTTTGACTAATCTAATTCTATTATTTACAAACTAATATAATTACCACAAATCTACAACTGAAGTGTAGCTACCTTGCCTACACAACCAATTTGCCTTTCCTTCGTAGTATAGTACCATCCCGAGTATGCACTTTTTCAAGTAGAGAATGAGTGAAGTCATCCTCATTCTAGCTATCCTTCACTTGTTGCAACAATTTTGGTGAGGTAGTGCTATTGGTCATTTGCATTAGCTGCTTCTTAGGAAGGTGAGAAAGTGCATCTGCTACTAAGTTATTCACCCCTTACTTGTTGACAATATCATAATCAAAACTGACAAGTTTTGCCACCTAAAACATCTGGAATGTGTTATGATCACAATTTATAAAGAACAGAAGGTAAACTACTGTAATATCAGATTGAATATATTGTTGAGCTACAAAATAGCATCTGTATTACACTCAATACAGCGTATTGAAGAAAGGGTAACAGAAAGCAATATAGAGAAGGTCTGAGAGGGAGAGAAACAGAGAACGAGAGGGAGAGAGGGTCAGAGAGAGAGAGAAAGATTCCAATACATTTTCCACACCCTTCCTAGTCTTCTATGTCTCTATATATATCTTTACTTTTGTACCCTAAGCCCAATATTATCAGCCCAAGTCCAAGTCCACCTGGTTCATTACATTACTCCCTCCTGGGAAATTGACCTTGTCCTCAAGGTCAAAATTTGGAAAAAACAATGAAGCAAGCGTTGAAGATGCATATATGATTCTAAAATTCCATCCTTGCCCTATGACTTAGAAAAGACATGCCATGTAGGTGGAATCCAAACTATTCCATGTTGAGTTGATAAGGCAGGCCGAAGGCAAAATAGCAGAAATCAATAGCATTAATGTAGGCACAGCCACTGAGCAAAACAAAAGGTGAAGGTTTGCACCAACTAAGCACCAAGTTCCTATAGCAATTTCATAATGCTGGAGCTCATTAATGAGAAATAGCGAATAATGGTTTAGAACAAATGCTAGTACTAATAGGACAGGGAAGTCTTGAACCTTGGATATGTGAGGTATAGTCCAATTAATATAACCAATGCACCCAAAAAGTGTAAAATATGAGACAGCACCCAGGAAGAGCACTTTAACAAATGTTTGCCCAGCAAGTTGGAACCATTGGAAATATGATAATAGAACCACCAAACAAGTTTGCAATCCTTCTATAGCACCAATGCAAAATAGAACCACCAGAACTTTAGCAACACAAAACGACATCAAGTTGTAAAGCATAACCAAGAAACATGAAGCAAAGACAACAATCAAAATTGCTGCTGTAGTAATGATTTCAACATAGCTAGTGGAACCAGCATTCTCCACAATCTCATATGCCCATGCAAAATATCGCAAGAGATCTCGTTCCTTAAAGTGAAAAAGAAACGACCCACTAATGATAGACAAGTCAGCCATCCCATTGTACAATAGCATAATAGTAGCAATAATCAAAGCTCCTACATACAATCTTCCATAGTCCACAAAATCCATGTGCATCTTAAGTTCCCATTTAAGAACACCAAATATAAAATATGTGCAAGGTTCTATAAACGTGGCATGTAACCATGTAATCAACTCTGATAGAAAACGAGCATGAGATTGGAAGCTTGGCAAGAAATGAAACCAAAGGGACTTAGAGAAGATAGTGTCCTAGGTAATTGCACCAATCAAAGTAGCCGTGCATTCATTTATAAATTTCATTGAAGAAGGGATATTCACTAGACAACTATCCCAATATGGAAAATGATAATAAGCACCAGCTTCAACCAAGCACAAATCTCTTACAAAAATTCCAGGGTCAAACACTGATATGAATGATGAAAACTTGTTGGGAACTTTACGTGGTTTGATCATTAAAATCGAAAAGCTCAAGTAAATTGATGGAGTAACAAAAGTGTCACCAAATAATAAAATTCCCAGAGGCTGGTTTGTGATCGTAAGTATAAGCAATAAGAAAAATTTGACCGCAACATAACCATCATCCCAGGAATAGGAGCTACAGTGGTGGGTCGTGAATGGAAGGAAACCAGAATGGACATAGTAACAGATGGTAATGGTAGGTCCCACTTTCAATTCTAAATGACGAGTCCAGCAATTTAAAAACCACAACTGAGCTATTTCCTTATTCAAATTAATGCCATACCCATTGAATTCTTCAGATTCATTAAACAGCCGTTGGAAAACACATATACTGCACTTCAAGAGCAGAGCAAGGGGAAATGAAATACCTGGATCAAATATTGATCTATAAAGGATGCTATGAAGTGGGGCCAAATTATGATAATCCAGGATGATGAAAATAACGGAAACAAGGAACTGATTAGAAGTCCAAACCTCAATCGACTTAGCTGTCTGCGACAAGCAAAGGAAGATGTCGTTAAAATGCGTTGTGGCCGTAACAGGGACAGAGTAGGGATGAAGAAACAGAACTCCATTGTGGCCATCATCAAGTTTGTGTCTGTCCCTGAATATAGAGATGAAGTGGTTAGGGTAGCTGACGGTGGGTGGAAGATATCCAAATTCGACTCTCTTCAAATCGCAAAGCGCTGGGTCTTGTAACAATGGAAACGATGGATCGGCGACAAATGTGACTAGTGCGTAGTCATCCTCGACCGCCGGGGTTGAGAACAAATCTATGATAGAGCCACCATTGGACCCTAGAAAAACAATCGACACTGTTTCTGTCAATGGTTGAGCATAATTAATCGATTGAACCATGGGAATTTCCGATTGTCAATTGTGTACCGCCTAAATTGCGTTGGAAGATGACCCAACCTTGAACCCTGACTTAGACCCTGTGCCTGACGAATCCATCTTTTGCTCTAGCTTGTCGAGCGATTAGAGAATAGCTTCCATCAATCCTTCGAGGCAATCAAATCAGCCTTTGGAATCCTCAAAAAAATTATTCGCCTTCTTCATATCAGCCTCTGGTTGTACCAGTTTGGCTTCATCCAGTTCGTCCGTCATGGCGGGAGGTTCAACTCTCCATGAAAGCACCATTTGTTATGATCACAATTTATAAGGAATAAAAGGTAAACTACTATAATATCATATTGAATATATTGTTGAGCTACAAAATAGCATCTGCATTACACTCAATACAACGTATTGAAGAAAGGGTAACAGAAAGCAATACAGAGAAGGTCTGAGAGGAAGAGAAATAGAGAACGAGAGGGAGAGAGGGAGAGAGAGATTTCAATACAATTTCCACACCCTTCCTAGTCTTCTATGTCTCTATATATATATCTTTACTTTTGTACCCTAAGCCCAATATTATCAGCCCAAGTCCACTTGGTTCATTACAGAATGGTGTCATTAGTTGCTGACCTAACAAGAATTTAAGGCTTTGTCGATCAGTTCGAATGATAAACTTTCCCCTTTCAAGATACTGGTGCCAATAGGGCACCGCTAGTACCACCGCCATCAGTTCCTTTTCATAAACCAAAAGAGTTTAGTGTCATGGAGAGAGCAATTTGCTAAAGAATGCAATAGGCTGCCCTTATTGCATCAAAACAGCACCTATACCAACTCCATGCATCGGATTCAACCACAAATTGCTTGGTGGAACGGGAAAAACAAGAACCGAAGATGAACCCAATGCTTGCTTTGGGCAATTGAAGACTTCAAGGAAATAGGATTTGTGCCTTCTTCCAAGACAGTAGGATGGTTGTGGCTTTCTCTAAGTGGAGGAAGGCTCTTAGGCCCTTAAAACACGGCTTAAAAAGCCTTTAAAACCCTTTGAATCTTTGCTGGCAATTTAGGTTCAACATCTTTCATGGTGAAGCAACTCATCCTCTTCCCTTGAACTTCAACCAGCTACATTAAGTACCTTTATCCCTCCTTTAGGAAGCTAGCTTCTACCCCTTCTGGTTCCAAAATCTTCAAGGAATGAGGGGTATTAGCTTGTAACTTCACTAGTTGACCTCCATCCAAAAATACATGGATAGAGATTCATAGTCTCAAAAAGCATTCTTTATACTCTTAAGCAATTGCAAACCCAGCACCATGTCATAGGTATATAGCTCAAAGATTCAAAGATAAAAAACAAATTCCCCTTGCATTCTCCACCTAAAACCATGCCAAACACCATGAATTTCCAGCCTACTTACACATGTGACTTCAATTAAGGAGGTGTTCATTGTTCTTGCCATCCTAACTTCTTTGCAATATCAAGGTCTAGAAATCATGGGTACTTTTGTTGCCTATCAGAACCTATAATGAGTGTCTCCCATTGCTGGCAACTACCTTCATAGCCTCAGAATTTGTAGTTCCTTTAATGGCATGAAGAGAGATACGAGGTTGTTCTATTTCCTGTCCTTCTTCAAATTAAGGATTTTCTATTGCTGATTCCAATTCAGTCTCATCTCCCACAAGAACTAGATGTAGTTGCATCTTTTGCCTATCAGAACTTATGATCTCATGAGAATTTCCCATAGCAAAAGAAACAGAGGTTGTTAGCTCTGTGTTCAACCTCTTCGTCTGTCATGATTGCTTTCACATGGCACACGATGGTCTTGGAGGTAAAACTGGAATTCATCTGAGCTTGAGCGACAAAACAATCTTTCTATTCAGTCTCATTATAGAAACATTCATTCTTGTTAGTATTTGACGTGTAAGGTGTTAAGTAAGCCCACAAATTCATAGAGTATTGTCGTTGGGATTTGTCGGAGTTATTCCTAGCTTGTTTGCGATTGACAGCTATCTCTTGGGTACGTGCTAATCAGTGCACCTCTTGCAACGTTCTTAGGTTGAAATTGGACTGAATCAGCAACCCCTCTTTTAGATCACCTACATAAGTGTCGACTAGGTATGCCTTGGGTAAATCCAATTTCTTCGTGAGTGAACCAAATGGGTGTTGAATTCGGCCAAGGAGCCAGTTTGTCTCAAGTGGGTAAAATCGGTCATGCATGTTTTATACGGTTGCTTAAAGGTGTCTGAGTAGCGTCGCATAAACAGCCCATGTCAGAGGTTGACGCCAGCATCATTTTACAGCCTTCTGCCATTAAAACCGGTCATTGTCGATGTGCATAAAGGCCATTGTCACTTTCGCAGCTTCAGGGGTTTCATCGAGTTCAAAGTACCGCTCTACCTTGAAAATCCAGGTATTTATGTGTTGTCATGTATATTTAGGAAATTCCATCTTGGTGAACTGGGTGGGTCGCTGGAACCCATTTCGGTCATTCCCTTCTATGTCATGATTATCCAAGTTCCTAGGGTGCCCATTCTGGTTGATTCTTTGAACCACCACTGCCAAGGTTCTGACTTCTTGTGTCAATGCATCGAGATTATCCTGCATCCCACAGTGAACCGTCTGTAATTCCTCTTGATAGTCTTGGACAGACTCATGTAGTCTCAACCTATTCATGGACTGCATTGAAAGTTCCTATCTTTTGCTCAATATATTGAACCCTCTCCTCCATAATTCTTGAGGATTCTTGGAGTCTTGTCTCAATCATTCAGCACTAAGAAGAGAGTAGCCAATAACCAAGACCAAGAACTAAAAGCTCTAATACCAGTAATATCTAATTGTAATATGAATGTAGTAGAACTGAGAATTAGGGTATAGAAGACGTAGTAGCAGAGAGCAGAGGAAAGAGCTAATCTAAATGGTACCGGATGTTGTTAACAATGCAAATCTGAATTATAATAAGGATACTCTACCATACAGTAGAGGGGTTCATTAAAACAGGAGCACCTGCCACCTGAAGGCACACTAATCATTAGACACGACTAAGGCCATGTTTGGCTAGGGCTGCTCCTAAACAACTAGTGCCACTAATGATTAATGCTGCTCATCTAATCAACTAAACTAACCTTCAAAATCCCCTTATTACAATATCACATCACTACCATCTCGGGTTTGAGCAAAAGTGCAATTTATGCAAATAACGGGTATCTAACGTTAATTATGGAAAGTACGCCCAAAATTTCTGGAAAAATTCCTAGAGATGCAAATAGGCAGGAAATAATTCCCCAAAATATATTTGAGGTTTAATTGAGGTATAAATGAGAAAAATTAACTCAAAAAGGAATTTTAAAGAATTATTATTTTGGTTACACAGAATGTAAAGTAGGATTTATAAATTCTCATATGGACACTAGTTATTTTGCTATTATTAGCTTTTAAAATGTATATATGCACCTGTAAATTCACATATGTAAGAAGACTAGTTCACCAGTTCATTGCTTTATTTGATCGATGGACCCTAAATTTTAATACCATGCAAAAAAATCCGAAACAAATTAGCTTAATTATTACCTGCAGAAGATTGACCTGTACATTCTTGTCACCCGTTGCGGAGGGTTTTTCTTTTGTTTCTGTTGAATGAGAGAATTAAATATAACAGTGTTTTCAAAAACAATATGGAAGATATATTAATTAAATAAGAGAATTAAAAATAACAGTATCATCCCCTGCATCTTAATCATGATCGGTCCATGGTAAAATTAGTATTGATGCTTTGTAGACCATATTAATATTTTTGTTTCCAGTCAAACTTTTTGTTTGTGTTTAGATCAAGTTTTAAAGTTTCTTCACCTTTTTAGGTAAATTATCATATATATACGTACATAGGTACATATATATACATATACATATGTGTGCGTAAATGAACATTTCATTGAACTTTAGAAGTTAGGTATATGCTTCTAAAATTCAAAATTAAGAATGGGACTTACATGAGCATTACCTCGCTCATCACTAATTCACTATCATTAAATAAATAGAGATATAGATAATAGGGAAAATTCCCCAAAAATATCTTCAAAATTTAAAAATATCAAATAAGTGGATTTTCACAACTACATAATTGTGCATATATGATGCTTAATAAAGAAGTAGGCAAGACAAATGGAATCCAGAACAAGGATGTCTACTATATGAAAAGCCTACTCAGTGTGGGCCAAAGTACTAACAAAGATAACTAGGTTATCTTAGCTTTGATAAAGAACAATGCCTTGTTGTGATCAAGAAAGATCTCCACATTGTCAAAGATGATCTCAAAGTCAAAATAAGAGCCTTAAGAGGATGGTAACTGTTATACTATTGATATAAATGCCCAATCGTCTAAAAAAAAAATTCCAAGTAATGCTAATGAAATTTGTTTATGCCTAAGAGACTTGCTCAAGTCAACGTAAATTAACTAGGCAAAATGATAAATATAGACTTAGTTATTAGTCATCCAAATCTTAAAATCCAAGATGATTTAGTTTGTGATTCTTGTCAAAAGAGAAAACAAGTAAAGTCCTCTTTTAAATCAAAGAAAATAGTCTCAACCAATAAGCCTGTCGAACTGCTTCATATAGGTCTAGTTGGCTAGGCTAGAGTAAAGAGTCTTGGTGGAAATCTTTACACATTGGTTATAGTTGGTGACTATTCTAAATTTGTTTGGACTATATAAATATTTCTTTGAAAGATAAAACTTTTGATGAATTTATTGTTTTTGCCAAGAAGGTCCAAAATGAGAAAAATATTCCAATTATATCTATCAGGACTGAGATCATGGTGAAGGATATATAAAATTGTTGTGTATCTACATCAAGCATATGTAACATGTTCATATATGATGGTTTGGAACTATCATGCACAGTCAATAATAACCATGATAAAAGCACTTTTCTGTAGTAGTGTTTCTACTAAAATGAATTGTCAATTGCGTATCAAGTATAATCAATACCTAAAATATGGCAAAAAAACAAAACTAATCCTTTGGAATTTTGATATTTTAAAGATATTTTTCTAGAATTTTCCCTAGATAATAAGGCTGAAATTAAACTCGAAAATATTCTCTTTTCAGTCCAAAATTCCATTTTCTTTAATATTACAGAATAAACTTGGCCAAAACAAATAAATAAATATTGCAATTAAATGAACAGTTCTTGCAGCAACATATCTTAATATATATTGTTTTGCTAGTAATCAAATTGGAAAGGCATCATGATTTAACATTAAAGAGGAACCTTGAAATATGATTATTCCTTTTAATGTTTTCGAAAATGGCATGTATGCATCAGAATTATTTTTTTAAAAAGAAAAGAGGGGGCAAGAACATTACCTTGCTCAACACTCAATGAATCCTGGGTACAAAATATAAAGAATTGCAATGTGGCTAATTAATATGGAAGACAATTGCTACATAGTGATAGGAGAATACCAAAAAAAAGGGGTCAATACTTACAGAGGTACCATGGGCATCCTCCATCAACCGCCTCCATTTTAGCATTTGGTGCTCTCCTGTCAAAGAATTATATATATAAGTGAACGAAAAAATTAATACCGAAACTCATTAGGAAAAAAGAAAGGAAAAACTTGAGGGGATTGTTAAAGATTGTCCATGATACAACATCATAATTCATATAATACTGATATTGTGGATATTATATATGCAAATACGATAGAGAAAATCGCGGAGAGAGAAAGTTGATTTCACTTTGTCCTTGTTTAATCCTTCCATTTTTTTCCTCCAATTGAGAAAAAAATTCTAAATGAAATCTCTTGAAATTTTGAAAGCAATCATCAAGTTAGTGGAACTTACTGTATTTTCTTCCACAACTAGGAGAATATATACCTTGCTTGAGCTCATTTCAATGATTCTTAACCGACAATCTATGTTCCGATGTCTTGTAAAAACAATTCAATTTCTAATTGGGCAGTTTGATCCAAATCATAAGCATGCCTCCAATTCTCTGCAATAGTCCAATTCTCTTCCTTCGGTAAAGGAACAATATCAACGAAGACTTCATTTTCAGCTTGTTAAAGGCGACCAAAACTCAACTTTCAATATCTTTTGAATTCTTTCACTGGGAAGTTTTTATACGAATTTTTTGGCACAAATCGTGGTCTTACCCATTCCATGTTGTAATCAAGAGTTTGTTTGTTGCAGTCGATAGTCTACCCCAACAAGATGATTTTCAACATGAAATGGGAGCCTCTTGATTATGCTACAAAATTCTTTTTCGTTAGATCCAAGTTGTAATCGTGAGTTTATTTGTCGATAGTCAGGGTTCCAAGTTATATATCTCTGTCTTACCCATTCTCCCTATTATCTGGGTTCCAAACATGGTGGCATTTTGGTTAGATCCAAGTTGTAATCGTGAGTTTATTTGTTGTTCTACTCCAAGAAGACGATTTTCAACATAAAATGGGAGCCTCTTGATTTTGCTAGAGATTTCTTCCACGATCTTTTCAATCACCTGGCATTCATACGGACCATGCCTGGAAAATCACACAAATTCAAGAAAAATCATATTGAAGCCATGTTTACTATGCAAGAAATTCATTAGAGTTTGCGTTTATGATCTAATTTGAAGATGTCAGAAAAATCAAGGATTAAAGTTGCAAGTCACCTAGGATTGTGATATGTGCCACGAATATTGGCTATTTCACGCAGTGCTAGCTTCCAACTCTGCATCTTCTTCTCATCAGCCCTACGTTTTTTTTCTATGGTCAGCCAAAGCTTGTTCATAGATCCCTTTTTGATGTCTCACTTCTGAAGGTTCTACTCCATAAAAAATTGGCCAAACCAACCGACCCTTCCCCTTAATACATTGATGGATGTGGACAAGTTCGTCAAGGCAAAATGTTGAGGATGCATAGTTTCTAGAAAATACACAAATGGCCATCCTAGATTCCTCCATTGCTTTGAGCAGTGTTGGAGTAATTTCATCGCCTTTTCTTATTTCCTCATCATCAAAGAAGGTGCGAATTCCCTTTTTATTCAAAGCATAATAAAGATTACCAGAGAAACCATAACGAGTATCTTTTCCTCTAAAATTGAGAAAGACAACATAAGTCCAATCGTCATGGAAGGAAGGTGATGATGATGCATGTGTTTTCATGATATAGCTTGTCCTGTAAAAGTGAGAAGGCAGATTAAAACCTCTGGAAGAAATAAATGAAAAGAATCTGAACGATTTTTCTTACCTTGATCTCTTCGAATCCGAATGAGTTTACTTACTGTAAAAACTGAAGTTGCTAGCTGAAAACGAAGCAGCAGCTGTGAAGCACAATAACAGAGCAATAGAGAAACTAACAAGAAGAAAGCTGGAGGCTGCAATTGCTTTCATTCATCTCGATCATCTGGGAAAGATGAGGAGCAGAATGAAGCTATATTGGCTTGCTCATCATAAAGTCGAAAACAAATTAATGGGAACAACTCGACAAAGTGTATATGAACTTTTTTTTTTTTTTTTTTTTTTTTGCCTTTGTTTTTTTGACCACTTTAGCATTTGAAAGTAGCGTCAAGAGCCTTGAGTCTTCGTCAATATTATTTACTATATCCATTAGTTTTTTAACTTTTCAGGGACAATATTTGTAAGAAAATGTATCAATTACTTTTCAAAATGAGTAAAATAGTTTACCTACTAGGTAATGGACACCTGTATACAACTCATAATAATAGGGACAGGAGGAAAGCTGGAAAAGTCTCTCCACTTCTCTTAATATCGTCCACTCTGCTCCACTTCTTTATTATCATCGTTAGATTAACTTTAAATGGATGAGATTTAATATCCTATAAAAAAAGTATGTGTAGAATATTTTAACAAAAGTATAAAGACATGAACTATTTAGATCAAATTTTGATTATTTAAATTTATTGATATATACAATTTGTGTTATGTGATATTATAATATAATTGATATTATAATGATATTTTTATAGGATAGTAAATCTTAATTGTTCAAAATTGATCTAACAGTGAGAATGAAAAAATAGAGAGAAGGGACGGTAAAGGAAATGGAGAGATTCTCTCTAAAAGGAAATATACTATGTGAAAAAGATGATAATGCAGAATATGGCTTCACCATTCAAAACAGCAAATTACATTGGACAAGCTTGTGACTTGAGTCTTGACTTTGGAAAGCTATAGACATTATTTAATTTAATCAAAGTTATTTTATTAAATGTTTATTTCCTATATTGTTTTATGTTTTCTTTATGATAAGGATACATGAATAATTTAAGGAATTAGTCAAGCTAAATTTCCATAGTCAATTATTATTATAGGAACAATAATAACTTGAGATTAGTATGATTTTGGTTAATGATCATGTATAGAGATACAAATAAAAATCATAGGCAAATCATAGGCACTTGTTAGAGGACACGATGCATGACCGACCTATCATGATATAGCAACATGAAATAGGTCATATGCTTATCTCATTATAATTATCTCAATGAAACCCCCCTACCCCACCCTTGATTGCCATACTAAATGAAATGATGACTATATGCCTAATGAACAAGTTGCATTTTGTAGTCCAATGCCCAACCCTATCCGGTAAAAGCTCTAACCATTTTGGACTGGGCAATGACAAGCTGGGCAGGGCACACTTCTTCGAAGTTATATTATCCTGCCCTATCCACGTATGAAAAAAATAATTTCATTTAAATTTTATAAGTATTCATGTAGTTATCATATGTCATAATTTCACCTTAAGTAATATAAACTTCAAATACATTCATTGATTTCACATCTTAGGGTATTTCAAAATAAGTCTACAACTTGAGTCTTGAAATTTAAAAACTACCGTATGTCTTGACAAATATCCATACTTCAAGAGTTAGATAACATCCATAGTCCATGATCAAATGATGAAGCATCTAGAAAAACTAAAAATAAAAAGCAACTATAATATAATATATCACAAAATAAAGAAGAAAGGAAGAAATATACTTGTAAATTTTAAAGGCTGCAACTTACCTATAACTCATACTTGCAAAATGACCCTTCAATCACCACTCCAAAATTAGAGGAAGGGAAGGGCCGAAGAAATATATCACTAGATTTATAAAAAATATTTATGTAAAATATAATAATATATATACTTACCGAGTAAGGCCAAATGGGCTAGCGGCATACCCTACCCGATGCCAAGCCTTGCCCCCAAAAAAATACCTAGCCCGATTGTATCTAATTTTTTTCCGATTGCTTTTTTTTTTTTTTTTTTTTTTTTTTTTGCAAAGCAAGGCAATTTTTCTCTGGGTCCGGAGTTGGTACACGGGACTCTGGATCACCACCTATTGGAGAATTTGTGAATTTTTTTATTAATTGATTTTCTTTTAGAATTTAAAATATTATAAGATAATGTTTTATGTGAGGGTGTTTAAGTTACTAATTTCTTCTAAATTGTATTATGTTTATCTATAATATAATGAATTTTGAACCCTATAAATATAATTTTTTATTTAATATTATTATCTTGTTATTATTAATGATTATATTGTGTCTTATATAATAAATATTAATAGTAAAAATAAATAAGAACAAATAATAAAAATAGTTGTATATGATTAAAACAAAATCAATACATTATGGTTTTTAACAAAGAACCATTATATATTCTCTTCATATCTTATGATTCGAAACTGTTATTTATCTACGTGAAGCATATATAGTGTCCTCACTCTCTCACACACACATATATATGGTGGTTGGTCGATAATAACCATTGTAAAATGTCTTTTCCGTAGTAATGTCATTTCTTTAAGGAAATTTGTAGAAAAAAAATTGGGAAAATTAATATTTTGATCTTATAGTTTTGATTCAATTATAACTTGATTTCAACATTTTGACTTGATGCAAGTCAATCCTTGTATCATAGTTAAATTAAATTATTGAGATTGAATTGATTGAATCAGCTCAAAGTGTAAGAAATATGTTACAATCGAATCAAAATGATAAGAACTAAAAGATTAATTTTTACATAATATTAAAAAGTTTTACATGGCATCACCACCCATCACCTCTCTGTTATAGAGTGAGTTACCCAAAAATATTATATATATTTTTTCCTTGGATGACTCATGATAAATCTTCTAACATTTTTTTTTTGTCAAAAAAAAAAAAAAAAATTTTTCCTTAGTCATCCTAGGAAAAAAAAAACGTTAGCAGATTTTTCGTGAGTCATCCTAGGGAAAAAAAAAAACGGTTTTCCTATTCTCTTTTCTTTACAAAAACCATGAATCAAATGTCACGTTCAGAACTACTAACATTTAGAAATTAAATTCTAGGCAAAAGTGAGTGTATAGATATTTGATCCTTTAAATTTATTTAAGGTTTTATTTCGATCTTTTAAGAGGAAAAAATACTGTTAGCAGTTTGATTAAGAAATCATTAATAAATGCTGGCATATTAATTAAGTTTACTTTTTTAAAAGATAATTGTTAACACAAAATATCATTATTTAAGGCAGACGGTGTTGGATTTAGAAAACTAAAAATATACTGTTTAAAATTAAGAGACCATACTGAAGTCTTATTATTTAGAGGATTAAGTATGTATTTTTGCTTAAATTTTTCCTTTTTGTTTTGGCGCTGGTCCAAAAACAAAATTCTAGCCTTTCGTTTCGTACAATAATCAAGCCGAATTTTGCGGCATCGTCAGCTTTCGAAAAAGAAGGTAAAATTTCTGTCCGCTTTTTATTTTTGACATTGTCCCATTTTCCAGCTTTACTAAGTTCCGCATCAACTCTTCGTCCCAATCATGAGCATTATCTCAACTGTTTAAATTTTTAATTTTTAACTGATAAATTTACTTATAAGATATGATAGTTATAAGATTATTTTTATGAGATATAATAGTTATAAGATTATTTTTATTTTTAATTTTACATATATTAAAATAAACTTTACTTAAATAAAAAAATTAACTTAACTTAAATTTGAATTGTTCAAAATCAATATAATGAATGACGGAACTTCTCATATACAAGGGGAGGCCATAAAAAAAAATTCTAAAAATTTAATGAAAATTAAATTTTTTATGCATTTAGCCTAAAAATTATACATTTGGCCCCTCCAAATTTTTTTTTTATTAGTTAATGAGTATACATTTGCCTCCTCCCCCCTCCAAATATTTTTCTCAAACTCGTCCCTGAATATAATGATATGGATGGGTGATGAACCCATTTATGCTCATCAAAGTCATGTGCAGAAAATATACTCCTCTCTATAATTCATGGACAAGCATTCCATTCTGGTTATTTTACAGGTTTAAAATTTAATTCATAAATACACGTCCAATAATTCACCTTTATGGACCATTTCAAATTCCCAAGTCACATCCTCACATTTAACAAGGTTTTTTCACATTTAACAAGGTTTTAAAAATGGTGTTTGGTGGTCTCAGCAAAAATGAGCAAGGGTTAGACCTTATATTTAAAATAAAACTAAAATCCTCTTATAAATATTATATTCAGAACCTACTTTTTTCAACCGAGCTAGAACTGGAGGGAAGGGACCAGTGATCAATGAACCCACATTTTAGTATAATTAAAAAAAAAAAAAAAAAAAAAAAAAAAAACAACAAAAACAAACAAACAAACAAAAGAGTATCCTCGTTATATCCTGCTAAAATACTTAAATACAAATTCAAACCTATACTTTTAATAAATTTATATTAAGGCCGAAAGGCATAATTAAAGATTTATGAATGTTGTTAAAATATCAATTTAAAATAAATATATTTTGATTTATTAAAATCAGATATACCTATCCCTAAAATTTCAAAGGGTAATTAATGCTAACTGCCCGGTAAACAGATAAAGAATTTAAAGGAATGAGAAGTGAGTCTATTTTATGGTCAACGCTTCAGGCGTCTATTTTTTCTTTGGAAAAATTTTCCACTATTATAGAGGGCAAACTATGATTGCTTTAATTTCTTGTCCCTTAACTTTAATCCATCGAAGTTTGCGTTACGATGAAGATGGCCCTTTTGTTAAATTGCCATGTTTTCTCCAAAATAATGGCACTTGCAAGATGAAGCCATTCAATTATGGGCCTATTTGAGATAGCGAGAGTAGAATTGGTTTTTATTTTTGATGGACTTTTTTTTTATGAACTTTTTTTATATGATTTGTGTTTGGGATAGCGGTGACAAAAGTGGCTTCAAACCTTAAAACTTGGTTAGGTGGCTTCACAAAAACAAAAACAATTTCAGACTTTGAAACCTATCAAATAATGAAATTATTGAAACACCTAATTATCAAGCTTCTACTTATGATGGGCTTCTAATGAACTTTTTTAATTAACTTCTGAAGGTATGCCAAACATAGGCTCATACTCTATTGGCAAGAGAATATAATGAAAAACACAAGAAAAGAAGTAAAGGAAAGAGATGGATAACGTGGGAGAGAGAAAAAGAATAAAATTAAGAAAGGAGGAAAAGAAAGAGGGACGGGCTTCTTTCATTTACCTATATCCTACCCTCCTGTCTCTTTCTCTATGTTGTTTTGGGGTAAAATCACTTTGTTTTTTTTTTCTTTTTCAAAAATAGTATTCACAATCTTATAGTATTTTCTAAGTACCAGTCAATACTTTAAAATGTTTTTTCAAGATTAAAATTATTTTAAAATCTTAAAAGAATATTTTAAGGTACTAACTAATATTAAGAAGATACTTCAAAATAATCTTACCTACTAAAAAATATTTCAACATCTTGATCCCAAAACTAAAAATTTACTTAAGAATACTGATTGGTATTGAAAAAATACTCCATGATCTCCTAAAATAATTTTAGAATCTTGAAAAATATTTCAAATACTGACTGATACTTAAAAAATACTACATGATGGTGAATGCTATTTTTCAAAAAGAAAAAAGAAATAATGTGATGTTGCACCAAAACGGAACCGTTGTAAGATAAAAAGATGGTAGCAAAGGATATGGATAAAGGAGAGAAGCCATGTCCCAGAAAGAGGGAGTGGATGAAAGGGATGAACATATATATACACACACAGTCACAAAGTAACAGACAACGAAGTTGCTACTATATATTCAAGAGGGGAAAGCTGGAATTGATATGGTCAAACGAACATCAAAGAGAGCTAGGAAGGGAGAACGGGAGGCAGCGAGGCCTGAGGAGCCGTGAACTTAAGTATAAGTATGTTTGATTTCAATAAATCAGAAATATATTTATTTTAAATCTCATCTCAAGGGCATTCTAATCTTTAAACGTTATTTATAAATTCCTATTTAAGCCTCTTGGCCTTATTATAAATTTGTTAAAAAAATGCAAGGCCAAATTTAAATTTAAGTATTTTAAAAGGATTTAATTGGAATTCCAAAAAAATAATATATATTTCCCTGAATTATTATTATAAGACACATCCTATCCTACTATATCACACAAACTTAAAAAAAAAAAAAAAAAAAAAAGTTAAGCCAATAAAATTTCTTGAAAATATTTTTTAAAATTATGAGTTAGGTTTAATAAAATTTAAAAAATTACATAAGTTTCAAAGAGATCATTTAAGTTTTTATTTCTTTAAAAAAAAAAAAGCGTATTATTATAACATTGATACAATGAGCGCCATTATTCAACGTCTAGGTCTCCGTGAAATTTAAAATCTATCACTTCCTTAAAAGAACATATAATAGAATATGATTTGCGTTTCCATCGGGGAAAAAAAGTGCTTTACGTTGCAGTTAGTTAGTTAATTTCCATATTTGAATGTTTGGTCGTTAGCATGATTGATCTAGACTTGAATCGTCGAGTCAATGCCAAGTTTTATTTCCACCTGATCTTTAACTGCCGTGGAAATTGTGTACTATTTTTTACGAAAAATAAAGTAAGTCTCACATAAATATTTACATTGTTTAAAAATTATTCAATCATTAAGTAATTTAAATTGATAATAAAATTAATTGAACTTTTTCTTAAAATAATTTTAATACTTTTTAAAATAATTTTTTGATGAAAAGACAAAATGATATTACTTAAATTAAAAAGTTTACAAAGGACTAAAGCAAATACAATAAATAAATTGACGCGAATTTTTATCCATATGACTTAACAATTTTAGCCACATTCTGTGTACGGTCCCTAATTACAAATTTAATTTCATCATTATATCGCCATAGATATTACTCCCTCCAGTCCTTAATAAATGATATATTTTGAGAGTTAATCTGGGTTCTAAATATGAGACATAGTTTTTACATTTATCATTTTTTTTCCTAATTTACCCCTATTGATGTTTGTTGGACATGATTAGTTTTGATGACGTCTTATATAGATGTCATTATTAAAAGCAAAAAGTTTGCATGTACATTTATCTTCTACTTTGACTAAGCCTTATATTTAATGTAGATGTGAAGTTTAATATTTAAGAATGATCAAGAAAGTAGATTGAAAAAAGAAGTTCTTGCGCACAATATAATGAGAATATCAGAATGTAATGAAACAAGAACTTATCAAAGGATTTTGGGGGATAATCCAGAAGAAGAGAAGATTTTGAAGAAGGTAGAACTTGTTGAGAATGATGAGTCCAAGTTGAATGACAGAGAATGATCAAGAGAAGAAAAGAAAGAAAGAGTTGGATTATGAAGAATGATCAAGATGAGAGATTAAAGAAGGAAGAACTTGTTGAATGGAATGAAGGTATCATTATTCAAGTTTCTAGATTGATACTAGAAATATCCAAGATCATATGGAAGTTATAATGACTCAATTCAGAGTTAAAACAAGCAAATATGAGGTTTAGGATGAGGAAACTCGAGTCATTAAGGGTATGTATGACAACCATTCTGTTCCCCGCACTGTTTCTGAGATGAAACAGTTTTGTTTTCTGATTCTGTGCCTTGGAAGAGTTTTAAGAATTAGAATTACATTTGTTAACTCATTTTATTTTTACTCCGACACGAGAAGCGAATTACGTTTGTCAACACATTTTTTTTTCATTCCTACAATCAGTTTTTTCAACTTTCCTTTTTTTATATAAAAAAAAAGAAAGAAATATCAAGTTATCACTCTCCCTCAGCCCCTTTCTTCCATTATACACCGCCGCTGAACCCTAACCATCAGGTGACCTCCATATCTCTATATGGTGAATCTTCCAATGGCGTCATTAATTATTGGGAGTAGGGGAAACCGGAGTCGAACGGCGGCGTTTTGAGAGGGCATAAGCTGGCAGTGCTATGCTTGTTGACAGTGGGGAATTTATTGATTAGTGGATCGGTGGATATGGCGATACGTGTGTGGAAAAGATTAGAGAATGGAGAACACAGATTCACGTCGATACTAATGAGCCAGATGGGGCCGGTGAAGTGTTTATTGATGGAGAAGGATCTGGAAGCAACTAAAGGAGAGGAACAATGTGTATTATACAGTGGGAGTTTGGACAAGTCGGTGAAGAAGTGGAAAGTCTCAGATACACCGCTGGCTACTGCCCACAACCACCACCACCAACTAACCATGGTTGAAAAATCCTTTCTCGAGGAAGAGGAGGAGAGTTCAAAAGAATGGTAGTTTGAGAACGAGAGAATGAGAACTTTGTGTTTCACGATCAAGAGAAGGGGAAGAGAAGAGAAAGGGGAAAAAATGATTCGATGAGAAGCAGAAATTTTCTCGCTTCTTTTTTTTATTCCCCAACACAAAAAATAAATCGGTTTATCCCGAGAACCAAAAACAAAACCAGATTTACCAAACACAATTCTCATCCATTTTTATTCCCCGGAAAAAAAAAAAAACTAAAAAAAAAAAACTCATTCGAAGTGATTTGCTTCTTGGATACAAGCAAACTCAAGTTTAGGACTCCAAACTCGAGTTTGGGACTCAAAACTCGAGTTTGTCATTAACTAACTCGAGTTAGTAGTGTCTTCGCATCTCGGCGTCTCTGAACTAGGCAAACTCGAGTTTACGCGCTCTTCAGCACCTCTGTTCTACTCTGTTTTACGTTTCAGCTTGGGCAAGGTCTCGGTAATTTGATGATATCTCCCAAACTAAAGATTTGATTGAGGTAAAACCAGTGGCATATGAAACTAGAACCAATGCGTCATTTTGATATAAAATTCAAGCCCAAAGGAGTTCAGATCAAGGAGCTATGAATTGTGGAATTTAGAACTGAAATTCACGCCACAACATACCAAGCTCTTATGTTTTGAGTATATCTCACAAACTAGAAATTCAATTGAGCTGAAATCAGTGGCATATGAAAGTACACTGAAAAGGCTTTCCATCAAGACTTGAACCAACCAAAACAGAGTTCACACCAGGGAGACATGGCCTTCTAAAGTTGACAATTCGGGCGTTGCAAAAACGCCGATTAAGAACGACCTTCATTCATCGGATCATAATAGTAAGAATATAATGAGTTTGGAGTTGATTATTTTTGAATTGGAAAGAAGACTCAAAGAGCTATATGTGGATAAGTGGTTTGCCAAATTTGGAGCTATATCAAGTCAGAGAGCAACCAAGGGTAGAACAACTTGCAAACTTGGATTTGTAAGTATCAAAGTCGAGTTTAGCTCAGACAGAGAGCAAACTATGGTTTTGGAGAGAACCAAACTCGAGTCATTAAGTGACAAACTCGAGTTTAGCTCAAACAGCGAGCAAACAGTGGTTTTGGATAGAACCAAACTCGAGTTTGGCTCGATCGAGAGAGAAATCTAACTTTCGACAACAAAAGGAAACTCGAGTTTAGTCTCTGCTTGTAAAATCACTATGTTGAACATCTCATTTCTCATCAAGAACATCCAGATGATTACCCAAATGACTTATAATACTTCTTAACATTATTTATATCATTTGTGTACATGTTTCAGATGATTAAACAAAGGATTAGATGCAAATCTTCAAAATGTCAAATTTGTGTCAAAAACATTGAATGTACTGTAGAAGCCCTAACAGCTACTTCCAAGGGATTTCAAATGGTCATATTCCTAACTGGAAGAATTTCTCAACGGTCATAAATTGCAACTACCTATAAAAGAAGAAGCATTCAAGATAGAAGAAGTAAGAGAAGAGCTTGCACTTGTCAAAATGCCCAAATTAAATCCAATGTTTTTCTCATACACACTCTGTTTCCAATGCTTACATAGTTCATCATAGAGAGTGAAATTATTTGTAATGCACTTCAGTGCTTATCTTATTCACTTCTGAGAGAGAAGATTCATTATAAACATTCTATCTGTTTATCTGAGAGTTACTCAAGATTGGGTGATCTTGAGTGGGAAACAGATTGTAACCTTACATTGTGTAAGGGGGAGTATCTCGGTGAGAGATTTGGCTTCACAAGTGTCAGGGTGAACTTGTGGGTTTGTAAAGGCTTCTTTTGTGCCCAGATTAAACAAGAGGATAGTGGATTGAAAATCTCAAGTGGAGCTTGAGGACTGGACGTAGGTCAAGGATTGGACCGAACCAGGATAAATCTCAGTTTGCATATTCTCTTCCCTTATCTATTTATTTCCAACATAATCATTTGAATATCTGACTATTGGTTTATATATCATTACTATCATACATACTGCATTTACTGAGATGCGAAAGGATTTTCAAACTTCCTAAGTTTTTATCATTCACCCCGCCTCTTGGGTTCAAATGGTTCTTACAATGTTGCCTTTACAATAATCAAGGAGAGAGAGAGAATTAAGGAAAATGACTATAGTATTTTAGAAAATAAATGTATATTAACTAACTAAACTAATTTTATTAATTTAATCAAATTTAGTAAATGTGTCTCATATTAAGGATCGAAAGGAAGTGTGTGTATATATATAATCAAAAAGTTGAATCAATGGATATGTTCAACCAATCAAAAGAGAAGAGATTAGTAAGATCCTGCTTGAAAAGTGAAGACTAGAATTCAACAAGCCGCCTCACAATTTGGAGTGAAAATAGGTTAGACTGGTCTAGGCCTTATCTAAATAGGCATGAGCCTAATAAAGATTTAAAGTTTGGGCCTAGGTTTGAGCATGTATGTAGGCTCTTTTTTAAGCCTGAGTCTAGGCCTTTAACCTGTTTAAAGGCTACTTAAAATATAGGCCTTTAAATAGTCTTTACCTTCAAATTTATATATAATCATTCAAGCCTATTTACAATTCTACGTTATGTCTTAAAAGCTTGACATATGTTCTCACCGTAATATAAGGGCTTAGTAAGGAAAAGAAAAGAATGCCTAGCAACAATGATTATCTGAATAAGAAAAATTTATTGTCTGTTGGATAATGAGATATTTTCTGAAATCGACCAAACATAACAAACTGTTGGTAAAATTGGATTTTACCTTTTACTTTTCCCAAGTAAATCGGGGTACAAACTCTTCCTCGCTAAGATTATAATATTTCACTTGGCACTAAAATAAACTCATAACAATTGTTATGATTTAGTCAATGACAAAAATCAAGGAAGAGGGAGTGAGTTAGCATTGTCATCTTAATCAATCAAACATAAGAGAGGTAAGGATAAATTATTGATGTAAATACAAGGTGAGTTTATGTGAACGACAATGGAATGTGAAACTTAGGATTAATGTAACATCCCCAACCTCATGTGAATTATTGTATTGAATGAATTAGTGAAATATATGAATTTTCATCAAGATCTTTGTCAATAATATTTATTTATTCTATTTTCCAACATGAATAATTAATTGAAGAAAAAGGATGTGGAATTGTTTATTTAAGAATTGGTTAATTAATTGGGTCATGATCAATTTGGGATAGGAGATAATAATGGAAGTCAAAATATACTCTCCCTTTTTACCCTTGTAATTTCAGCCAAGGGGGAAAAATAAAAAGATAATAGTGAAATTCCTAATATGGGCCAAGAAGAAGACATGTAGAAAATCATGGATATGTGGACATTGGGCTAGGAAGGGAAGCAATTTTTGGAGCCCAAACCAAGAGGCCATTTCGGCCAAACAAGAGGAGAAGGGAGGGAAAACAATTTCATGAAGATAGTACACCTTCTAGAAGCAATCATGGAGCCAAGATCTGAAATTCAAAGTTGGAGCCAAAAGTAAATTTAAAATTTGAGCCAAAGATTTAAATTTGAAAACATGTGAGGTAAGCCATGACATCATCAATCTCATCAATTTTATGAAGAATGAGAGACCTTTAGGAAACATAATATTTTTCCAAAAATGCCTTTAATATTTCGACCACATGAAAAAATAAGGGAAGAAGACAAAGTGATCATGAAATAACCTAAGGAAAGTAAAGACATATGACACTACTACAAAAAACGGTTTTTTCGTCCCAAAAGGATGTCCTTTTTAAAAAAAAAAAAGTAAAAAATAAAAAGGCGGTAGCATTTTTATAATTATATGGGATAAAAGTTGACTTTGGCGTCTAAGTTATAAACTTAGACTCCAAAAGCATGACTTTGGAGTCTAAGTATAAAACTTAGACTCCAAAAGTCATATCGTAGACACTTTTGGAGTCCAAGTTTAAAACTTAGACTCTAAAAGTGGGACTTTTGGAGTCTAAGTACAAAAGTTAGACTCCAAAAGTATATCCTAGCGCCAAAAAGTTGTCCTGGCACCAAAAACAACACTTTTGGAGACTAATTTTGAAACTTAGACTCCAAAAACATTTCAAATTTGTACTTCTTTTTTTGCTTTTGTTTCAGGGCGCTCCATCCGCACTGTGACTTCCCTTCTTTATTTTGGTTTCTCGGGCTTCTCATTGTAATACCCAAAATTTATATTTCTCTTGAATATTGTATTTTGGCAAATTAATACCTATTTTAATAGGAGAATATGTTGTCTCTAATTTTAGTAATTTATTTGAGTATTTTTCCTTGGAAATTTAAGAGACAAAAATCCAATATTATATTAGGGACCATAAGTTGCCCTATGATTATTAAATTAATGGGTGGTGCATAGATGACCAAAGTAAACCCAAAAGTTGTGAGAAAATAATTAATCCAATTAAAGAAAATTGCCAACAAATAGTAGATAATTAAATCTACATTAATTAGATTAATTTCATAAATTTTCATAATTAATTTAACAAGTCATAAATTAGGATGTGTGACCCTAATTAAAGACCAATGGCTAATGAAGGGCCAAGATTAGCATAAAGATGATTACTAATGATCATGATTAAATTAGTAACCAATCAAATAAATTCAATGACACCTAAAACACCATTTTTAGGATTAATGACCAAAGATTAAGCTGAAAATCTCAAGACAATTAAACTAAAGTAAAATATGCCTAAATAACCACTAATCCTCATGATAGTCCATAAGTCAAGTAATCACTCAATTAAGTGTTATCAAAGACAATTAAGGGATTTTAATCCTAAATTAAATATAAGCATTAATCTAAGACAAGAACACAAATTTGGCTTAAGATGAATTATCATCTTAATTGTTACCTAGCAAATACAATAAATTCTAAAATGATCAAGGGGTAATTAAATACTTCTAATTAAGCCATGATGTTGAAGAATCACAAGACTAATTAGGGAACTTGATTAAGCTTCAAATTAAACCCTAAGAGTATTTTGCTTAATTGCTAACCAATCACCAAAGTCATCTAGTTACAAGTATACTTAGAGTAACTAGGAAATTAGAACACCAAGTTGGGAAATGCATGAAGATGGAGATGCCACCAATGCAAGCTTGGAGAGTGCATGAAGGAGAAAGAGCCACCAAAGCACTCTTGGGGCTAAAAGCTTTACACATGGGGACAATTTTGACACCAAGGCAAGAGGCTTTGGTGAAAAATCAAAGGAGGAAGAATGGGGGGAGGTAGGCCACGTTTTTTGGCTCAGCTGGAGGGAGAAATCAGATTCAAACCCATGGCCAAAAATGAAAGATGTGTAAGCTAGAGAATTACAAGATTTGCCATAGCTTTTTCCTATAAATAGAGCACCAACCTCTTCACAAATTTCACACCAAAGCAAGCTTAGTAAATCTGATATAGAGAGTGAAAGTGAGAGTGAGGAGTCTTGAAGAAGGAGGAGCAAGGTTCTTGGTAAGTTCTCTAGCTCTAGCTTTAAGTTCTTTAAGTTCTAGTTCTTAAATTCTTAGATAGAAGTAGCTTAGATCTTAAATATGCTAGGATAATTTTATTTACATGTTTTTTATAGTAAAAATTATATTTATTTCGAAAAAATTGATGAAGAAGAAGTTATGGCAAAATTTCTGGAAGAAAATCATCAAAGTAACGAAGTTACGGCGAAATTTCATCGGTTTCGAAATTCTGGAGTCAGCCATGAAAACGCCAGAATTTCATATTAAAAACATGATCAAAAAATTCTGGAAAAATTCATGATTAAAATAGACATATAGGGATTTTTAAATATGTCAATAAAATGTCAAAATGATTTCTGTACAGAGATAAAAATCCTCAAAGTTAGGCTACGAATTTCTGGAAATATTCTGGGCAGAGGCTCAAAACTTAAAACCTGGGAGTGATTAGTGAAATATGGGCAGAATTTATTATTTTTACTTGAAAATAGACATCCTAAGGATTTCAAGGAATTTTACGGATCCTCGTTTCGATTTTTCTAGAATTTATTATGATTTTTCAAAGTTAGACAAAATGCTGCCCAGATTTGTACCAGCGTTGTTCTACGAATTTTGAAGGAATAAAGTGAAAAATAAATGTTGCAAGGGCAAAATAGCCACTAGTGGCCAAAATATCTCTTAGGATATTATTTTTAAATTAATAAATACGATATTACCATTATAGGGTACACGTGATCACCGTCCGACCGTCAACGTACCGACAACACCGACGAAGGTACGACGCGTGCATCGTAACACTAACTCGATGTTTACCGTATACCTATATATGATAGATATGTTCATAAACCGTGACTGTTTTTAAAAGAATTGTTCATACACGTACAGCTTTATACGGGTTATAGTCATGATAACGCCGTTGAGTTTTCCTAGCGCCGAGACACGATAGGCCATCGTGGCACCGGTGAATAGTGCATCGTAATAACATTCATATGCGGTGGTGTTTGTTATTACTTTTTTATATGTGAATATAGCTGTGATGTCATGAGATAACTGTCATACATAACTGTACATGAACATGAGGTTAACCGTTACCTGAGGTTCAATGGGGATTGAACCTCAGCTCTCACCTTAGCTTCAGGTTCCGGAGTGAACAGGACTGGGGACAGAGGTAAACAGCCGATGTATGAGATGGCCAGAGGAAGCCTTTTTGATTTGTGCTGAACAATGATAACATTTAAAAAATTTTGTACCGCTGTTAACAGCCAACTCTTACACTACAGTGGATGTTTATTAGTTACTTTTCTAAATACTATTTACTTCCGATGCTCTACTCTGATCAAGATACTGTGAACACGCTTTCAAAAATTGGGATGTTACACTCATTATATCAGAGGCACACCCGTACTTCTCTTTTCAAACTTTCCATTTGTCACATCTGAGATATGCTCAAATTGTGGACGGTGGATGGTGCGTCGCAATCGCGGATAGCGGACAACAGACGATGGACGGTGAAGGCAACGCGAACAGTGGACGGTGGAGGCGACGCGGATGATGAAGGCGACGGCGGACATGGTGAGTCGATCCAGACTTTTTCAACCGTGGGGGAAGAGACTTCGACAGAGGTATTTTCGCAACACCACCTTTCTCCACCACACGCGTCGACACTAACTCGTCAACCGATTGTTCCGATTTTCTATAGATATGATTTCGAGATCTTTGTTCGTCATCTTTGTAGCTTGAACATATTTTTTTTGTAGATTTGATTTTTCCTATTCTTCGATTCCTTTGTAATTTCATTTCAATTTGTAGATCTGAGGCTCATTTCATTTTTCTGATTCTTCGACTTTTCTGGTTTTTGGATGACTTTACTTCATAGCTTATTGCTTATGGTGATTCTAGTTCTTGTAATCATCTTTCTCCATGGTTGCCAGTGATTTCTATGGTGGTTGTTGGCAATTTCTTTGGCTACCGGAGCTATTTGTTCCACGGCAAGCCTCCCAACTTTGTTTGGGGTTTTTTTTTTTAAAAAAAAAAAAAGCTATAAGGCGTCCTAAAAAAATTAGGACTCCATAACCCAAGACTTTCAATGCCCCCGAGATAGGCGTCCCCGCAATATTGACGTAGAAAGGGGCAAAAATAGGACGCAAAAACGTTGTTTTGTAGTAGTGTGAGTCATTTATCCAACCACAAAGGATGAGCAAATTAAAAAGGTCATTCCCTCTCATTTTGGCCCTCAATTTTGGATAGAAAAGGAAGAGAAGAAAGAGCACAAGAGAGTTCACCTAAGAGAGCTCAAGAGAAAAACACAAGAAATTCAAGAAGCAAGGGAGTTCAAGGAGCCAAGAGCCTAAAGTAAGATCATGGATTCCAATACTATTCTCTTCTACTTTCTTCTTCTTAATAAATATTGACAAACAAATTCTTCTTTGATGGTGAAAGTAAAAACCGAAGGAGGGAGGAAAGGAAACAAAAACCAAGAGCTTCAAGGGGTTGAAGATCTAAGTCGAGTAAGCTATCTTTAACCTACCTTGTAAAATCTCTAAGTTGATTGATATTGGTAATGGTGGTTCTCTTGAGTATTTATACATGAGGAGGGTCTTTTTTTGGATGAGAAAAATATTAAACATATGCTTGAAGTCTTAATCTATGAATAGGAAGAAGATTAAGCATGCTAAAGTAGAATTATGTTGCTTAAATGAACATTTGGATTTTTGGGTGTTTATGTAATTTTCGGTCAGCCCTATTTACATGAATATTTGAGTTGATTTTGGATGTTTTGATGTTTTTAAAGTGTTTAAAATGAGATTTTGTATAAGAATGATCTTGGATCATGATTTTGGAATCCTAAAGAAAAGATTTAAAAACATTGGAAACTGTTTTTGCAATGATCCAGTGAAGTAAGTCGATTGTTTCGTGGGTTTTTACCTATCATATGAACTTGCAAAATTCTGAAATTTGAGTCAAAAAGTAGAAATCTCAAGGATTAATTTGATATATAATTTTTAATTTTTGGAGATCTGGACTAAGAGAAATGAATTTTTAAAAATAGCCCATAAAACTGGACTCGTCTCTAACCCGAGGTGGTGCTCTAGCCTGCGGCTGGAGTTTCGGTTGTATCTGATTCAAATGGAAATTTTTCGTTGAAAATAGACATACTAAGGGTCAGTTTGCCTTTTGAACCACCTCAATCGTATTTTTTTAGATTTAGTTATGAATTTGTTAATTTCAATCACCGTTGCTGGCTATTTTGAGGTATTATGAATCCGAGTGATTGTATATTAACCCAGGGAAATTTTACATTTTAGTATTTTATTTTACTAGTATATGTAGTCCAAACCGATGTGTGCTCTACTGCTTATACTCTGATGCCTTACATAATTAACCTGGGAAACGGAACTAAAAATTGAATTATAATAAAGGACCACATTACCCGCCACTATAAAGATAGGTTAATTCATTTTTTTCCATGTAGTGAAATTATTTCGTATCCGGTGACCATATAGAAATAATTTATGAGCCAATAACTTTAAGATTTTTCCATTATTCACAAAAAAATGATTTATTATTTTATAATATGCTTGTGTATCTCGGGATATCTCTACCCATCAAATCCACTCATTTTCAAAATGTTATATATTTTTTTAAAGAAAAATATTTATTATTTTTAAAACATAAAATTGAGATGACTCAAGGGAATTCAATTTTGTGAACCACCCCATCATAGGAGAATTATGCCTCTCTCTATTTCTAGTCCATTTAATATTTTTACCATTAAATCAAATTTTAATGGTTGAGATTTATCCTATTTACCATAATAAAATTTTTATATATCACTTTTTTTAAATTATATATAACGTCATATCTCAACTATTAAAACTACATCAAATGGTAAATATATTAAGTGGGAGCGGAAGAAATCAATACTCTTCTCCCTGCCATCACAGTATCACTTTATTTCTCTCTGTCATTTGCTACAGAAGTGGTAAGAGATTTTTTTTTTTGGGTACTAAATAAATACCGAAGTGGTAATTAAGTACTCATAAAAGTTATGCAAAGATGTGTCACAATATTAGGATAGGTTTAGAATATATTCACAAAAATATTGTGGGCAAAAGTCGAAAGTCACAAGGTTAAAATGTTATTGGCATAACTTTGTTATTCTGGCCGGCACAAAAATTTGTTGAAAATTTGTCCAATGGTTTGGTTAGCTTATAATAACAAACAAACAAAAAACTCATGATTTACCGCTTTATAAACCAGAAACATGTAAAGTTTAAACTAACATTTATAATCATCAATTCAATCATTGCATTTGTTGATCTTTTCAGGATGTGACTTGATTCATCTTTTATCATTATGAATAATGAGAATCATTCACTATGAATAATGAGAATAATAGTTCACTTGTCCAGAGACTTTAAAGTCCATAAAAAAATATAACTAGAAGGAAATAATAACAATAAACATTGTCTCCCTCCAACACTGCAACCTCGGCCTATACAAAAAACCAAGTCCTCTAACACCAACGAGATCTACTGTCATGTCGTCAAATTAAGATCAAACGACTCACCACCGCGACCAAGAAGACTATGATGGTAAGCATGAAGGAAGTTTTCACCCTCTCAGCAAAGGCATCAACAATGAGAGATAGAGAAGACATGTTTGTTTTCATGCGTTTGTAAAACCCTAAAATCCCTACTTATAGTGAAAGCTATATTTGGACAAATAATACATGTTAAATAAAGGAGAGTATGTTGTCTCTTGTTGTAGATTTGTTAGCTATATTTTAGGCAATTTTCTCTTGGAAATTTAAAACAACCAAAGGCAAATCTTTAGGCCACATTTAAGGATCCTAAAATACAAATGATTATTATATTAAACTATGGTTCTTGAATAATCATAAAGAGGAAAATAATGTGATGAAAATACTTAGAAGATTTTTAAGGATTGATAAGCAATTAAGTCTCCACTTAATTGAATAATTGTGTAAACCTTCATAATTAATTATGGTACATAAAGCTTGGTTTAATTAAACACTAAGTCTCCATGGTTAACTAACAAATACAATTAAGAATTAATTAAACTTTGCTAATCACACTTAAGCCTTGATTATGTCATCCAAATGACATCACAAGGATGACATCATGTTTTATAGTGAAGGGTGTGGATAAAAACTTCTTGATTAAGTTTAAATCCAATGGCTAGGGATCAAGATGAGAGGATAAAAAAAGTATTTAATAAATCAAGATATTATAATTAAATTAGCACATGGGCTCATAAATGCAAATTGGAAGAGGATAATATAAGAATTTAGAATAATACTTAAAATAGGATAAAAGCACTAGCACTTGGGACCACACATGTAAAAAAATGCAAGGAGGTAAGAGAGAGGGAGAGGGAGCACGGTTGGTGAAGGAAAAAGGAGGGGAAGAAAAAGAGAGAGAAAGGGAAAGGAAGAAAGAGAAAGGAAGAGAGAGAAAGAGAGAGAGAGAGATTAAAATATATTATATTTTGTGCACATGGGGGATTTAATTTTGGAAATTAAGATAATTAGCTAAATCCAATGTAATTGTTTCTAACCAATAGGAATCATTTGCTCACAAATTGTATCATCCTAGAAGCACAAAGTGATATTAGCCATTGATAAGAAAAATTGTCCAAGGGATAGAATTCATGAGCTTTTGCTATAAATAGAGGCCTTGCCTCTCCTCATTCTTCACACCAAATCAACCACCAAGTGGTGATTTCTAAGAAGAAGGAAGGAGTTCAAGAGCTTCAAGAGGTAAGCTTGTCTTTAGTTTTCAGTTTCTAGTCTTTAGTTTTTAGTTTCTAGTCTTTAGCTTTTAAATTCTTAGATAGAAGTAGTGTAGATCTTAAATATTCTAGAATAAATTTTATTTACATGTTTTTATGATCAAAATTGGCTTATTTTCAAAAAAATGATGAGAGAGGTTATATGGAAAAATTTTTGGAAGAAAATCATCAAAGTAACGAAGTTCTGGCGAAAATTCATCAGTTTTGAAAATTCTGGAATCAGTGATGAACATGCCAAAACTTCATATTGAAAATAAAGTCACGAAATTCTGGAAAATTCATGGTTAAAATATACATATAGGGATTTTTAAATATGTCAAGAACATGTTAAAATGAGTTTTGTACAGGGAGATAAAAATTCTCAAAGTTGGGCTACGAATTTCTGGAAAAATTCTGGGCAGAGGCTCAAAACTTAAGAACTGGGAATGATTCGTGTAATCTGGGCAAGGTTGAGTATTTTTACTTGAAAATATACATCCTAAGGATTCCAAATAATTTTACGGATCCTCGTTTCGATTTTTCTAGAATTAATTATGATTTTTTTGAAGTTAGACGAAAAATCTGCCTAGAAATACTGTGCCAGCGTTTTTCTGAAAAATAAGGGAAATAAGCTGAAAAATAATTCCACCACGAGTAAAATGGTCATTAGTGACTAAGATATCTATTAAGATATTATTTGTGAATTAATAAATGCGATATTACAATTATAGGATAAGCGTGACCATAGTCCGATCAACGAACGTACCAAAATCGTCAACGAAGGTATGGACGCGTATTGTAACACTAACTTTGATGCTTATGGTGTAAATACATGTGATAGATGTATTCATAGACTCAAACATTGTTTTAAAGTTTCATACAGCTGTACACGGGTTATGGTCTTGATAACGCCGTTGAGCTTTCCTAGCGCTAAGGACACGATAGGCCATCGTGGCACCGTGAATAGTGCGGACTAGAGATAACGGACATATGCAAAGGGCCGTGTACCATTATCCGGAAAAATATGTTATGAGTTTTTCTGTTGATTATTGTTGTAATGTCATGAATATCTGTAATGTCATGAATATCTCATTCATACATAACTGTTACATAAGCATGAGGTTAACCGTTACCTGAGGTTCAATGGTAATTGAACCTCAGCCCTCACTATAGCTTTAGGGTCCGGAGGAACCAAGACCGAGGACAAGGGTAAACAGCATACGTGAGGACACGGGCGGAGAAGACTGTTATGAATTATTGTATCACCGTATTATTAAATATTCGGATAATTGTACCACTGTAATAGCAACCAGACACACCAGTAGTGAAGGTTTATCAGATACTCGCTCTTTTAAATTATTCCGATGCTCTACTCTGATCAAACTATTTTGAAAACACTTTAGAAAATTGGGATGTTACATTTTTGGTATCAGAGCAGACATCATGGCCCGAATTTAACTATGCTACTCCAAACAAATCCGTGTCTAGAAAGGGTTTTGTGGTTGTCAATCAGTCGCTGTTAACCTCGGCGAGGCTTCCACAAATACACCGGCCTGGCTAGATTGTTTGAGTAATGGAGTTAGGTTCGGAGTTTTCAACCAAGAGCATTTTTACCTGGCAAGAACCTGGCTCAGTTATAGTAAACCATTGGTGCCGATGGCAGGGCTAGTCTATGTGGGTCAGTCATTCAGTCGCCGTAAAGTCGGTGAGACCCCATGATAGACACCTAACTGGCCAATCAGTTTGATTAACTAAGTTGGGCTCTAAGCCATTATCTTAAAACCTATTTTGGAAAGAGTACTGATAAAACCTTGGTGTATTGTTGTAAAGGTGGACAAAGACGAAAGCCTTTATGTAGATTAACTTAGAAGGATAAGGATACCGCTTAGGAAACAGTAAATCCTGAGCTGGTCAAACATAGACGTAACCCTGATTTAATCTATCCACCCCTCGAACATGTAGCTGATCCAACCCGAGTATCATTTCAAACCGAGTATTTTGACGAATCCATATACAACCATAGACCAACAGTACCATTCCAAACCAAGATATCAATCAACCGCATATACCACCTTGAGTCGAAATATCACCCAAACACGGAAAGACCCCTTGTACCCATTCATGACCATGAACCTTTAAACATGTATCAACTTGAGTCGGTATATACCTGTACTATAAAAAAAAGATCTGTTATACCCTACTCCAAAAATTAACCTTGAGCCGATGTATCTTCCTCCGCTCCCGAACAATATCGCCCGAAAATTGATTCCCGAACCTAAATACCACCCTCGACCAAGAACATCCTTATAAGATCATATATCACCAATGACCTTTTCATTCAAGTATCCCTGAACATAGTGTACCTAGAACCAATGGCTAGCATACCCTTTGAGCCAGAGAGACCTATAGGATCGGATCATCCATCCAATGATGACAACCGTGAGTATTTTCAGCTGACAAGATAACTCTGAGAGAGAGTCCTCTTACGAATCCAAACTTTCTTGCGACGACTCCTGATATCAACAAAAATTAATAGGCGCTCTACATAATGGTAGATCAACACTATAAGACTAGCAAAAGAACATACTTTCAGTATCTTGAACAAGTCAATATGACTTACGAGCAAAAACGATGCAAGGGTCTTCTCTACCCGTTAAACAATTGGGTAATATCAACCTTATACCCTTTTTCTTTGAACCGCTTCTGGATAGAAAGGATGAATGAACCCTTAGACGGTGAACGTACAGCCAATTTCCACTCCTTTCTGTATCATCTCCAAAGGCTAGTCTCAGATAACATGTAGTCACATAACGGAATATGAACCTAGTACCAGTCAAGGGAGGCTACGAAGATAGTGATAACTAAACATAGTTTACTATTATGACTTAGCAACTACAGTAATATAATAAGTTTGCAAGGAAGATATATATATATATATATATGTTTGCAATAGGTGCTAATTATTACTTCATTCCGATGTTATAAGGGACTGGAGTTCTCAAAGGAAGAGATAGAGATGGATGTAGAGGTAGAAATAAACAACCACAAATGAAACAAATTCCAGTACTTAGAGCAATATTTTTCATTGGGGTCTCGATTATCATTATGAACCCAGGCATAATCATAATCAAGGCATCATTGAGGGCCGTATAGGTGGTCCATTTTGCTCTGCCCCTCTAGGCCAATTTGTCTTCATAGATAGTATGAGATATCTTAAATGATGAGGGACATATTAGCTAGTATTGAAAGACTCTTTATGAAGTATGTACACAAGGAAGAAAAAGTACTAGTAAACTAATGCCTAGAGTATGTGTGAGGAAACCAGTCTGTGAAGTAGTTTTCTAACATCGAAATAGGTATCCATACGGGAAATTAAAATAAAACTTGAAAGAGAAATATTCTTTTAGGAAACACATAAGAAGGGAAGTGAGGATTATGTGGAATATGATTTTTGATCTTCCTAATATGATCAATCATGTTTCTAAAGGTTTTAAATATGTCTCAAAGAAATCTTTTTTTTTTATGTGGTTATGAAAATATATGATAGAGTTTTGACATCATTATGTATCGTTGAAATTTGTAAAAAAAAAAAAAAAAGTCAAGCAAAGCCTTGTATGAACTCTCTTCTATTATTAAAACCATCTATGGGTCATAATTGCAAGAAGTACATTTCATTCTTACCCAAAGCATGAAAAAGTCCCTAGATTGTAGCATGGTTGGTTGGTATTTCTTGATTGAAACCATCATTATTAGAGAAAGGTTAAAAGAATCGAATTATAATTAGATCATTATCTGATATTCTCTAGTTTAACATTGAAAATCGTTTGTAATCATCTTTCCATTGTATGTTCTTTTAAGATCGTTTAAAATGGTGGAGGAAGGAAATTTTATAGTTTATGTCATACCTCTTGTACTATTCATCTTATTGAATAGCTATATTTCTAAAGATTGTTTCACATTTCGAATAAAACTAATTATTTCTCTGCTTTGAAACTGAATTTCAATATAATCATCCCTTAGTTTCTTTATTCTACCTCATTCTCGCTTTGAGGTTAATAAAATTGTTGACTTTGGACAGTTTTTGCTAGATTACTATCGTTTTATAAGTAATAGGAATTCTTTGTTTTACTCTACTAAGAGTAGGGAGGGCTTACGATTGGGTTTTCCCTGGTTTTTTTGAAATCCGTATTACAAAAAAAAGGGGTAACTTAAGAAAAATTTCCTTTGTTCTATTTGTTTTTTTAAAAGTGATCAATTGCTTGTTGCTAAACATGTTTTATGAGATTGTGTGTTCCGAGCTTATTGTCGAAATTTTAAATTTGTGTGAATTATTGCTTCTAAATGTTATTCAAATTTCTGTATACATATGTTTAAACACTTACTTTATTTCTGAAAATTCCCAACCAGATATAACTCATAGACAAGATGTTGTCCAAATAGTTGTCCACTTAGGAATCTAACTCGAATATTCCATTTTAATTTTCTAAGTTGAGTTTGGTATGAAGTATGTTATTTAAGAGTGACTTTCCTTTGAATTTGTTAAATATGAATATTGATAATTGCGCATTGTTTTGGTGCTTTATCAAATTTTGAACATGAAATTACTTTAAATCCAACTAGCTAGCTGTAAAAACTCTAAATGGTGACACTAACATAGGACTTTTGTGGGAACTAGTCATATGTTGGAAATAACACTTAAATCTACTAGGTCACTATTATAAGAAAATCTAAGTGTTGTTGTATCAACTTATTATAGGAAAGAGTTTGCATATCTAGATGAGGCCATGATTTATACATTTTGGTTATATTACCTGCCTTGTTATATTGGAAAATGTGAGTTCTGAAATTTTACTTCATTATACCAGAAAATCTTTAACGAATTAAATTCATAAAAGTAGCTTGGAGTATACTATATTAAGTTCCATTTTATATGTGCATTATCACTCTTTGAATTTCTACTATCACACTGTATGAAATTTGGACAAATCGATGTGGTTGATATCATTTTCTCAAAATACCTGATCGACTATTGTTTTTGGTAATCCCTATTGTTGTAAACTTGATTGTTAGTCGTTGATATGTCAAACAAGATTAGCTTCAAATGGTGTATGTTAGAATTAGATGAAACATGATGGGTAAAATAGTTTTGACTATTGAAACGACACTTGGTGAAATTTTGTGGCATGCATTACATAGGAACCCTATCTTGAAATACGTTGTACCTTTGATCCATTGAAATAAAGATTTCTTATCACTTTATTATAATGAGATAACCATGCATTATATACCCTTATTTCATTTTGAAATTTTGATAAACGCCTTTAAAGTTAAACATGAACTTTTTGACTTGAAAGTTTTGAAGGTTATGTGTTGCGTTTGGTAAGAATAGAAACCATAGAGATTAGATCCCTGAATGTTAATAAATAAAGTTCTAAAATGAAATGTTGAGTGTGCACTTCATTAAATTTTGAACATCTATTTTAGTATCTTTGTTGTTGATACTCCCGAAACCTTACTTTAGTACAAAGACCGTACTAATATGTTTGTGTTGAACTCCTATCCAAACCATTAGATTTCGTGGTATATAAAACATCAAATGGAATGTGTAGATTACTGCGCATGATCGAAGTTGAATTTTTGTCTTCTTACCATTTGCATCTATTGATTAGTATTGGACATGAAGTTTGTAGTAGCATGTAAATTTCATAGTTTTGGATTTCGTTGAAAATATTTTTCGGTTGCTTCAAGAATAGTACATTGACTTCTCCTCACTCCTGATAAAAATATTGAGAATGTAAAATCCTCATCTTATGTTATAAGTTTGGCGTAGTGATTATTTTAGCAAAGAAAAGTTTTGCTGTTGCAATCAATAATTCTTATTCTTGTGTAGAAACTAGTAAAAACCTTAGAGACCTAAGGAATAATTGAGTTTCTAATATAGTCTTAGAACTTGACTGGGGAAAGGTTCAGAGGAAATAGACGAGCAGATGCTCGAAATCTATGTGTGCAAGTATGCACGAGGCAGTGCCCCTAGGCCTTAACGACCAGTGGTACTCAGCCCTGTGTGAAATGCTGATTGTTATAGTGACCTTAGACTCGTATGTCTACAAGTACGTCTTAAGTCTAGCATAACATTCTTTGTACCAGGTAGTAGTTGAAATGCCTAAAGCCTGAGGATAATCTCCTAGGTATTAAGGCTAAAATCCCTAGTGCTGTGGAAATGGATTGAGCCGGAAGGCCAATATGTGTTAAGCCAAGAGGCTGGATGGGTCAGACAGTAAGGCCTGCGTAACCAAGCACGGTGGGAATGGACGAGTAGGTCTTGTGTTTAAAACTAAACCTGGGTACAAAATGAATGAGATTATCATTTGAATGTTAGAATGCGTGCTAGGTAAGCATGCATAGTAAGGAAATAGAAGAGATGTCTAGAGTTTTCCAAGTTTATATGATCAAATTTCAAGGGCGCACGTGTCAGTCACCCTTATCTAAGCAGAAGTTGCTTGAACTAGATCTAATCGATTAGACCTCCAAACAAATCACTTTGTTCAAAAGATGACTCTGACGCAGCAAAGATAAAGCGCATGACATGAGCTATGCTCACAAAGGGAGAAGACCTCTAGAGTTCGAAGTCGACGATCACATGTTTCTAAAGATATCGCTAGTAATCGGTGTTAGTAAAACGCTTCAGAGGCGAAAATCTAGTTCACGTTACCTAAGACCAATAAAAAATTTTAGCTAAACGTGAACCAGTTGTTTACCAAATAGCCTTACCCACGAACTTGATAACGTTTTTCGTATTTCTCAGTTATACTAACCGGACCGTGATCGTGTCATTAAATATGAGGTGTCTTATGTTGCCACAGTATGTAGGCGCCACAGAGACATTTTTAAAGTGAGGATGTCAAAGTACGACATGACAATACTAACGTAATTAAGCCAGAGCGAATTCTCGATCACCGAGAGAAACGGCTTAGACATATAAGCATTTCAATAAAGTCAAAATTTATGATTCAAAGTCTAGTTAGTATAGAGTAAATTTCGAGGACGAAATTTTATTTAACGGGGGAAGAAATGTAAAACCCTAAAATCCCTACTTATAGTGAAAGCTATATTTGGACAAATAATACATGTTAAATAAAGGAGAGTATGTTGTCTTTAAATGTTGTAGATTTGTTAGCTATATCTTAGGCACTTTTCTCTTGGAAATTTAAAACAACCAAAGGCAAATCTTTAGGCCACATTTAAGGATCCTAAAATACAAATGATTATTATATTAAACTATGGTTCTTGAATAATCATAAAGAGGAAAATAATGTGATGAAAATACTTAGAAGATTTTTAAGGATTGATAAGCAAGTAAGTCTCCACTTAATTGAATAATTGTGTAAACCTTCATAATTAATTATGGTACATAAAGCTTGGTTTAATTAAACACTAAGTCTCCATGGTTAACTAACAAATACAATTAAGAATTAATTAAACTTTGCTAATCACACTTAAGCCTTGATTATGTCATCCAAATGACATCACAAGGATGACATCATGTTTTATAGTGAAGGGTGTGGGTAACAACTTCTTGATTAAGTTTAAATCCAATGGCTAGGGATCAAGATAAGAGGATAAAAAAAAAGTATTTAATAAATCAAGATATTATAATTAAATTAGCACATGGGCTCATAAATGCAAATTGGAAGAGGATAATATAAGAATTTAGAATAATACTTAAAATAGGATAAAAGCACTAGCACTTGGGACCACACATGTAAAAAAAATGCAAGGAGGCAAGAGAGAGGGAGAGGGAGCATGGTTGGGGAAGGAAAAAGGAGGGGAAGAAAAAGAGAGAGAAAGGGAAAGGAAGAAAGAGAAAGGAAGAGAGAGAAAGAGAGAGAGAGAGAGAGAGATTAAAATATATTATATTTTGTTCACATGGGGATTTAATTTTGGAAATTAAGATAATTAGCTAAATCCAATGTAATTGTTTCTAACCAATAGGAATCATTTGCTCACAAATTGTATCATCCTAGAAGCACAAAGTGATATTAGCCATTGATAAGAAAAATTGATCCAAGGGATAGAATTCATGAGCTTTTGCTATAAATAGAGGCCTTGCCTCTCCTCATTCTTCACACCAAATCAACCACCAAGTGGTGATTTCTAAGAAGAAGGAAGGAGTTCAAGAGCTTCAAGAGGTAAGCTTGTCTTTAGTTTTTAGTTTCTAGTCTTTAGCTTTTAAATTCTTAGATAGAAGTAGTGTAGATCTTAAATATTCTAGAATAAATTTTATTTACATGTTTTTTTGATCAAAATTGGCTTATTTTCGAAAAAATGATGAGAGAGGTTATATAGCAAAATTTTTGAAAGAAAATCATCAAAGTAACGAAGTTCCTCGAAAATTCATCAATTTTAAAAATTCTGGAATCAGTGATGAACATGCCAAAACTTCATATTGAAAATACAGTTACGAAATTCTGGAAAATTCATGGTTAAAATATACATATAGGGCTTTTTAAATATGTCAAGAACATGTTAAAATGAGTTTTGTACAGGGAGATAAAAATTCTCAAAGTTGGGCTACGAATTTCTGGAAAAATTCTGGGCAGAGGCTCAAAACTTAAGAACTGGGAATGATTCGTGTAATCTGGGCAAGGTTGAGTATTTTTACTTGAAAATATACATCCTAAGGATTCCAAAGAATTTTACAGATCCTCATTTCGATTTTTCTAGAATTAATTATGATTTTTCAAAGTTAGACAAAAATCCGCCTAGAAATACTTTGCCAGCGTTTTTCTGAAAAATAAGGGAAATAAGCTGAAAAATAATTCCACCACGAGTAAAATGGTCATTAGTGACTAAGATATCTATTAAGATATTATTTGTGAATTAATAAATGTGATATTACAATTATAGGATAAGCGTGACCACAGTCTGATCAACGAACGTACCAAAATCGTCAACGAAGGTACGGACGCGTATTGTAACACTAACTCTGATGCTTATGGTGTACATACATGTGATAGATGTATTCATAGACTCAAACATTGTTTTAAAGTTTCATACAGCTGTACACGGGTTATGGTCTTGATAACGCCGTTGAGTTTTCGTAGCGCTGAGGACACGATAGGCCATCGTGGCACCGGTGAATAGTGCGGACTAGAGATAACGGACATATGCGGTGGGCGTGTACCGTTATCCGGAAAAATCTGTTATGAGTTTTTCTTGATTATTGTTGTAATGTCATGAATATCTATAATGTCATGAATATCTCATACATAACTACATACATAAGCATGAGGTTAACCGTTACCTGAGGTTCAATGGTAATTCAACCTCAGCCCTCACTATAGCTTTAGGGTCCGGAGGAACCAGGACCAAGGACAAGGGTAAACAGCATGCGTGAGGACACGGGCGGAGAAGACTGTTATGAATTATTGTATCACCGTATTATTAAATATTCGGATAATTGTACCACTGTAATAGCAACCCGGACACACCAAAAAAGTGAAGGTTTATCGATACTCGCTCTTTTAAATTATTTCGATGCCCTACTCGATCAAACTATTTTGAAAACACTTTAGAAAATTGGGATGTTACACAATCGGTTAGTTGATCCTTGTTTCCACCCTCGTTAAGTGTATCACGTGATGAGCAACATCCTCGAGCGGTTTTAATTTCTTTTTTAAATGTTCAGTTAGCAGGACAATTATAATCGGGATTATATATACAGTGAATAAGTAACTAGCTGGTTTGGTATTAGCTCTTACAGCACATAGAGTAGTAACAGCTTTTGTTTAAAGTTTGCAATTTTCCTGCATCCGTTTTCTTTTAGATTTTTACCAAATGTGATATTGTGATATAGTGTGTTTGGTTTGAGGGAAGGGGATGGGAAAGGATGAATCCCTAGAGAGGATATTAACCAAATTGCCATTAATAAAATGTTTTTTTAAAAAAAATTATTGAGAGTGTATTTTGGAATATTGAAAATTTTCTATGGGCTATTTAGTGAAGATAAAAAAGAAAGGTATCATGCATTTTCTGTCATTTTGTTTCTTTCCAATAAACCTTGTGGGAATAAACTGATGTCAGTTCAGATTGGCCGTTTATTTTTTCAAAAACCAATTTTTTCTATGTACAAGGATTGATTATTAATCATTCAGTTTATTAGTGCTAATGCTTCTTGATATAGACATAAAATTTACTGTATAGAGCATAATGTCGGAAAGTTGGCTCCGCAGCTTTTCGCCTTCTTTATTTGATGTCAACCTTTTGTTCTTTGTTGCTCAAATGTGATGAGCAAAACTGGTCCGATTGTGTTTTACAATTAGTCATTCTTTCACCTGCTCTACCCTCAATTTCAATTGCACGAGTTGTGATCAATGGGTAACTTATATTACTCATTTTTAAAGGAGAGAATTCAAAAAAATTTGAAATTTAATCAAGACATTAAAATGATATAGGATATTTGAAAATTTTATTTTTTGTGTGATAGACGTGGTTAAAAGTTAAGGATGGAAAGATATACCAGCACTGGTATATATTTAAGTTAAGGATGGAAAGATATACCAAAGACTTTGGTATATTATTGCTCTATTTTTTATTTTATTTTTTCCGTGAACTGGGTAGATTGGTTTGTTGAACATGAGTAATGAGTTGGGGTATAGACTTGCAATTTTAAGTGAGAACTAGATTTAATGTCTACTGAGTGAAAGAGTTCCCTCGTCGACTTCATACTAATTTTCTAAAAATATTTTGATAAGTACTCCCATAAATATGTAGGGATAAGGGTCTTAAATGCTATGGAAGTTTTCACTCAGGAGCACCGGTAAGACGAGTTTTTTTTGGACTTAAAATACCACGGAAGTTCACAAAACGTAGCAATTTTGCCCTCTGTTAATTTTGACTGTTAAGTTTAACGAGTGTATACGTGGCATGCCACCTCATCAATCAAAAGTATCATTTTTTGCCCTGGAAGTTTTCACGAGGAGCAATTTTGCCCGGAAGTTTTCACGAGGAGCAATTTTGCCCCGTTTACAAAACGTATCAATTTTTCCCTTAATCGTCCCCCAATATTAAATTTGACTATTAAATTAGTCAAAGACCACACATGTCATGCCTTGAAAAGGTCAAACTTGGAGTCAGAGAAGGAAATCCTTGAGATGTTGAACTCAAGGTGGCTAGAATTTGTGAAGCCAAACTGGTCAAAGGGACTGAAAAGTCTGTCGTAAAACCCAGAGGAAGCATCACTTATGATCTAAGCAAATGAAACGCAAAACGAGAAATAAATTTTCCCAAAAATTGGTTCAGTAAAAGAAATCAATAGTGATCATATTTACATTTGTATAGACCGATCATTTGCTTAGATCATAAGTGATGCTTCCTGGGTTTTGCGACAAACCTTTCAAATTCCTTTGACCAGTTCGCTTCACAAATTTCGTCGCCTTGAGCTCAACATCTCAAGGATCTCCTTCTCGACTCCAAGTTCGACTTTTTCAAGGCATGACTTATGTGGTCTTTGACTGATTTAATAGTCAAATTTAATATTGGGGGACAAAAGGGCAAAATTGTTACGTTTTGTAAACTTCCGGGGTAAAATTGCTTCTTAGTGAAAACTTCTGGGGCAAAATTGCTCCTCAGTGATGAGGTGACATGCCATGTGTGCACTCAGTTAAACTTAACGGTCAAAATTAACAGAGGGGCAAAACTGCTACGTTTTGTGAACTTTCGTGGCATTTTTGGTCCAAAAAAAACTTTCATCTTACCAGTGCTTCTGAGGGAAAACTTCCATGGCATTTAAGACCCTTATCCCTAAATATGTAGTAGAGTTCCCTTGTTGAATTCATACTAATTTTCTAAAAATATTTTGATAAATACTCCCATAAATATGTTTATGTAGTGTTTCTCATCGGTTTCACAAGGGATACGTGTCTAAGCTGGTCCTCCTCTACAATCAATTTAATTCTTCATTGGAAGAATTCCAATGACAAGCAATTATAGCATCTCAGCGTCTCGCTCTTGATATTGTTTGCTTTGGGACCCATTACCCCTCACACTTTAAAAAGCGTAAAAAGGAGAGGCATCTAAACCCTTATAAGGGATCTTTTGTTCCCTCTCTCCGTGCGATGTGGGACATAACACTCTACTCAACTTCCGAATTGATCTCATCCCTTAATAATTTGAATTTGTTGAGTAATAATTGAACTCTTCAATTCAATAAAATACTCCTTTAGAATTCTCAATAACCCGTCGTTTTTTATTACGAAAAAAATTCAACATTAGTTTATGAATTATGACATAAATTGTATTTCCATGAATATGGATATAAGAAAGAATCAAAAGGGATCCCTTTTTTTATTGTATTCTATTCTTTTGTTTTTTTTTTTGGACCCAACATCGTCGGCGGCACATCAACCCACATCGACTGAACCTAGCTCGATACCAACTACGGCCTAAGTGCTCGCTTGTGGATATTGTCTGCTTTTACACACAAGATCTCATGGTTTGTTTTCAGCTGGGCTTCATTAAGCCCATCAAAACGCATCCTCAAGGGAAAGGTGAAGTTGATGTGAGACTTCACAATCCACCCCTCTTAACGACTCGAGCTCGGCTTTGATACCAATTGTAACATTACAGTGTCTTGCTCTTGATATTATCTGCTTTCGGGCCCAATGAGTTTCACCTCTATCAACGACATCGGTATCAACTCCTCCGTAGCCAAAGTCCTTGGTGACAGGGCTATGTTCTTGGCCCATGTCACTCCCTTCTATCCTGCACATCTTGTTGATTTCCCCAAGAAGCTAGCGGATTTGCTTCACTCTGCTAAAAGCACTCTACTGTGTGGGCTTCAGTGTCACTTGACCCAGGCTCTCATTCTCCTTGTAAATAAACAAGTGGACTATCAATTGGCTTTGCAATAACTATCATTAATTTAGTTTTTTATCATCAGGTATACCACAAAAGATTTATAATTTAAAAATGTAGTGAAGAAAATTACTTCATTATGTTGTATCGTAAATTTTGCCTCTAAAATCTCCAAGAAATATGTTTGTTATTGATGTTAGGGTAAATGGAGAACTCTGACGGTGGGAAGATTAGCTTTCCTTAGGTGAAAAGTCAAACCTAATGTAGAGAATTTAAATTTGAAAGAACGTCTGGAACATGCATAACTGTCAATTGGGCTTATGAGAAATGTGGGTATAAAGATGGCTATTAGTCTAATACCCTAATTTTCATAAGTCTTATAAACATTGTATTTTGGAAAATAATTACTAAAATACAAAGGTGAATATGTGTCTCAAATAATTATAATATATTGATTATAATTTTATCCAAATTTCACTAGGAAATTAATAGACAAATGGTTGGATTGGAGTCTACATCTTTAGCACAATAAAATGTGATATAATTAACACATATAAGGATGGTTATATTATAAACTAATAGAGGCAAGGAAGTGTTATGAAAACACTTAAGTAATTACTTTATAATTAAAGGAGATTAGCAAAGCACAAATTTTCCATGGCTAGTTAACAAATCAATTAACCAATGACAAATACAATTTAGAGGCATATAAGCATTGGATTAAGAGTTAATTGAACTTTGTCAATTAATTTGAAAAGTCAACAATGGCATCTAGCCAATGAGAAATCAAGGAAATGATCTAAATCCTTAGATAATTAATTAGACCAATGGGAGACTTGAGCCATGGATTAAGGATGAGGATTGAATTTAAACAAACACAAATTAAATCCAATGGCCCTCGTTAATCACCAAATTAAGCTAAATCCTCATGAAAATAAATGAACCAATAAGAAGTTTGAATCATTAGATTAGTACATGTAAGAGGGAGATTTTTTATATTTAAATCAAGATGATATAATACAATCACATGGGATAATGAAGGGAGGCAAAATGGAAGAGGATAAGAAAATGGAAGAGGATAAGGATAGAGAAGAGGGGGCATTTTGTACACCACATTAAGGGTGCTAATTGGAGATATATAATCAGCCCCCTTAGTAAAAAAAAAAAAAAAAAAATGACGCATGAGAGAGGGAGAGAGAGTTTATTATATTAAAATCAAGAAATAAATGGGCTTAATCCTATGTAATTAAAATTAACCAATGAGAACCTTTGAGCCATAAATTGTGTCTTCATGGAAAACCAATTCATATGAACCATTGATGAAGATAAATGACCCAAAGGTTGAGGCTCTTGAATTTTCCTTATAAATAGAGAGCTTTCCTCTCTTCATTCTCCACACCAAATCAAACTCCAAGAGTTGATTTCTAAAGTAGTGAGAGTGAGAAGCAAAGTTCTTGGAGCAAGGAGAAGGAGTAAGAACTTCAAGAGGTAAGTTCTTAAGCTTTAGTTTTTAGTTCTCTAGTCTTTAGCTTTTTAATTCTTAGTATATATGTAGTTTAATTCATTAAATTGTTAGAAAAATTCCTATACTTTTTTTAGGTCTCCTTGCATTGTAAAATGCCAAATGAGGTAAAAACATGTTGGGAAGTGATTTTTAGAGTTAGTGGAACAAGATTGTGAAAATTGTAGAATTTCCAATTTTAAGCTTTTGTCTTGGCAGCGAAAATTGAGGCTATTATTTTATATGGAAAATGAAGTCAATATATCATGAAATTTTACAGGAATAAATTATATATGTAGGGATTTCTAAATATGTAAAATATGTAGTGTTTTGAATTCTAACAAGGAGATACAATTTGTTGAATTTAAGCCATTTTTCTGGGATTAAGTCTGGGCAGCGTTGAGAAAATAGTAAACTGGGAATGATTCTTGGTGTTCTAGGTTCTTGGGATATTTTTCCTTGAAAATAGACATGTCAAGGGTCATGATGAATCTTACAGAACCTCATTCTGAGTTTTGTATAATTAATTATGATTTTTCAAAGTTGCTGCAAAATCTGCCCAGAAAATCCAGCATTGCGTTTTTAAGGAAATTTAAGGGTAGAAAGGTAAATTACACCTTTAGGATATTACTCTTAACAATGTGATATTTATCACAATATCATATAATAATCTGATGGATATCCGGGAAGTCCGAAGTCGGGTTCAAAGGTCAGGCATGTTGGCCATTACACGGTGGAAGGTATGTTCGCGTACTAGTAACTTTAATCACCTATATCTTGTATGATTGATGGATTCATGAAGTCATGGACAAGACTTGGTCTCAGGTCATGCACCATGGCTAAGTTATGGGGCTTAGTTCACATGTTTATATACATTCAGCTTTATGCGGGTTATAGTCTCGATAATACCGTAGTCTTGTTTTCCTAGCGCTGAGGACATGAGGAGCTGTCGTGGCACTGGTTAGTGCAAACGTTGCAAACATTACATGTGCTGTGTGCTATGTATTGTTGTGCTGTTAACATTACATGTGCTGTGTGCTATGTATTGTTGTAACCTTACATCTGCTGTGTGCTATGTATGGTTGATGCTGGTATGTAATGAATATATGTCATATATGTTATATCTGCTATATAGGTTAACTGTTACCTGAGATTCAATTCGATTGAATCTCAGCCTTAACTAAAGATTCAGGAAAGGAACTAGGATCTAAGAAGACGATGTGGACGGAGCCGTGAAAAGGCAAGAGTAGACGGAGCCGTGAAGAGGCACTGATCGAGATGAGAGACTAGTTGCTGGCATGAATCTGACGAGGTTACTTCAAATCAATTGGTGTCTAGGTAGGGTTAGTCTATGTGGTTCATTCAATAAGTCACCGTAAAAGACGGGGAGACTTCCACTAGACACCTACCTGACCAATACGTTTGATTAACTGAGTTGGGTTCATTGCTACAAATCTAGTTAAAGGCTTGGTTTAAGGATGTATAGTTACTATTCAAGAATTGTAATTATATAAGTCCTGTATTGTTGTATCACATGAATATTCCTTCGGAAAATTTTAATATATCGCTTATGTCTGGGCATTTTATATCAGTTACTCATTGTCTAAATGTATGCGCATGCTCTCCATTCCACATTACTCTGAGTGGTAGCACCTCAAACTCTTTTGATTTTTCTAAAACAAAGTGCCAACCGGCACAATTTGAAGTATGGAATTTGGGGTGTTACAATTAGGGGTAGAGAAGGTTGTGGAATTTTTTGTCTAAATATTTTTCCCTCTATCAGCTTTCTTCTCTTTATCTTGTTCTCTTTGTATCCCTTCTTCAATTTTCATTTCTGAGTCTGCCAATAATATTTCCAGTGGAATATATGTATATGTCTCCAAGAATAGTTGATAACATATGAATGGAATGGATTCAGCAGCTTTTCTAATCTGATTTGATTATATGTGTTTGGATTTTCTCTTGTTACTCTTTGAGAAAAATTTATTTTGAGAAAAATAAGTGTGTGGGTTGCTTTTTTGGAACCCATAGTTTTAGAGACAACTATGCTTTTGTGAATTACCCACTGTTTGAATAGAATTTATGAAAAAAAGGTGATTTTGATAACCATCTTGATGTGCGAATTACCAAAAAAAGACATAAACTAATGTGATGATTGTGTAAATTAAGAGCCAAAATTTAATTTATATTTTCTAAAATTTATAAATAATATATTTTCTCAAAAACTAAGTAAATAATATATATGCATATGCATATCAATGTACTATTTGTATAATTAATTACTAATAAAAATGTACGTATTTTTTTTTTTGAAAAAACCTATGATTAAATATGCTTTTGGTTGAAATGGAAAGAGAGGAGTGAAGACATAAGAGGTGAAGGTGAGGGATATTTTTGATTGAGCATAGAAATGCATAAAACAGCGAAAAAAAAATAGCTTAGGTCAGATCGGAGTTAAAATAAGGTTAACTCAAGGTCAAACCGGTGAAAAAATAAATATTTCAGGATTATTAATATAAGATTATAAAGAAACTAAAAAAAAATCTATTTAAAAAATTCTTAAATAGGTTAATGCCCGACTGGACTAGTTCACTGGTTTATGGGCCAAACCGGCGTCTAATCCAAGCTAAATAACCCTGTTCAACCCCAAAACCATAGTTTTCAATTAAAAAGTGCTTTTACTGATTTTTTATATGTTTTGCTATTATTTTCCAGGAACTTAGTTTTGGAGTACAAAGGTGATCTTTAAAGTTATCTAAACGTACACTAAGATCATAACAATAAACAAAACGCAGACCAAAGACAATCTGCCAGAAGTACCGAAAATGAAGAACCAGTTCATGTAAGGAGGATAGCTAGTAGAGAACGTGGAAGATAAGGCTATCTCAAATTATAGTTTGGACTCATTTACAAGACACTGGACTGGATAATAATCCTTTTTTTTTTTTTTAATCTGGAGAATAGATAATAATCATTTCAACTCTTTTTGTTTTTGCTGCATAATTTCTGGACTTTAGACTATTTTACAATGGTTTCGCTTTCCTCAGCTTCTGAGCGCAAATTAATTATTTGAGATTCGGATCATTTGAGTTTGCTGCCTATTGCGTGACGTAGAATTTGTAATACCCAAAATTCCTATTTATCATAAATACTATATTTTCATAAATAATACATATTAATTAAGGGTGAATATGTGGTCTCAAGTTTTGTAACTTATTAATTGTTATTTTAAGTAATTTTTCCTTGTAATTGAATAAACCAAAGGCTAAATTTAAGATCATATTTAAGGATCTTAAAATACACTATAGTTGTCATATTAAATAATGATTCTTATATAACTAAAATAAGCAACAAAAGGTTATAAAAATGCTTAAATTAATTAAAGGAAATTAACAACAATTAGTGGGCAATTAAATTTGCACTAATTAAATGTTTAAGTAATTCTTCAAAATTCATCAAGAAGCAAATTAGAAAGCATTAATTAGAGAATTTCTTAATTTAAAAATGAAGGGCCTAAAGAGATGAAATTAAGTTTGCTAATAATGCTCTAATAGCCTTGATTAAATAGCAAATCAACTAACCTATGACATTTACAATAAAAGGACAATTAAGCACATAATTAAGGGAATGATTAAACTTAATTAAATCTACCCCAGAAGTCAACAAAAGGGGCGCATGGTACAAGGAATAAATCAGATGAAGTTTTTAATTGAATGAGCAATGCATTTGACTATTTAAGAACATATTAAATGATTAAAAGAAAAAAGATGATGTCGGCAAGCATGTGCAAATGGATAGGATTTATTTTTCTTTTCATGAAATGAAATAATCAAAGCATTTTCCAATTAAAAAATACAATTAAATGGATAAATGGTGGAGCATGTCAGCATGCATTTGGATGGAGGAGATTTGATTTCATAAAGCTATTTTAATCCAAGGGTTAAGGTGAGTTTTGGTCAAATTTAATTGCCACTTGTGTCCTTAAAATTTCCCTATAAATAGAGGGCTCTTCTCTTCAAATTCTTCACACCAAAATCAGTTTAAAACATCTGATTTTAAGATTAGAGAGTGAGTAGAGTGAAGCTCTTGGAGCAAGAAGGAAGAAGGAGTTGAAGCTTATGGTCAGTTCTCTAGTTCTTGAGCTCTAGCTTTTTAGTTTTTAGTAAAATTGTAGTTTAATCTAGGACATTGTTAGAAATATTCCTTTTCATGTTTGGAAGTCTCCATTGCTTTAAAAATGAAAAATGGAGTGGAAAACATGTTAGAGAATAAGTTTTAGAATCCATAGATCATTAAGATAAAAGTTTGAAAAACTGCCGGCATAAATCCTGTGCTGGTAGAAAACATTGAGGATATTATTTTATGTAGGAAATGAAGTCATTAAATCACGAAATTTTTCATGAATAAATTAGACATGTAGGGATTTCTAAATATATAAAATATGTAGCGTTTTGATTTCTGCACAGGGAGATACAATTTGTTGAAGTTAAGCCATTTTTCTGGGATTAAAACTGGACAGCGTTGAGCAAAAATCAAACTGAGAATGATCTTGATGTTCTAGGTTCTTGGAATAATTTTACTTGAAAATATACATGTCAAGGGTCATGAGGAATTTTTCAGCACTCAAAAATGATTTTTTTAGAATTAATTATGATTTTTCAAAGTTGCTGCAAAATCTGCCCAGAAAATCCAGCAATTGCGTTTTTGATAAAATGTAAGGGTAAAAATGGAATAATTAATCCACTGAGAGTAGAAAGGTAAATTATACCTTTAGGATAGTATTATAAAAAATATGATATTTATCACAATATCATATAATAATCCGACGATAATGTATAGGATATCCGAGAAGTCCGGAGTTAAGTTCAAAGGTCAGGCATGTTAGCCATTATACGGTGAAGGGTACGTTCGCATACAGTAACTTTAACTCTCATATATCTTGTATGGCTTTGATATAATTGGTTGATTCAGGATTGATTGTTTTCCAAACTGTGAATATTTGTCATATATACTGTTTATACTTTTCATATGAGGTTAACTGTTACCTAAGGTCCGATGGGTATTGGCACTAGTGGAAAAAAGGGCTTTAAGACCGCCTCATTTAGACTGGAGTAATGACGCACCGGTCTTAATAGTATGACCGGTGGCAGTTTTGTAAATATAAAGAACTTCTTGGACCGCATCCTAATGAGCATCGGTCTTAATAGTATGACCGGTGGCGCTTTTGTAAATATAAAGAACTTCTTGGACCGCATCCTTTATCAATGAGTCTTAAATATATTATTTAGACCGCTTAACAAAACAAACAGTCTTAAAAATGTTATTGAAAAAACTAAAAGTTCAAATTTCTTTATAGAGAAATCTCGAACGGGCCGACTTATATTTTCTCGGTCCAAAATAATGAGGAAAAAATTAAATACACGTTTAAGACCGAGATATATATAACAGGCGGTCTTAAATATTATTCTTTTTAGACCAGACATAAATTGTGACCGGTACTAAATAGTTTATTACTTTTAAGTTCGGAGTTTAATAAACGACGGTTTTAAAACTTAACATTTAAGAACGTCTTTTTAGTTCATCCGGTCTTAAAAATAAAGTGCCAAATATATTCTTCTTCGCGCGAAATGTTCCTTACGACTTACGTTGTCCCTCTGAACTCTGAAACCACTCTTCTTGTTGTGAAACCACTCTTCCTTGTGCATTACCTCTCTTTCTCGCCCACGCGAAACGTTACCTTACGACTTACGTTGTCCCTCTGAACTCTAAAACCCCTCTTCTTGTTGTGAAACCACTCTTCCTGTTGCATTCCCTCTCTTCCTCGCCCACGTACCATTAGCCTCCGTTACGCTCTCATTTGCTCGGGCATTCCTCTCTTCCCGTCTCGAAAATGAACGGTGAAAACGATTCCGTTCGTGTTCGGGAACGCCGATTCTTGGTGTGAGTCGAACGAACCCTCTTCATCGATAATGTGCCTCGTAACCGCCCGACGCCGTGGTAGAAGAGGCACAAGAATGATGGATGTAACCCTAAGTCGACTTCGGGTCAAAGCTGGAGATTCAGTTTGATGAAAAGTTGCGACCTTTCGGTCCTAATAAAAGCAAATATACTAGTTTTGTCGGTTGTCTTGCACGCAGCAAGGTTAGCATCTTGACTGATGAGTGGAAAAATGTGGACTTCGGCAAAGTAAAGCAACCTATTTGGGACACTATCTGGCTCACATATAATGTCCCTGACTCTGAGAAGTTGAAAGACAAGACATTATCTTATTGTGCTGATCGGTGGAGGAAGTTTAAGACCTCTCTCGCTAACAAGTATATTTTTACCGAGGTTCAACCTGACCAAAATCCTTGGGACAAGTACACATTTATTGATGAACAAACTTGGCAACAATTTGTTCAGCTGCGGACCACTCCCGAAGCTCGGTGAGTTTATATTTAGTTTTTTTTGGCCCTTTTGTTTGCTTATTAACCCGTGCGATATGTGAATGTTATTGTGTTCATCTAATCCTATTAGTTAAATTGTTTGGTGTGTGAATAGAAGTATACATTTCCCGCCTTTGTCTACGCAAGTCGATATGTAAACCCTTAAAAGGTAAAATACTAAGAAGGTAATTAGGGAAATAATAATGGCATAAGAGTCAAGCCATTATTATAGTCTTAGTTCTCGTTATAGTAGGTAGTGGTTAGACATTGCATTAGTTTACGTTACTATATAATGAGGACTCGCTGATCCCACCGGATGCCTTAAAAAGGATCAAGTTTGTATTATTCTCGTAAGCATAATTCTCTTTTGTTTCTTAACCTATCTATCTAGCGAGTACAAGACATAGCTCCAATTTCTTCTACAATTCTACATCTTCCTTACATAAAATGTTGAAACTTGATGAAGTGAATTTGACTAGTGTTGAGGTTCATATCAAGCTAAAGTTCTCTAATTTACAAGTTAGTGAGATAGCTGGAATTCATAATTAATAGTTGTTTTCAATGCTTTGATTCACGGGAAAGAAGGGAACGAGCACGAGATAGGGAGAAAGAATGATTGCCCGCATAGGGCTTCTCGCGGATATGAAAAGGCTGAAGAAGAATTGATGGCGGCCAAGCGGAAGAGATTGGATGATGAAGCGAAATCCAATCCTTCATGTACATGATCCACCATCTCCAATACGTCGCGAGGAGTTGTGGTTGCACATTCGGAAAAAGCCAAGCGCGCCTACATGAGTGAACAAACTCGTGTAGTTCTTTGAAAGAATTGTAAGTATCATTATTGTTATTTTTTAGTTGCTAAACATGTTTCATTACTAAGCTTCTCATTATCTGTATCTTATAGGAAGATCTTAAAAAGAAAGAAGCAGAGGGATCTTTTGTGTCGGACAAGAGGAGTGATGTTCTGACCGTTGCGACCGGAAAACCGAATCATGGTGGGCGTGTAAGGGGGATTGGACGACGGTAGGCTGTAGGAATACTTTGGTAAATCCAAACGCCATAGACAAAGTATGGTTACCCTAGGAGGAGATGGAACAAACAAGGCCAAATTAAGTGAGGATGCGGCTAAAGAAGCAAGGTATCAATCCGAGATGACCCGGATGAGGAGGAATTGAATCGATGAGCCGATGAGGGAGGAATTGAATCGATGAAGTCGCTTTTGAGCAATCGTCGAGAGACCGGTGTTCCCTTCACACATTCACTGCGCACTGTGCAAAGATAGCACTAGAGGAGCTGCATTGTTGGAAAGTCGAGCAACTTTGTGACCTATATGTGGAGGATCGTGATCGTCCTGCACGATTAGTTGCAAAAGGGATGTCCACAACTTATTGGGATCAACTATACACCACCAACAAATGGCTGATGATGAAGTCAGAGTGTCAGTTGAAAAGGTGATCATTGATGCACCTCTCCCTCTCCCAACTTATCAACTGAAGCTTGTGAGTGATGTCAAGGGAACCTTCATCTCTTGGCCAGTGAAGCTTGTACATGTCTCTACTCCTCCTCAAGTTCCACCCCCTCCTCCTCAAGTTCCACCCGCTCGTCAAGCTCCATCCCCTCCTCAAGCTCTATCTCCTACTGCTAAGTTGACTGGCACGGAAAAAATATCTGATCTGGTTAAGAGTGGATATTTTAAAGATAAATCTTGGCCTGTCAATGAAGTATTAGGTGTCCCTCATCGTCTTCCCATTCAAGTTGACACCGTTGATGTTGAGTCCCCGCGCTTCCTCGACAGAGCTTACCGATGCAATTGTTCAAATTTTTATGAAGTATCTTAAATCGTCTATGAGTACATAATTTAAATGCATCATTTAGACACACATACATATATACTAATTCCCCGATCGATGTCATTATTGTAGGTTATTGCATCAAGAATTGGTTCAAAAGGGCGGGAGCAACGATTTTGGATTCTTGTGCCTGTCTATTCAAGTCAAACATCCATGCGGAGAGATAGCTGTACATATCAAAGAGGGTGTGTGAAGTGAGAAGAAAGGTGTCTTGTTGCCATTCTTCCACAGTACATATCACAAATCTTGTCTCGCAATTCACTTAATTCTCGCTACATATATCACTGAGTATACTTTACTGCTGTGAATTTTCAGCCGCCACTGGCAGTTGGTCCTCATGTGCATGAAGGAGCATAAAGTTATCTTCTTATGCTCCACTCACGGAGTTCCATTTCCTTCATTAACGCAGACCATCAACGAGTAAGCATGTCATTTTGATTCTCTTGTCTGAAATCTCTGCTGTGAATTTTCAGTGAACATTATTGATAAATTTGTGATTTTGATGATAGTGCCATGAAGACCTTCCAAACCGAGGTAAAGAAAAGGCGTCGGGCCAAAGGCCCCATTTGGGACACACCAGAGGTTGGTACAATATTTGTACACTGGCACACTGCCTTGTGAAGTTGGTCATTAAGCTATATATGCTCTTATATATATTTCTTGTTCTTTTTAGACTCGTCGGCAACCACCGGGGTCCAACTTATGTTGCCAGTACGTCATGAAACACATGTATGATATTATCATGGGAGGAAGGACTAAATAACTGTAAAGGTAAATGTATTTGATGTTACATATTATGCACGCAAGTTAATTCGGTGTGTGGCTTAATGTTACATATGAAATATGCACGCAAGTTAATTCGGTTTCTCTTTGATGTTACGATGTTTGATCGCCCGATCCCTTTTCTGATGATGAACTAGAGCACATACGCAATTTGTTTTGTGAATATCTCTATGACCTGATCTTAAAGTCAGGACAATAATTAATGTCCTAAATTCATTTGTAAATATATCCTGTACAACAATAATATTCTATAAATTTGTTTATTTTTCCGAACAATATTCATTTGTAAATATACATAGGCAATGTAAAATTCAATAAATAAATTTGTTTAATCTTTCAAACAATTTTCTTGTGTCCATTTTGGGTTTCTGAATGTATTGGATGGTGGATAAAGCTATTTAGTGCTTGAAATTTGAGAAAGATCTCGAGTTTAGGACCGTATATTAATTAAAAGTCCGGTCTTAAAAGTCCGCATAATAAACATCCGGTCTTAAAAGTGTTCGTTTTAAAAAATATGACATTTTTAGGACCGTATATTAATTAAAAGTGTGATCTTAAAAGTCCACATAATAAACATCTGGTCCTAAAAGTGTTCATTTTAAAAAATATGAGACTTTTAGGACCGTATATTGTGAACATCTGGTCCTAAAAGTATTATGAGACCGTATATTATTTTACTGTCTGCTCCTAAAAGTCCTCTTATTTTAATTTTAGAAGTTGGCTTAACCTTTAGGACCATGTAATTGTTAAATGTCTGGTCTTAATAGTCTTCATTTAAATAGAAATGTTCACTCGCTTTTCAGACAAATCATTATGGTTCGAGACAACCGAGGTTCGCGTTTCTCTGCTCAAGCTAGGTCCTTCATTGTAGTCGATGTTACCTCTCCGATCTTGAGCAGCATTATCGGTTTCCTTTTCTTTGTCTCTTTTCTTTTTGTCGGAAAAAGAAGGAAGATATTGAAAAGGTACTTTGTTTCAAATCAAGGGAGGTAAAACCAACGACAACGACGGTCCAACCTTGAGAAGAATTGTCACTGTGTTTGTTTTTATTCAAATAAGGTAAAAGATGTTTTTTGTATGTTCTTAACTATATTCTGCGAATTTCTATTGTTGATTTACACGAGGACAATGTTTTGTTTGTTTCCTTTTTGTCGGAAAAAGAAAGACGATAATGAAAAGGACAAGGCGATCCAATATGGAAATCAAAGCTGACAAAAAAGGCGTGTTTTTAGGACCCTCGATTTACTAAGTGTGCGGTCCTAAAAGTCTTCGTTTTGAATTATTCATCTTAGTTTTTTGAGTCTCATTATCCATCTTTCATAGTTGCCTTGTTTATTGCTTTCCGGTTCGATAATGGATAAACTAACGAATTAAAGTACTAAACTCACACGAGAACAAAAAGAGTGCATAATATTTTATATAATAATTTTGGGGCAGTGATTACAAAAAAAAAAGCAACAACAAAAAACAACTAAAAAAACAACTAATCCTCTTCGTAGACGGAGAGGGAGGCAGAGCCGGAGTCGTCGGAGTCGGAGTCGGAGTCGGAGTCGTCTTCAGCCTTATCGTACTCCACGTCATTGGCGTGAAGTACCATGTTCAGCTTGTTGTTCACGGTATGAACAAGCTGAACCAATTAGCCCAAGCGTCGATCCATGTGATCGACGCGGCCACCAACGATCGCACCAACCGCTTCACGGTCGGAATTGGAGGAGGGAATGGCGAGGGGGCTGAGGTTGAAGAGGAGGAGGAGGAAACGGAGGACATGGGGAGCAGCCATTACGGTGAGGCTAGGCGGTGGAGGAGCCGTGTAGAAGTGATGGAGAAGAATGTGAAGAAAGTACAAGAACAACGGGTTTAAATAGAGAACCCATCCCGAACAATGTGAAACGCCGTAAACTTTAATGAGGAGACGCATAGTTCATCGTAATACGAGGAGACGCCTAGTTGGGAAGTTTATCTCGGAAGGCGAAGAAACTACGAATCATTCATTTGAACGAGTGTAAGGATACGACTACGCCATCTGAATTTGAAAAGAATGAATTTTAGTACCGGGTAAATGATGAAAGGTCGGTCTTAAAAGTAATAGAATTGAATATTTTAAAAATAAATAGACTTTTAGGACCGGACATATTATAAAAGGTCGGTCTTAAAAGTAATAGAATTGATTTTAAAAATAAATAGACTTTTAGGACCCGGACATATTATAAAAGGTCGGTCTTAAAATAAAAATAAAATAATAGAATTTTATACCGCGTACCTATAAATCCCGCTCTTAAAAGTTTCTCTGCCTTTATTAACTCCTCATACCTCTCTATCCTTAACTCCTTATTAATTCCTCATCACTACCTCATAACTCCAAACTACGTACGTGGCTATCTGAGAACAGCTCTCTGCCTTTATTAATTAACTCCTCATACCTCTCTGCCCCAACTACTCAAACCATGGTTAGATACAAGAGAATCGCTCGTAGGGGTGATCTTACTCGTGATGCTCGTGCCTTCCGTCGATCGTTATACGTTGTGCCTCCTCCACCGAGAGTCCGTCCTATTGCTGCAGAAGAGTCTCGGGTCGTTGGACCCATTGTTATTTCTTCAGATGATGAAGAGGTTCCCGCTCCCCCTCCCCAACCTCTTGGCCACACCGCGACTACTACTGACCCCTCTCCTCTTTCCTCTAATGAAGCATTCATTCGATGAGAGTAAGACGAAACTTGCCGATCTCCGTGGGAAATTAATGTCGTTCACGCCGAAATCACCAAGGCTTTGGAGGATAATAAGCTTTAGGATGTTTAGTCGATTCTTGTTTTTGATACTTTTCTCGCTTGTTTTTTCTCTCTTAATTTTCTTGTGTACGTGCATATTCTCCAGCTTATGTATAGAAGCGTAAAACTAAACTTGTGTCTTTCTAATATTCATATTCTCCAGTTTTCCTTTAATTTATTTTATTAACTCGTTTTCTCACGAGCTCGCCAAATACAAACCTCTTCTTTTTTTTTGGTTAATTAATAAACGAAATACTTTTAGGACCGTAGTTCTTATAACCGCTGGTCTTAAAATTAAATGAATACTGAAAGTTAGAACCAGAGTATTCTTAACCGCTGGTCTTAAAAATTAGTTAATAAATGTTTGACTTTTAGGACCGGACGCTTTATAAATCTCCGGCCTTAAAATTAACTGAATACTAAAATTTAGGACCACGGTATTGTTAACCTCCAGTCTTAAAAATTTATTAATAAAATTATATCTTTAAGACTATATACTTGTATAATTAACCGGTCTTATTAAAATATAAAATATAAAGACATGTCTATGTCGCGGGGAAAATTAAATTTCCCTCTCAGAACTTCTCTTGTCGCGCCGAAAGTAATTACACAGGTTCTATCTCCAGTGTGTATTGCGTCGTCGTCGCTTTTGCATTCCTCTCTTGAGATTAACTCTCTGGTTCCTTAGCTAAACATCTATAGACCAAGCTATACGAGGTGTTTCAGTTATATAACTTTATGATTTTCCTTCTAATGGTTCTGGGGTTTTTATGGGTTGAACGAAATCGATGAAATGTTATTGTGGGTTTCTCTGTTGTTAATGAATATTGTATTTTGAAGATTATATTTGCACTTTAGACCTACCCAACCGACCAAGAAATGTTTTTAGGTTACTCTTGCTGCAAGCAACATCAACGTTCGTGGCGGGAGAAGAAAGACTCAAGAAACACATTTGAATTTATATGGTACAGTGAGTCCACAAGACCTTCATGCGATGCATTTAATTTCCTCGTCATGTATTTATTTTGCTTCTTGGATTCACTGTGATACATTTATGACCAAAAGTGATTCTTCGTTATGCATTTAATGGGCAAGTTTCTCCGTATAACCAACATTAAGCATAAATATGCATTTGGAGTTGGCTTATTTTATATGTAAGTCTCTGCCTTTTTTCGGATTATGTATATGTTAAATCTTTCTGTCTATAGGAATACTACTATGGACCACAGTTGGATAAATGCTTTAGGGACGAGTGTTGAATATCAGAATGGGGTGAGGGACTTTATTGAATTTGCTAAACAAAATGCTCATGATGATAGCGAGAAGTTTTATTGCCCTTGTGTAAAATGTCTGAATGAGAGGCGACTAAGTGTTGAAGTTATACACACACATTTAATTTGTGAAGGATTTTGTAAGACTTATACAGTATGGGTATGGCTTGGTGAAAAAATACCAAGTGGGTCTCAACATGGGGAAGTGGCCTTTGATGATAATGACACGGATATGGATGATCGCATAGAGGACATTATCCGTGATGTAAGAGAAGAGGCTTTTCATCAATCACATGCATATGGTAATATGTGCGGTGATGCGAGACCCTCTATACCGTGGTGTAAAAAATACCAATTATTGAACGCTGTATTGAAATTGGTAAGCTTGAAGGAACGTCATGGATGGAGCGACAAGAGTTTTTCTGAAATGCTTGAGACTTTTAAGGACATGCTTCCGGATGATAATGTGTTGCCGCATCGATACTATGATGCTAAGAAAATACTTTGTCCACTGGGGATGGAGTACAAAAAGATCCATGCATGCCCGAATGATTGCGTATTGTATAGAAAAGAGTTTGAAGAGAAGCGAATTGTCCGAAATGTGAAACCCCAAAGTACAAGTCAAATAAGGGGCCTGCAAAAGTGTTGTGGTATCTTCCAATCATACCAAGGTTCAACCGGTTGTTTGCGAATGAAAATGATGCAAAAAATTTGAGGTGGCATTCAGATGAGAGGATTTCTGATGGAAAGCTTCGACATAAGGCCGATTCTTCTCAATGGAAGAAAATCGATCAATTATTTCTGATGTTCGGCGAAGAACCTAGGAACCTTAGGCTTGCCCTTAGCACGGATGGCATGAATCCATATGGAAGCCTTAGCAGCATACATAGTTCATGGCCTCGTACTACGATTATTTACAACTTATGTCCAATGTTATGCATGAAACGAAAGTACATCATGTCAAGCCTATGTTGATTTCGGACCGAAACAACCCGGAAATGACATTGATGTTTACCTTCAGCCCTTGATCAAGACTTGAAGGAGTTGTGGGCGAAGGTGTCGATGTTTTTGACTCTTTCAAGAAGGAGGTGTTTAAAATGCGAGCCATGATATGTTGTACTATAAATGACTTCCCGAAGATATGGGAACTTGTCGGTATAGTGTAAAAGGCCATAAAGCATGTCCGGTTTGTAAAGAAGGCACACGCTACCATCAACTTCAACATGGAAGAAAGACGGTTTATCTTGGACATAGGAGAAAGCCTTTCTTGGTGGCCAAGAGTATGAAGATGCTCCGGTGGCATTGACTGGGGAGCAAGTTTATGAAAAGGTGAAAAATATCAATGTCGTCTTCGGTAAGACTGCAAAGAGTAGAAAAGAAACAAATATATGGAAAAAGAGATATGTATTCTTCGATCTTCCATATTGGCGCAATCTTGATGTGAGACACATTATTGATGTCATGCATGTGGAGAAAAATGTATATGATAGTATTGTCGGCACGCTTCTCAACATACAAGGTAGTTCCAAGGATGGTGTGAAGGCAAGATTGAATGAATTGGAAAATGAGGGTTATATCATTTTGTCCCAACTAGAGATGCATTTTTCTCTCGCATTTTTTTTGATATAATGGTGCATTTGATAGTGCATTTGGTAAGGGAGGTTAGGCTCTGCGGTCCAGTTTACCTAAGGTGGATGTACCCTTTCGAGCAATATATGAAGATCTTAAAAGGTTATTCTAAAAATCCTTATCAACTGGAAGCCTCAATAGTTGAAAGATATGTAATTGAAAAGGCTATGGACTTTTGCAAAGATTATCTATTAGGGACCACGGTACAATCTCAGCATGACGAGGAGATAAGCAAGGGAACTAGAGGACTCAAAATGAAGAATATGCCTCGTGAAGAGTTGTTGTAGGCACACTTGTATATCTTGAATAATATGGAAGAAGTTCAACCTTACATAGATGAACACAGACAGAGTTTGAAGAATATGAATCCAAGGAAGAGTGACATGCAAATTGCAAATGAGCAATACAAGACATTCATAAAGTGGTTCGAGGAGAAGGTGTCGCACGAGACCAGTGTGTCTGATACAATCGAGTGGTTCGCTTGGGGGCCTTCTTTTAAAGTCATCACTTGGAGCGGTTATGATATAAATAGGTATTCTTTCTACACCAAAGATCAAGATGATATATGTTCTATGCAAAATAGTGGGGTGATGGTTGAAGCTGAATCCATGCACTTTTCGAATTCGAAAGATAAAAACCTCGTATTAGCATCAATGGCCTATTATGGAGTTATTGAAGAAATATGGGAGATGACATACAATAAGTTTAAAGTTGCTTTATTCAAATGTAAGTGGGTTAGCAATAATGTTGTTGTAATAGATCCACAATTTGGATTTGTCTCAGTTGATCTTCAAAGAGTTGGTCATGGAGAGGAGCCATTCATTCTAGCAAGCTAGGCGAAACAAGTGTTTTATGTCACAGACCTCGCAAATAAAAGATGTCCATTGTGATCCAAAGTAAAAAAAAAAGTACGGTGAAGAATTCTTCAACCTTGACGATATACCACCGTTCATAACAAATCCTCCTACAAGAAACAAGTAGAATTGATAGATGATGAATATGTTAGTTCTCTATGTGTTTTGATGATAATTAACAATTGTAAACATTCATTGAAGTTGGTCTTTGGCAAGTTGGAAAACTTATCAAAGCCACACTCGAGTATCGGTTTGAAACTCGAGTATTGACTTGACAGAGTTGCTCAAAAACCATTACACAAAGCAATACTCGAGTGTTGGACAAAATACTCGAGTATTGGACTCACAGAGAGCACTCCAAGGTTTTTCAACCCTTAGTCAAACTCGAGTATTGATATGCATACTCAAGTATTGAACACACAGACAATTTCAATGATGACTTTAGCTTTCAATACTCAAGTATTCCTTTGAATACTCAAGTATTGGCCATACATAGAGATATCAAGTTGTTCATCTTATGGACACTCGAGTTTTGGTTTTGCACACTCGAGTATTGGACTTTCACAAAGCATTCATATTTGACATGTGTTTATGAATACTCAAGTATTCTTTTGAAAACTCAAGTATTGTATTGTCATCAATTTATCAAAGTTTTCAAGCACATAGAATACTCGAGTATTGGTATCCACACTCGAGTATTGGACCGACGTAAAGACTACAAGTTTTATACATATATTGAATACTCAAGTATTCACTTCAATACTCAGGTGTTGTCTTGGCAAAGATTTCACAAAGCTTTTCTAAAACAAATGCACACTCGAGTATTGAGTTGGAAACTCGAGTATTGGACTTACAAAAAGCTTTCATCTTTGACAACAATTTGAACACTCAAGTATTCATTTCAATACTCAAGTATTGACTTGGGAAAGACTTCACAAAGTTTTTCAAGATGAATGAATACTCGAGTATTGAGTTGAAAACTCGAGTATTGGGCATACAGAAAGCTTTGCCCTTTGTCAATGATTTGAACACTCAAGTATTGAAGACAATACTCAAGTATTGAGGTTTTGAACTTAAACTTATTTTCATATCAAAAGTTTAAAACTTGAGTATTGATTTGGACACTGAGTATTGACCTTACTTCAATGATAAGGTCCAAAGTCAAAACTCGATGATTCCTCTCGAAGAAGAATACTCAAGTATCGAATGAATACTCAAGTATTGATTTAAGTGCACAGTGACACACTCGAGTATTGAACGCTAAGTTTGAAAATCAAATTAGACGAATTTGTGAATCCTTAAACTTTGATCATAATATCTTCCAGGATTATTCTCTACTATTCCCTACTATGTTTAACCATCTGTTTAGTGAGTTTTGATCGCTTAAAGAATGATTATTGAAGGTTAAAAGCAAAAGCAAAAAGTGATGTCGAACATTAAATGCTTTGAAACCGAAAACTTGCATACTTTTGCTTAATCCACCTGCACATGGTTGCAAAGCATTAAAGAATGATTTCTACAACAAGCAACTGCTATTCCAACGGACAAATTCACAGAGAGTCAACTCTGATCATCTAGCCAGCTAGGTTAAGTGAAGATTGGAGAGAGAAGATGCCTAAACCATCTGCTAATCTTGGCTAAACTACTCCAACGGATTTATTGGGATAGCAACGGTCATTTAATGATCTCTAAGTATAAATAGGACTGCATTCAAGTCTCTTCAACAACTAGAACATCTGAAAACGCACAAGCATTCAAGTCTCTCAACTACCTTTCGCCACTTGTATTCTCTTTTTGACATTATAAGCTTCAGTGTTTATCATCACTCACTCTTAGAGAGAGTTTTTATCTACAAATCATTTATTGTAAAGAATCACAAGTCAAGGGGACTTGGTGATTGGGTTCATTGATTACAGCTTGTAAGGGGGAGTAAATTCTAGAGAGAGAATTTCTCTTGAGTACAGAGTGTGTAATCAAATTGATATAATGAAATCCCAGAGTGTCTGGGACCTGGACGTAGGTCAAGGAGTTAGACCGAACCAAGTAGAAATCTTTGTGTCTAGCTATTCTTCTCTACATCATCTGTTCACCTGTTTTGCTTTGTACAAAAATAGAGCAAAATGAAAAAGTTTCAAAATCCCCAATTCACCCCCTCTTGGTGATTTAGCTCCACCTTCAAAATAATATGATGTAAGAAATGATCATTGTGAAGGAATATGGGAAACCATTTAAAGTAAGACCTTAATTTATGAAATAGTACTTTGTGTGATTTTGTTTTCATTTTACTTGTTTGTTTATTTTATTCATTTAATTACAACTTAATAACCTATCTAATATTTATTTGTCTTAACAGGAACATGGACAACTCTAATGGTCACACAAAATGATAGAGCCGAACCCATTGTGAAAATGGTTAGAGGCAGACAAAGATATGAGCTTTGGTTGCACATCATGATAAACAATGGGAGAAGCTACATGTCATTTAGATGCTAATAAGAATCCAATTGGTGATCAGGAAGACAAGTTCACCAGCTATGTTGGCTATTTAGCTCAAAGCAAAGTTCACATTGCGTATGTAACTTGGACGTTGGTTCCACAAAAAATGAAGGAGTTGATTTGGCGACAACTTTCGGTAAATAACTTTTGATATATTTGCATTTGTATCTTTAGTCATATTGCTTGAAATGTAATTATTTTATCATTTACCTTGAAGAAAAAGTACGATGTCCCAGACAACAAGGCCATGTATAAGCATTTAATGGGGCAAGTTCGTCTTCGATGGAAAGATTTCAAGAACAAGTATTTAATTTCCATTGGATTAAAATTGTATGATACAGGATTCACTTGAAGAGTAGAGCAGCCAAGGTTCCTTTACACAGAGTCACCGGATGGACATCTTATCAATAGTGATTGGGAAACCAAAAAACCCTGGTTGTCTTCGAGGGGAGCCAAAAGGTGTTAATTAGTGTCGGAAAATATTTTGGACGCACTCCCCATTGTTGTTCAAATCCTACTCCGGAGCTTATGGCCAAAATTCGAGCGGAACTCCTTGGAGATATCATGAAACAGGTACGTGGTAAAGTGGCATCTATGATGCAATCGTCGAAGGAACACACAACCCAGGATTCCCCAAATGGTCCTCGCACAAAAGACAGTTATGACCCTCCGGAGGTACCATAATGCGAACCTTCTCTCCTTCCACAAGGTGGAGAACCTTGCAAGCTATATGTGGATGTCTCATAACTTCGTCTTGTTGCTGATGCTCTCATTCACTCACAATTCACCACCTACCATAATAAACAAATTCCAAAAAATCAATGTAGGGTGACTGTGACGTGTGTTTGAGAGGGGGAAGGAGAAATAGCCATCCCGATCCCTGATGACAAGGTTCCCACACTAGGCAAGGCGATAGGATTATTCATCCTTTGGCCGAAGAAACTTATTAACTGTGCTAGCACCTCCAATGGTAGGAAATACTATTACTTGAATTTTAGACTATTGCTATCATTATTGCTATGCTTATGTGTTTGAGAGAAAATCTTTTGTGTATGACATCCTTTTGCTGTGACTTTGAGATTTTTGTTGTCAAACCTGAAATTGCTTAAATTTTTGTATCTTGACGTAAACTTGAACTATATAGCTGATTGCTACATTTTCTTGTCAACCTACTCATAATCTGTATTTTATGTTTTACTAGGATGAACACCATGCGACACAATTTCCTTTCTTGGCACGATTGCAACAGGTGTACAATGACATTAAAGAAGTCACCATGCAGATGCCTGGGGGAATTCTCGGCTCAACAGTGTCATCATATCCTTTCACAATTGACAACACAGATTTTTCACAATTTATTCATTTAGAGGAGCTAGATGTATGTTGGCTTAAACTTGCAGTCCCGTAAGTAAATTTTTCGCCTTTCAATTAATCATGTGATTTTTTTCATTTTATATATTCAACAATTCATTTATCTTTTTAATTATATCATAGTTTCTTCCACAACCTATGCATACAAATCAGAAGAAATGAGTCATATGGATTGTTATGTCCATCGAACACATCAAGGAGCCAAAGTACGTTGGAATCAAGGACATTTTATGTGGGTTCTACAATGGCAGAGTCAAAATTGCCTTGTTATCTAGCACCAATTCATGAAGGGTACGTATTTTAGTTTTGTCTATTTAAAATGTTTAAGAATAAATTGCCTTCTTATCTTAGCTTAATCTTATTCTGTATGTGTTGTTTTAGTTATCATTATACTTTGTGTGTTGTTTGTCCACCCATTAACACCGTCTGTTGGTTCGATTCCATGGGTGGGAGGCCACACAGAGAAATAAAAACCATGTTTAGCAAGTAAGTAAACTTTTTGCACAGTCATTGATATTCTTGAATTAAATAAATTGTTATAATGTCTGTTCATTTTCATTTTAATGATACTGAAGGCATATAGAATGATTTCTGGGATTAAAGTGGGTCCAAGTAGAGAACCGGTGTGGGTTTATCCGATAGTAAGTAGTTTGTTTCAATTCAAGTTATTTCATTGACAGCGGAATCTGATATGCCTTTATTCATTATAAAGGAATTCAAGTAATCATTTGCTTTTGATTTATAGTGCCTTCGACAACCAGGGGCATTGAGTGCGGATACTACGTTATGCTCTATATGTACTCCATCATTCAGAGCGGATGTAACATCCTATTTTCAAAAGCAGTATATATATTTTTTTTTTCATTAGAGTAGAGCATCGGAGCGATTGCGTAACTGATATTTATATTCAAAATGCCGTAAGTCTGGCTGATTACAGTAGCGGTACGTTATACCGAGTGTTTTCAAAAGTACATAACAAAAGAAGAAAGTCTTTAGCTGAGTCCCTATGCGTGCCGCTTGCCTTTCTCCTCGATCCTCGGTCCTCCTGACCCTGACGCTATGTTAAGAGCTGAGGTTCAATGCCCATTGAACCTCAGGTAACGATTAACCTCATGTTTATATATACAACATAGACAGTATATGAGCATACAAACAAGCTTATCCCAACAACACACACGCCCCCTGGCAGATATGTCACACTTAGCATACGTTTCGCACCTAGCAATCGTTTCGCACCTAGCATTTCGTACCAAGCATTTCAATCCCAACACCGAGCAAGCATAATAACAATACATTGAACATACCACAGAGCTATCAACTACCTCACATAAACATACCATACACATAGCACATGTACGCATACAATAAACATCATAGTTAGTGTTACAGTACGCGAACGTACCTTCGTTGACGGAAAACGGTACTTTTTGACAGCGGTACAACAGCGGTACGTGATTACAGATATCCTATAAGGATAATATCATATTATCAAGGCCCAACATCATAATAGGCATTTTAGGTACAAATTACCATTTTGCCCCTAACTCTCCTAATTGGCGGAATTTCGCGAACTTCGTTACTTTAACTCTAATCTTCCAAAATTTTGACATATCTCCATCTCCAATATATTTTTGAAATAAATATCATATTTATCCCTAAAACATGATATCTAAACTAACTTGGAAGATTAAAAATTAATCTAGCATTTCTACTATAACTACCGAAGGAACTACCAAAGCTTAAGACTAGGGACCGAAGAACTTACCCTAACTTGCTATTTTCTCCTAAATCCTTCTTCTCTCTAAAACCTCTCTCTAAGTGGCTCTAGGAATTGTGAAGAATGAAGTGAAAGGGAAGGCCTATTTATAGGCAAAAAGTATGACACTATTCATACTTTTTCAGATCGGATTTCGGTCATCGGATCTTAACTTTACACATGGCTTCATCTCCACCATCCAATCCACCTCCTTACCTCATTCTTCAAGACCATGATGTCATCAAGATGATGTCACTCCCTTACTTTATGCATTTACCCGATAAAATCCCCTGATCGGTGTTCTAATCGAGTAATCTTAGAAAATCTCAAAAATCCAGAACACAGCCTTGAAGTTCTATTCTTCCTCTTTGGAAATATCTGAGTTAACTAAATTTTTGATCCCATTAAGGGTATTCCGTTTTCTCGTTGAACATTTTCGCAGATCGTTTACGAAATTACTTCAATTCTAATTTCGACAAAAATCCACTGATTCATAATATGTCCAGTTGTTTTCTACTTAGTTCAAGGATTTCAAGTTATGATTTATTTTTTATTGGTTCTCACTTTTCTTATCTGCCCTTTGTTTACAAAATATCTTTTCATCTGATCCCTTATTCGCCTCTCACGGCTACGTAAATGACTTCCGCTAACACCAACTTCTCGACAAAAATTCACTTGTTTGTAATATGTCCGACCTAAGAAACTTCGTTTATGGTTTTCTAGAGAGGATTTAATTTCTATCGGTTCATTTATCCAACTGGTTCTTCCACAAATATCTTAATTATATTATTATTTAATTAACAAAATATCATGATATTATTTTTGAAAAACCCACAACCCTTTTCACACTCAAATTTTGGTTTTCTCTTCCCTTTATTTTTTTTTAATTTATCTAAATTAGCTAGAAGCTTAATTAGAGCCTTAATCCCATGATTATCAATCTTTTAGGATTTAGGGTTTTCATGTTCTTAATCTCACCAATTTTTCTTAATCTTTTCTAATTGATTAGCAAGCACACTATATGCTAATATTAGCCATAAACACTTAATTAAAGGATTTTCCATAATCTACCTTAAATATTCTCTTGTTCGGGCTTAAACAATTAGCCATTAATTACTTAACTAATCACTTTCTAATTGTTGATAATTTTCTTAATTAGGATTAATCATTTTCTCACAACTATTTCATTGACATTGGTATTTTATGTCCCACATATCATATTAAAAATCATGGGGCAACTTATGCTCCCCAAAATTATATTTAATTTTGCCTCATTATTTTTCAAGGGAAATAATCCCAAAAATTCCTAAAATTAGAGACAACATACTTTCTAATTTTCAATAAATATTTTATTGCCTCTTGGGATTTACCATAATATTTTCGGGCATTTTATGGCCCATAATTGCATTTAGGGATTTTGACACTTTAATCCCTCTAATTTCATTAGAAATTTCCTAGACAATAGAATAAGTATCCTACAAGGTTTTAAAACCACATATTCACCTATTTCCAAATAGGTATTATTTGCTAAAATATAATATTCCGAGATAGATAATTATCCTAGTATTACATCGACGTACTTCAGATTTTTGAGGAGGTACTTGCTCCTACATTCTCAAATGATAATATTTTTTGAAGTTGTACTTTAGTTGTGTAATTAATTCATTCACTTGATTGATATAACTTATACCTTGTTTTCCATTTTACAGATTTTTGGTACTAAGGATGCCTACTCGGAGGAAGAAATCGATTTGGTTCGAAACCTGTTGACTGGACAACTTCTTCAACACATAGATGATTGAAATTAGTCTTTATATTGCATAATTAGTAGGAGGTAGCTGGACAACTTTTTGATGCTTTGTAGTGATTGTTGTACATAGAAGAAGTAGTAATAGTTACCATTTGAATTAGTTAGAGCAAATTGGTTAAGATGAATTGAAGTTAGCCACTTACACTTTGTTGTCACTACTTTATTTGTTACCTTTATGTCCAATTCATCATGAACTATGTGTCTTGGGATATTTGTAATATATACATGCATATATTCTGTTTCGCTTACACTTTGTTGTTACACTTTCGTGCCAAAAATATAAGATTAGCCGAGCTAACCTTTTTAGCACATAGGTGTGTTGTTTTATTTTATCACATTGTGGTGATTATTGCCTGCTGATATGTAAAAAGGTTTTTTGTAAGGGTGGGATTATACGAAGCAAAATATATATATTTTTTTAAAAAAAAACACACACTTAAGGCGTTTAAGTACTCGAATTAGACGCCTTAAGTTGAACTTACGGAGTCTAAGGAATTACACTCCATAAGTTCAACTTAAGGAGTCTAATTCTAGGAATTAGACTCCGTAAGGTATAATTAAGATGTCTAATTTTATTTATTAGACGCCTTAAGTATAGTCATCAAAGCCAATTCTACCATACTTAAGGTGTCTAATAAATTAAATAGGACGCCTTAAGTTTGGACTTACGGAGTCTAATTATAATATTAGACGCCGTAAGTTTTCCTTACCATGCCCCCCAAATAGACATCCCGTGGAAAAATGACGTTAAATGTGCATTTTGTAATAGTGTTAATCATATAATAAATCTAGATTAAGATCTAAATTATTTATTAGCTTAAGGTGATGTATGCTTCAAAATCATTATGAAGCTGTTGGCCTATCATTTGAAAGGAGTCATAAATTTTCTAGTGAAGCCAAATTAGAGCAATTTCAGAGGCCGGCAAAGCTGTGACAATATTATTTTAGCACAAGAAGATATACATACCATGAAGAGGCTATGATGGACTCGATTGGGGTTTTATGAAGAGCTTAGGGCTTGTTGATCACTTTATCTGTTTAATTATGCCATGTGTCAAGTCGGCATCTATGTGTGTTTCATGGAATGGCACCAAATCGGAAAGTTTCTTGCCATAATAGGGGTGAGACAAGGACACTCCCTTAGCCCTTACTTCTTTTGTTCTATGTATGAGAGGCTTGGTCAACTTATCCAACATGAGGGAGATAATCGAAGATGGAAAGGCCATGGCAATTAGTAACCAAGGGCCTAAACTATCTCATTTATTTTTTTTCAGATGATCTAATACTATTTTGTGAAGCCACAAAAGAACAAATGGTCAAGGTTAGGGACATTATGAGCTTCTTCTCGTGTTACACCCCTACCGGCCTCGCCATTTCGGGTGGCGGGTTAGAGGGATTGTTTTTCTTAATACCTTTCCTTTGCCAACAATTCCCTTTTAATTTTTTCATCAGAGTGTGCGCGGGGGAGCATATGATCGGTTTGGACAACTACAACATATTGGCAAAGGTACATACAACAACATAAAATAATCCCCGCAAGGTTAAGGGTACAATAATCCCACGTAACTGCTGGGCAATAAGTAAGTTAATACAATCATCTAAAAATAAACATACAAAATGAGATAGGGCATCCCATACGTCTTCATTCATCAGCTTCAACACTCTTACCCTCATCTTCCTGAATAGCTCAGTGTAAACTACCTATATCTTTCGAACCAGACTGAAATTCAAAATTGAACCCCAGAGTAACTGTTAGACTCATATACAATATGTATACAATGCATGCAATGCAAATCACAATCAAGAAGTAAACATAAACCTGCTTCTGGCACAATAAACCTGGCATGTAGCATATCCGCAGGACCGCCTAGTCAAGACAAGCCCCTCAGAACCACAGCGCTAAGGGCCTTAGTAGTCAGGGCTGCAGTCCCCAACTGACCCTTCCTGAGGTCTCAGTAGCCACCTATGAACACACAGTCACATAGGCCCTACCTACCTCATATACCGACGATATACATGCCCTTGCTACTGTAACAGAAACCTAAGGACACATAGTCCAGTAGGCACCACAGCCCGATATGTATTTCTTGAACTTTAGCAGCAACCCAAGAACACACAGTCCACTAGGTGCTGCAGTCCAACTCCTACATCATGATAATACACATATGTAAGAGCAACATAAAGTATGCAAGTCAATAGTTACTACCTGGCACTCCTCGAAAATAGCCAACCCTTCTCTTGATGTTGGATATGTGTTCCACACGTACTATAACCCTAGATATAGCAAGGTATCACACTTTCAATCACATATTCAAACTTTACATCAAGTTCCACAAATTTCGCTTAACACCAGAATTTTTTCAGAATATGTGACCCAACTTTGTTGACTTTTAATAAATTCTAGAAAAATCATATTGATATGAAATCAGTGGCCATTGAACCCTTAGGATTTCTAGTTTACCATAAAAATAATTCCCAAAGTCATCTGGGTTTTAATCCTCATCTTATCCCCAAACTTTAGCCACTGGTCCAAAATGAAGTTCCTGTTTTTAGGTCATTTTCATCCTTAAATAACTCTTGGTTGGAAAATAAAAAAGACACGAAATCCTATATCAAAATCATCCTCAGGATGTCTATTTCACCATGTAAAATTTCAAAGCAAATGGACTTCGTTTATTATATTAAATCACCCGATTACCATTCGCTGCCCAAAAATTACTGTTATTGGCAAATTTGTGTAGTTTCAAGACTTAGGGTTTTTTGGGTTCGGAAAAAGGTGAGTTTACTTGTCCCCATACAAAAACACATTTTGAACTCAATGGAAACCTGAAAAAAATATGAAAATACTACTGCAAACTCACGAAAAACACCATAGGGAAGAAGCAAGAATTTCCAAGTTGTCGGTTAGGGGCTTACCTTGGAATTTCGGTTGCGTATGACTTCCTTCACCTCTTGAACCAATAGCTTCAGCTGGAGACTCTCCCTCTTCACCTTGAACTAGTCCTTGGCAGGTGGAAATGAGGGGAGGAAGTGTCCTTATATAGACTCCAAGGGTTAGGGTTATTGTCCAAGTTTGGTTATTATCCACTGGTCAGAAGGATGTCTCAGATTAAAATATAATTCCTTGGCTTAATTCTCAAGAATTCTCGAGAATTATTGGCAGATGTGTGACGCCATTTATGCCCCTAAAAATCAGATTTCAAGATTGCCCTTGATGGTGGTTTTTAGAGTTACTAGGTGTAGGTTTCTGTTTCGTAATTAAAATAACACTTCGGGGGTAAAATGGTCATTTTGCACTGCTCTTCTTCCAAGTCAGCGGGGTCCACAAAATCTACCCTTGGATGCGCCATTATTACCCTTTTAGTGTCATAATTACTTATCCTTCACTAGTCATGTCAGGTTCAAATTGTATGGTCCATATTAATTCTGATTATTTTATCTTTATCTCTCTTCATAATTACATGATGTGACTTTTTCTATCTTCATAATTACATGATGTGACCTTTTTCTTTTCCTCCAAGTCACTTTCTCTCTCCTCTGGGCCAATTTCATCCTCCCTCTGTGTCCAGGGGTCTGGGCTAGACTCCGGTAAACACTAACCGGTCCTGCTTAGCTCCTTTTTGCCAGTTACACATTTCCGCGTAATTCGTGCTACTCTGTGGGACTTGTGTGGGTCCAGATTAACAGTTTCTTTTCCCCTGACCACAAGTGGACAGAATATAATACCTTGGGGATCAAGAAACACATACTTCAATATCTCATAACTGCCTCGTACTACGTGCTACCGATAATCCAACTTCTAACCCTGAAATGTCACGTGTCCGACGTAGCACTACTATTACTGACTTTTCCTTCTGCACTTGGTCCAGATACACATTCTCTCTCTTTTCCTTTAAAGACGCAGGACATCCATGACTGCCCTGGAAATGCCATATACTTACTTATACCGGCATATTTTTACTTAACTAATTGTCCTACACCTTAGGACATAGTTGGGCGACATCTTTTCCAACCAGATTTACACAGTATACATCTTTTATGCCCCTTTTTAGTGGCACTTTACTTCCATGGCTTATACATACTAGGTCTACTGACCCGTATGACCGAGTTATTTAGCCCCAGAGAGGTTTCCTAACTGTCGACATTCTTGGGACTCTTCCCAAACTGGGCTTAGTCGTTCGCTTATTTTAGGCTTATTCTCAATTCTCAGGGTCCAAACTTTGGGATGTTCTGTACTATTTCTGGCCATAGAGTGAACCTTCACAAATCCAAAATGTTTGTGTCAAGAAAAGTACAGTTTAATAGAGCCTATACGTTTAGTCAAATTATTGGTATTGGTTTGACTCCTGACTTGGGAAAACGTTTGTGAGTTCCTTTGCTTCACTCAAGGACTACAAATCTGACATTTGCTCCCCTGATACAGAAAGTAAGAAGCAAGCTAGTGGGCTGGAAAAGCAAGTATCCGAGGGGGTAAAACCGTATTGATTAAGTCTATCCTATCTTCTATCCCCTTCGAAAAAATGTAAACTCTACTAAATCCTAAAGTGTTTCTTTCCTTAATTGAGAAGCTGAGCAGAGATTTCTTCAGGAATAAAGGACCGAAAACAAAGAAAATGCATCTTATATCCTGAAATATGATAAATAAAGAGAAGAGTGAGGGTGGTTTAGGAGTGAGGGATTTGCACAGCCAAACCCTTGCTTCATAATGAAACTCTGTTGGGTATTTCTAAACCAGAGGCATTGTGGGTAAAATATTTGAGGCACAAATATGGGTGTGGTGTTGGGTTGACCCCAAAAGTGGAAATAAAGGGAAGTCAATCGGTTGTGCGGAGGGGAATTACTACGGTAAGGGAGGATTTTATTCAAGGAGTGGAAAGGATAATCCAAAATGGCATAACAACAAATGCTTGGCTTGATTTGTGGTTGCCTCTTGGGAGACCATTGGGCCAATATGTAGTGAAGAATCATCACCTCGTTAACCCCAAAGACTCGGTAACTCACTTCGTAACTAATACGGGTGATTGGGATATGATTAAGGGGAGATTGTTCCTACCTGATTGGGTTTTGGAAAAGATTTGTAGTCCTGCTCCCCCTTCGGGTTAGAGACTATGTGCTTTGTTGGAGATTCTCTTGAGACGGTAATTTCAATATCAAATCAGCCTATAAGGAAATTCACAAAATGCAAAGAAGCCCTCTTCCAAGTCTATGGGAGCAAAAATGGTGATGGCCAATTCCTGAGAGAGCAAAATAGTTCATGTGGCAATTGTTCCATGAGAGAGTCCCTTTAATCACATCAAACCAAAACATTCCCCTCTTACCATTCCTGTGGACGACCCTTTTGAGTGTGACAGCGAGGAAACAATTTTACATATGCTGAGAGACTCAAATTGCAAACACTGTGGAAGTCCTTGATTAACCCCATGTATTATTCTGGCTTTTTTTAATTATTATTTAAATTGTGATTTTCAGGTCTGGTTGCATTGGAATCCCAAAAATAGTCTAGGTGTTCGAAAAGTGGCACGGTGGCCATGGAATCGAATATTTGGACTTATTTACTGGCTTCTCAGGAAGAATAAGTGAAGGAAAAGTTTTGACAGCACTAGTCCTCAACCCCAAAGTATTATTAACCATGGATTCCATCTCCTACTAGAAAATGTAGTTCAAGGAAGGTACAAGCATGATGTGTTAGAGATATACGAGTTGGATGAAAGCCGATGGCAGCTACCGCTGGATGGATACTTGCGCGTAGATCATTAACCAAAATCAAGGATCTTGCAAGGGATTGGTTCATGATGATTCAAGTCGCTGGTTGCTGGGTTTTGGTATGAAGATCGGCCAATGATCAATTATGGAAACAGAACTACATGCAATTAAGGGCGGTCTCCGGATGTGCCGCAACCTGGGCCAGCTGAAGATTAAATTATGTACATATTCCTTGGAAGCACTACAGTTGTTACTCACAGATTGTGATCCTTCTCATCCCCTGTCTGATTTGATCATGGAAGTGAGAACGATGATTTTCTCATCATAGATCGGGAGGTACATCATTCACATATAGAGGCACTGGTTTGTGCGGACTACATAGCCAAGCAGGCACACCATGGTACATAGGAGCTATATTTCGTCCCAACTCCTCCTGATTTTTGCTCGCTGCAAATGTTGAGGGACTTAGATGAGTCTCATCAAGTTTCACGGCCTCATGGCTGACTAGTTAGGCCAAGTTAGCATTTCAAGCGTAAAGCCTGCCCCTGTATTAAAAAAAAATGCTCATGAAGTTCTCTAAACAGTACAAAAATATCAACTCCATTAATTTACACAAACTGATGTTACTTTTTAGTTTAGTAGGGCCCACACTATTATTTTTAAATGAATATTTAAAAAACTCGCATATCCTTCCCATCCTTTCGGTTGCCCCTCTCAATTTTTGCAGTCTCGGCTCTCTCTCTTCCTTTCTCAAAGTGTCACGACTTGCAGCAAAAATGAGTATGGGATAGCCCTAGATCACAATGATAAACGTTCCAACCAGCTCAACAAGAAGAAACAAAGAAACGCTAAACAAACGGCATCAAAAATAGAAAACAAGAAGCACTTTATTCTGGTTCACGATTCTAGAAACAGTGCTTGGTGCTAGTACAACTCAAGCCGCAGCTTGAATTTGTCGGCCACCCTCCTTGCCGGAGATAAGGTGGATTTCTTTGAACATAGATACGGCAGCATGAACATCGTCGTCACTTCCTCTCAATCTCGAAAACCTCAATGCGATTCACAATACGAGACCCACTCTCCCTGTTTTTGGTTGATGTTTTTCTGATACTTACCCTGTAGATTCAGCCCCCAGAGCTCTGTTGACTCTAAATCCTTCGCTAGAGAATACTCCTTTGGCCTCCTTTTTGCCTCCCATGCCTTTGAGTTTGAAGAGGTTGATTTCAGATTTTGTGACAAATTGATATGTTTTGATGATGACAAAACTTAAAAATAATTAAGAAATGTTTTGGAAAAGGTACTGTGTCTAAAAACAATCTTACTATGAAAATCACTATCACCACAATCAGTGCTCACTAGTAATGATAAACAATTATCTCTATATTAATCACTCGAGTGATGTGATAAGATTTGGTGAACTCATTTTTGAAACAGTGAAGTGCTTCTTTAAGAAAATTAACTCAGCACCATAATACTTACTAGTAGTGATAAACAATTATCACTATAGTGACCACTCGACAGATGATCATCACTACCACTTCACTATAGTGACCAAGATAGTGATTAATTTTCTAAAACTATTTCAAAAAGAAGATTATTGTTGTAGCCACTTGACCGACGTGATTTTCATCACTATCACTTTATCGCAGTGATTCTTTGTAGTAATCACTTTTCTAAAAATATTTCAAAGAGAAGATCATTCAAGTGACCACTCAAGTGATTAGATAAAAGTTCATCACTATTACTACACCACAATGATCTATCCTAGTGATCAAACTACTAAAAATTTTCTAAGAAAAGATTTTTCAAATGACCATTCGAGTGATTAGATAAATGTTCATCACTATTACTACACCACAGTGATCTATCCTAGTGATCAGACTTCTAAAATTTTCTAAGAAAAGATCACTTGAGTGATGCGTGAAAAAGTGTATCACTAGCACAGCACTATAATGACTCCTGTAGTACTCAGTATTCTTGAAAAAAAAAATCAAGACTAGATCACTCTAGTGGTGTGTAAAAAGAGTATCACTACCACTACATCACAATGATGGCATCTGGTGTATCATACCTTGAAAATCCAAGGGGTGACCGGCAAGGAATATGAGAGAAATCACATTCCTTAAGCCTTAAACTTATATACAAAATGCTAATTAATACCATAATCTAGTATATTCATGTTCTCCAAACCACAAAAGGGATGTAGGGATCCTGCCTAAAGATTACATGGAGCATCTATCTTTAAATAATAGTACAAAACTCTAGGGTTATAGTTACATCAACTAAGAGCGCTTCCCGATGGATCATCGATCTTTGAATCCTTAAGGAGACTCTTCACTGCTCAACCGGAGGATCAAAGGCGGCAATATCGTCTCGAACCAAAACAAATTTACCTAAGTGAATAACGTCCCATTCTTATAATTTAATAAAATTGCAAAAGTAAAATAGTTTAAACATCTTTATCTTTTGCTAATAACCATAAAGTAATAAATCACAATTTCTAAACCATACGATTAGGAATAAAATAGAATTCTACATAAAATTTCATTAATAAGATAATTTCATGTACGAATAAAACCTTTGATTTAATATAATCAATGTAAACCATAATTCTTTCATGTACTTAATAAAACCTTTGATCTCAAACAATCAATTTAAAACATAATTCTCAAACCTCATATTTCCATAGAAATTCTTACGAACGAATGACAAGCGTGGCCACACAAATTACCACGAGGGTAACTAACCAAGCATGACACAAGGCCATGAAACAAGCATGGACACATAGTCCATGAGGGTAAACTAACCAAGCATGACTCAAGGCCATGAAACAAGCATGGACACACAGTCCATGAAACAAGCATGAGAACGAATCTCATGAAAATCAAGCGAGCTCGAGGTTAACCATGGTGCACCAAGGACTAACAGTACTGCTGTTAGTAACCAGCGTTCTGTATTCAGTTCTTTCCAAAACATTTTCAAACATGCCTGGGGTCAATTTATCAAAGCAATAAAAATTCTTCTTTCAAGATAATAACAACTTTATCTCATACTTCATACTCAAATCCCCCAGCATGAAATTTCACCTATCATATTTCAAAACTTTCCTTCAAAGTAAATCTGTCGATAAAATCCTTTTAAAACATTAAAAGCTCACGTAAGAACATTTCATTTCAATTAATAATTTCCTGCTCATAAACTTTCCAAAATGCAAGATCATTTCAATATAAAATGCATGAAAAATATCTCAAAATTTTCCTTACTATTTATCTGCATAATCATGAATTATGCTTTAAAACAATTGGAAGAAAAATACATAATAAAAGCATCATTCTTTACACATATACTATCAACAAATATTCATTTTCAAAATCATACTTTTAAATATGAAAATAAACAATAAAGTTCAGATAAAAAAAATATCATTTATAAAAATTAGGGGCGTTATTCACTCACCAAGTTACTCCTTTCAAAACTATACCTTTACCAAAATCCATTGGGTTCACTTTTCCCTTGAGCTCAAGCAATTGTCAATTCCTATAAATTTTGAAATAGGTCATCATTAATAATATTTTATCCTTATATAATATATAATCTCTAAGACATATTTAGTTGCCTATTGTATTACCCAAAAATCGATACATCAACCTCTAATGAAATTTACCTACTGCTTTCAAAAATCCTAAAGTACCAAAAAAAATCCTTAAATCACACCTCTTACAATTATCCTAACTTACGAAATAATTTTGAACAGCTTTCCCATAAATCTGTAATTTTTTCCAGCTTTACAATTGTTGTCTAAATATGCTTTTATAGCTTAAGATACACATTTAATACATAGAAGTACTAAACAGTCAGTTTTATTTGATGTTCACATCCAAGTATCAATTCCAACGTGCTCCCAACCTCATACAGCCGTATAGCATTTGTACATTCTATTGACTTCAGCTTTTTATCATTTCTATGATATTTTCATAAGGAACAAACTAAACTTCCCTGGACAGCAAGACAAATTCATGAGTCGCTCTCCCCAATATTCGTTCAGCATCATATAATGACATTTACCCACACACATCACTACCCATCATCAATCTAAACTTGAGTTCATGTTTAGCTATGTTTACTTCACTTTCTCTCACTAAGACCAGAATTTCTTTCATCGTCACTGTGCAAACTACACATCAATTCATGAAACTAAATATGAAATGCGAATCTAGACACTTACCCTATTCTAGATTGCCACTTGCATGATTCTTCCTCCTCCATTCCGATGACTTCCTATCATACCGTGACTCTCACTCTCTCTTCGGTGTTCTCTTTTTTTTTTCTCTGGCTTTCTCACTCTCTTCTCTGTGATATCTCACTCAGTCTCGCACTATCTCTTTCCCTTCTCTGTGGCCGATGGAATAGGGAATTGAAGTAACGTATGTGTGTATATAGGCGATGTCCGAATAGGTGTAAATGGGTGAGGGACGTGTGTGTTTGTGACTGGAGTTGTGCTGTCCAAGTGTTGAAATGTAAGAGAGTGTGTGCGTACATGTGTCCAACGATTAAGAGAGGAGAGTGTGTGCTTCATGCACTGTTGATAAAATAGAGGCAGTGGAGTATGGGTGTTGCCCATTATGTCTCTCTCCTGTGCGTTGAATGATATTAGAGAGATAAGGAGCGCTGGTCATTAAAGTGAGAGATGCTGAATAAGACAGAACTATTTTAAGGCTAAAATAAAACACACGTGAGAGGGGTCTGTGCGTATATACTTCTATCCAAATATGAGTGAACTGTCCGAAATAATTAGTTGGTGTTGCATGTGATGAAGTGTCTTAAGCTAAGGAAATTAAATGAGAAATGGATAAATATCAAATATTAAAGGAGATGACCAAGTGGATTGTTGGAGTAAATGAGGAGTGTTGCATGAGGTAATATGGTGATACGTGGCTTGCACATACACAATTATTTGTACAAGACTCATTTCCAACACTTAAATACATTTTCAGCTTTGGAAAATTCCAGCTCAAGAACGTTTACTTAATTCTTTAATCACATCTATACACTACCTTAGGTTACTCTTTCCAAGCCCTTCATCAAATGGACACAATACATCAAGACCCAAAAGTTTCAGATTCAAGGAAATATATTCCCAGAGTTCGAACAACGACAATCATAAGCCTTAAATTTTAAATAATTAATCTTATAATTATTTAGGCCAATTTTTTTGTAATTATCCCCTAATAATCATTATAGAACCTCAAAATCATATTTCATAATTTCCCCCTAAATTTTCAAGGTCCAAAAATATTTTTTGTTTAACCTTTTCCTTAAAATAAACTTAACACTATTGACTCCTACTTGCTAAGCACCTACTCATCTCAATCTTATTTCTAATCTTCTAGTCCCAAAAATTTGGGTTGTTACATGGTGACTTGTTTCTTCTAAGAGAAAATGAAACAATATCACTTGAGTGACCACTCAAGTGATCCTGCTATATTCATCACCACTAGCTCACCATAGTGAAGTATCTAGTGATCTATTTACCAAAGAAACAAGATCACTTGAGTGACCACTTGACACTCCTATACTTAAGCATTGCTACCACATCACACGGTGAACCATCCAATGATCAGTTTTGTTTTCAATATAACTAAGCGAAGATCGCTCGAGTGATGCAATTCCAAAAAACATAGAATCCTATCGTAAATCATGATACTCATTCAAATCTATTCTAAAATTGTTTTAAGTACTTCCAATTGGTCTAAGACTTGATTATATTAGTACTTAATCATATTGTAGGTGGTTAATCAAGTATCAAACAGAGATTAGCAAAACAAACTTTTGTGTCAAAGCATTAAATGCCTCAAAGTTCAACAATTCACATTCTCTTTACTTTCAATGTTTAAATCCAAAGACATAAAGAATTATCTGACATTCCCGATGACTATAAGCAAACACCATACACTCAAACAGCTACAAGCAAAGAGCAATGGTGTTCAAAAACTTTTCACATTATAAATAGAATAGCATTGAAGATGAAGCAACAACCAACACTGTACATTTACTGTTACATTTGTTTGCTAAGTCTCAAAGCTCAGTCTCTATGTGAATTTGTACTTCAATATTCATTTATTTACTCTTGTGAGAGATTATACTTTAGCATTTATTTCATCTGAGATACTCAAGGTAGTGAGACCTTGAGTGGGCATTGATTACAAAGTGTAAGGGGGAGTGTGTGTTCTTTAAAGAAGAACTAGTTTTTATTGAAGTAACAAGAGCCCAATGAATCTTGGAAAGATAATGGAAGTCTTAGAAAAGCTTTATAGGACGGGCGTAGGTCAAGTGGATTGGAACGAACCAATACAAATCTCTTGTGTTCTCCATCGGTGATATTCTTCTAACTCTCTTATCTTTATTTAGCTTGTATTGAAATGTAAATCCTTAAGTGTTAGTATAAAGGTGTCTTAGAGACAATATGTTTTATCATATGAACACCTTGTATTGATTAGTATTTCATGAAATATAATAAGAGCACACATATTTATGTCTCGCCTATATTTACAGTCAATATGCAATTAAAGATAAAGGCCCTAGGAATAGAACAGGTATTCCCTTAAGGATCTATGATAGCAATCATGATTTTGAGGACTTGAGGACACTATATATCTATTGCCTGAAACCTGTTTCTAGTCTTGAATCACTAACAAAGGCCATTGGTGATCTCAATGAGACTAATACAAATCACCTACTTGTATGGAGATACAAGGTAGGGACCTCATGAAATACAGGCATGGTGATGCCTTAGCTGATGTCGTGGGTGGATTTGTTAGAGAACAGATAGCACTAAACTGACCCATCGAGAGACTCTACAAGGATTCATTGCAAAGAGTGTCATTGGATTTGTAATGTCTCTCATTGTTTGGTGGTGTAGATCGTCCTAGATTTGAGGATGTCATAGAACACTATGTCCTAGGGTTATGCTTTACCCATACAACTCTATCCACCTGAAAAATAGGGAGAACCGTTGTAACTCATGAGTACCGTAAAGAGTTACGGGTTATAACTAATGAGCATCGTAAAGATTATAGGTTCCGCAACGATTATTAGAGATCTATTTTATCTTTTGTTATAACTCATGAACACCGTAAAGAGTTACAGGTTCTCACGAGTCTCGTAAAAAGTTATGGGTTATAACTCATGAGTACCATAAAGAGTTTCGGGTACTCATGAGCAATATAATGATTGAAATATTTAACTCTCACGAGATAAATTTTTATTTTTCAACCTCATGAGCGTGTTACTTGAACGTCAGGCAACACCCCAAATTTTAACCAACACGTGGGGATATTACAGTTGAATATGATTCAATGGTTGTTTAGGATTTACAAATTTTTTTCATGTATGTTTCTAACATTTTTGTAGGTACAATAAACATGGATGGTCATGGTGCTTCGAATGTATGATTTAAATTTTAAAGTTTTTTAGTTTTGGTAAATGGGATTGTTTTGTCCCGATTTAAATTTACGCCATTATTTTCTATATCAATGATTGTAATAGACTTAGGATGTAAGATTCTTAATGGTGAACCTAAAGATGATGGATCAACCATGAAAACCATGCCAAGAGATGCATTCAGCTATGGTGATAGAAACAGGGCATATTTGAAGTTCTTGATGATCTATAAGGCATGAAGATGCTCTAGATGAAAATCGGAAGGCACCATGATCATCACTTTGTGTTTAGTTTTCAAACACGCATTCTTTTTAATTTTCAAAATTACGACTAGTATGCATGTTGATAGTAAACGCAATCACTCTACAACTAGTATGCATGACAAGTCGTAAAAAATTAACTATGTGATAGTTAGTGTGTTGTATGTCTAATTATGCATGGAGATAAAATCCCTTCTAATGTAAGATAAAATACCTTCTAGCATTAGAAATTGACTATGTGATAGTTAATTATTTAAGATGAGATCGAAAAGTAACCCTCACATAAATTATCTAGCGTGATTGGTTGCCTCCCATCATCGTTGGCATTTAAATCCCTTCTACATGGAAGTGCTTTCTAGCTCAACCAAGACCTATTGTTTTGTAAGGTAACGGTGCCATTTGAAGTGTATGACACTTAGGATGAAGGTTTGTGATAAAATAGATGGATAATCTGTAGGTTCAGCCAGGTCTATGCATTTAGAGCAATGATGCTAGTTTGTTACATAGTGATATGACACTAAGTGACAAGGTGTTTTTGGCCTGATGGTCCAAGAGAAGACATAAACATGTTCTTGATTAGATCAACCCACTAGATAAGTTAGTTTTGCAGGCTCAACCAGAAACTTATTATTCTAGTCATCCTCTTAGCCCATTATGGATATCTTTATGAAGGATAACCCTAAATCAATAACTAAGAGTCCTTGATCTTAGAGAAAATAGTGGGAGGGCCACATACATTTCAAAAGTCTTCGTATATGGTTCTGAAATCTCATAAAATACTTATATATCTCCATCTTTTGTTTTCAACATATGAGTCATGGCCAGTAATCTTTGCTCTATTATGGATGTTAATAAGTTAGCTGGACCTAACTTTAAAGACTGGTATCAAGATACAAAAATTAATTTCGCGTTCTTATAAAATAGCTTATATCTTTGATTCCACGATTCTTGTTGCACCTACTTAAGGGAAAGGAACCCAAGCTCTTCTACTTGGTACTGTTGTATGCTTCCATTGTTGAAAGGAAGGACGGAAGAACTACCCATTGTACCTTGCGAGCCTTAAAGGAAAGAAGCATAATGGTACTTCCATATCTGGTATGTTCACTATAGAAATTAATCCGATCCTTTTGGCTTTAGATTCAAATAGTGAACTCTTAGCGATCAAGTTAAGAAACTAAGGTTAAATAATCGATCCTATCTTTGGCAATGAAGGTTGAAACATATTAATAAGACGAGATTGTCTAGACTCCATCATGATGGCTATCTAGATTTACTGGATTTCGAATCCTATTGGCCTTATGAATCTTGTGTGGCTAGCAAGATGATGAAGACAAGCTTCAGAAGCTTGTGAGTCACAGAGCCAATGAGTTATCGAAACTCGTTCATTTTGATATTTGTGGACCCATGTCTACTCAGGCTAGAGGAGGATACTCCTACTTCATAACCTTTACTGATGATAAGTCCATATTCAAATATGTGTATCTTATAAGACACAAATTTGAGACCTTTGAAAAGTTCAAAGAGTTTAGGAATGAAATAGAGAAACAACTTGACAAGATGATTAAGACACTTTGATCATATTGAGGTGTCGAATATTTGAGTCAAGAGTTTCAAGATTATCTAAGAGAGAATAAGACTTTCTCAAAGTTGACAGCTCCATACACACCACATCAGAATGGTATGTCTCAAAGTAGAAACCAACCTTGCTTGACATGGTACGGTCTATGATAAGTGGTACAAAGCTCCTAAAATCATTTTGGAAATTTGCCTTCCATATGGCATTACACCTTCTTAATAGGTTTCTGTCAAAATCTATTCAAACTACTCCTTATGAGATATAGAGGGGCCAAAAGCCCAACTTGAGTTATCTCATGGTGTGGGATTGTCCAGCTTATATCAAGACCCTAATACCAAATAAGTCAGGGGGTAGCAGCACCTTGTGCTATTTTGAAGGCTATCCCAAGAAAACTAAGGGATACTACTTTTACTGCCATAAGGACTACAAAGTGGTTGTGCCCAAGAATACTACTTTTCCTGAGAATGATCTAGTTTCTCAAGTAGATAGTGGGAGTAAGGTAGAACTTGAAGAAATTCAAGACCTACAAGAATAGATAACAGAGCTCAAGTCTGTTGATCAGGTGATGCCTCAACTAGAGGCTGTAGACATCCAACCCAATAGGACTTCTAGGGTTAGTCGTCCACCTGAGAGATATGGTTTTGTGATTGAGAATCAACAAACCGTTGAGGATGACAAACCTACTTCCTACACTGAGGCAGTCAAGCATGTTAACTCCTCAAAATGGCTTAAAGCCATGGAATTTGAAATAGATTCGATGCATCAGAACAAGGTATAGACCTTGCTTCTACCACCTGAAGGAATAGTTCCCATTAGGTGCAAGTCTTAAAAAAGGAACCCTGATGCCAATGGCAACATTCAAACTAATAAAGCTAGGTTGTTGCAAAAAGTTACCATTAAAGGCAAGGCATCGACTTCGAGAAAACTTTCTCACCTATTGTCATGACCAAATCTATCAGGATTATGCTAACTATAGCCACATATCATGATTATGAGGTTCAGTAGATGGATGTCAAAACCGACTTCTTGAATGGTTTCTTCAAGAAGGAAATGTTTATGATACAACCTGAAGGTTTTGAATCCAAAAGCCATTAGCATATGGTATGCAAACTTCAAAAATCAATATATGGGCTTAAGCAAGCTTCCAGGAGCTGGAATCTTCATTTTGATGAAGTTGTTAAGGGTAACGACTTTATCAAGAATGAAGATGAATCATGTGCTTACAAGAAGGTTAATGGGAATTATGTTGTTTTCCTTGTACTTTATGTAGATGACATATTGCTCATTGGAAATGACAATCCTCTGTTGCAATCCACTAAGATTTTTGTTGGAGAACTTCACCATGAAGGATATGGGAGAGGTGGCCTATATACTTGGTTTAGCATAAATGGGTCGAAAATGGGTTTTCTTTCCATCGGACATGGCATTCATTTTTCTAAGGCTGTATCCAAAGACACCGACCGAAAGAGAACACATGGAGATGATTCCATATGCATCTACAATTAGACCCATCATGTATATTATATTATGTATGAGATCAGACATCTCTTATGCCTTGAGCATAATGAGTTGATACCAAGATAACCCTGGAAAGGGTCACTAGATAGCTATAAAGATGATCCTAAAATACTTAAGAAATACTAAGGATCTATTTCTGGTTTATGATGGTAGTGGTGAGTTGAAAGTGAAGGGGTTCACTGTTGTTAGTTTTCAGAGTGACAAAGATAACTATAGATCTCAGTCATGCTTTGTCTACACCTTAAATGGTATACCAATTTATTGAAAGAGTTCCAAGTAAGAGCCCACGGCAGATTCTACAACCGAGGTTTAATACATAGCAGCTTCAGAAGCGGCTAAGGAGGCAGTATAGATCAAGAAGTTCATAAATGAACTTGGAATGGTTCGTAGCAATGTTGATCTAAGACCATTGTATTGTAACAACACCAAAGCTATTGCTTAGGGCAAGGAACCCAAGTCTCATCAAAGGTCCAAACACGTGCTCCACAAGTATCGCCTCATCTAAGAGATTTTTTAAAGAATGAATAAAGATGGACCATACTCCCACAGATGATAATTTGGCCGATTCTCTGCAAAGGGTCTCTCTCAGAGAAAGAATGATAATCATTATAAGTCTTTAGGTTTGACACGTTGACCTAATTGACTCTAGGCCAAGTAGGAGATTGTTAGTATAAAGTGTCCTAGAGACAATCTATTTCATCAGATGAAGACATTATACTGATTGGGATTTCATGAAATATAATAAGAGCACACTTTATCTTTATCATATTTATGTCTCGCCTATATTTACGGTTAATATGCGATTAAAGATAAAGGCCCTAAGAATAGAACAATTGCTCACCTGAGGGTCTATAATAGGGATCATGATCATGAGGACTTGAGGGCACTATATATCTATTGCCCGAAACATGTTCCTAATCTTGAATCATAGGAAAGGGCATTGGTGTTCTCAATAAGACTAGTACGACATCATCTACTTGTATGGAGATACAAGGTAGAGACCTCATTGAATGCAGGCATGGTGATGCCTTAGTTGATGTCGTGGGTGGATCTGTTAGAGAACAGATAGCATTAAACTGACCCATCAAGAGACTCCACAAGGATTCATTGTAGAGTGTATCATTGGATTTGTAATGTCTCTCATCGTTTGGTGGTGTGGATTGTCCTAGACTTGAGGATGTCATAGAACACTATGTCCTAGGGTTATGCTTTGACCGTATAACTTTATCTACCTGAAAAATAGGGAGAATAGTGTACTCTTATGTATGACTCAAATGCATGAGTATAGATGGACATGCCAAAAGGACTCACAGTCCCCTTCGAGGTATTAGTCGTCCACAAGATTGAAAAGGCTTGTATGGCTTCTAGGTCATTCGAGAATCTATGTACAGTAAGCAATCATGAAGAGTCATGATCTGTCTTAGGGTCAATAGAAAAATATTCCTAATTCTATGAAATATCTACATTTAGTCAATTAAGAGAGATAATACTCTATCCTTTCTCTTGACTAAATATGAACGACAATGTAATGGATGATGCTGGCACGGTATCTAAATTAGAAAGGTAGATCACTTGATCAACTCGATTAGTTCTGGAACCGAAGAGCATTGGTAGTGTCTTGTGTGATAATTATATAAATTGAGGATATTAAAGGAGTTTAATTGGTCAAAGTTTAACAATGTCAGTGACTAATTGAGCCTAATAGGTCACAAGCTAAGGTTGTTCTTAATTTCTTGATCTAACAACTTTAGACCAATAATTGTTATTGGGCTTTTTCAAGACTATAGGTGTAATTGGGTTTGAGTGGGACACCAAACCTAATTATATATGACGCCACATTTGGTTGTTTAGTAAGAAGTTAGTTTCTCCACTAAAAGCTCCAAACGTGTTAGAAGGCCCAATAGGGTCTTGGGCCATGAGAGGTTAGGTGATAAAGGATAATTTTGAATTACCAAAAGCAAAATCAATAAAGATTGGATAAAAATCCAATAAAGTTTGAATATAAATCAAATCCATTGCCACTAGGTTCACCAACTCAAAACATGATCAATCACTTTTCAAATCAAGAATGCATCATACTAAAGTTACTTAAAACTTGCAATTTTCAAATTCAAAACAGTTGATCCCTCCCCTACACTTAAACAATGCATTGTCCTCAATGCAAAACAGTCATAATAGATCACAAAGTCAAGTAATACGTAGCACTACGCAACTTAGTAATATGACGAGGAGTAATATGACAAAGCAAAATAAAAGAGTGAGGGAAGGAATACAATCGCGATCTACGTGGCATCACGTAGTGTAGCAACCTCCACTATCTGAGTGGAGAATCCATCAAAGAATGGCTTTAAGTGGTGTCCATTGACATTGAAGCATTTTCCATGTGGCTCCCTTTTGATCTTCACAACACCATAGGGGAAAATGTCAATGACAACGAAAGGTCCCTCCCATCGAGAGCAGAGCTTTCCAAGCATGAGTTTCAAGCAGGAAACATAGAGTAGAACCTTTTGGCCCACTTGAAAGTCTCTCTTCATGATAAGTTTGTCATGGGCTGCTTTAGTTCTTTCCTTATAAATTCTAGCATTCTCATAAGCTTCTCTTCTTAATTCCTCAAGCTCTTGCAATTGCAACTTCCTTTCAATACCGGTACTAGCAAGATCAAGGTTGCACCTTTTAATTGCCCAGTATGCTTTGTGCTCCACCTCCACTGGCAAATGACATGCTTTGCCAAAGACAATCCTATATGGAGACATGCCAATGGGATTTTTATATGTTGTGCGATATGCCCAAAGTGCATCATCGAGCCGTTTACTTCAATCCTTCCAGTTGGGTTGCACTGTCTTTTCTAGAATGAGCTTGATTTCTCTATTAGAGAGTTCTGAAAAACCTGGCTATCACCCAAGAGGGGTGAATTGGGTGTTTAATAAAACTTTAGTTACTTTGAAAATCTTTTCGCAACTTACTGAAAGTAGTTTGAATGACAGAAGTAATTTATAAAGCGATAATAAGTCATTCAAATATATATGCACATTCAAATATATATATACTGGAAATATAAGAGATAAGGGAAGAGAATATGCAAACTGATTTATACTGGTTCGGCCCAATCCTTGACCTACGTCCAGTCCCCAAGCTCCACTTGAGATTTTCAATCCACTATCCTCTTGTTTATCCGGGCACAAGAGAAGCCTATACAAACGCACAAGTTCACCCAGGTACTTGTGAAGCCGAATCTCCCACCGAGATACACCTTTCAATCAGTTACACACTTTGTACTCGAAGTTATCCTCTCACTAGGATACACTCCCCCTTACAAGTTGTAAACCGATAACCCAATCTCCAAGTCCCATGACTTGAGATTCTTACAATGATTTAATAATCAGAAATGTTCGTCGAGAAGAGAAGATGAATAAACACTGAAGTACAATCAAATCATTTCACTCTCTAGTGTAAACTATATAAACATTGAAAACAGAGTGTGTGTGAGATAAATGTTGGATTCAGAATGTTGGCATCTTGACAATGCAAGCTCTCATCATCGTCGTCTCCATTTTTGAATGGTTCTCTTTTTATAGTCAATGAAGAACACAGGGCAATTCTTCCAAGTTTGAATATGACTGTTGTGAGCATATATGACCGTTGGAACTATTCGACCGTTGGAGAATGTTACGGTTGTAAACTCTGACGTAATCATCTCCTTTTTGTAATCTGATGTTAATCCTTCATATAATCATCCAAAACTCATTAACAAACTGATTAAACATAGTTGGGAATAGTAATGAGTGATAATAAGGATTAATGAAATCACAAACGATGATTTTGGATTTTTGAACACGGTGATTTTCTCGGCGAGAGATATTGACCCGAGTTATCATTAATTGACTCGAGTTGTTTTGAGCGCGATCATCATCTGTTTTAATTCTAACTCGAGTTGGCGTACGTAACTCAAGTTGTCCCTTTGTTTCAAACTTCTGGATACTTTCTGTCTGCATTGTAACTCGAGTTATCCTTAGTAACTCGAGTTGCCAAAGTGACTAATTGCTCTCTGCCTTCTTGAGTAACTCGAGTTGGTGGTCATAACTCGAGTTGCATTAAATTCCCACAATTGTCGATTACTCTTTGTGTCCAGTCTGACTCGAGTTGGTGGACCTGACTCGAGTTGGAATCTCCTCTCAATATTCTCTCTTCTCTCTTGCCTTTTTGATTGATGTTGATTCAAGTTTCCAATCCTAACTTGAGTTATCCAAACTCAGTTAACAACTCATTCAAAATCTCATTGTATGTTGAGCGTTTTTGAACCATCTTGAACTTACTATAACTTTCGAAGGCCATATCTCCTTGAATATAACTCAAAATATAGCAAATGACCTATCCCCAAAAAGATCTTTATGTCTTCTTTCAAATCCCCTGGTTTGAGCTCATTTGGATGTGTGGTTTGTGAGTTATACTCAAAATACCAAAGCTATGTCTGAGCGTGGTGTGAATTGTAGTGTCCACTTCTACAATTCATATATCTCTCATCTGAACTCCTTTAGGCTTAAATTGTCTATCAAAATGATGCATTAGGAGTCTAGTTTCATATGCAAATAGTTTCGTATCAATCTGATTCCTGGTTTGGGAGATATCATTGAATTACCGAACCTCGCCAGCTGAAACGTGAAACAAAGTAGAACATAGGTGCTGAAAATCACTGGTAACTCGAGTTGTTAAGTGGTAACTCGAGTTACTCCTATCTGAAAACATTTTGTCAGTCGAGTTATCATACAGAACTCGAGTTGGGTAAGTCCAAAAACCCATAAACACTATAGCGAAGCACTCTAACTCGAGTTGGACCCCATAACTCGAGTTGGATCATTTTGAACCTTATATTTCCTTGTTTTTAACTCTGATTTGAGCCATTCCAACTTCCATTTGATCATGGAGACTTCTAGGAGCAATTTTAGAACTTGGATAATGATATCTTCATTCCATTCAGCAAGTTACTCCATTTTCCATCTCTTATCTTGATCATTCTTAATCATTTAGCTTGGGCTCATCATTCTCTTCAGCTTCTACCTTCTTCAATATCTCCTCTTCTTTTCTTCTCCTAATCATTCTATACTTCACATCTACATTAAACATAAGAATTAGTGCAAGTAGAATGTAAAAGTAGTATGTAACCTTTTTGCTCTTAAGAATAGCATCTATATAAGACATCATCAAAACTAATCATAACCAACAAGTTTTGCCTAACCATTCGTCTAAGGGTGGTATGGAGTGGCCACCTTATGCATCACCCCATACTTACCAAGAAAGCTCAGCAAAATCCGATTGCAAAAATGAGCCCCTTGATCGCTAATGATGGCTCTAGGAATGCCAAATCTGCAAAGTATGTAAGAGCGAACTAAGGAAACCACTACAGAAGAGTCATTAGTACGAGTGGGGATTGCCTCAACCCACTTTGATACATAATCCACAGCTAGCAGGATGTACAAATAACCAGATGAAGTAGGAAAGGGTCCCATGAAATCAATTCCCCAAACATCAAAGACTTCACAAAATAATAAGGGTTGTTGGGGCATCTCATGCTTCCTAGAAATATTACCCACAAATTGACACCTGGAACACGTCTTAAAAAATTCATGGGCATCATGAAATAAACTTGGCCAAAACAATCTACTTTCCTAGCAGTACGCTTTGCACTAAAATGTCCCCCACATGCAAGAGTATGGCAAAAAGTCAAGACAGACTCAAAAGAAATGCATCGCCTAATAATTTGATCACTACAAATGTGTCACAAGTAAGGATCATCCCATATGTAGAATTTAGCATCTCTCTTAAACTTATTCAATTGATGTTTATTCATGTCATCGGGCAAAACAAATGCAACTAGATAATTAGCAATATCAGCATACCAAGGGATAGAAACAACGACCTCCCAGAGCCTTTGATCAGGAAAGTCATCTAAGGGTAAAGATGTTATCGCAGGCATTTCAATCCTACTCAAATGATCAGCTACCATATTCTCTACACCACTCTTATCTCGAATCTCCACATCAAACTCTTGTATCATAAGCACCCACCTAAGGAGGCGGGGTTTGGAGTCCGGTTTCTTAAACAAGTACTTGATAGCTGAGTGATCAGTAAACACAGACACCTTTGTGTGAAGTATGTAAGATCAAAATTTCTCTAGCCCAAAGACAATTGCAAATAACTCTTTATCTGTGGTAGTATAGTTAGCCTGAGCAGCATCTAAAGTTCTAGATGCATAGGCTATGAGATGTTGTCTCTTCTTTACTCTTTGGGCAAGAACGGCACCTAATGCATAGTCAGAAGCATCACACAAGAGCTCAAATGGAAGGCCCCAATTAGGTGGCTGAATGATGGGGGTGTAGTGAGTCTCTTCTTTAACTCATCCCATTCATACCTGCAAGCATCATCAAAAACAAAACCCACATCTTTCTACAATAAACGAGACAATGGCAATGTTGTCTTACTAAAATCCTGGATGAATCTTCTATAAAATCCAGCATGCCCAAGAAAATAACGTACATCTTTCACACATGAAGGATATGGAAGAGAGGAAATAATATCAACCTTAGCTTTATCAACCTCAATACCATCATGTGAAACAACATGGCCTAAAACAATTCCTTTCTTAACCATGAAATGACATTTTTCAAAATTCAACACAAGATTATACTAAATGCATCTTTCCAAAACCATGTCCAAATTAGCTAAGCATGCATCAAAAGAATCACTGTAAACAGTGAAATCATCCATGAAAACTTCCATGCAATGCTCAAGAAAATCTGAGAATATGGAAACCATGCAATGCTGGAAAGTACCTGGTGCATTACTTAAACCGAATGACATGCGTCTATATGCAAAGGTTCCAAATGTGTTAGTTCTCAATGTGTTTTGATGATTAACAACAATTGTAAACATGTGTTGAAGTTTTTGCAAAATCTGTCTAAAACCATTTACCAGTTGTTTACTCGAGTAAAGGAATGCTTACTCGAGTATAGGACTGTTAAAGGATTGCCCAATTGGATTTTACACGTCAATACCGCAAAGTATGGATAGCCATACTCGAGTATTGACGTCTCGTAGAGCAATCGAGTTTTGATGAAGGTGCTTACTCGAGTATAGGTTTGCATACTCGAGTATAGGCCATCCGAGAGCAACCAAACTTTTCAAGTTAAGTCAATACTGCGGTATAGATCTCTATACTCGAGTATTGGACTTACGAAGAGCAAATGAACTTTTGAACTGAGTATATACTCGAGTAGACTCTTGCATACTCGAGTAAAGCGTCTTACAGAGAGCTCCCAAGTTTTTCTAACTCATGCATACTCGAGTAAGGGTTTTCATACTCGAGTAATGAGCTCTTAAACTGATTTTCAACTTGACTCATGTTCTTGCATACTCCGGTATGAATTTGTTTACTCCAAAGATAGACATGAAATGACTTCACACTTTTTCGAAAAAGAGTTGCATACTCAAGTAAGGATATGCATACTCGAGTATGAGACCATACAGAGAAGTCATCATTCTGGCTTGAACTTGCTTACTCTAGTATACAAATGTATACTGCAGTATAGAGGCATTTTACACTTAAAATTTTCAAGCAAATAGTTTCTTACTCGAGTACACTAGTAGCTTACTCGAGTAAAGCCTTTGGTTTCAAAAGTTCAAGTCTCGAAGGTTTGCCTCTGGAAGTTGCTTACTCGAGTATCCTTTTGGATACTGCAAAGAAAGACTCTCTCACACAAGGACTTACCCGAGTAAAGATGAACTTACTCGAGTAACCAACGCCAAAACCAATTTTTGAATTATACGAATTTGCAAATCACTCTTGTTTGTTCTAATTGCTTTCATGAATCATTCACTTATAAACCCAACTATGTTTAACAAGTTTGTTGAGTGAATTTCGGTTAAGCGAGATGAAGATTATTGAAGGTCAAAGCCATAAAGCAAAAAGTGTACGGTCATTTAATGCACTTCGCAAATCAACCTTCTTTTGGATAATCCACTGAGCACGCATTCTCAACGGTCAAGAATGCTTTCTTCATCAAGTAAACTCTTCTCCAACGGACAAATCCTCGAGTTCCACATCGATCATATTAGCACCTGGATTAGTTGGAGTTTAGAGAGAGAAGATGACCGCACCTTAAGCTAATCACCTACAACGGTTGGATTCATCAAGCAACGGTCATTTAATGTTCTCTACCTATAAATAGAGTGCATTAACTTCTTCTCAAGCTGATACACCTACTGAGAGCGAAAATTTATTGATTGCCATTTATTGTGTTCAGCTTTCACCGTATTGTATCAATCGATACTTGTACTTCATGTTCATTTTATCTGCTATGTGAGAGAGTTCTATCGTAATTCATTTATTGATTGAGATAACCACAAGTCGGGGGACTTGGTGGTTGGGTGTATTGATTGCAACTTGTAAGGGGGAGTGAGTTCTAGAGAGAGAACTACTCTTGAGTACGTAGTCTGTAATCGCGGTTGTGAGTATAGTGGATTGAAAATCCCAAGTGTGGCTTGGGACCTGGATGTAGGTCAAGGATAAGACCGAACCAGGATAATTTCTCTTGTGCAAGCTTTTCTTCCCTTCCTCCTCTCGTTATAATCTGTTTTTACTTGGTCAAAACAGAGCACTTTCGAAAAAGTTTTAAAATACCCAATTCACCCCCTCTTGGGTATATAGCTCCATTTACAAAATGGACATGTAAATGTGGTTTTATCTTGATCCTTAAGTGCAATAGAAATTTGGAAATAACTAGAAAAACCATCCAAAAAGTAGTAATGTCATTTATCGGCCAGTCTTTCTAACATTTGATCTATGAAGGGAAGCGGATAATGATCCTTTCTACTCACTGAATTCAATCTTCTATAGTCAATACATACTCTCAATTATTTTGAACTCTAGTCAGAACTAGCTTACCTTCATCATTACGAACAATAGTAATACTAATTTTCTTAGGTACTACCTGAACTAGACTTACCTAAGGCTAGCAGAAATAGGGTGGATTATACCTACAGAAAGAAGTTTAGAGACTTCTTTCTTTACCACATCAAGGATCAATGGGTTGAGTCGTCTTTGTGGCTGTCGCATAGCTTTGGCACCATCTTCTAGTAGGATCCGGTGCATGCACACATTTGGGCTGATTCCAGGGATATCGACAAGAGTCCATCCAATAGCTTTCATCTGTCGCCTAAGTACCTTTAGCAAGCGGGTCTCCTCTTCAGCAACTATGTCACTAGCTACAATTAGAGGAAGTGTCTTGTCTTTCCCCAAATAGGCATACTTCAATGAGTCAGGAAGTGGCTTTAACTCTAAGATGGAGCTTGTTGAATTGAAGGTATGAGCGACTTCAATTCAACATTAGTCAAACAAGAAACTTGCATAGCATACTCACAAACAGAAGAGCAAACTTTCCCACCTTGGGGAGTATTAGTAGAAACTGCAAGAGCAGAAGAATCAACAGACACATCACAATCAACATCAATAGTGCCATTAGTAGCATGCATGTCATAGATAGAATTAGAATCAGAGATCTCCCCATCAGAAACATGATCAATACTAATCAATAACTTAGAATCAGATAGTGAAGATAAATCAGTTTTATCCATGGCATCAATCACACTAAGTAACTGAGAAAGTCCATCAAAATCAGGAGAAGTATCGGATACATGATCACTAGAATCACTAATGCTAGAAATAGGCACAGAAGCATCATGTTTATAGTTGTTAGGATCCGTACACACAGCGGAATTAAAAACTTACAAATCCCAAAGAAAAGGATCTATCAACGGCATTTAAATTAAGTCAGAATCGTACCTATGCGAATTAATAAGTTTATCTTTCGATTTGATCTCATGGGATACCTACTCAATCAACAAGAGTCGACTCTACGAATCTCCTCCCTCTACCGATATCCACACGAATAGCCTCCAACCCCGATGGCAACGTGCTAGCGCCCCTTCGCTTACGCGCGTCTCTCCTTTTTTCTCGCTAGGGTTTCTCGTGGCTTCTCTAATACGTTTGACAAAATGCCCCATAGGTTTTCAAATCCCGATCGGTGTATTATATTCAAAATTAATCCTTATTAATTTTGAAATTTGAATTTGAATTAAAATTAAAATAATATATTAATTAAATCTATCTACTAGATGTAATCTAATCTATTTATTTAATCAATTAAAAGCCTTGTGATTTTAATTTATCTCTATAAATTAAATCGACAAATGATATCTATCTATTTAATTAAATTTGAGATATTATATCTCAATTTAAATTAAATCGTATATATGATATATTTATTATTTGTTTTAGATATTTAATTTATCAAATAAATTAAATACAAAACAAATATTATATAATAATATTATAATCTCTATTAAATAATATTATTATATTATTTTCGAATTTAATATATATATATATATATATATTCATCCTAGATTAAATATCGTGTTGGGCTATTCTTGTGTGCAACCCTGCAGGCCCACATGAGATCGGCAGCAGGCCAATATTGTACCAGCCCACATCATGTAGGAATCCATGATGATCTCAGGTCAAAGGGCTGTTAGTTCTCTATATGTTTTGATGATAATCGACAATTGTAAACACAAGTTATAATTTATCTTTGGTAAGTTGAAAAACTTATCGTCAAAGACAAACTCGAGTTTTGGTTTCAAAACTCAAGTTTTGGCTTTGACAGAGTTGCTCATTTTCAATGATCAAAGCAAAACTCAAGTTTCCGAGAGGAAACTCGAGTTTTGGACTTACGAGAGCAATTAGTTTTTCATTTAAAGACAAACTCGAGTTTTGACCGAAAACTCGAGTTTTGTATTACTCGGAGACTTCTCATTATTTTCAAATGAAGACAAAACTCGAGTCTTGGATTGGAAACTCGAGTTTTGGCCGTGAGAGTCTCCAACATTTTGAACATATGCAAACTCATTTTCGACTTAAAACCAGAATCTTCTTTGCTATGAGTTCTCTAAGTTTTCTCTAAGTTATGAGAAAACTCAAGTTTTGATTTTAAAACTCGAGTTTTAACTTGGTAGAGAGTTTTCAAGTTTTTACTCAATCTTTGAAAACTCGAGTCTTCACGGAAAACTCAAGTTTTTGACTTAGCTCAAATTTCTCAATGTTTTCATATTTAAATGAAAACTCAAGTTTTGATTTGGAAACTCAAGTTTTGGTCAAGCCGAGAGCAATACATTTTTAGTGTTTTGAAAACTAAAGTTTCTCTCAAGAAACTCGATTTTTGATTTGGCTCAGTTTTTCAACGTTTTCATACTTAAATGGAAACTCTAATTTTTTACTGAAAACTTGAGTTTTGGGCAACCCGAGAGTTTTGAGCATTTTCAATGTTTTGAAAACTCCGCTTTTGAATGAAAACTCTAGTTTTGATGTTTTGGACTAAGACAGACATTTTTCATTAAAAGTCCAAAAGTCGAGTTTTGTTTTGAAAAATCGAGTTTTGAGTTTCTCTCTAAATATGCTCCGAGCTCAAATCACGACTTTCCTCTCTGGATGGAGGAAACTCGAGTCTTGATATTGAAACTCAAGTTTTGCCTTAAGTGCACAGTTGAAAACTCGAGTTTAGATGAACAAACTCGAGTTTGCGTCGCTGATTCTAAAATTCAAATCTGACGAAATTGCAAATCCTTCTTGTTTGATCTTAATACTTCCCATTATCATTCTTATATATTCCTAGCTATGTTTAACCAATCTATTAGTGAATTTCAGATACTTTAAAGTATGTTTATTGAAGGTTTAAAGCAAAAGTAAAAAGTGATGTCAGCACATTAAATGCAAAACCCAGAAAAGTTGCATACTTTTGGGTAATCTGTCACACGTTTACAAAGAATTAAAGAATGTTTTCCACATCCAAAGAAATGCCATTCCAACAGATTAATTCGTAGAAAGTCAACTCGAACTTCTCATGACAAATGGATTAAGTGAAGATTAGAGAGAGAAGAAGACCAAAGCTTAACCGTGAACTTTGTCTAATGAAGGCAACGGTTATATTGAAGATTACAACGGTCATTTAATGCTCTCTTAGTATAAATAGAGCAGCATTCAAGTCTTCTCAACCAACACATCTGCTGAAAACGAATTGCATTCAAAGTTCTTCAACTACTTTCAATTTTCACTTGTAAAGTATCTTCTGATACATTAAGCTTTAGTGTTTATCATTATCCACTCTTAGAGAGAGTCTTTTATTGTAAATCATTCATGGTAAAGAATCACAAGTCAAGGGACTTGGTGATTGGGTTCATTGATTGCAACTTGTAAGGGGGAGTAAGTTCTAGTGAGAGAATTACTCTTGACTACAGAGTGTGTAATCAATTGAGATAGTGAAAATCTCAGAGTGTCTGGGGACTGGACGTAGGTCAAGAGGTTGGACCAAACCAGTATAAGTTCTTGTGTCTTGCTCTTCTCTTTTCCACTCTGTTCATCTCTGTTTTCGCTGTCCAAAACAGAGCCTTCGAAAAATATTTTAAAATCCCCAATTCACCCCCCTCTTGGTAATTTAGCACCACTTTCAAGGGCATTGTGACGTAGTTATACATGAGATAAGCTTATGACTAAATCCATGCAGCTTTCTCATAGTGGGTCGTGTTAGTTCTCATGTTTTTGATGTTTTGATGATAACAATTATAATGTAATTGAATCTTAATTTTAGATGAAAATTTGGAGTTTCTAGTTTGCCTCTAGTCATCCAATATTTTACCTCCAGGCATATGTTTTAAAATCCACTTGAAAATGGCAAAATCGTAATTATGGTGAAAATCCACTCTTAATGGCAAAACCGTAAATATGTTGAACTTCTCTTCTTCCTCTAGTCATTGAGTTTATTGCCTCAAGTCATTCCCGATGATTTCAATGGCAAAATCGTAATTATGCTGAAATTCATTTTAATGGCAAAATTGTAATTTTGTTGAACTTCTCCATTTGCCTCTAGTCAATTAGTAAGTGCCTCAAGGCATGGGTATTCTCATTTTTACCTCCAGCATCAATGGCAATCTCGTTATTCTTGCAAAAATCATTACATGCCTCTAGTCACTCACTTATTGCCTCAAGGCAATATGACTCTAGGCATTCTCATGACTCAAGGCAAACCATTCTTTTATTCAATATTTCTATGCTCTCGTTTTTGCCTCCAGTCAAGTAACTCATGCCTCTAGGCAATATGACTCAAGGCATAAATATATGACTCTAGGCATTTCTTCTTTCATCTTTTCCAATTGCCTCAATTCATTTATTCTTGCCTCCAAATCAAGTCGACGCTTAGCCATTTCCGTTATATCTAAGACTATGCCTCTAGTCATTTATTATCTACCTCTAGTCATGTTAACTCAAGGCATCAAATTTATGACTCAAGGCAACACTTAAATGTTTCTAGTTAATAAGTGTTTTCCAGCAACCTCTGTTTCACGTTTCACTTGGGCGACGTCTGGTAATTCAATGATATCTCCTAAACCAGAGATCGGATTGAGTTGAAACCAATTTTTCGGAAACTAGACTTCCAATGCGTCATTTTGACATAAAATTCAAGTCTAAAGGAGGTCAGATGAAGGAGCTATGAATTTTGGAAGATGACAGTGAAATTCACGCCACACAGCAAACCAAGCTTCGGTATTTTGAGTGTATCTCACAAAGGAAAAATCCAAATGAGCTGAAATTGGTGCCATTGAAAACTAGACTCAAATACCGTTTCAAAAACACCAAGATCACTAAAAACAAAGATCAATTGAGTGAGATATGATGATTTGAAGTTGAAAGTCAGTTCAGGAGGTTGTAAAAACGCTGGAATTATATTGCCTCGAGTTGAATCCCCTCTTCCTCAAATCAAGCTCCCTTGCTAACAGGTAAGTATGTTTTTTTCTACCTCGAGTCATTTATGATATACCTCGAGTCATCTTTGCTAGAGTTCATTTGTCTTAAACCATAAGTTTACCTCGAGTCAATTAAAATGCCTCTAGTCAATATACCTCTAGGCATGTTCTCTTTTAACTAGAGTCATATCTTTCTAATTATCAAATCACCGTCTCCAGAAAATCAAAATCAATTGATTATGATTTTATTTCTTCAAATCATTACTCATTACTATTCTTAATTGCATTTAATCAATTTGTTAATGAGTTACAGATTATTAGGATAAGGATCAACATAGGATGTTGACTGAAGCAATCCGACATTTATTAAACTTACCTATTTGAGTAATTCAACAAATAGACCTACCTCTGCAATATTCTAGGCAAGAATATTTCATTTCCTTTGCTGGGTCTCAACGGTCATAATCACAATTATAGGAATAATGACGGCGATTATTCCGACCCTTCTGCTTCATCTCTAACGGTCATTTTGAAGAGCCTCAACGGATATTTCTTTAATCTTCAACTACTATAAATACTCAAAGGATTGAGTTCATCAACTAGAAGAAGCGCATACACAGACAAAGTATTCAAAGTGTTCAATTTCTATTCTGTATATATCTTCGGATATTTCTGAGCTTCAATGTTTATCATTTATCTACTCTGTGAGAGAGTTTTATCATTTGTATTATATTCATTTAAATCTCAAGGTAGAGGTATCTTGAGTGTGGGTGTACAATTACAACTTGTAAGGGGGAGTGAGTCCTAGGGAGAAAGGATCATCCTGAGTACAGAGTGTGTAATTGTTTGGTTACAACTTGTAAAGAGGAGTAAGTCCTAGTGAGAGGATTACTCGAGAGTTACAGAGTGTGTAATCAAGTGACTAGATAGTGAAATCCCAGAGTGTCTGGGTACTGGACGTAGGTCAAGGAGTTGGACCGAACCAGTATAATTCCTCTGTGTCATCTCTCTTTACTTCTTCACTGCTTTCATTGTTTATCCATCATACCGCGAAAGAATTTTTGAGATCACCTATTCACCCCCCTTAGGTGATATTCCACCTTCAGGACGGTCCAGCACCTTGTACTCTTACAAGTGCCTATGACTTTGATTCGTATCTCCATACCTCATCAAAGTCATACTGGTCTTATTTCATCTTCGCTCCCGTGTAGATGACCGACCGGGACATTTAGGATAATCTATAATCCAAGGATACAATTATCACTATAAACATGCAAATGAAATGATAACTAAAGGAGAATACTTTAAATAACATAAACGTTTAAAGTACAATGACTTGCCCCTAGGGCATAATTTCCAACAATAGTATCATCTAAACCAGCAATATCACAGGATCTACTAAGCATACTCTCTTTAAGATTTATAATAGAATCATCCGTAATAGCATCAATAACATTAACATCTATCTCCGCACAATCATCATAGGGGTGTCTCATAGATTCAAGCACATTAAATTTAATAGTTTCACCAGCAAATACTAGAGTAAGGCTACCAGCATGCACATCTATCATAGCTCTAGCAGTTTTAAGGAAGGGTCTTGTTGGTCGATTTCCTTGATGGCAAGTGAACCAGTCGAACAAGTAATAAAGTGTAAGTAGAGTATCGTCCCACAGAGATTGAGATACTGAGAAGTGACGCTCAACTGCTGTAATAGTTGTGTGAACAGAAAGTAAAATTTGATTGATTTGGGGGGGTTGTGGTTATGCTAAATAACAAGAAAGTAAACAGAGTATTGTAGTCGTAAGAAGATATCAGTAAGAAATTAGGATGTACTCGGAATCATTCTTAAATATATCAATCCCCCAGTTGCTCCACACATTGCTATAGCATTTATACTGCACAGCTTCCGCAATGCTACAACATAGATACTAATTACAACGCTATGCAGCTAACCCACCACTAGAGTCTATCGAAGCTTCCGCGTCCGATACATGTAATACTAAATTTACTTCTCCCATATGCCTATGGCAATTTTCTAGTTAGAATAACATTAAAAAGCAAGGTGTTATGGTTATGAGCGGTAGACCCATTCCTGAAGCCTACAATAATAGGTCAAGCCTTGCACCAGCCTACCTAGCAATCACTGTTTCTCAAAGGTCTAACCCCGACTCCTTTCCAGTAAGCCGAGGCCACTAATTTAGCCCTTAGCTTCCGCTAATCGATAAGAATTTAATTTACTGATAAGCAAACTGAATTTATTGAATTAAAAACTAGCAACTGGGTTCATTCCAAACTTAAGAAATCATCCTCGCTCAGCCATAGGAAATTTAGTTCATGACTGACGAGGAAACAAAAAACAAGTAACAACAAAATGACCCATGATAAAAAATATTAAAACGAGAAAATAGAAAGCTTGACAAAGTTTCCGACGGTGTGGAAGAAGCCCTGTCACATCACCACTCCACATCTTCTTCTCTCCGTCTTACTGTAAGGAAGGATGCTGGGTTCTCTTGGAGTTTTTGTGCCTTGTGAACTCTCTTTCTTCTTTCGAGTCTGGTCGCATGTGAATGGGATTAGACTCTCAGCGACTCAACCCCCTTTAGGGTTGGCTTGCTGTTTTCTTATATAATCAGGCTTTCTTGCGGTGTAAGTTCTTGCGAGCTGGGCCTTTCCTAATCTGTCGAGATCCATTCATATCTCTCTTTCCATTCTTAGTAGATTGATTCTGCTGATCCTGTAGAATTCTTCAAATCTTTTAGTTTCGATCCTCCGCATCTTCTATTCCATTACGTCAGCAATCTACCTGTCGTTCTTGACCTTCACTATATTTCCTTAAATAATCTTGACAAAAGATTAAAACATATGCCGCATAGCCTTGCGTCCTTTACTTTGTTATAGCTTCAAAGATGTTTCGATAAGCTGTCCTGATGCTAGCATAGTATCAGCTTTGCTATACGTTTTTCTCATAAAGCCTTGCAACTTATTCTTTTCTTAGCACATGTTTAGGATATGTGTGAAATGCATCCTTAAGTTTCTTTTATAATGAATTAATGCCTTTTTTCCTAGATTTAACACAGTTAAGCTTATATTCATTGTTCAATTCTGTCATTTAATACAGGGAAAACATGGCATAAATTGTGCTCATCAGGTCTACCTAAGATTAAAGATGAATGTCCTTTCTGCCTAAACTGACCATCATCCATATCAAGAACATAGAAGTCTGCAGGGAATATGAAATCTTTTACCTTAACCAAGATGTCCTCCAGGACGCCTTCTAGGACTGTGCAACGTCTATCAGCAAGGGATGCAACAAGATTTGTGGGCTTAACCTCTACGCCCTTGAGTTGATCAAAGACTAATTTTGGCATTACATTGATAGTTGTTTCCAAATCTGCTAAGACATCTGAGAATTCAACATCACCAATAGTGCAAGGTATAAGAAAACTACTAGGATCTTTGCATTTCATTGGCATTGGCATTTGATAAAGAGAGGAAACAACTGCCCCTAAGTCAACCTTGCCTTCATGCTTAAACTTTCTCTTTGTAGTACACAATTCTTTCAAGAATTTTGCATATTTGGGCACTTGGGTGACTAAGTCAACTAGTGGAACATTAATCACCACCTTCTTGAATATATCATAGATTTCATTGAACATCTCAGCTTCCTTCTTTTTCTTTTCAGCCTTAGCTACCACAGTAGGAAAAGGAAAGGCCTGCTTGATGATCATTTGTTTTCCTTCACCCCCTTTTTCTTGTTCTTCATTAGGTACCACATGTGTTTTTGATAAGATGGACTGATCCTATGATGTGGAAGAAGAAGAAGAGTCATCAACAACTTCCTTATCTTTTGAAGTATTAATGGTAACAGGATCTGTAGAGGAAATTATCTTTCCACGTCTGAGAGATATAGCATTAACTCCACTTATATTAGGATTCTGATGGGTTCCAGCGTTTAGATTAGTTACCACTTGAGATGGAAGCCTTCCTGAACCTTGATTCTGTTCATTACCATGTACATTAGACAATGAACCAAGATGAGTTTGAAGAGTGTCAATTTTTTGTTGTTGCTTCATTATGATTTTCATCATAGCATCTATTTTGCTTTCCTACTTTGAACCTTCATCTTGCACTGGCATTGATTGTCTAACTTGTTGAAATATTTTTCCACTGGAATTTCCACTTTGATTAAAGTGTTCTTGCAAAGGTTGGCCATTTCCATATCGAAGATTAGGATGGTCATGCCATCCAGGATTATATGTATTAGAGTAAGTGTCATATTTTTGGCCACCTTGAGTCATGGGTCTCGAAGGATATATTGCATTGCAAGATTCAGCTCCGTCATTCAGGTAGAGACAAAAGTCAGTAGCATGAGTGGCTAGAGAGCAAATATAACTGAGTGGCCCTATTAAAGCATAAGAGGTAGGCTATGGGGTAAAAGAAGTAGAAGGCCGCATAGGATTGACCATATTAGAAGAATTTTGCATATGTGATATAGCCATTTTTTCCACAGCAGATGCAAGCCTATCAATTTTGCTCTCTAGGCGAGACTCAGAATTAGAAGAAAGTAATCCCACCTCATTAACTTTTACTAGTTGTCTAAAACCAAATTGTTGGCTATTCTTAGCTTTCTTTTCAGTCAATTCCCAAGCATCATTGATAGTCAGGTCAAGAAGACCACCACCACCAGCCGAATCTAAAAAATATCTCTCTAAAGGTAAGAGCCCTTCATGAAAGTATTCGATCAATAATGTATCTGCAATTTGATGGTGAGGGCAGCTAGCACACAGTGTTTTAAAACGCTTTAAATACTCATATAAGGATTCCCCAACAATTTGTTGACATCTACTTATGTCTTTCTTGATAGATGAAGTGCGAGAGGCTGGAAAAGACCTTTCCAAGAATAGTTTCTTCAGTTGATTCCATGAAGTAATAAATCCAGGGGGCAAACGAAGCAACCAGCTTTTAGCAAATCCTTCCAAAAAGAATGGGAAGGCACGCATCTTAATTTGATCTTCAGTCACATTAGCCGGTTTCATAGCAGTGCAAACCATGTGAAACATCTTCAAGTGATTGTAGGCTTCCTCCCTTGAAAGGCCATTAAATTTTGGAAGTAAGTGTATCAATCCAGATTTCAACTCAAAATTCACATTAATATCATAATAATTTATGCACCAATTTTGAAAATGCAGATCAGGTGAACCCAATTCATTAATGGCCATAACCGGATCAACAATATAAGCATCTGCATTTTCATTTGCGTTTGCATTCTCATCAACATTAACAACAATATTATTACCATCCATATTGATCTTAGAATCAGAGGATTCAACAATAGACTTAACAAGGGAACTACTTCCTACAAGAGTACTAGCTCTTATTCTTCTTTGTTGGTGAAACGTCCTCTCAATCTCAGGATCAAATTCAAGCAATTTTTCATAAGAGGATCGGGTCATGCAATAAAAAACTACCTATGAAGTCACCTAAAAACTCAAACCTAAAGCCTAACCATTGCTCCTCGAATGGCACCAAAATTGATGAGCAGACTTTTGTCACTAAAGCAATCAATTAAACTAAGTCCTAACTTATTATGTAGTTTAAGGTCAACCTAAGTCATTCTCCCAAGAAGCAAGCTATGGGTTTTCTTATGGTTGAATTTAGGTGATGAAAAATGTAATGGAATGGAATTGGAACTAAACTAGAATGCAAGATACTACTACCTATATGCAATTAATTAACTAAATGCAAGATGAAAATTGAGCCTAAAACCTAAATGAGAATGAAACTAATATATATGAATTTGAATGCAATTTTTGGGGTTTTGATATGAGAGAATAATTAAAAGGGATAAGGGTCTTAAATGCCACAGAAGTTTTCACTCAGGAGCACTGGTAAGATGGAAGTTTTTTTTGGACCAAAAATGCCACGGAAGTTTTCGCTGAGGAGCAATTTTGCCTTGGAAGTTTTCACTAAGGAGCAATTTTGTCCCAGAAGTTTTCACTAAGGAGCAATTTTGCCCTTCTATCCCGAAATATTAAATTTGACTATTAAATCAGTCAAAGACCACACATGTTATGCCTTGAAAAGGTCAAACTTGGAGCCGGAGAAGGAGATCCTTGAGATGTTGAGCTTAAGGCGGCCAGAATTTGTGAAGCTGAACTGGTCAAAGGGACTGAAAGGTCGACTGTCACAAAACCCAAATGAAGCATCACTTATGATCTAAGCAAATGATCAGTCTATACAAACGTAAATATTATCATTATTGACTTATTTTACTGAACCAATTTTTGGAACAATTGATTTCTCGTTTTGCGTTTCATTTGCGTTTTGTGATGCATCTTTCGACCCTTTGACCAGCCGACTTCACAAATTCTGGCGCCTTGATTTCAACATCTGAAGGATTTCCTTCTCTGACTTCAAGTTTGACCTTTTCAAGGCATGACATGTGTGGTCTTTGACTGATTTAATAGTCAAATTTAATATTTGGGGACGAAGGAAAAAATTGCTACGTTTTGTAAACTTTCAAAGCAAAATTGCTCCTCAGCGAAAACTTCCAGGGCAAAATTGCTCCTCAGCGAAAACTTCCGGGGCAAAATTACTCCTTAGCGAAAACTTCAGTGGTAAAAATGATACTTCCGGGGCAAAATTGCTACGTCTTGTGAACTTCCGTGGCATTTTTGGTCCCAAAAAAACTTTCGTCTTACCAGTGTTCCTGAGCGAAAACTTCCGTGGCATTTAAGACCCTTATCCCTAATTAAAATCCTAAGAAGAGAAAATTGAATAAAAGCAAATCACACAACGAAAATCTAGTTCAATTATGATGATAAAGGGGACAACTTAGGATTCACATGGAGTTAACTTTCTTAGCCCAAATCAATTAATTAGACCAAAGGGATTAATGAAAGATTGGAATTAACGAATTTAATTAACTAATTGAAACATGGGAAACCCTCAAGTTGAATAACACTTAATCCACTAGAAAACTCATAATGGAATGAACTCTAGTTAATTAAACCCATTAAAACCAATTAAAATAGTTCCAAGATAGTTTTGGGAATTATGTTCACAATTGCCTAATTAAACAACTAGAAATTAACCAACCTAATTAAACAACCAAGAGGATAAACCTAAATTGACAATTAAATCAATAATGAAAACTCAATTATTAATATAATTGACAATCAAACGGTTTGGAAGCAAAATTCCCAGCAATTATCTTAGCACAATTTAAATCCAAATTATCAATTTAATCCAAATTAAATAATATGTTTATAATCTAAAACTAGAATATTGTTCTCAAGAAAGCAACTCAAAATTATCTAAAACTAAATAATTTCAAAGTCTTGAAACAATCGATAAAGGAAAAACACTCACATGTGGTCTTCAAGTGTAAGCTCCTAGGCTTTAGTCCCCTCCATGCTCCTCCTAAGTTGCCTCCTAAAGATCTCAAGCTGCCATGGAAATCATTCCTCCTCCAAGCATTAGACTACCCACGGCCATGAAGAAATTCTTGAGAGGAATGGATCAATTAAATTCCCTTGGTCACCACGCATGCATCCACTGGAGAAGCTCTTATGAGGTGAGGTACTTGATGGCTTGATATATAGATGTGGGCCCGTGAGTGGAAGAAAGAATGGATGACTGAATCAAATCAATACTCTCCTCCTGCGCGCTGCGTCTGTGTGTGAATGTGTCCTCTCAATCCAGCGGCTAGGTTAAATAAATGGGAAAGAAGAGATGGTTTTTGGGTACCAACTAAAGCCCATTAAAATATGAGAAGCCCAATAAAATTTCACCATTAGATTTCCTTTTAGGTTCCCTAAAAAATTCTGCACCATAGGATTTTCTAATATGATAAAATCGTGATCTATCATATATTAGAAATATTATCTAATCACAACATATTAATCGAGACTATTAATAATTTAGGTCCAATAATCTTATAATTAATTTTGATTTATATTTTTTCCTAAAATTGGCTAACAATCCAAATATTATCTAATATATCCAAATTAGTCTAAAATAATCCCCAAAATAAATGATTAAGGTGGGATAAAATATATTAAAATTGGGATTTATCAGTTAACGATGTGTTATTGTCGATGCTTGACAATTAATTGCATGCTTGACTTGCTACAGCTGTAATGGCCAAAAAAGCTGAAGAGGAAGCCCGTGTCAAAGAGGTGATGGAATCTATGGAGAGAGAAAACAACAAGGCAGTGCAAAAGAACTACTTGATTCAGTTGAAGAAGGTGAGTGAAGTGGTTTTTGTTGTGAAAGAAAGAGTGAAAAGCTTGTTCATGTGGATGAGCAAGAGAGATAATGAGCAACAAATAAGGTCTAGTGAAATTGAAAATGATCTTATTGATGATTATATAGAAGAATTAGGTAAGTTAGATGACATAGGTGAGTTAGATAACATAGGTCGATTAAAATACATTTGGTTGAACCAAATTGCCACTTTAAACTTATTTCTCCCTTCTTAAGTTCCCCATTATATAGCTCATGTTTGCACCGTGTATTGTATCAAACTCTTCACTTAGTCTCTGCCCATGCTTTGCTCTTCGAAGAAAGCAATTTTCATCATATTATTTGTCAATTTCGTCTAAAAACTCCTTAATCACTTGTATTTTCCATCTCACCGAATTCTTATCATGTGAAACAAAGAATCCACACCCCCAATCTTGTGTTCATAAGTTCTGTCAGATGAAAAATGTCACCAACCACCCACATACACCCTTTTTACTTTGATTAATCTTCCTTACTTGGTAGTAGAATGGACAGCTGTAAAACCTCCGACCAGGGTTGCCATCAGTCCATGCTGTCCATCTCGATGCTACCATTCTGTGATGACAGTACCTCTTCAGAAGTTCATACTCGTCCTCATGAATGAGTTGTCAAAGAAGCACCACTCTCCGCCTGCATCTTCTCGTCGACGATGACAAAGATGTCGACATAGAAGTAAACCTTTCCATATCGCTTTCACCTTTACCTACTTGATCACATTTTCCACCATAGCAACCGAGGTATACATCAGATTATTAACATCTGGATAATGGTATCTCTTTAACACTCACATTCTTGTCCTTTAACCTTGCCACCAGGCACCTAGACATCTTCAATTCGTTTCCACCATTCTTGATTATTTTTTGGTAGTTATGGTCCACTTTAAACTTGTTTATGCTAAGTACTCCTGGCGTAACACTTTGTTGGTCAATATGCATCTTAACCCTTTATTAATTTACTCCTATTGATGCTCCCTCAACAATAGGGAAAAGAAGGAGATTAAGGAAGATAGCTAGGGTGTTTTAGAAAATACATGTCATATTAATTAACTTAACTAACATCTCTAATCTAATCAAATTTGATAAATATGTTTGAAGACCGGATGGTATAATATCTATAGTGATGCCATAGAGACCTTATGTATAATGTGGCTAGAATATAAAATTAAACAATAAATGTAAATCGCTGAATAAAATTTTTGCATCAAGCGATCTGCAGTGAATTCTAAAAGCTGAGGAAATTGAAATAATTATAAAGAGTCCAAAGTCCAGAAATTATGCAGCAAAAAACAAAAAGAGTTGAAATTTAAGAGTCCATTGATTATTATTCATTCTATTGTCTTGTAAATGAGCCCAAATATAACTTGACATGGCATTATCTTCATTGATGTACCTTCTGATGAGTAGCTTCTTTAGTTTCACGAATCCGACCATGCATGTTACCTGCAAAACATTTGTTTTTAAACATAAAGCATAAAAATGTTGGAAAGAAAATGAATCTTGATAAATACAACAAACAGAAAGATTAACAAAACGAGACACATATATAAGGTGGAAGACTTATGTTCGTATGAATTACCATTTTTGGAAGATACAAAAGCATATATATGCATATTGTGGAGAGAGATCATTAAGAAGAGCAAAAGGAGGCAACAAGAGTGAAGAGATTAAAACACAAAAGCCTCCTTGTCCATTGATGATCTCCTCTTTGTTCACGAGGATCCTTATTATGATTATTATGACTTGCTCCTTCATATTCGCATTCCATTGGATCCCATGTTAAGCTATTATTATTGCCATTTGAGTCAAATATGTAGTCCTGTCTGCTCACCTGATAAAGCAAACATGAAAAGAAGAGAGTAAATTATCCTATTTTTAATGTAAATGTATCTTGTTCACTTGACAAAAAACTTGTTAAGACATTTCATTGTAACTCCAAAATTTTCTTCATAACTCACCTAATGATCATCATTAGTTAAAACTTCAACTTCTTGTGTCCAACAAACTCCTTTATCTTCTGGCCTCTTTACATGAACTAAATCTTCATTTGCTCTACATCTTCTGGCAGATTCAATGTCTCTTCTCTGTGTTTTGCTTTCATAGTCAGTATCCTACGAAAGATATTTGAGAATGATCCACCAAAATATTCATGTTAAAAACAAATATGCTGAAACCGATTGAGGTAGTGGCTAAAGGGCCACTTATCTTACTGTAGTTAAATGAGAATGTCATATGCCATATTTTGGGCCTAAAATTCAAGTAGCATGAATTAAATAGGCTACCAAGCCTAATTGAGCAAGAGTCTCGAAAGTGCCCCAAAAGATAAAATAATTCTCAAGGACTGTAACATTTTGCCTTCTCGAATAAAGGTTAAATGTGTAATTAAAAGTTATATAAGCACCAAATAAAAATATATATATAGTTGTCAAGGTAACATTGTATATCTACTTGATATCTAATTGTAATATAAATGTAGTAGAATTGGGAATTATGGTGCAGGAGAAAAAAGATTAGAAGGGTTGAAGAACAAGAAGTATAAGAGAGTAGAGGAAAGAGCTAATCTGAATAGTACAGGCTGTTATTAACAATGCAATTATGAATTACAATAGGGATACTCTGCCATTTATATTGGCAATAGAGAGGTTCATTAAAACAAGGGAACCTAGCACCCCGAGGCTCATTAATCATTAGACAAAGCTAAAGTCATGTTTCGCTAGCGTTGCTCCTAACACTACAAAAAAAATGATTTTCAGTGGCGACTTTCGGCGGCGACATTAAATGTCGCCGCTGAAAGTTAGACTTTCAGCGGCGACAATTGGGTCGCCACTGAAAGTATTGACTTTCAGCGGCGACATATTTTGTCGCCACTGAAAGTGGTACAATCAGCGGCGACATTATGATGTCGCCACTGAAAGTCTACCTTTCAGTGGCGACAAAATATGTCGCCGCTGAAAGTTAATACTTTCAGTAGCGACTATCATATGTCGCTGCCAAAAATGTGTTTTAGTGGCGACTTAGTGTCGCCACCGAAAGTCTTACTGGTAAATTTTTTTTTTTTTTTTTTTTTTTTTAAAAAGCGTCTAACCAGCCAAATACTCGGGACTTCCGTCTTCATCAGTTCGACCTCCGTCTCTCGGTCGCCCATCTCTCGTCCGCTCACCCGTCCACTTTCCCTCTAGTCTCTCGACCCCAATCTTTAGTCCTCCGGCCGCTCATCTCTCGACCTCGACCTCGCGCTCTCCGTAAGTTTTCTTCTTGCTCCGATTTAAATCTCGAAACCCTAAGTCACTTTCCCCTCTCTACCTCGACCTCGCTCGTTCATCTTCGACCTCAGTCCTCGATCTCGAATCCTTGCTATGAACCGGCAACCCCACTCTCCACCTCGCCCTTTCCCTCTCGTCTCTGAGAGTCTATAAAAAGAAAAAGGAGTGAAAGAAATCAAAGGCAGATCAAGAGAATGGAGTGCGTATTCGGAGTAGTCGGGAATGGCTTCGCTATTGTGGTGGCGGATACATCGGTTTCACGGCATCTTAGTCCACAAGTCCAACGAGGACAAGATCATGGTCCTCGATTCTCACAAGCTCATCGCTGCTAGTGGTGAGGCCGGGGGCAGGTCCCAACATCCCTTCTTGTTTGATGTTAGGGTTTTGTCATTTTTAGAGTGATTTTGTTTTGTGATACTGATTTTTACTGATTCAGGGTTCAATTCACCGAGTACATTCAGAAGAACGTGGCTCTGTATCAGTTCCGTAATGGAATCCCTTTGACCACCGCTGCTTCCGCCAATTTCACCCGTGGCGAGCTCGCCACTCCTTTGCGCAAGGTGTGGATTCTGTTTTTTGACATCTCTGCTTCTTATTTTTCGTGTGACTGTTTTGATTAATTTTAGGTTTTGTGGTCTAGGTTTCATCTTTTTGCTTTAGAACTTATGGGTTCGAATGTTTTCTTTTTCCGTTTCGATTTTGAGTGTTGAAACCACTCCGCCCGATTAAATTTTGTCTTAACAATTAAGTGATCAAAGTTCTTCACTTGTAAGCCGCCTTGTCATTTGTTTAACAAATGAGTGAGTTAAAAAATTATATATTGGCATAAAAGAAACTGAATTCAAGTTTAATTTTGTTGCGTTGATATAGTAAATGAATTGTAATTGGCCTCGTTAGTTTGATGATCAAGACCGAGGTTAACTATTTAACTTTTGTAAATGAACCGAGAAGCATCTTGAGATTTTACTTCGAGTTGTAAGGACTATCTTCGTCAATTGGGTGGTCATTGTATCAAAATAAAAGGAATAAGTACTAATTCTTCTAAGTTGTCATAATCGGGTATCTTCTCCTTTTGGTCATTTGGTCATACTTATTTTCTCTACGCCTAAGATTAAGGCCGGGACTTGGAGCCCGAGACCTCATGAACACACTTTACAAGAGATCACATTTACAATGTGCTTACTCGATAATATGGATTTTGCGTATCGCATTATGAATGGCAATATGTTTTGCCTCTAACATGTATTTTTTATTATTTCGGGCATTTAAGGTGAGAACAGAGAACCTAATTCCTTCTCATGAAAATTGCCAATAAGGTGACAAGGAGCTATGAGAGTTGCGCCGCATAACCGTAATATATATTAGCATGTGCCTATTGTCTCTTAGGCGATCGACCTTTTAAGTGATGATTAAGGATCTTTTTTAAATGCAACATTGTATCTCGAATATGGTACTTTTTCCATTTCTTCATAGTAATTTGGTTGGATATGTTACATATATATGTTATTTCTACAATCACATCTGTATTCATCTACTTGTGTTTCCTCCATCTTCTAGTTTGCACTTCCCAGTTTGTGGTGATGTTCACTTGCAAATGATGGCTCGATAAGTCCATATCCTCTTGCAATGCTTATATCTCTCGATCAACCGAGGCTTAAGATCATTATTAAGAGAACATGTAAGAATGTATTTACAAATTCCTTACTTTGATGTGTGCTTTGTACTTATGTATCACTTTTCACTAAGTATGCACTCTGTCCAGTATGCTTGTTCTTTCGTAGTTTATTATTTCTGTATTGTGTACATAGGATAAGAGTAATTTGCCTTTGATAGCATATTTTTACGCGAGATCTCGAAAAAACCGACTATTAGGTTTTATGTTTGTTACATAGCAGTCGCTGAACTGGAAGGGGAGTGGGATAAAATTAAGGGGTATGGACTAGGGATCAAACCAGAAACTTTAAACTTACTCATTTGGTGGTTAAAGTATCGTCCCTTTCTCTTTGGATCGACTAAGAGCTAGAAACGAAAGACTGCATTTTTTGTAATTAAAGATTCTCTTATTTTTATTCTGATACCTGATATTGAAATGTGCTCTCAATATTTATTAGTGATCATGTTTATACTTAAATTTGGCCATATCCCTGTTGACTAGGATGTTTGTTTCTCCATGCCTCTTTGCCATTCTAAAGTGGAGCGATTGCTACGAACGCCTAGTTGAGCTCTCGAAATCGAGAAGCATAATCTGGGCAGTTTGAATCAATAGACTCGTTCATGTTACTCATTTTCTCATCCAACGCCTGATATAAAAAAATAGCCATTTAATTTTTTAAAAAAAAAAAATTGACTTTCAGTGGCGACTTTTGTCGCCGGCTTGAAAGATTTTTTTAAAAAAATTGAGACTTTCGTGGCGACTTTTGTTGTTGCCGCCGAAAGATTTTTTTAAAAAAAAAATTGAGACTTTTAGCTGCGACTTTTTGTCGCCGCTGATTGTCAACTTTCAGCGGCGACATTTTAATGTCGCCGCCAAAAGTATCCGCGACACCAGTATCGGAACGACTTGGCGGCGACTTTTTGTCGCCACGGAAACACTTTTGGTGGCGACTTTTGGACTTTCAGCGGCGACTTTTGTCACCGCTGAAAGTCAATTTTTTTGTAGTGTAAACGACTAGTGCCACTAATGGTTAATGCTGCTCATCTACTCAACTAAACTAACTTTCAAAATTCCCTTATTACAATCCCCCCAATTTAGACATCCTTGATCTCAAGGATTAGGAGCCACAAAAATTAGGATATTGTCGTTGAAAAGAGTTAAGGGCCATCCAGGAAGCTTTTTCATCTGTTAAGCCCTTCCATTGGACATAAACCTCTGTAATCATCCTCTTTTGACACTTCTTAGTCCTCCGTTTCAGAATTCTCTCTAGTTCCATGGCTGGAGGCAACTCTGGAGACTCAGTGGGAGGATGCATAGGCCTCATAGTAAGATCCGAGTATAGTTTCAATAGTAAAACATGGAAAGTAGTGTGAATTCTGGACTCCAGTGTATGCCACTGCCCAATCTTCTCTATCACCTTATAAGACCCATAAAACCAAGGAACAAACTTCTGAGAAGCTCTTGTTGTAGATATTTGCCTATAGGGCTTGAACTTCAAACAGACCTATTGCCCAACCCGAAATTTACGATCCGTCCTATGCAAACCGGCCCGTTGCTTCATCAAGTTTGTTGCACGGTGCAAATAAAGCTTCAAAAATGCTAGAACTTCCCTTCTAGCCGTCAAGCAACGATCCACTAACTCTAGCACCGAATTGTGGGGCAAATAAGGAGTATGCAGTGGAAGTTTTTGCTCATAAAGCAACTAATACAGTGTAACCTTTGCTGCTGTGTGGTATTTTGTATTGTACCACCGTTCTACGTGTGAAATCCACTTAGCCAAATCTTTAGGCTTCTCCTAACACATTCGCCAAAGATATGTCTCTAAAAACCTATTAAGAACCTCTGATTGCCCATTGGTTTGGGGGTGATAAGCGGTAGAGAGCTTTTGATCCACACCCAACACACAAAAATTCCTTCCAAAAGCTACTAATAAAGAGTGAGTCACGATCACTCATAACTTCAGTTGAGGCACCATGAAGCTTGTAAATCTGATTCATAAAGTGTTGTGACAAGGTAGAGGCTAAAAATGGGTGAGGAAGAGATATAAAATGGGCGTACTTGCTTATTCGGTTGATGACTACCCATATAGAATTCTTTCCTTGTGGCTTGGGAAGACCCTCAATGAAATCCGTAGCAATCGACTCTCACACTCTACTAGGTATAGATAGAGGCTGCAACAATCCCGGAGAAACTATATCCTCATATTTACATCTAGAGCAAGTGTCACATCAATTTACATACTCTACAACATCATTCATTAGCTTTTTCCACCAAAAGAGACCCTTTATACATTGATGGGTAGCTCGGATTCCTGAAAGGCCTCCTTGAGGACTCGAGTGTGGCCAATCTATAATCTACAGCTGAAGTGTGGCTACCTTGCCTACACAACCAATTTGCCTTTCCTTCGTAGGAGAGTACCATCCCGAGTAAAGTGACTCAACACCCCATCATTTTGTTGCACTTTTTCAAGTAGAGAATGAGTGAAATCATCTTTATTCTCGCTATCCTTCACTTGTTGCAACAATTTCGGTGAGGTAGTGCGATAGGTCATTTGCATTAGCTGCTTCTTAGGAAGGTCAGAAAGTGCATCTGCTACTAAGTTATTCACCCTTACTTGTTGACAATAACATAATCAAAACTGACAAGTTTTACCAACTAAAACATCTGGAATGGTGTCATTAGTAGCTGACCCAACAAGAATTTAAGGCTTTGTCGATCAATTCGAATGATAAACTTTCCCCTTTTAAGATAATGGTACCAATAGAGCACCACTAGTACCACCGCCATCAGTTCATTCTCATAAACTGAAAGAGTTTGGTGCCGTGGAGAGAGCCCTTTGCTAAAGAATGCCTTTATTGCATCAAAACAGCACCTATACCAACTCCATGCATCGAATTCCACCACAAATTGCTTGGTGAAATCCGGAAAAAACAAGAACCGGAGATGAAACTAATGCTTGCTTTAGGCAATTAAAGACTTCAAGGAAATAGGATTTTTGCCCTCTTCCAAGACAATAGGATGGTTGTGGCTTTCTCTAAGTGGAGGAAGGCTCTTAGGCTCATCAAACACAGCTTAAAAAGCCTTCAATACCCTTTGAATCTCTACTGGCAATTCAGCTTCAGCATCTTTCATGGTGAAGCAACTCATCCGATCCTCTTCCCTTGAACTTCAACCAGCTACATTAAGTACTTTATCCCTCCTTTAGGAACTGGTGCCAAAATCTTCAAGGAATGCGGGGTATTAGCTTGTAATTTCACTAGTTGACCTCCTTCCAAAAATACCTGGATAGAGATTCACAGTCCCATTCTTTGTACTCTTAAGCAATTACAAACCCAGCTCCATGTCATAGGTATGTAGCTCAATGATTCAAAGATCAAAAACAACTTCCAATCCTTGCGTTCTCCACCTAAAACCATGCCAAACACCATGAATTTTCAGTCTACATACACCCGTGACTTCAATATAAGGTGTTCATTGTTCTTCCCATCCTAACTTCTTGGCAATATTAGGTCTAGGAAATCATGGGTATTTTTGTTGTCTATCAGAACCTATAATGAGTGTCTCCCATTGCTGGAAACTACCCTTATAGCCTCAGAATGTGTAGTTCCTTCAATGGCATGAAGAGAGATGAGAGGTTGTTCTATTTCTTGTCCTTCTTCAAATTATGGATTTTCTATTAATGATTCCTATTCAGTCTCATCTCCCACAGGAAGAATGAGGTGTAGTTGCATCTTTTGCCTTTATGAATACTTATAATCTCATGAGAATTTCCCATGGCAAAAGAAACAGAGGTTGTCAGCTCTGTGTTCGACCTCTTCCTCTATCATGAGTGCTTTCATATGGCACACGATGGTCTTTGAAGTAAGACTGGAATTCATCTGAGCTTGAGCGACAAAGCGGTCTTTCTATCGAGTCCCATTAGTAAAAGATTCATTCTTGTTAGTATTTGACGTGTAAGGTGTTAAGTAAGCCAACAAATTCATAGAGTATTGTCATTGGGATTTGTCGAAGTTATTCCTAGCTTGTTTGCGATTGACAGCGATCTCTTGCGTACGTGCTAATCAGCGTACCTCTTGCAACGTTCTTAGGTTGAACAATCGGACTGAATCAACAATCTCCTCTTTTAGATCTCTACATAAGCGTTTACTAGGTATGCCTCGGCTAAATCCAATTTCTTCGTGAGTGAATCAAATGGGTGTTGAATTCGGCCAAGGAGCCAGTTTGTCTCAAATGGTAAAATCGATCATGGGTGTTTTCTACGGTTACTCAAATGTGTCTGAGTTGTGTCGCATAAACAGCCTATGTCGGAGGTTGACGCCAGCATCCTTTTACAACCTCATGCGATTGAAACTGGTCATCGTCAAGGTGCATAAAGGCCGTTGTCACTTATGCAGCTTCAGGGGTTTCATCGAGTTCGAAGTAACCACTCCACCTTCAAAATCCAGGTATCCATGTCTTGTCATGTATATTTAGAAAATTCCAATTTGGTGAACTGGGTGGGTCGCTGGAACCCATTTCGGTCATTCCCTTTTATGTCATGATTATCCAGGGTCCTAGGGTGCCCATTCTGGTTGATTCTTTGAACCACCATTGCCAGGGTTCTGACTTCTTGTGCCAATGCATCGAGATTATCCTGCATCCCACAGTGAACCATCTGTAATTCCTCTCGATAGTCTTGGACAGACTCATGTAGTGTCTCAACCTATTCATGGACTGCATTGAAAGTTCCTATCTTCTGCTCAATATATTGAACCCTCTCCTCCATAATTCTTGAGGATTATTGGAGTCTTGTCTCAATCATTCAGTACTAAGAAGTGAGTAGTCAATAACTAAGGCCAAGAACCAAAATCTCTGATATCAGTAATATTTAATTGTAATATGAACGTAGTAGAACTAAGAATTAGGGTATAGGAGAAAGAAGATTAGAGGGTTGAAGAAGAGGTAGAAGAGAGTAGAGGAAAGAGCTATTCTGAATAGTGCAGGATGTTATTAACAATGCAAATTTGAATTATAATGGGGATACTCTACCATGCAGTAGAGGGGTTCATTAAAATAGGATCATCTACCACCCTAAGGCACATTAATCATTAAAAACGACTAAGGCCATGTTTGGCTAAGGGCTACTCCTAAACAACTAGTACCACTAATGGTTTAATGTAGCTCATCTAATCAACTAAACTAACTTTTTCTTTTTTGGCCAAAAACTAAACTAACTTTCAAAATCCCTTATTACAATATCACATCACTTCCATCGCAGGTTTGGGCGAAAGTGCAATTTATGAAAATAATGGGTATTTAAGGGTAATTTTGTAAAGTACGCCCAAAATTTTTGGAAAAATTCCTAGGGATGCAAAAAGGTAGGAAATAGTTCCCCAAAATATATTTGAGGCTTGATTGAGGTATAAATGAGAAAAATTACCTCAAAAAGGAATTTTAAAGAATTATTATTTTGGTTGCACAGGACGTAAAGTAGGATTTATAAATTTTCATAGGGATACTTATTATTTTGCTATTATTAGCTTTTAAAATGTATATATGCACTTATAAATTCACATATGTAAGGAGATTAGTTCACCAGTTCATTGCTTTATTTGATCGATGGACCCTAAATTTTAATAACATGCAAAAAATCTGAAACAAATTAACTTAGTATTACCTGCAGAAGATCGACATGTACATTCTTATCACCCGTTGCGAAGGGTTTTTCTTTTCTTTCTGTTGAATAAGAGAATTAAATATAACAGTGTTTTCAAAAACAATACGGAAGATACATTAATTAAATAAGAGAATTAAAAATAACAGTGTCATCCCCTGCATCATAATCATGATCTGTCCATGTATTGATGCTTTGTAGACCTTATTAATATTTCTGTTTCCTGTCAAATTTTTTGTTTGTGTTTAGATCAAGTTTTAAAGTCTCTTCACCTTTTTAGGCAGATTATCATATATATACATACATATATAAATATGTACATATCTATACATATACATATGCACATATATCTACATATACATATGCATATGCATGTGTGCGTGTGTAAATGAGCATTTCATTGAACTTTAGAAATTGGGTATATGCTTCTAAAATTGAAAATTAAGAATGGGACCTACATGAGCATTACCTCGCTCATCACTAATTCACTATCATTAAATACATAGAGATATAGATTATAGGGAAAATTCCAGAAAAATATCTTCAAAATTTAAAACTCTCAAATGCGTGATTTACACAACTATAGAATTGTGCATATATGATGCTTAATAAAGAAGTAGGCAAGACAAATGGAATCCAAATCAAGGATGTCTACTATGTGGAAAACCTACTCAGTGTGGGCCAAAGTTCTAACAAAGATCACTAGGTTATCTTTGATAAAGAAGAATGGCTTGTTGTGATCAAGAAAGATCTCCAAATTGTCAAAGATGATCTCAAAGTCAAAATAAGAGCCTTAAGGGATGGTAACTGTTATACTATTGATAGAAATGCCCAATCATTTGAAAATTTGTTTCTGAGTAATGTTGATGAAATTTGGGTAATTGCCGACGTAAAAATTCGGTGGGTAATTCTGTGGCTAATTCAATGTTTTTTTGTAGTGTATTAGTCATTCAAATCTTAAAATCAAAGATGATTTAGTATGTCATTCTTGTCAAAAGAGGAAACAAATAAAGTCCTCTTTCAAATCAAAGAAGATAGTCTCAACCGATAAGCCTCTCCAACTTGCTTCATATGGGTCTAGTTGGCCAAGCTAGAGTAAAGAGTCTTGATGGAAATCTATACACATTAGTTATAGTTGATGACTATGTTTGGACTATACAATCTTTCCTCAAAAGATGAAATTTTTTATGCATTTGTTGATTATGCCAAGAAGGTCCAAAATGAGAAAGGTATTCCAATTATATCTATCAGGACTGAGATCATGGTGGAGGATTCAAAAATCATGCATTTGGAGAATATTGTGATCCAAATGGAATCGCCCACAACTTCTCAACATCTAGAACACGACAACAAAATGATGTGGTGGAGAGGAAGAAGCGTATTCTCGAAAACAAGGCAAGAACAATGGTGAATGAGAAATATGTCTTACAAGATTTTTGGGTAAATGGAATGACCATAGCATGCTACATCTCAAACAAAGCATATACTAGACTAGTTCTTGGAAAACACCATATGAGCTATTCAAAGGAAGGAAGCCACACCTTATTCATCTACATATTTTTGGATGCAAGTGTTTCATCCACAACAATGGTAAAGATAACCCTGGTAAATTTGATCCTAAATGTGATGAAAGTTTATTTTTGTGTTATTCTAATAGAAGCAAAGCATATGGAATCTTTAGCAAACATAGATGGGTTGTTGAAGAATCTATACATGTTATGTTTGTTGAAACTAAGCATCAACCGAAGTCTATTGAGGAAGAACCAAAGGTTGTTCACAAATAAGGATAATTAACCATTTCAAATTCACCTACTTAGCCTATAGTTAAAGAAGATAATTTCAAATAAACCTGAGCATGATCAATCTCAACCTAGAACTTAAAAGTACATTAGAAACCATCCTCTAGATTAGGTAATAGGAGATGTCAAGGAAGGAGTAAGAACTAGGAATAAAGTAATGAATGAAGTATGCTTCTCGGCCTTCATTTCAAAATAAAACCCTCAAGCGTTCAAGAAACTCTATCGATAATGATTGGATGATAGAAATTCTAAAAGAATTCTTTTTATATATAAAAATTTTAGGGAAGGGGTTCGGTTCACCCACGATCCAAGGGCATGGTGAAATCTCCCTTCCTCCTAGATGATACTAATGTTGGGTAGGGTGAGACATCTACTACTCTCGGGCATTTACTTAGGCACTTAGGAGCTAGGATACCTCCCCTAGTGCCTTGACCAACTCCAGGATCGAACCCCCTCCCTTTGATAAAAGTGTCCCACCCCTTTGCTAGTTGAGCCCAAGGACGAGGGATAAATTCAAAAAGAATTAAATCAATTTGAGAGAAATCAAGTTTGGGATGTGGTACCCCGGCCTAAAGACCATCCAATCATTGGCACCAAATGAGTATTCTAGAACAAACTTGATAAATCCACAATCATTGTCAGAAACAAGGCAAGATTAGTGGCAAAAGGCTATACTCAGGGAAAAGGAATTCATTATGAGGAAACATATGCTTGAGTAGCTAGATCGAAAACTGTACAAATACTCTTAGCCTTTGCTTGCATTAAAGGATTCAAACTCTATTAAATCGATGTTAAGAATGCCTTTCTAAATGGTTACATCATAGAAGAAGTCTATGTAGAACAACCCCCTAGTTTTAAAGATGTAACCAAGCCCAATCATGTTTTAGACTAAAGAAAGTACTCATGATCTCAAACAAGCCCCAAGAGCTTGGTATGAACGTCTTAACAAATTCCTCCTTGATCAAGGCTTTTTCAAAGGTGAAATTGATACAACCTTATTCATCAAACTAATAAGCATGATATGTTAATTGTTTAAATTTATGTTTGAACGTCTTAACAAATTCAATGTTGTGCAGGATGAATTTGAAAAGTCAATGATGGAGAGTTGAATTTCTTCCTCAGATTGTAAATGAAACAAAGAAAGAATCTAATATTCATCTCTCATACAAAGTACCTCAAAGAACTCCTGAAGAAGTTTGAGATAGATCAAGCCAAAGGAGTTGAATACCAAGTGTAAAGGAATGATTGGATCATTTCTATACTTGACAGCAATAGACCAAACATCCAATTTACTTGTTTTCATATGTGCAAGATATCAATTAGCATCACATGCTGAGACTGTGAAAAAAAATATTTAGGTACTTAGCTGACATATCTAAGCTTGGAATATGTTATCCTAAAAGAGACAATGAATAGTTGATGGCCTACTATGATTTAGACCATGAAGGATACAAGAATTATAGGAAGAGCATAGATAGTCAATGTAGGAAGAGCATAGATAGTCAATGTCAATTTCTTAGTAGGTCCATAGTTTCATGGTTTAGCAAGAAGCGAGACATTGTGTCATTATCTTCCACAGCAGCTGAATATTTTTTTGATGTAAGTTGTGCGTAAGTGGTATGGTTGAAGCAACAATTACAAGATCTAGGCATCAACCTCAGGGAGATACCAATATATTGTGAAAACACAAGCACAATATTGACCCTAAGACTTCAAGGATAGATGATAATCAGTCCTCAACTAGAAGTGGATCTCTTGCTCCATCCATCTTTGGATCTACAGTCTAGGCATATCTGAGTTTATCACTCATATGGATTATAAGATGAGGCAATTATATGAGATGGTCAACCAAAACTTCAAGACATTATTTTCCCAGCAAGAAGCTCAGACAAGACAAATACTAGAGTTTGGGAGTATGTTGAGAATTGTTACTTGGAGATTGGATGCCCTGGTCCCTCCTCAGCTTACTACTTCTAAACCATAGCCTATCTATGTTGCCCTATCTTAGACCATCCATCCACACACTTCTAATCTTGCTATTAACACTCCTTCTCAAAGCAATTTCTTGTCCTCAATGACCAATCCTGACACTTCAACTCATTTTGATGTCACTTTTGGTCAGAATCATCCTCCCTATACCTTTGAGCCTTTTAGTACTGACCCTATTGTTTCTGATGATCTTCCTCATAAGGATCCCATACTTCAGTCTCAATCTCCTTCCCATCTAGTTGCTAATCATCAATCTCACAACTCTAGTTACAATGATTCTAATGTTGACGAATAGATTGAGATCTATGAGTAGCCTATTGAACAGCCACGAGTGTCCACTCCTACCCCTCTCTGTGTCCCTGATCCTAATGATGATATAGTCATCCCTCCCCTTAATCTTCATAATCCCCTACACTCTGATTCCCTTACCTTGGCTCATCAGGATGTAAATGTTATGGATGATGCCTCTACCCCTATTCAAGTTGTACCTCTCCAATTAGTGGTTCCTCATTCTCCATCCTCCTGTTACTAAATTTGAACCACCTATCCTTTAAGCACCTCTTAGTTCATCCTCCTACACATGACATTACATTTCCCATACCTTTCTCCCTTTTTAACACTGACAAAAAGGGGGAGAAGGGATCACCTAGTAGACATGGAGATGATGATGGTTCTCCTAGTGGTCAGAATGGAGATAATGCTACTTAGAATGTTTTCTGTAGTGTTTCATATACATATGTACATGTATATACATATACGTATGTACACATATACATATATGTATGTACATGTATACACATGTCTCTATATACATCTATATATACATATGTATCTATATCTAGATGTATATACATCTAGATATAGATACGTATTATGTATATATGTATGTATGTATGTTTCCTTTTTATGATATGTATGTCTTTGTTTTTGCTATGTTGTACTTGACCTGACTTTCATGTATTAACCATATTTGTCAAAGTGTAAACATGTAGTTGAGTTAATATACATCTTGTTTCAATGATTATCAGTGATCTTTGATGGCTAACTATGAGTTTATATATATATATATATATGCATGTGTATGTACGTTGAGGATGTTGATTAGGCGATGCCTCGACAAGAGACTATAGACACCCAGCCCCATAGAACTTTTAGGGTTAGTCGTCTCCTGAGAGGTATGGTTTTGTGATTGAGAATCAACAGACCGTTGAAGATGACGAGCCTACTTCCTACACTAAGATGGTCAAGGATGTTGACTCCTCAAAATGGCCTAAAGCCATGGAGTCCGAAATAGATTCGATGCATCAGAGCAAGGTATGGACCTTGGTTCCACCACCTGAGGGAATAGCTCCTATTGGGTACAAGCAGGTCTTCAAGAGGAAGATAGATGCTAATGACAACATTCAAACCTATAAAGCTAGGTTGGTTGTGAAGGGTTACCGTCAAAGGCAAGGCATGAACTATAAGGAAACTTTCTCGCATGTTGCCATGATCAAATCTATTAGGATCATGCTAGCTATAGCCGTATGTCATGGTTATGAGGTTTGGCAGATGGATGTCAAAACCACCTTCTTGAATGGTTTCTTGAAGGAGGAAGTGTTTATGACACAACCTGAAGTTTTTGAATTCAAATGCCAAGAGTATATGGTATGTAAACTCAAAAAATCAATATATCGGATTAAGCAAGCTTCTAAGAGCATGAATCTTCATTTTGATGAAGTTCATAAGGGTAACGACATTATCAAGAAAGAAGAAAAACCATGTGTTTACAAGAATGTTAATGGGAGTGTTGTTGTTTTCCTTGTGCTTGATGTAGATGACATATTGCTCATTGGAAATGACATTCTCATTCTGCAATCCATGAAGATTTGGTTGTCATAAAACTTCATCATGAAGGATATGGGAGAGGCAGCATATATACTTCTTATTAGGATCTATAGAGATAGATTCAAGAGGTTGCTAGAATTATCTCAATCCACGTATATAAATAAGATGCAAACGAGGTTTAGCATGGATAGGTCGAAAAGGGGTTTTCTTTCCGTCAGTCATGGCATTCATCTTTCTAAGGCTATGTCCTAAGACATCAACTGAAAGGAAACTCTTAGAAAGGATTCCATATGCATCAACAATTGAATCCTTCATGTATGCTATGCAATGTACGACACCAAGCGTCTCTTATGCTTTGAGCATCACGAGCCAATACCAGTACGACACATCTACTTGTATGAAGATACAAGGAAGGTACCTCATGGAATGCAAGCATGGTGATGCCTTAGTTGATGTCGTGGGTGGATTTGTCAAAGAACATATAGCAATAAACTGACCTGTCAAGAGACTCCACAAGGATTCATTGTAGAGAGTATCACTAGATTTGTAATGTCTCTCATCGTTTGGTAGTATAGATCGTCCTAGACTTGAGGATGTCATCAACACTATGTCCTAGGGTTATGCTTTGATTGTACAACTCTATCCGCCTGAAAATTAGGGAGAACAGTGTACTCTTGGATGTAACTCGAACACATAAGTATAGATGGACATGCTAAAAAGACTCATAGTCCTCTACAAAGGATTAGTCGTTGACAAGACTGGTAGGGCTTGGATGACTTCAGTTAACTTGGGAATCTGTGCACAATAGAGTCATGATCCGTCTTAAAGTCAATAGAAGAAGATTCCTAGTCTTGTGAAATAGCTATATTTAGTCAATCAAGAGTGATAAAACTCTATCATTGCTCTGGACTAAATATGAACAATGATGTAAGGGATGATGCCCGCAGGTATCCAAATTAGAAAGGTAGATCACTTGATCAACTCAATTAGTTCGAGGCTGCAGAGCATTACTAGTGTCTTAAATGGTCATTAGATAAATTGGGCTTGTTAAACGAGTTTAATTGGTCCTATTTTATCTATGTCAGTGACTAATTAGGCTATAGATCACACATTAAGGTTGTTCTTAATTGCTTTATTTAGCAATTTTGGGCCAATAATTGTGATTAGGCTTTATGAAGACTATAGGTGTAATTGTGTTAAAGTATGACTCTAGGCCCAATTATCAATGGCGCCATATTTGGATATTTAGTGAAAAATTAGTTTCTCCACTGACAAGCCCAAATGTGTTAGAAGGCCCAATAGGATCTTGAGCCATGAATGAGATTAGTGGTAAAGGGTAATTTTGAATTATCCAAAGCAAAATCAAATAAAGATCTAATAAGGATTGAACTTCTTGGAATGTGTGATTCTTTGATTGGGCCTTTTTAGTTGAACTAGGCCTTTTTAGATGAACTGGGCCTTTCTTGTAAGCACTTGAGTTAGGGTTAAATTCTAATAGGAATGGCTAAAAAATTGGCAATGTGGTTCAACGAATTTTTTGGTGCCCCCAACAAGGTCTTGGACGACATGTGTGCGCAACCAACCAAGAAGGTCTTGCTCACCATGTATGTGCCCCAGCCCAAGATAGGTAAGTTTCCAACCTTATTCATCCAATCCTCCAATCTTGCATCTCACCTAACCTCAAGACACTGTTATCGTCTTGAGAAAAGAAAACCTAAAGACTTAAAACCTCTGCCTTACCATTGCCTAGAAAGCATCCAAGGAGAATGAATTCTCGTCGCAATCAAGAGGCAATCGGTAGATCAACGTTAGAGGACTTCATAATTTAGCAACTTTTCAATTGATCAACAGGTAATCTTAAACCCTATACATGTTTTAATGAGTAGGTCCTAAACATAACTCAAGAGCACCGTAAAGAGTTAAGGATATTCATGAGTACAATAAAGAGTTACGAATTATAATTCATAAGCAAATTGATGGTAATACACATCATAGGCATAACTCATGAGCACCGTAAAGAGTTACGAGTTCTCATAAGTACTATAAAGAGTATCCAAGAATTAGTTCTTAAGCACCATAAAGAGTTACGTGTTCTAATGAGCACCCGTAAAGGGTTATGGGTTTCGTAATTATATCACTAAACCATTTAGTTATAACTTATGAGTATCGTAATGAGTTACGAGTTATAACTCATGAGCACCGTAAAGAGTTACGGGTTCTTATAAGTATCGTAAAAAGTTACAAGTTATAACTCATGAGGATTAACTTTCCTATTTATGGCCTTTAGTGATAATCTATTTCCGCTGCAATTAAGAAAGAACAATTTTTTTTGTTTTCAACCTTATGAGTAAGTTGCTTAAACATCAGGCAACACCCCAAAATTTAACCAACAAGAACCTCCCAATGGTGGGTTTTGTTAGTTCTTCTAGAATTCCCAATTATAAGACCATAGCAACTAAGTGTAGTCTCTTAGCTTCAAGGCCAAGCTCATAGCCAAGGTTCATACAACATAAGAAAGAGGCTTTTTGATTATATACGTTGTTGTCTATTGTATATGACGATATTATAAATCATGGGCATTGGGTTGAGGACATGAGGGATGATGCACTTGAACCAACCAATCTAAGTGAAAGAAATGTGATAGTTGTAGATGTTAGTGGTGGCATCCTTGCCTTCTAATTTGGTGTGTTGTTAGCATTTATATATATATATATGGAAATTTTAGGAAAGGGATTGGGCTCATCCACGATCCAAAGGCATGGTGAAGTCTCCCTTCTTCCTAGGTGATACCAATGTTGTGTATGGCGAGCCATCTATTACCCTCAGGCATGTCGCTAGTATATTATATGTTAGAATAATGCAGACTTTAGCATCCTACAAGGTTTAATTTTATTTGCTTCAAGATGCATCTTATAAGTTAGGATAATGTATGTTAACTCTTTCCGTCAATATGAATTCAAATATGGATCATAGTTGGATAAATGCTAAATCGACAAGTGCTAAATATGATAATGGGATGAGGGAATTTTTAGAATTTGCTTAAAGAAATGCTAATAATGACAATGGGATGTTTTATTGCCCTTGTGTAGAATATTTAAATAAGAAGTGACTAAGTGCTACAGATATACACATTTGATTACGAAGGATTTTATAAAAGTTATACAGTATGGGTATGGCTTGGTGAAGAAATAGAAATGTCAAGTGCATCTCAATAGTAGGAAATAGCTTTTGTAATTATGACATGGATATGGATGACCGGATAGAGGAAATTATTCGTTATGTATAAGAGAAGAGGCTTTTAAGCAATCACATGCATATGGTAATATGTGCAATGATGCAGAGAAGCTGTTGTACTCGGGGTGTAAGAAATATATAACAATTGTTAATGTGAAACCGTTATGTATTATGCTAGCATTACCAAATATATGATGGTTGTTTATGTGTACTCGTTATTTATTATTACAGCATTGTACACATCATGGCCTCACCAAACTTCAATATATAATAGGTGTTATATTAGAACCATTATAATGGATACTAAATACATGATGGTTCAGAACCGTTATGTATCTACGTCGAGCATATTTAACGTCTTCACATATGAAGGTTCGGAACTATCATGTACGGTCAATAATAAGCATGATAAAATCGTTATGTATCTACATTGAGCATATATAACATGTTATGAAGGTTCAAAACTATCATGTATGGTCAATAATAACCATCTATGTTGCACGACACGTGACACGACGGGCACTCCGACACGTGAATCCTAAAAAAATCTAAATTTCGACACATTTTGATATTAAATATATACTTTAAATATATATGGTATAATTTAGATTTAATACAAGACATCCATCATGTGTAATGTGCAGACTACTCACAAGTTCAATTGTTTTCATCTCCACTTAGATGTATCATTTGGGATTTCAACTTAGAATATAAATTTTTAATTAAGTTTATTACTATTATTATTGTCATGATTATTATTATAATCTTTTATTTTATCTTAGCTTTTGTTCTTGTCTCTATGTCAATGAGATACGTGGCATTTATGGAGGAGAGAATAATTGGAAAGATGTTGATCTATCTATCTCCTTCTTCTCGTTATGTGTCTCGAACTTCATAAATTGTTGCTTGAACAAGATCATTCCTTAACCGTGTCAGACACAATCAAAGACATGTGTCGGACTAGTCAAGCTGTCGGTGACCGTTGACCACATCTGACACACGGTCGATGAGTGTCAACGCGTGTCCACATCCAACACTCGTCCAATACGCATATTTTTGGAAAAATGTGTCCATGCTTCATAGACAACCATGATAAAAGCACTTTTCTGTAATAGTATTTCTACTAAAATGAGTTGTCAATTGCGTATCAAGTATAGTTAATACCTAAAATACGGAAAAAAACAAAACAAAACAAAACTAATCATTTGGAATTTTGATATTTTAAAAATATCTTTCTGGAATTTTCTCTAGATAATAAGGCTGAAATTAAACTCGAAAATATTCTCTCTAGTCCAAAAATCCATTGTTCTTTTTAACATTACAGAATAAACTTGGCCAAAATAAATAAATAAATATTGCGACTAAAATGAACAGTTCTTGCAGCAACATATCTTAATATATATTGTTTTGCTAGTAATCAAATTAGAAAGGCATCATGATTTAACATTAAAGAGGAACCTTGAAATATGATTATTCCTTTTAATGTTTTCGAAAATGGCATGTATGCATCAGAATTATTTTTTAAAAAGAAAAGAGGGGGCAAGAACATTACCTTGCTCAACACTCAATGAATCCTGGGTACAAAATATAAAGAATTGCAATGTGGCTAATTAATATGGAAGACAATTAATGCTACATAAAGTGATAGGAGAATACCAAAAAAAGGGGTCAATACTTACAGAGGTACCATCTGCATCCTCCATGAACCGTAGCATTTGGTGCTCTCCTGTTAAAGAATTATATATATATAAGTGAACGAAAAAATTAGTACGGAAACCTATCACAAAAAAGACAAAGGAAAAACTTGAGGGGATTGTTAAAGATTGTCCATGATACAACATCATAATTCATATAATACTGATATTGTGGATATTATATATGCAAATTCAATAGAGAATATCGCGGAGAGAGAAAGATGATTTTAGTAGAGTTATTCACATGATGTTGGGACGTTGTGATCTTAACCGCCAGTGTATCTCTGAGTATATACGGCTTGTAACTCCTTGGGTTTTTTTTTTTTCACGAGAAGGAGTTCTTTTTTGGAACGATAGAAGGAGGAGTATTCATTCATTCAAAATAACTCCTTTGTTTAATCCTTCCATTTTTTTCCACCACTTGATTGCTGGATGAGAAAACACGAACCCGCAAAATTATTTGTTGTACGAGTCATAATAATTTTTTGTTGTTGACCACTCGGTTCCAATTAATTTAGATTCACCCCGAGTCAGGCCCATAGTCGTAGGGGAAGAACTCCCAACATCATTTCTCCATTTCCACGCCTCGAAACAAGGACGTAGTTAATGGAGAGCAAGCCCCTTACCAATTTCCTCCCAATGGATGTTGGCCGTAGGAGTCATACTTGATACGTGCTATCCTTGTCTTTCTCATTTCCCCGATTCCATAAATTTCTAACATGATGCTTTTATCATTTGATCCAAGAAACTTTCAACATATAATGCGAGCCTATTGATTAAGCAAGAGACTTCCTTAAAATGCCTTGTGCATTGCTTAGCAAGTGATAATATCGTCTCATATAAATACCAAAAATACTCCATCAAATGATTATGAAAATGACAAAATAATCTCGTAAGAATAAAAGGGAAAAAAAAATAGATCATCAAGTTAGTAGTACTTACTGTATTTTCTTCCCCAACGAGGAGAATATATACCTTGATTGAGCTCATTTCAACGATTTTTAACCAACAATCTATGTTCCGATATCTTGCAGAAACAATTCAATTTCTAAATGGGAAGTTTGATCCAAATCATAAGCATGCCTCCAATTCTCTTACATGGTCCCATTCCCTTCCTTCCGTAAAGGAACAATATCAACGAAGACTTCATTTTCAGCTTGTTAAAGGCGACCAAAACTCAACTTTCAATATCTTTTGAATTCTTTCACTGGGAAGTTTTTATACGAATTTTTTTGTCACATATCGTGGTCTTACCCATTCCATGTTGTAATCAAGAGTTTATTTGTTGCAGTCGATAGTCTACTCCAACAAGACGATTTTCAACATGAAATGGGAGCCTCTTGATTATGCTACAAAATTCTTTTTCAATCTCTTCAATCAACTGGCCTCCTTATGGACCATCCCTGACAAATCACAAAAATTCCAAAAAAAAAAAAAAAATCGCATTAAACAAAATTTTTATTTATGGTGTGAAGATAGGTGAGAAAAGATAGGAAAAAAATCAAGGATTAAAGTTGCAAATCACCTAGGATAAGAATATATACCTTGATTAAGCTTGTTTTGGTGATTCTTGACCGACAATCTCTGTTCCAATGACTTATAACAACACTTTCATTTTTTTGAAATTGGCAAGCAAAGCTTACAGGCAACGATCGAACACTGGACCAGAGTTATCAAAACCTGGTGTCATACCACTGCACCACCAAGGTGTTGGTTGTAACAACACTTTCTAATTGGGCAGTTTGGATCCAAATCATAAGCATGCCTCCAATTCTGTGACATAGTCCCATTCTCTTCCTTCGGTAAAGGAACAATATCAAGGAAGACTTCATTTTCAGCTTGTTAAAATCTATCAAAACTCACTTTCAACTTCTGTTGAATTTTTTCACTGTGAGTTTTTATAAAAATTTATTGAGGATTCCCACTCCTTTATTGTCCTACCGAACAAGTTGGAGCCCTTATCTTCTAGTGATAAGGGAATAACTTGCGCATAAGTAAAATAATGTGTTAGATGACACGTGCTATATATATCTTTTGTCTTACCCATTCTCCCTATTATCTGGGTTTCAAACATGCTGGCGTTTTCGTTAGATCTAAGTTGTAATCGTGAGTTTATTTGTTGTTGTCGATAGTCTACCCCAAGAAGACGATTTTCAACATAAAATGGGAGCGGCCTCTTGATTTTGCTAGAGATTTCTTCCACAATCTCTTCAATCAACTGGCATTCATATGGACCATGCCTGGAAAATCACACAAATTCAAGAAAAATCATATTGAAGCCTTTTTTTTTTTTTTTTTTTTGGCCCAAAATTGAAGCCATGTTTACTATGCAAGAAATTCATTATAATTTTCGTTTATGATCTAATAGGAAGGTGTCAGAAAAATGAAGGATTAAAGTTGCGAATCACCTAGGATTGTGATATAGGCCACGAATATTGGCTATTTCACGCAGTGCTAGCTTCCAACTCTGCATCTTTTTTTCATCAGCCCTATGTTTTTTCCTATGGTCAGCCAGAGCTTGTTCATAGATCCCTTTTTGATATCTCACTTCTGAAGGTTCCACTTCATAAAAAATTGGCCAAACCAACCGACCCTTCCCCTTAATACATTGATGAATGTGGACAAGTTCGTCAAGGCAAAACGTTGAGGATGCATAGTTTCTAGAAAATACACAAATGGCCATCCTAGATTCCTCCATTGCTTTGAGCAGTGTTGGAGTAATTTCATCGCCTTTTCTTATTTCCTCATCATCAAAGAAGGGGCGAATTCCCTTTTTATTCAAAGCATAATAAAGATTACCAGAGAAACCATAACGAGTATCTTTTCCTCTGAAATTGAGAAATACATCATAAGTCCAATCGTCATGGAAGGAAAGTGATGTTGATGCATGTGTCATCATGATAGCTTGTCCTGTAAAAGTGAGAAGGAACATTAAGCCCTCTGGAAGAAAGAAATGAAAAGAATCTGAAAGATTTTTTTAACCTTGGTCGCTACGAATTCTAATGAGTTTACTTACTGTATAAACTGAAGTTGCTAGCTGAAAACGAAGCAGCAGCTGTGAAGCACAATAACAGAGCAAAAGAAAAACTAACAAGATGAAAGTTGGAGGCTGCAATTGCTTTCCTTCATCTCGATCATCTGGGAAAGATGAGGGCTAGAATGAAGCTATATTGGCTGGCTCATCATAAAGTCAAAAATAAATTAATGGGAACAGCACAACAAAGTGAATATGAACTTTTTTACACAATATTATAAAGTTTTACATAGCATCAGCACCCATCACCTGTCTCCTATTGAGTGATTTATCCAAAAAAAATTGTTAGAAGATTTATCATGAGTTATCCTAGGAAAAAAAAATCCTATTCTCTTTTCTTTACACAAACTGTGGATCAAATTTCACGTTCAGAGCTACCATTTTGACATTAAATTCTAGGCAAAAGAGTGTGTGTGTGTGTTTAGATATTTGATCCTTTGATCTTTTAAGTTTATAAATTGTTTTTTCAATCCTCTGATCCTAATATTGTTAGCAGTTTGATTAAGAAATCATTAATAAATGCTGGCATATTTTAATTTCCACCTGATCTTTAACTTCCGTGGAAATGTATACTCTTTTTTTAAGAAAAATAAAAAAGGTGTCACATAAGTAAGGTTGTCAAACTCATGAGTTTAAGCAAACTCGTGACATGTGGCGTAAAATCGAATTAAACTCGTAAGAGTTTACTTTTATTATTAAATAGGTATTACTAGTATATAATTAAACCATTAAAATATAAAAATGACAATAATTTGATTTAAATATATTTTAAATTCAAATAATTGAAATTAAATCCATCAACATTCATCATTTATCATATTTAATAAAGAAATTTCTATATAAAGCATTGAACATGATCAAATAAAAAAAGTTAATACGAATTTAAGAGTAAGTTACTATAATTTTATAAGTTAGAAACGTAAAAATGGTAAACTCGTTGTATAAACTCGTGAGTTTATTCGAGTTTACAACTAGCATAAGTTTACCGTTGACTCGACTCGTTTTTGTAAGCTAGAAGCGTAAAAACGGTAAAATCGAAGAGTCAACTCGTGAGTTTGACAACAATACACATAAGTACTTACATTGAATTAAAAATTATTGAATCATTAAATTATTTAATTTGATAAAAAAATTAATTCAATTTTTTCTTAAAATAGTCTTAGTACTTTTCAAAAAAAAAAAAAAAAATTGATAAAAAGACAAAAATGATATTACTTAAATGAAAAAGTTTACCAACGACAAAAGCAAATGCAATAAATAAATTGACGAAAATAAGGTAAAAAAAGTAATACTCTTAAAAATATACACTATTTTAAAACAAGATAAGTGCATAAATAAGCCACTAAAAAAACAAAAAACAAAAATAGTTTTTTAGTCTGTAACAACTCTCGCCCTTTTCACATGCCCATTTTTTTTTGTCCTTTTAAAGTTCAACAAGGGAGCTTTCCTTTCTCAGAGTTATAATAAGCTTAATACTTTCTCCGCCTTAATTATAGGAATATTTTTATAATGTAAATATAATTAGGACCAGAGGTAGTAATAAATTTCATTCATTGGATATATAATCACACATTCGATCACTACCTAATTTATCAGCAAATATATAGCAACAGTTGTTTCGTATCGTGCGTGCCACTTTCACTTTAATTGTCTTTTACTAGGCCTTGAAATTTCATGACTTCTTACTTTATGTCACCATTGAGATGTTTCATGACTTCTTACTTTATGTCACCATTGAGATGTTTCATGCATTCCTCACTTTCCCAGAATTTTCATGGAAAGTGAAGTCTAACCTACTAGCGTGCACTGCGACCCAAAAAAAATTTATTTGTTACTCTTTTTGTTCTTAATATAAAATATATTCAGGGAGTTTACTTTGATTCTAAATATAAGACTTAATTTTTATATTTGTCAATTTTTCCTAATAGTTTATCTCTAATAGTGCTTTCTTAACAATAATCAAGAAGGAGAAATAATGAGCCAATTAAGGATGATGACCGAGTGTTTCAAAAATACATGTTCTATTAATTAACTTAACTAATTTTCTTAATTTAATTAAATTAAGTAAATATATCTTATATTAGAGACATGAGAAAGTACTTAAATCTATGTTGGTTATTAAAACAAGGGAAAATGATAGAAAAAGACGCTCAAAGATATAAAAGAACAAAAAGGGTACCTGAATTTGCATAATTCCTATGAAACGTTATGTCCCGAAATGGGATTGTGAAATTCAATCAAAAAGAGAAAAATGCCCCTTGTTTCCTTCCAAAAAGAAAAGAAAGAAAGTCCCTCACCAGCATAGGAGCTCTAGCGACACACCAGCAGGAAGAATTTTTTGCCAGAGTGTTGAACGGGGGATTTGATACCACCACCACTCGCATGTCAAAAACATAGGTAAGCACTAAGCCACTAATATTTTTTTATCAATATAATACAAAAAATATATAAACTAAATCCTTAATTTTGATTGCAGCACTGTTCACCATTTAGCTTACCATAAACGCACGGGTCACAAGTAATAGTATAGTGATAAAAAGAATATTCTTCTATAAAGACTATGACAAAAATGAGCTAATTATTGTAGTCATACTCTTAACTAGGTCGAATGATATCATTTGAAATCGAGCAAGTCAGATAAGAAATTTAGAGCAAAAAAATAAAGGAATTTTGATTAAAACAATGAAGTTGAGTAATGGAAAATTGATTCTACTTCAAGAGGTTATAGGCTTATGATTACTTCTTCCCCTTTTTATGTCATCAAACCATGCAATTATCTACTTATATTGATTAAATGAGTCTATTTGCTAGTCAAAGCTTTTAAGATCATCAACCAAGCTCTCAAGTTAAAATTGATTTTTGATTTTTATCAAAAATATTCAATCTATTGTTTATAATTAATGAAAACCATCTTTCCAAAACAATCCTTCAATAGACTATGCGAGGTTGTTAGTTATATCTCTATTCTAACAATAAACCATCTATTTAATCCCTAAATTTTAAGTTTAAAATGATTTTTCTTAAGTTCTACAATCAAAATAGCTTTCTAGAATTGAACTACTCTAATCATGTGGTGATCAAATGCAATATAGCATTAAACACAAAGAAAAATCAACATATATACTCATTAACCAACAAAAGCAAGATAATCTAGTAGTTTAAATCCATACAATGAGTAAAAGTAATCATAAATAAGAGTTTTTAGCCACTCATGATCTGTACATACCAAAATCTCAACACAAATATATCAACCATATCCAGGGGCAAAGCCAGGGGTGCTAGGGGTGGCCCCCCTCTAAAATTACAGAATAAACCCATATTTTCAGAAAATTATATTTCAGCCATATACAAATTTCAACATTTTCACTTTAGTCCCCACTATTTGTTTCGTGAAGGGACTAAAATGAAATTATTAAAATATTTGTAGGGCTTAAATGTAATTTCATGAACACTTGGGTATTTGCAATTTCTGGCTCCGGTATCAGCAAAATAAGAGAAAAATGGAGATGAACAAGAAAAACCCAAGATTTTTTGCTCAAATCTCTTTGAAACTCCAACACAAGGCTCCAAATCTTCAAGACTCTCCTTTTTCAAGATCTCCTCAGCAAAATTTCGGCCTCTCCAAGTCAAAATCCTGCATTTCAGAGCTCCTTATCATGTTTTTAATTAGGCTTTTGCATCAAATAATCAAAACGCGTAGCTTCATTTTCGGGTTGCTGTTGTTTTGCTGTAGAGAATTAGTAGCGAGAGTTGCACTTATTTAAGCAGAATGGTCACTGATTTTTGTCATGGTTTTGCTGTGGCCAAGGGGTGGCGAAATGGCACTGAATTGCATAGAACAATCATTGATTTTTGTCATGCTTTTGCACTGACAAACTCGAGGCACGTGCATGCATCATCATTTTCCTTTTTCATCTAATTCTTGCATTATTTTCCTTCTTTCCTAAGCTTTTCATGATCTTCTAAAACTTTCACAACTGGTCATCATCCTCCTACGAAAAGGAGGATTTTATGAGCTACTTAAAACTCTTTAAATAATAAAAACTATTCACATTTAGTTCAATATTTTCTAAAGTTTGAACATAGTTTCACCAAATCACATTTTCCTTTATGTATGTCTATTTTATGCACAAATTGATTCCAAAAACCTATAAAAGTATGGGAAAATGTGTTGAAATGTATGAATTTCTAGAGATTATCAAGCACATTCATAAGCTTTGTATAGCTATTCACAACATTTCATCAACTTTTAATAACTTTTATTTACCAATTAACAAAATCACTCTTTTAACCACTACTCTTATATAGTTCACATTTCTTACCATGTATAATGGAATAGCTCTTTAAAAATATTGTCTTAAAACACGACTTGAACCAACTTTTTCAAACATATACTTTGAACAGTATTGATAATTCAGACTCCCATTAGTATCACTCTGTGTACTTGTTTTGTTTGTTTTTTTCTCGGTAAAAGAGATTATTACAATTTGTAATGCTTGATTGCTCATGTATGTTTTTCGCAATCATAATGCAATTGTCAGATTTATTAGAATAATCACTTATATGTATGTAGATAGTTTAGTAACAGAGTTAATCAGTTACAGTAACTAAATCTGTTAGGTTGTGTAAACAGATTTAGTGTGCATAGCTGTCAATAGATGTGTGTTGCTATTATACATTGGATACTATAAATATATGCACAGTCAAAGTACTGAGCATTTTCCTCTCCTGATCTTTTATTACTTTACTCTCTCATTCTCACGTTTCTACATGGCATCAGAGCCAAACACATCTCTTTCTTCACCACCATATGATTCCATGGCGAAAACCTCAAATTCCTCTGGTTTGAGTACCTCTAATAATTTTCAGATAAAGGATCTAGTTACCTTCTCTCATCTTGTCTAGGTGAAGCTTGAGGAGCATAACTATCTCCTCTGGAAGCAACAGATCTCAACAGCCATTTGAGGTCCCGATCTGCATCAATTCATCGATAAAGTTGTTCAACCACCAGCTCAGTTTCTCGCCACAGTCGATGACGACGACGGATCTATTATCAATCGGCGTTTCTTGACTGGCAACGTCAAGATCAATTGCTCATGTCTTGGATGACATGTTCAATGTCCGAAGGCGTCCTCACTCGCGTCGTTGGATGTGAGTCTTCTCTGAAAATTTGAGAAAAACTTCAGGTGCACTTTACTTTTCAAACTAAGGCAAAGCTTTGACAACTCAAAACTCATCTCAAGTCTATTAAACTACAAAATTTGACTATCAATGGCTATCTCTTGAAATTGAAAGGGATGATCGACTCCCTTGCCGTTATTGGTCATCTGATCTCTAAATCGGATCATGTTGATTAGATTCTTGAAGGCCTGCCAGAAGCGTATGATCCTTTCGTCACTTTTGTTACCTCTCATAAGGAGCCATACTCTATAGATGAGATTGAAGCTCTGCTTCTTTCTTAAGAAACGTGTCTTAAGCGGCATCAGCGTTCCTCTAACCTCAGCTTTCCTCTAAGATTATTGCTTCTGCTAATATTGTGCACACGCGTGGTTCTGGCCGTGGCTTCAATCGTGGTCATCGCGGCGGTCGTCGTGGCGGCTGGCCTCGATCTTGTGGTGCCTCCAATGGTATGACTCGCTCTTCTTCTTCTGACTCTTCTAATCGATCTGCTGGTCCCTGTCAGATTTGTAAAAAGAGTGGTCATTGATATGTTGCTTTTGTCACTAAAGTAATCAATTAAATTAGGTCCTAACTTATTATGCAGTCTATGGTCAACCTAGGTCATTCTCCCAAGGAGCAATCTGTGGGTTTTTCTTTAAGTTGAATTTAGGTAATGAAAAATGCAATGAAATGGAATTGGACCTAAACTAGGATGCAAGACACTACTACCTATATGCAATTAATTAACTAAATCCAAGATGAAAATTGAGTCTAAAATCTAAATGAAAATGAAACTAATCTATATGAATTTAAAGACAATTTTTGGGAGTTTTGATATGAGAGAATAACTAAAATCCTAAGAAGAGAAAATTGAAAAAAAGCAAATCAAACAACGAAAATCTAGTTCAGTTATGATGATAAAGGGGACAACTTAGAATTCACATGGAGTTAACTTTCTGAGACCAAATCAATTAATTATACCAAAGGGATTAATGAAAGATTGGAATTAATGAATTTAATTAACTAATTGAAACATGCCCTCAAGTTCAATAACGCCTAATCCACTAGAAAACTCATAATGGAATGAGCGTTAGTTAATTAAACCCATTAAAACTAGTTAAAATAGTTCCAAGAGAGTTTGGGAATTATGTTCACAATTGCCTAATTAAACAATTAGACAATTAAACAACCAAGAGGATAAACCTAAATTGACAACTAAATCAATAATGAAAACTCAATTATTAATATAGTTGATAATCAAATGGTTTACAAACAAAAATCCCAGCAAATATCTTAGCACAATTCAAATTCAAATTATCAATTTAATCCAAATTAAATAATATGTTTACAATCTAAAACTAGATTGTTCTAAAAAAACAACTCAAAATTATCTAAAACTAAATAATTTCAAAGTCTTAAAATAAATCGATAAAAGGAAAAACACTCACATGTGGTCTTCAAGTGCAAGCTCCTAGGTTTAGCTTCCTCCATGCTCCTCCCAAGTTGCCTCCTAAAGATCTCAAGCTACCATGGAAATCATTCCTCCTCCAAGCATTAGACTAGCCACGGCCATGAAGAAAAGGATGAGAAGAATTGATGATTAAATCAAGTTCCTTGTCACTGCGCACCCACTGGATAAAGTATCAATTGAATTAGTTGATGGAGTTGAAATAGTGATCTATGGTTGCGTCTCTTTTTCTTTGTGCGTGTCCGCGGCTGCGTCTTTTCCGAGCGTGCGTGAGTCGTGTGCGTGAATGTCTCCATATATCCGGCTGCTAGGTTAATTAATGGGAGGAAGAAAGGGCTTTTAGGGTACCAACTTAAGCCCATTAAAATATAAGAAGCCCAATAAAATTCCACCATTAGATTTCCTTTTAGCTTCCTAAAAAATTCTGCACCATAGGATCTTCTAATATGATAAAATTGTGATCTATCATATATTAGAAATATTATTTAATCACAAGATATTAATCAGAATATTAATAATTTAGGCCCAATAATCTCATAATTAATTCGATTTATATCGGTGGTCAGAAGTCTCAACCTCAGAGTGCAAATCTTATCTCCACTGAATCGGTGGTGGATCCTGACTGGTACTTGGACTCCAGTGCCACAAGCCATGTGACTCATGATGATCGCAACATTTCTGTTAATTCAGGTACTACTAAGCATAGTTCCATTTCTGTTGGTGATGGTTTGATTTGTTAGTTAGTTATTCTGGAAATTCCTCTGTCTCTGTTTCTCTAGTCTCTGCCCTTCATTTACAAGATGTTTTACATGTTCCTTCCATCTCAAATAATTTGTTAAGTATCTATCGTTTGTGCCTTGATAACAACATTCTCATTGCTTTCTTTTCTAATGTCTATGTTATCAAGGATCTGCAAATGAATAAAGAACTCTTTCGAGGCTATACCAAAACTGCTCTCTATCCCCTTCAACAAATTATCCATCATCTTCGATCTCTTCAACATACCAACTGCTTTTCTCACAACTTCAAGAGCTTCTCAGTTACCTTCAGCTGACTCTGTGTTGCAGATTCATTGTAATACTTGGTCTTTTGTTAATTCTTTTGCTGTTTCCTTATTTAGGATTTGGCACAATAGGCTAGGTCATCCATCTTCTCCTGTTGTTTCTCATATAATGAAGTTGTGTAATGTTTCCAATTATAAGAATTCCTTTTCTAATTTTTGCAATTCTTGTTGTCTTGCCAAGTCTCATAAACGTCCCTTTCCTGATTCCCTTACCAAATACATAAAGCCATTGCAATTAATACATACTGAGATCTGGGGGCCATCACCACATACGTCACTTGATGGTTATAAATATTACATCCACTTTACTGATGCTTATAGTCATTATGTGTTGTTTCATCCACTTTGTACTAAGTCAGAGGCATATTTACATTTTTGACTTTTAAGGCTATGGTTGAGTTATAGTTTAATACATCAATCCTTGCTGTCCAGTCTGATTCTGGTGCTGAGTTCTTGAAAATTGGTAAATGTTTGCATGAGCATGGTGTTCTTCATCGTATCAGTTGTCCATATACCCATGAGCAGAATGGTGTGGCTGAACGAAAACATCGCACTATCACAGAAATTGGTCTCACTTTATTGGCTAATGCAGCGTTGCCTTTTACCCTCTGGCCAGAAGCTTTTCATACAGTTGTTTATCTTGCTAATAGACTGCCCTCTCGTGTTTTAGCTGGTATTTCTTCTTTTCAGAAGTTATTTGGTCGTGCACCAGGTTTCACACATTTACACACATTTGGCTGTCTATGTTTCCCTCACACACAACCCTATAATAAACATAAGATGCAGTATAGGTCTGTTCAATGTATTTTCATTGGCTATTGTCTTGTTCATAAAGGCTATAGATGCTGGGATCCTTGTGGGCGTACTTATATATCTCGTGATGTCATTTTCAATGAAAGTGAGTTTCCCTATAGTAGACTTGTTCAATGTTCCCCTTCTCCTTCAGGTTCATCTTCTGCTGCTATTTTACCCTCAGTAATCCTCCTCTTGTTCCTACTGCTTTGGACACTGGTCTAGATGGTGTACCTGTTCATTCTTCTTCTGCTGCAGATACTACATTGCTCTCTACTCCAGCCATGCCTCCTGAGGATTTTTCCTCTAGAAGTGCTTCTCAAGGGGTTGCACTTCCCAGAGCTACTTCACCATCTGGTTCAATTGAGGTTTCCTCACACTCTTCATCATTTACCAATTCTTCAACTCCAGCTCATGCACCTTCCACGATGGTGACTAGGTCGATGAATGGTATTTTGAAACCTAAAGCTTTGATTATTGATACTTCTAGCAGTATACCAACATATGTTTCTCATGGTCTCAGTTGTCCTGAGTGGAAAGTTGCCATGGATGCTGAGTATGCAGCTTTAATGTCCAATAAAACTTGGTATCTTGTGCCCTTCCCCCCAATCGATCTGCTATTGGTTGTAAGTGGGTATTTAAAAAGAAAACTTTTCCTGATGGTACTTGGAAGAATAAAGCTCGTCTTGTGGCTAAGGGGTTTCATCAATAAGAAGGTTTTGATTTTAAAGAAACATTTAGCTCTGTTGTTAAACCTGTCACCATTCGTCTAATTCTTTCTCTGGTTGTAGCATATCACTGGCCTATTAAACAAATTGATGTGAATAATGCTTTCCTTAATCGCCTTCTTAGGGAAGAGGTTTATATGGTTCAACCTCCAAGCTTTGAATCTTCTGATAAGACCTTGGTTTGTAGGCTTGACAAAGCCTTGTATGGTCTCAAACAAGCTCCTCGTGCTTGGTTTGAAAGACTTGGTACTGCTCTTAATGATTTTGGTTCCTCTAATAGCAAGTGTGATCAATCCCTTTTCATCCGCAAGACTCCTTTTGATATTACATATGTGTCAATGTATGTGGATGACATTATACTTACCGAAACTTCTGCTACTGGTATTTCTTCTCTCATTTCAGCTTTACATGATAAATTTGCTCTTAAAGATCTTGGTTCTTTGCACTATTTTCTGGGCATCGAAGTCAAGTGGCTTCAAGATGGTTCTCTTTTTCTGTCTGAAGCAAAATATCTTCGTGGTGTGTTGGCTAAAGCAGGATTTACTAAGGCTCATCCAGATCCTACTCCTATGTCATATGGTACTATTTTGGTCAAAGCAGGTTCTCACCCACTTGTTAATGTCTCTCTTGATCACACTATTGTTGGGTCTCTTCAGTATGCTACTATCACTCATCCTGAGATTAGGTTTGCTGTTAGCAAAGTTTGTCAGTTCATGTAGGAGCCTTATTTAGAACACTGGAAGGCAGTCAAACGAATTCTTTGATATCTTGTTGGGTCTATTACACATGTTTTGATTCTTAAACCTTCTTTGAGTCACACTTTTGTTGCCTTTTTGTGATGCTGACTAGGCCTCTGATCGTGATGATATATGTAGCATCACTGGTTATTGTGTTTATTTTGGGCCTAATCTTATCTCTTAGTCCTCTAAAAAGCAAGTCATTGTGTCCCTTTCCAACACTGAAGCCGAATGTCGTAGCATGGCTTCCACTGTTGGTGAGATCTTATGGATTCGGTCTCTCTTACGTGAGCTAGCAATTCGTCTTGTTCATGTTTCCAGGGTATTATGTGATAATCAAAGTGTTGTTTTGATGATTGCCAATCCGATTCTCCATGCTAGAACCAAGCATCTTGAGTTAGACTTGCATTTTGTTCGTGATCAAGCTATTCGACGGGATATTCGTGTCTGTCATATACCTTCCTCTCATCAAGTTGTTGATGGTTTTACTAAACCAAGTACTCGTCGTTGCTTTTTCATGTTTAAGAAACATTTAGGTATTGTAGATGTCCCTTGATTTGACTGGGGATATTAGAATAATCACTTATATGTATATAGATAGTTTAGTAATAGAGTTAATCAGTTACAGTAACTAAATCTGTTAGGTTGTGTAAAGAGATTTAGTGCGCATAGCTGTCAATAGATGTGTGTTGCTATTATATATTGGATACTATAAATATATGTACAGAGCACAATCAAAGTACTGAGCATTTTCCTCTACTGCTCTTTTGTTACTTTACTCTCTCATTCTCACGTTTCTATAACATTCCATCATCAAATGCTTCAAACCCTTTTGCAAGAGACCATTTGGCCATCGATCACTTTACCATACTACATGCCGAGCATACATATGCACAAATTCATATAAAGAAATTACTTAACGGTTATGGCCAAAAAAGAAAAAAGGTCAAGACAATGTAGTAACCTTTAACGACTACACTGTATTGTTCAACCGTCAAATAAATTACTTCTTATTTGGTGGTTAAAAATCTTCAAGTATAAACTCAAAGTCTAAATAATGCCCGCATACGTGATGATATTTGGCCATCAACCAACTAAGCTACAAGCAGGGGCGGAGCCAGGATTTGAAAATAGGGGGTGAAAATTACAGAATAGAACCTAAGGGAGTTAGTATTTGAAATTGGGGGCGAAAATTACATAATTTGACCCAAATTTTTAGGAAAATTGAAATTATGCTTCAGCCTCATAAATATTTCACTATTTTCATTTTAGTCCCTCTATAAGACTTTTTAATAAAGACTAAATTGAAAATGTTAAAAATTTTGTGAGGCTAAATCATAATTTCCTATACTTTTGGGTCGATTCTGTAATTTTAGGGGGCGGGGGCCACCCCTAACCCCCCGATTCCGCCCCCGGCTACAAGTATGATATTTTATCTAAATAGTGAATGATATATGTGTGTGTGTGTGTATTAATTTGGATAGCAGGTCTGGAGTATGAAAAGCAGAACGTCGATTTTGGTGCCGCAAAAGGCACGTCTTATGCGAAGACCCAAGGTCTTTGGCGTATGATACACTTCCAACATATATAAAGAAAATAACGATTTCTTCCAAAAAGAAAAAGTAGTCTTCACACTTGCATCCTTTTCCCACTTCTTTTTCATTCCCCTAAAATACGTCTACACCTACCTGACATTGGCCTTTACTTTATTTTTGGATGTCGAATTGTAGACCACGGCAACATTTAATTTCATACAATATGAGCAAATTCCAGAATAATGCCCTGCGGGGATTTTTTTTTTTTTTTTTTTGGTGTGGGGTGGGGTGGGTAATTAATTAAGCTTATTTGTTTTATATTTTTGGGACATTTATTATATTTTTGGCGAATCATGGAATAAATCTTGTTGACTTTCACATATATATATCTTTCGTAGGCAAGAGTTATGAATGAACATTTATTCTGCATCAAAATCTAGGTTTTGAAATGAGTTTATCAAACACTCCAAAATTGTGCAGAAGCTATTCTGCATCAAAATCTAGGTTTTGACAAAAGTTTGTCAAACACTCAATTGTTCGAAGCTATTTTATATCAAAAACTTATATTTTGGCAAAAGTTTACCAAACACTCCAAAAATTATCCAGAAGCTATTCTCGCATCAAAACGTAGGTTTTGAAAAAAAAAAAATACTATTTTTTCATATTTTTTACTCTCCTCTGCCATCATCGGTATTTTTCGATATTAGTCCGCATCCTTAAGTACTTTTTTCGCACTCGAAATATTTTTCCAAGATTAGTCATCACCCCGAAATATTTTTTTAATATCCTAAAAATATTTTCAAAATCATGAAGTATCTTTTTAATACTCGTTAGTATCTGAAATGTTTTTTTTCGAAATTGGTCGATTACCACGAAATATTTTCTTTAATAGTCTAAAATAAATTTTTAAGATCATGAAATATTTTTTCAATTTCGATATATTTCATAATCTTAGAAATGTATTTTAGGATATTAAAAAAATATTTCATGGTAATGACTGATTTTGAAAAATATTTTAGGGTATCGACGGGTACTAAAAAGATACTTAATACTTATCAAAACTTGAAATAATACTTCTGATGGTCTTAAAATTTTATTTTATGATCTTGAAAAAATATTTCAGGGTACTGACTATTCTTGAAAAATATTTCAGGTACTAACGAGTACTAAAAAGATACTTAAGGATATTCAAAAAATATTTCATGATCTTGAAATGTTTTTTAGAATATTGAAAAAATATTTTATGGTAATGACTAATCTTGAAAAAATATTTCAGAGTACTAAAGGGTACTAAAAAATATTTAAGGATATTAACTAGTACTAAAAAAATATTGATGATGGCAGAGGAGAAAGAAAAAACTGAAAAAAAAAATAGCTTTTTACAGAACCTAGGTTCTGATGTAGAATGGCTTTTGGACGATTTAATGGAGTGTTTGGTAAATATTTGTTAAAACCTAGGTTTTGATACGAATAACTTCTGGACAATTTTGAAGTGTTTGGCAAACTTTTTTTAAAATCTAGGTTTTGATGCAAAATAGCTTCGGACAATTTTGGAGTGTTTGACAAACTTTTGCCAAAACTTAAGTTTTGATGCAAAATAGCTTCTAAACAATTTTAGAGTGTTCGGTAAACTTTTGCCAAAACCTAGGTTTTGATGCGAATAGCTTCTAAACAATTTTGGAGTGTTTAGCAAACTTTTGTCAAAACCTAGGATATTAAAAAAAAAACATTCAAGGTACTTGACCAATTTTGAAAAAAAAAATTCAAGTATTAAAAACATACTTAAAGATATTGAAAAAATACTTCATGATCTTTAAAAAAAATATTTAGGATATTTAAAAAAATATTTCAGTGTAATGACTAATCTTCAAAAAATATTTCGGGGTACTAAAAAAGTACTTAAGGATGCTAACTAGTACTTGAAAAATACCGATGATAGCGAGAGGAAAGAGAAAAATTTGAAAAAAAAAAATTTCAAAACCTAGGTTTTGATGCAAAATAGCTTCGGGCAATAGAGTTTATGAAAAAGTAATTTTGATCAAATGATGGTATTTTTTGTATGGTTATCAGAATCACTTTTTCATGTGAAAATTATCAAAAAAGACATAAAATAATGTGATAATTGTGTAAATTGAGGGACAAAATTTAATTGATATTTTTTAAAATTTATAAATAATAGATTTTCTCAAACAATAAGTAAATAATATATGTGCATATGCAGACTAATATACTATTTGTATAATTAATTAATAATCAAAATGTGTATATTTTTAAAAAAACGATGATTAATTACATATATTTTCAGTTGAAATAGAGAAGGAGAGGAGTGAAGACATAAGAGTGACGGCGAGGAGTATTTTTGGTTGAGCATAGAAAAGCAAAAAAAAAGCGGAAAAAATAGCGTTTCAAAAACTATGGTTTCAACCCCAAAATTCATAGTTTCCAATTAAAAAGTGCTTTTACTGTTTTTTTTTTTATATAGATATATTTGGCTATTATTTTCTAAGACCATAGTTTTGGAGTACAAAGGTGCTCTTTAAAGTTATCTAAACAAGGATTTGTGAGCTTTTTAGGTATGGATGATCTACAAAAGAAAAAGAAATTGAGACAGGCTAAGCCGATGATTTATTTGTCAACAACAATTACACGTTGGATCTGTCTTGGACCTCACTCGATTCATTGGAATGTTTGATTCTGATCAATATAGATTCACCCTAAGCCGAGCTCACAATTATAAAGAAGAGCTCCTAATACTATTTTTTCCATTTCCACACTTTAAATCGAAGACGTGTTTAAAAGAGAGTAAGTCATTTTCTACTTACTCTCAACAGATGTTTGTCAGCAACTTGTATTTAAGGAGAGCACCGATTGCTACAATTATAGTGCAATGCCAAGAAAAGGAATTTTTTGAAGGGGAACATCAAAATGTTGTGCCTTTTGCCCTTTTTTGAATTAAAAAAGTTATAAGTAAAACAACACGCTTACCATTTAAATGACATGGCATATAATTAAAAAAATTTGATATGACATAAACTGTTAACTTTAACGGCTCTTTTTAATAGTAGGGTGTTGATAATCAAAATATGAAAACCTAAGGTCATAGATTTAAACCTTCAAAGTTCAAGGAGGTTTTGCGTATTTTATTTTTTTAAAAAAAAATATAAAAAGTATTTCTCAGTGGCATTTTTCATTTTTATCTAAACATTTTTTTGATTTTCTTCTCCGGCATTATGCACTATTAACAACAGATTAGTCGGTTTGTAGGAAATGTAAGCCTACGTTAACAAATTTTAAAATATAAAGATAGGTTATTTTTCCATGTAGTCAAATTATTTTGTATCCGGTAACAAATATAGAAATAATTTATGAAGCAATAACTTTAAGATTTTTCATTATTCACAAAAAATGATTGATTATTTTATAAATATGTTTGTGTATCTCGGAATATCTCCATCCATCAAATCCAATCATTTTCAAAACGTCATATTATTTTTTAAAAAAAAATATTATTTTTAAAACATAAAATTGAGATGACTTAAGGGAGTTGAAGTTTGTGACCCACCCTATCATAGGAGAATTATGTTTGTCTCCATTGATCTTGTACTCTCTATTTCCAGTCCATTTAATATCTTCATCATCAAATCAAATTTTAATGGCTCAGATTTATTCTATTTACCATGATAAAATTTTATTATAATAAAATTTTTATATATTTTTTTTTTTAATTATATATAACATCAACTTTCAACTATTAAAACTAGATCAAATGATAAATATATTAAATAGAGGGAGAAATCAATATTGCTGTCCCCGCCATCACAGTATCACTTTAGTTTGCTACAGATTTTTTTTTTTTTGGGGTACTAATTAAAAACCGAAGTGGTAATTAAGTACCCGTACAAGTTATACGAAGACATGTCACAATATTAGGATGTCATATCGATCTCAAGCTTTAGAATAAATTCCCAAAAATATTGAGGGCATATCAGTATTTATTGGAAATAACCAAATTGTTTCAGTAAAATTTGTGTGGTCACATAATTAAAAGGCAATTGGCATAACTTTGTTATTCTGGCAGGCACCAAAATTTGTTGAAAATTTGTCCAATGGTTTGGTTGGGTTGTAAGAACAAAAAAAAACTCATGATTTGCCACCTTATAAACCGGAAATGTGTAAAGTTTAAACTAACATTTTTATTCATCAATTCAGCCGATATTTTCAGAATGTGGCTTCTTATCATTATGAATAATGAGAATAATAGTTCACTCGACCTAAGACTTTAAATTCCATAAAAGTGAACCTAAGACTTTAAATTCCATAAAAGCTCCACTGGAAGGAAATAATAACCATATATAAGTATTGTCTTCAACACTGCAACCTCAGCCTATACAAAAACCAAGCCCTCTAACACCAACGAGATCTACTGTCATGTCATCAAATTAAGATCAAACCGCTCCACTTACCGCCGCGACCAAAAAAACTATGATGGTAAGCCTGAAGGAAGTTCTCACCTTCTCAGCAAAGGCATCAACAGTATGTGAGATAGAGATGACAGGTTTGTTTTCATGTTGTTGGTTAGTTGATCTATATTTCTGCCATTGTTACTTGATGAGCAACATCCTCAAGCACAGGGGCGGAGCTTGGGATAAAAATTTGGGGAGGCAAATGTATACTCATTAACTAATTAAAATTTTTAAGATTATATAATATTTTTAAAATATTTAGATTTATAATAAAATTATTTTAACAATTCTTATGTATAAGATAACATGTCTCTAGTATAGATGTTATATCAATTACAAAATGAGAAGATATCATGAAATTCCGAAAAATTGCCTGTTATATAATATATCAAAATATTAAAAGTTAACAATGTAATTTATAATACGTAATTAATAAAACACTATACTAAATGAAATAATTGAAAATTACTTTCACTTAAAGTAATGCTCTTTGTTTTTTTTAATGACTTGAAATCATCAATAATTGAATCAGTAGTAAAAGTGTCCGTTATTTCTTTTTCAATATGAATTATCATATTATCTCGTAGTAAAATCATATTCCATTTTGTTACGCAACTTTATGTTAATTATTTTCACTACATTCTCGTTGTAGCTGTTGAAACTGGAAGAGTTAATAAGAGGCGAATCAATTGATCAATCAAGTAATACACCTTAGATTTCCCTGTTTTCATCGAAGCACAACATAATTTAGGTAGAGTTAATAGGTTGTTCAAATCTGGATGACTAGAAGCATCAATAACAAAATGTTGAAGTTGAGGCTTCAAAATTATCTTCTCTTGCTCAGTAAAATCAGCATGATAGTATTTTGCAATGAGAGTGCAAATATTATCAATGTTGAAAGCTTTACAAGCATCCTTAGGAATCAAATGAGAAGTGTCAAAAGTTCCAAAATTTTAAGTTGTCAACATCAAGGGGAGGGAACGAAAAAAAAAAAAAGAAGGAAAAATGTATTAAAAAAATTTGGGGGCGCCAAATTTAAATTTTATATTATGTAAATTTTTTTTTAAAAAAATTCCCCCTATGTCATAATAAAGCTCCGTCATCACTTCTCAAGCGGTTTTAATTTGTTTTTTAAATTTTCAGTTAGCAAGATAATTATAATTGGATTACTTATTCAGTGAATAAATAACCAGCTGGTTGCCTTGTTTGGTATTAGCTCTGACAGCACATAGAGTAGTAATAGCTTTTGTTTAAAGTGTGCAATTTTCCTGCATCAGTTTTCTTTTAGATTTTTACAAACTGTGATACTCTTAGAGAGATTATTGTTTATAAAAAAGCAACTTTACTCTGATATAGAAAGCACAAACAATAGAGATGGGATTTTCAATGTGTAACATTACATTTTCTTAGTTTTGTACAGAACAGTTAATTCCTTTTAATTATTGTTCATGTACTAAATCCTTATTTCTTGAATGACATGCTAATTTTTATTAGATTTATCACAACTTCTTCCAGGATTATGCTAATTTGAAAGAAGTTACTTTGCATTGGGAACTGGCTCAAGTGATTGGTTTTTAGACAATAATTAACTTAAGAAAATCAAAATAAGGCAATTGAAAGAAAGCAAAGGTACAATGCATTTTCTGTCATTTTGTTTCTTTCCAATACACCTGGTGGGAATTTACTGATGCAAGCTCAGACTGGCCGTTTATTTTTTCAAAAACAAATTTTTTCTTTTAAATGTATGTACAAAATTGATTATGAATCATTAAGTTTATTAGTGCAAATGCTTCATGATATAGACATGAAATTTACCGTGTATGAGCATCATGTCGGTAAGTTGGCTCTGCAGTTATTCCCCTTCTTTATTTGATGTAGACGTTTTATCAAAAATACAGTTCCTTATTGCTAAAATGTGATGAGCTAAACTGGTCCGAGTGAGAGTTCCCATTTTGCAGCGTTTGGGCCAGTAATTTTTTTAAAAAAAAAAGGCTCAGTCCAGAAGCTATACCATTTTTTTTCTATTTGGGTCGGCTTTTTTTCATCTGACTTCTTACCAAAAAAATGGGTTTTTTTTTTTTTTTTTGTTAAAAGCTCCAAGTCCAAGCGTTGGCGTCCAGCAGGAAAAAAATTTCAAAAAATTTCCATGGATCCCACAAACAGGGAAATGGAAGAGAGAAGATGTCGAAATCAAAGAATAGGCTTTTCAAATTACATTACTTTTTTAAAAAAATACTTTAATTAAAAATTAAAGCTATTTTACTTTTGAATACACCATTTAAGAAGCACTTTTAAATAAAAAATGTTGTTTGGATGTTAAAATAAAGAAATACTTTTTTATTAGTAAAATTAGTGAATTGGGTATAACAAAATCATTCTTTGAAAAATCAACTTCTCAACCAGAGGCAAAATCAAACCGTCGAGACGGGGTTGTTATTTTATTGAAAATCAAGGATAATTGGCGAATTTGCATATCCCTTAAAAGTCCTTGTCACCTCTAAGTCTTTTTGCAAATTCGGAGGACTTCTGAGGGTTTTACAAATTCATTTGGTATTTTAGTGGAATTTTCCCTTTTTAAAAGCTCTCATCCAAACACGTTTATTAATTTTTTTAAAAAAAAAAAAGACTTTATTTTATTAAAAAAACACTTTTTTTTTTAGGGAAAAAGTCCATCCAAACGTGCACTTATTCCTTTCTTACTAAGCTCGTTTGGATGGGCTTTTTTTCCACAAAAAAAAAAAAAAAGAATTTTTTGCATTGCTTTTAGAAAAGTGCTTTAATTAGAAATTACGCTATTTTACGTTTAGATACACACTTTAAAAAGCACTTTTAAATAAAAAAGTATTTTGGATGATAAAATAGAGAAACACATTTTTATTAGTAAAATTACTAAAATTGGCATATAAAAGCACTTTTTTTTTTACATTCGTTTGGATAAGAAAGCACTTATGTTAAAATTTTAGAAATATTATATTCAATAATTGAATTTCAATAATATTAAAATTAAATTGTTGATATAATTTTTCATAGACCCATATAAATCAAAGTTGTTATCAAATATTTCTTTTAATTTATACACTAACAATGACTAAAAAAATAAAAATTAAATAATATATAACAACGTATAATAACTTAAAAGTAATTTGCACTCAAAATGGTCAACTACTATATTATAACCAATGCATTAATTAAAAAAATTCATATTGTACCATATTCCAATAATAGAAATAATATTCATTATACTGGAAGTTATTAAAAGCGAACAACGCACTCAACCTCTATCTAACAATTGATCTCTAATAGCATTCATGGTTTCTTCCATCAATTTAAAGGGAGAAGATCAAAATTATTGTGCCTTTTGCCCTTTTTTGAATTATAAAAGTTACAAGTAAATGCCAAGCGTACCTTTTAAATGACATGGCATATAATTTAAAAAGGCAAAAAAAAAATTATATGGCATAAACGGTTAATTTTAATGCCTCTTTTAATAGTGGTGTTGATAATCAAAATATTAAAGATTAAGGTCATAGATTCAAACCTTCAAAATTTAGAGAGGCGATACGCAATTAGTCTAAAGTTCAAGAAAGTTTTCCGTATTCTAGCCTTTTAAAAATAAAAATTAAAAAAAAATTCCTCATTGGCATTTTTTTATTTTTTATCTAAATAATTTTTTGATTCCTTTTCCAGTATTATGCGCTATTAACAACATATATGTCGGTTTGCAGGAAATGTACGCCAACGTTAACAAATTTTAAAATATAAAGATAGGTTAATTTATTTGTTTTCCATATTGTCAAATTATTTTGTATCCGGTGACAAATATAGAAATAATTTATTAAGCAATAACTTTAAGATTTTTTTCATTATTCACAAGAGAATAATTTATTTTATAATATGTTTGTGTATCTTGGGACATCTCCGTCCATCAAATCCAATCATTTTCAAGATTTTATATATTTAAAAAAAATTGATTATTTTTAAAACATAAAATTGAGATGACTTAAGGGAGTTGAAGTTTGTGACCCTTGCTATCCTGGTAAAAAAATGTCTCAATTATCAAAGGGGGTTGACTCAAGTGGTAAGCGACTTGTGTCGCTTAAGCAAGGTCTCGAGTTCGAGCCTTGTGAATGCAGAAAAGCCCTGTTGGGAGACTCACCCACCGAGCTAGGTGCACGACCGGTCGATTCGGATTAGTCGAACGAAGCTCGGATATCGGATGGGCAACCGAAAAAAAAAAAAAATGTCTCCATTAATCTTTTACCCCCTATTTTCAGTTCATTTAATGTTCAAATTTTAATAACTGAGATTTATCATATTTACTATGATAAAATTTTATTATAGTTAATGTTATAATAATATTTTTATATAACATTTTTTTAATTATATATAACAATAAATCTCAACGATTAAAACTTGATATAGATTAAAGCGAGAGAAATCAATATTCCACTCCCCGCCATTAGTATCACTTTATTTTCTCTTGTCACTTACTACGGAAGTGGTAAGAGATATTTATTTTTTATACTAATTAAATAGTGGTAATTAACTACTCATACAAGTTATACAAAGACACGTCACAAAATTAGGATGGTCATCTCTCAAGGTTTAGAATATATTCACAAAAATATTGTGGGCGCACCAGTATTTATGGGATATAACCAAATTGTTTTAGTAAAATTTGTGTGTTCACATAATTAAATAATAAAGCAAAAGCCAAAAGTCATGAGGTTAAAATGTTATTGGCATAACTTTGTTATTTCGGCAGGCACAAAATTTGTTGAAAATTGTCCAATGGTTTGGTTGAGTTATAATAACAAAAAAACTCATGATTTGCCACTTTATAAACCGGAACCATGTAAAGTTTAAACTAACATTTTTATTCATCAATTCAACCGATCTTTTCAGAATGTGACTAGATTCATCTTCTTATCATTATGAATAATGAGAATAATAGTTCACTTAACCTAAGACTTTAAAGTTCATAAAAAGCATAACTGGAAGGAAATAATAACCATACACAATGTCTCCAACACTGCAACATCAGCCTATACAAAAAATCAAGTCCTATAACACCAGTGAGATTTACTGTCATGTCATCAAATTATGATCAAACCTTTCATGCTCGACTCACCACCACGACCGAGAAGACTATGATGGTAAGCATGAAGGAAGTTCTCACCTTCTCGGTGAAGGAATCAACAAAGGTGAGAGTGACGGAGAGGACATGTTTGTTTTCATGCAATTGGTTAATTGATCCATGTTGTTAGGTGTATCACTTGATGAGAAACATCTTCAAGTGATTTTCATTTCCTTTTTAAATTTTCAGTTAGCAAGATTTTATAATTAGGATTACATATATAGTCAAGATATAACTAGCTGGTTGCCTTTTTGTTATTAGCTCTGACAGCAAATAGGGTAGTAATAGCTTTTTTTGAAGTGTGCAATTTTCCTGCATCCGTTTTCTTTTAGATTCTTATGTTTATAAAAACGCAACTTTACTTTGATATAGCTAGAAAGCACAAACAATAGAGATGGGATTTTTAACGTGTAACATTACATTTTCTTTGTTAGTTTTGCAGAGACCAGTTAATTCCTTTTGATTGATGTTCATGTACTAAATCCTTATTTCTTGAATGACATGCTAATTTTTATGAGATTTATCACAACTTCTTCCAGGATTATGTTAATTTAAAAGAGGTTACTTTGCATGGGGAACTGGCTCAGGTAATAGGTTTTAAGACAACAATTAGGTTAAGAAAATCAAAAGAAGGCAATTGAAAAAAGCAATTGTACAATGCATTTTCTGTCATTTTGTTTCTTTCCAATAAACCTGGTGGGAATAAACTGATGTCAGTTCAGAAATGCATGTTCAAAGATTTATTATTAATCATTCAGTTTATTAGTGCTAATGCTTCATGATATAGACATAAAATTTACTGTATAGACCATTTCCTGTGTTGTGATCAATGGATACCAAAGATTTCTCCTTTTTAAAGAAGAGAATTCAAATGTTTTTGAAATTTAATCAAGACATTAAAATGATATAGGATATTTGAAAATTCTATTTTTTTTTTTTTTTTTTTTTTTTTTGGTGATAGACGTTGTTAAAAGTTAAAGATGAAAAGATATACCACCAGTACTAGTATATTATTGCTATTTTTTTTCCTGCACATGAGCTAATATAAGTAGTGTTTCTCATCCGTTTCTTGTGAAACCCGAGGGATACGTGTCTAAGTTGGTCCTCCTCTACAACCAATTTTTTTTTCTTGGTAAAAATTTTTAGGAAGAATTCCAACAACAAGCAATTGTAATATCCCAGCGTCTCACTTTTAATATTGTCTGCTTTGGGCCCATCATCCCCTCACTGCTTTAAAACGTGTTGGGAAGGAGAGGTATCTAGATCCTTATAAGGGATCTTTTGTTCCCCTCTCCAGCTGATGACATAATACTCTATCCACCTTTGGGCCCAGCGTTCTCGCTGGCATATAGACCCAAACCTACCCCTGATACCAACTAAAGCCCAAGCACTCACATGTGGATAATGTCCGCTTTGGTACACAAGGTCTCACGGTTTTGTTTTCAGCTGGGCTTCGTGAGGCCCATCAAAATGTATCCTCAAGGGAAAGGTGAAGTTGATGTGGGACTTCACAATCCACCCCTCTTAAAGACTCATGCTCTAGCTCTCATACCAATTGTAACATCTCAATGACTCGCACTCAATATTATCCACTTTCGGGCCCAATGAGTTTCACCTCTATTTGCGGCATCGGTATCGACTCCTCCATAGCCAAAGACCTTGGTGACAGGGCTATGTTCTTGGCCCATGTCACTCCCTTCTATCCTACACATCTTGCTGATTTCCCCAAGAAGCTAGTGAATTTGTTTCGCTCGGCTAAAAGTACTCTACTATCTGGGCTTCGGTGTCACCCGACACAAGCTCTTCATTCTCCTTGTAAATAAACAAGTACACTATCAATTGTCTTTACAATACCTATCATTAATTTAGTTTTTTATCATCGGGTATACCACAAAAGATTTATAATTTAAAAATGTAGTGAAGAAAATTGCTTCATTATGTTGTATCGTAAATTTTGCAAATATCCAAATGTTGCTTTCCCTAAAAAGGCAAGCAACATAGCTGATACATCTATTTCAAATGGTAGAGTGTGCAATCTGATTGTCAACAGCAAGTGGGATTTTTCTCTTATTGACCGATATCTACCGGTAGAAGTCAAGAGTGCGATTCGTGATATCACCATCCCCTCTAATGGGTTGGCTGATAAATTAGTGTGGACCAGTGCTAAGAATGGCGTGTATTCAGTGAAAGGGGGCTATCATAGAGGTAAAGAGGGTAATCTTATGAATGATAACAAAGCTGGGTCCTCTATTGTGGTTCCCTCAAGCGGCTGGAAAGCGATTTGGAAGATCAAGACTATCCCAAGGGTACAACAGTTTATTTGGCGGATCTTGAATAGAGCTATTGCTACCAATGAAGCCCTTTTTCGAAGGAAGATATCCCGAGATACCTCTTGTTCGGTCTGTCAAGATGATGTGGAGTCGATTGAGCATTTGTTTTTTCACTGCCCCTCGACTAGATGTATCTAGTTCAGTTGTACTCTTAGTGCAAGGATCGACATTGCCAGCATGTCAAACTTCAACGCCTAGTGGATTAATATTACAGGTATGTTTTCTCAAAACAAGCAAGACCTATCATTATTTTGCTAGATTTTATGGTTTATTTGGAACAGAGAAATGATATGGTTTTCAATCATAAAATTCCTAATCCTATTGATTTATTGAATGTGTGAGGAAAAATAATTATGACTTCGGGTGAGTTGCGGTAAAAGGCATAGAAGCCCGGAGAGTCAAAGGGTCGTTCCTCCTCGCCTAGCCCATATTGGTCCCCTCCATCTCGTTGGCAAGCTTAAATTTAAGCTGTGATGTGGCCTTTTCGGCTATCAAGAATGGCGCTGCTATTGGTGTTATTTGTAGGGATCATTTTGGTGATTTCAAATGGGGATTTGTGGATAAGGTGAAATCGATCTCTACATTTATGAACGAAGCTTTAGTTTTGAAGAGGGCATTGATGCTCGCGGTTGATCTCGGTCATGATAATGTGGTCTTTGAAACCGATTGTCTCTCCCTTCTTGAATGCGTTGATGCCAAATCCCCGGATATGATTGAATGGAGGAGTAGGAGCTTTGTTTTTGATATTATTCATCTTTTGTTGTCCAAGGTTGGGTTTTCTCTGTCTTTTACCCCTAGGGGTAACCGTGTTGCTGACTTCATTGCAACTTCGCTTATAAAGGGGTGTGCTCGATCGGGTGGGTTTTACAACCAATACCGTCTTTGTCGTCTCTTCTAGCCTTGGATGCTCAATTGATGAATGTTTTTCCTCATGATGCTTCTCTCTCCACTCTTTCTTTGGATGGTGATTTTCTGTAGTTTGTTTTGTTTGTGTAATCTGTTTGTTTTATTCTGTTGGCTTTCCATGCCTTTGCTATTGTGTACTTCTTGTTGGCTTTTCATGCCTTTATTGTTGTGTATTTCTTATTGTTATCTCGTTCTATTTCGGCTTGTAATCTTTTGATGTTTTAATAGAAGTATCTTTGACCAAAAAAAAATTGCAAATATCTTGTTGTCAAGGCACTTAGTGAGTTTCCCCCATTTTAACCATCATACTTGCCCCTATAATCTCCAAGAAATATGTCTGTTGTTGATGTTATGGTAAATGGAGAACTCTGACGGTGGGGAGATTAGCTTTCCTTAGGTGGAAAGTCAAACATGACGTAGAGAATTTAAATTTGAAAGAATCGTCTGAAATATGAATAACTATCAATTGGGCTTACAAGAAATGTGGGTATAAAGATGGGCATTAGGGTTAGAAAAGGGTGTGGAATTTTTTGTCTGAATATTTTTCGCTCTATCAACTCTCTTCTCTTTATCTTGTTCTCTTTGTATCCCTTCGCAATTTTCATTTCTCGAGTCCGCCAATAATATTTCCAGGGGAAGATATGTATATGTCTCCAAGAATAGTTGATAACATATTAATGGAATGGATTCAAAGCAGCTTTTCTAATCTGATTTGATTACAAGTGTTTGGATTTTCTCTTGTTACTCTTGGAGAAAAATTTATTTTGAGAAAAATAAAGAGTGTTTGGGTTGCTTTTTTTGAAAGGGTTAAGTACCAAATTTGCCCCGGAAGTATCTCGCCAGGAGCAATTTTGCCCCGGAGGTTTTTATTAGAGCAATGTTGCCCCGGAAGTTCTTTTTTGGAGCAATTTTGCCCCTCCGTCAACGGTCAACTAACGGTCAACGGTCATCTAACCGTTTACCATTAAGGTTGTTAATGGAGGGGCAAAATTGCTCGTAAAGAAAAACTTCCAGGGCAAAATTGCTCCCAAAAAAAACTTTCGGGGCAAAATTGCTACTTAACCCCAAAAAATGTTTAAAATGTTTTTTTTTTTTTGGATACAGGTAGCCACTTTTTTTTTTTTGATACAAAGGTAGCCACTTTAATAAATAGTTTCTTGTTCAACTAGGTTGTCCTTACACTACAAAATGAATTTTATATTAGGTACCGATCGTATTAAATGTTTTTAAAAAAATGTAGGGCGACTCAAACTTTTCATACCTTAAAAATATAGTAATGTTTTAGAAAAAATAAAAAAGTAATTTACCATGAATTACGATTTATTGGCTTACTGGCTAATATATTTTCAAGATAAAGTAAGGCCGAATTGTAATTTATACTGTATATAATATAAAATTAATATATTAAATTTACCCATACTATAAAATTCATGGTAAATTACTTTTTTATTTTTGCCAAAACATTACTATATTTTTAAGCTATGAAAAATTTGAGTCGCTCTACATTTTTTCAAAAACATTTAATACTATCGATACCTAATATAAAATTCATTTTGTAGTGCAAGGACAACCTAGTTGAACAAGAAACTATTTATTAAAGTGGCTACCTGTATCCAAAAATAAATAACATTTCTAACATTTTTTTGGGTTAAGTAGCAATTTTGCCCCGGAAGTTTTTTTGGAGCAATTTTGCCCCTCTGTCAACGGTCAACTAACCGTTGACCGTTGATGGAGGGGCAACATTGCTCCAAGAAAAACTTTCGGGCAAAATTGCTCCTCGGTGAGATACTTCCGGGCAAATTTGGTACTCAACCCTTTTTGAAACAATGGTTTTAGAGACAACTATGCTTTTGTAAATTACCCAGACACATTGTTTGAATAGAATTTATGAAAAAGTGATTTTGATAAAATGAGGGTGTTTTTTGGATGGTTATCAGAATCACTTTTTCATGTGTAAATTACCAAAAAAGACATAAAGTAATGTGATAATTGTGTAAATTAAGGGACAAAATTTAATTCATATTTTCTAAAAATTATAAATAATATATTTGCTCAAAAACTAAATAAATAATATATATGTATATGCATATCAATGTACTATTTGTATTATTAACAAAAATGTACTTTTAAAAAAAACTATGATTAAATATGTTTTTGGTTGAAATGGAGAAGGAGAGGAGTGAAGACATAAGAGTGAAGGTGAGGATATTTTCGATTGAGCATAGAAATGCATAAAAAAAGCAAAAAAAATAGCTTTTCAAAAACGATGGTTTCAACCCCAAGGTTGTTAAACTGGAAACAGTCGGGTATTGGGTCAAAGGTCAATAGGTCAGATCAAAGTTAAACCAAAGTTAACTCATAACCAAACCGGTAAAAAAGTGAATATTTCAGGATTATTAATATAAGAGTATAAAGGGGAAAAAAATCGAATTTAAAAAATTCTTAAACTGGGTTAATACCCGGACTGGACCAATTCATCGGTTTCCGAGCTGAACCGGTGTCTAATCCAGGCTTAATAACCCTGTTCCATCCCAAAACCATAGTTTGCAATTAAAAAGTGGTTTTACTGATTTTTTTTCTATGTTTTGCTATTATTTTCCAGGACCATAGTTTTGGAGTACAAAGGTGCTCTTTAAAGTTATCTAAACCAGCAGTGAGATCATAACAGAAAGCAAAACGCAGACAATCGACAGTCTACCAGAAGTACCACCGAAAATGAAGAATCAGTTCATGTAAGGAGGATAGCTAGCAAAGAACGTGGAAGATAAGGCTATCTCAAATTATAGTTTGGACTCATTTACAAGACACTAGAATGGATAATAACTTTTTTTTTTTACCTGGAGAATGGATAATAACCATTTCTACTCTCTGTTTTTGCTGCATAATTTCTGGACTTTAAACTCTTTTATAATGGTTTCGCTTTCCTCAGCTTCTGACGGCAAATTATTTATTTGAGATTCGGATCATTTGAGTTCGCTGCCTATTGCTTGACCTAGAATTTTTATCCATATGTCTTGACAATTTTAGCCACATTCTGTGTACGGTCCCTAATTACAAATTTAATTTCATCATTACATCGCTATAGATATTACTCCCTCTTGTCTTTAATATAAGACACGTTTAAGGAATTAATCTTATTCCTAAATATGAGACATATTTTTCATATTTGTTATTTTTTCCTAATTTTCCCTTATTAATGTTGCCTTAATAATAATCAAAGAAAAAGAGAATGAGATAATTAAGGAAGATGACTAGAGTATTTTAGTAAATATATGTTATATTAACTAACTAGACTAACTTTTTTAATCTAATCAAATTGGGTAAATATGCTTTCTATTAAGGACTAAAGGGAGTATATATATAATCAAAAAGTTGAATCATATGGATATGTTCAACCAATCAAAAGAGAAGAGATTTGTAAGATCCTGCTTGCAAAGTGAAGACTTCTAATTCAACAAGTCATCTCACAATCTTTGGACTTATTCAATTCAACTATGTGACTGTTTGAGTTGGCATTAGAAAAGTAAGTTCATGCAAATCAATATAAAACTCGTCTCACACACTTGCATCGTAAACCATGAATCATGTTGAAAAATCATCTTGTACCACTAACCCAAACAGGCATTAAGTCGTTCATATCGACCGCACTTGAAACCAACATTCTCAAGTCGTCTTGCTTTGGTTTGACACTAAGTTCAATTACATGTTGAGGATTTGAATTGAAAGATTTCTTCAAGTGTTAAGCTCCTAATTCATAAATAATAAAAAATTAGAAATGTATGCCATGTTAATTAAGTAATGAAAGCAAATCATAAGGTTATTCGTACATCAACAGTAGTCTAATAGACTGTAGGTTCACATTGTATGCTCATCTTTACATACTCCTTCCATGCTCATCTTTCTAATTGTGGGGTGGGGCATTATTTATTTATTTATTTAGATTAAATTATACTACGTATGTTGCATTCTGAAATATTTTTTACACTTAGTATCTCAAATTAATTAATTTTTAGTCCTGCATTCAGAAATATTTTTCCTGTAACACCAATATCCTGAAATTTTTTTCCAATAACACCTAATATCTGAAATATTTTTTTAACACTCGATCTTAAAATAATTAATTTTTTGTGCATTGAGTATTTTTTTTTTTAAAAAAAAAAACCCCTTTTACTTGTGGATAAACATGGGATGTGGATTCGATGGACTATAGCTTTCTTAGCCTAAGAATGACATTATGTAATCAGGGACCAGAGCCATTTACACCACAACCTTACATTTTACTTGATATCTGAATTTCATTATATCGCTAGTTTTATCCTTAATTATCTATTTTTTATAGTAGATATAGATTAATGGCTTCATGTGATCCATAAAACTTGTATTGTGTCGATATAATATGATGATGATGATGATGATTAATAAATAAAAAAGACAGCTCCATGTCATGGATCGCAGGGAACGCAAGATATTTTGTGTACAAGACACTCCACTGGAGGTTTTTAGAGAACTCCAGACTATGGTAGATACTCGTACATAAGTGTAGAATTGTATAGAAATCTCTAGAATTCTCATGAAAGATGTAAATATCTAGATATTTTGGGAGAAGGTTCTGGAGGGCCAATCTCCACCGTTGGATGTAATCGATCTTAGCCGTTCATTGAGGAGGTGGTAGGCTATAAATAGGGATGCCCACCTCATTTGTAAACCATTCGAAAGCAATACAAGTTCTTTACCATTCCAGAGCTTCTCTCTCTAAGTTTGCTTCTCTCTCTAAAAGTTCTCTTTGCCTTTGTGTTCATTGCCTACTTGTGAGGGTTCAGCTGACTTAGCCAAGATCAAGGGAGTGATCAAGCTAAGGCCGGCACGGTTTTGGGTGGAACTTGTCTAAGACTGTGACAACGTGGTATCAGAGCTTTGGTTCGAAGCTTTGAGCGTGGTTCGTGGGAGCCATTTTGTAGGCAAGGATGTCGGGCACTACGAGGACATTGTGGTTGGAGAAGAGAGGGGTAGGGAGACTCAACCTCCTCATCAACCCAAGAAGGTTCGGGGCACAAGCAAGTCTCGCCAAGCCACGGATGTTGCCACCTTGACGGTAAAGGTGGAGGCTTTGGAGGAGGCCTTGCAAGAAGTGGTTGCTAGGGTGGATAAAGTGGAAGGAGACTTTGTGATTCTCGAGTCTCACACCCTAGAACAATTTGGACAACCCGAGGTCGGATCTTGATTAGCACCTCAATGTCGAGGAGGAACGGGGCCGAGTCCATGAGGAGACTCGAGGCAAAGGTGATGGATGCCATCACTGCCATGCAGGATCAACTTAACTCTCTTAAGGCTTCTTTGGAGAGTCAAACTAGGACTCCGTGGGAGCCGGACCGGTGGAGGAAGGGAGGTGAGGCTAGACCTCCCTAAACCGAAGGAATTCAAAGATGTCCGTGATGCCAAAGAGGTCGAGAACTTCTTGTGGCAAATGGAGCGATATGCTTGAGCATGAACTTGGCCAACGACACGGACAAGGTACGCACCGCTTCCTTATTCCTTACCGATAATGCTATGTTATGGTGGCGTAGGAAGCATGCGAGATATGGAAAAGGGCCTTTGCACTATTACAACATGGGAAGATTTTAAGAAAGAATTGAAGAAGCAGTTCTATCCGAGAGAATGTGGTCTACGAGGCTCGGAAGAAGTTGAGGGAACTTAAACACAAGACCACAATCTCCGACTATGTACGAGACTTCACTACTCTCATATTGCAAATCCCCAACTTGACCAGTGAAGAAACATTGTTCTACTTCATAGAAGGTCTTCAGAACTGGGCTAAGAATGAGCTCCAAAGGCGTGGCGTAACGAATGTAGATGAAGCTATTACCTTCGCCGAAAGCCTTACCGAGTACTCAAGGGGAGAGAAAGGTGAGTCTTTCAAACCTAAGTCTTCCAAACCTAATCAAGGAAAAGGTGGGGGAGACAAAGGCAAGGGGATCACCAAGGGAGGACCTAGCAAATCCTTCCATAAGAATCAATATGAGGAGAAGAAGAAGAACAAGAACTATACAATCAGTCCGCCGTGTGCAAAGGGCCACATCGCATGAGCAACTGTCCCAAGCTCGGTACCTTGTCCGCTATTGTTGAAGGGCAAGATGTACCCAACGAGGAAGGGCCAAGCTCTCAAATAGGGTCTCTCAGACTCCTGAATGCTCTAAAGGCCAAACCAGTGCAACCTGCTCCAAGGAGCAACGGACTGATGTATGTGGAGGCTAAACTGAACGGGAAGCCCGTGAAGGTGATGGTGGATACCGGGGCGACCCATAATGTCATTACTCCAGAGGAGGCCAAGCGAGTTGGCCTCTCGGTTACTCAACCACGAGGAGGATGGTTGAAGATCGTGAACGCCCGCCAAACCCCTTAGTGGCGTAGCAAGTGGAGTGGAGCTATGCCTTGGCACGTGGAAGGGGACCGTAGATCTATCAATGGCCCCTATGGATGATTTCAAAGTGGTATTTGGGATGGAATTTTTGCGCAAGGCAAAAGCATTCCTCATGCCATGTTATGACTCAGTGTGTATCATGGAAAAGGGGCTCGCTTGCACAGCACACGCAACAAGTGATGATCGGATTGCTCACTTGTCAGCTATGCATGTAGAAAAGGGAATTAAAAGAGGGGAAGTCACCTACCTTGCAGCTTTGAAGGAGGTGGACTCGAAGGAAGAGGATAGTGGAAGCCTTCCCCCTATCATTCAGAACGTCCTCAAGGAGAACAAGGACATAATGCCGCCAGAACTTCCTAAGAGGTTGCCACCTAGACGGGAGGTGGATCATAAGATCGAGTTGGAACCGGAGCACGTCCACCCGCCATGGCACCTTATCGCATGGCACCGCCCCGAGTTGGAAAAACTAAGGAGACAAACTGAAAGGGTTGCTTGATCTTTGGGCATATACGACCTTCCAAAGCACCTTATGGGGCACCTGTCTTGTTCCAACGCAAGCACGATGGATCGTTACGACTCGCATCGACTATCGAGCCCTTAATAAGGTAACTATTAAGAACAAGTATCCTATTCCCTTAATAGCTGACTTGTTTGACAGTTAAAGCAAAGTACTTCTCCAAGCTTGATTTGAGGTCGGGTACCATCAAATTCGCATTGCCGAAGGAGATGAACCCAAGACCGCTTGTGTGACGAGGTACGGGTCCTTTGAGTGGTTGGTGATGCCTTTTGGTCTAACCAACGCACCGGCGACATTTTGCACTTTGATGAATGAGATCTTTCATCCTTTCCTTGATCGGTTCGTGGTGGTCTACTTGGATGACATAGTAATCTACAGTGACACCTTGGAGACCCATGTCGAGCACTTACAGGCCGTGTTCCAGACTTTGCGCGAGAACGAACTATATGTCAAGAAGGAGAAGTGTTCTTTTGCCAAGGAGGAGGTGCACTTCCTTGGACACATCATTCGCCAAGGGACTCTTATGATGGATAAGGAGAAGATCCGTGCTATTGAGGAATGGGAGCCACCCACCCGAGTATCCGAGTTACGATCTTTTCTTAGGTTGGTGATTACTACAAAGTTTCATCAAGGGCTACTCGCCAGGGCAGCCCCTTTGACAGACTTGTTGAAGAAAAACAAGCCTTGGGAATGGACTAAAGAGTGCCATCATGCCTTTGAAGATCTGAAGGCAGCGGTAATGGAGGAACCTGTACTAGCTCTTCCGGATTTCTCTAAGACCTTTGAAGTTCATACGGATGCCTCTGACTTTGCTATTGGAGGAGTACTCATGCAAGAAAGGCATCCAATAGCCTTTGAGAGTCGCAAGCTCAATGATGCCGAGCGGCGTTATACGGTCCAAGAGAAGGAGATGACAGCGGTAGTGCATTGCTTGCGCACTTGGAGGCATTATCTCTTTGGGATCCGGGTTTGTGATCAAGACCGATAATGTGGCTACCCGCTACTTCCAAACACAAAAGAAATTGACACCCAAGCAAGCCCGTTGGCAGGACTTTCTAGCCGAGTTTGACTATGTGATGGAGTACAAACCCGGCACGGCTAACGTAGTGGCAGATGCATTAAGCCGGAAAGCAGAGTTGGCGTCAATGAGTCAAGCCAAGGGCAACTTGATCACAAAAATCATTGAAGGTATGAGCCATGATCCCGTTGCTCGACAACTTGTAGAGATGGCCAAGGAGGGGAAAACCAAGAGGTTTTGGTTAGAGGATGGCCTTCTCTATGCCGTTGGGAGACGAGTCTTTGTCCCGAAATGGGAGAATCTACGAAAAGAGCTCATCAAGGAGTGTCATGACTCCAAGTGGGCCGGTCATCTGGGACAAAGACGCACACTTGCATTATTGGAAGCAGCTTATTACTGGCCACAGATGAGGGACGAGGTGGAACTTTATGTGAAGACTTGTCTTGTATGTCAACAAGACAAGATAGTGAACCAACAATCTGCAGGACTGTTGGAGCCTTTCCCTATACCAGGGCAACCATGGGAAAGTGTTTCCATGGACTTCATTTCAGCTTTACCCAAGTCCGAAGGGTGCGGCTCTATCATGGTGGTAGTAGACCGATTTTCAAAGTATGCAACATTCATAGCTGCCCCAACGGATTGTACAGAGAAGAGGCGGCCGGCTATTCTTCAAGAATGTGGTGAAGTATTGGGGGCTACCTAAGACAATCATCGAGTGATAGAGACCCCGTTTCACGGGTAAGCTATGGACGGAGTTGTTCAAGCTCCTGGGCACGAGCTACACTTCTCCACAAGTTTTCACCCACAAACCGATGGGCAAACAGAAAGGGTGAACTCTTTGTTGGAGTGCTACTTACGGCACTTTGTGAGTGCCAACCAAGAGGATTGGGCCAAGCTACTCGATGTGGCTCAATTCTCTTATAACTTGCAAAAGAGTGAGGCAACCGAGAGGAGTCCCTTTGAAGTGGTGATGGGACAACAACCTCTCACTCCTCATGCCCTTGCCACCACTTACAAGGGCAAGAGTCCAGAGCCTATCATATGGCCAAATCTTGGCGAACAAGCCGAGGTAACGAGATCCTTTCTTGTCAAGGCGGCCAAGCGGATGAAAAAGTTTGCGGACGGGAAGAGGCGTGCTTCGAGTACCAAGTGGGAGACATGGTAATGTTGAAGCTTCTTCCTCAACAATTCAAAGTGTTTCGACAGTACACAAGGGCCTCATCCGCAAATATGAAGGCCCGTATAAGATCGTGGGGAAAGTAGGAAAGGTTTCCTACAAGCTGGATCTACCCCCAAACTTGAAGATTCATCCCGTCTTCCATGTTAGTATGCTCAAGCCATTCCATGAAGACGTGGATGATCCTAGTCGAGCCATCTCGACAAGAGCGCCTCCGACCATAACCAAGTCATTTGATCGAGAAGTAGAAGAGGTGCTAGCTGATCGAGTAGTACGGCGACGAGGGGTACCACCAAGTACCCAATACTTAATCAAATGGAAAGGATTGCCAGAGAGCGAAGCCACATGGGAACCTCAGGAGGATCTTTGGCAATTCGAAGACCACCTACACCCGTACAAAGACAAGTCAGTGACGAGGACGTCACCGGATTAGGTGGGGGAGAGTGTCACGGATCGCAGGGAACGCAAGATATTTTGTGCACAAGACACTCCACTGGAGGTTTCTAGAGAACTCCAGACTATGGTAGATACTTGTACATAAGTGTAGAATTGTATAGAAATCTCTAGAATTCTCATGAAAGATGTAAATATCTAGATATTTTGGGAGAAGGTTCTGGAAGGCCAATCTCCACCGTTGGATGTAATCGATCTTAGCCGTTCATTGAGGAGGTGGTAGGCTATAAATAGGGATGCCCACCTCATTTGTAAACCATTCGAAAGCAATACAAGTTCTTTACCATTCCGGAGCTTCTCTCTAAGTTTGCTTCTCTCTCTAAAAGTTCTCTTTGCCTTTGTGCTCATTGCCTACTTGTGAGGGTTCGGCTGACTTAGCCAAGATCAAGGGAGTGATCAAGCTAAGGCCGGCACGGTTTTGGGTGGAACTTGTCTAAGACCGTGACATCCAGCTCGCCACATCTGAAGGTTGCTCTTGATTGTCTCCAAGTACAACGCAAGTGCTACCGTTTTTGAGAAAACAAAAGAGCTTTATTTATTTTATTTTTTTGGATACAACAAGCAGGGTCGAACCCCAGAGGGGGGGGAGGCCAGACTCCTAAGTCTGACACTAGTGCCAACGAGCTACAAGGCACTTGGCAAAAGAGCTTTATTGATTCCTTGAGATCTTAATTTTGGGAAAATCCATCTCAGGACCCATATTGACAAAAAAAAATGTCAAAAAAGGTCCAAGAAAAAGTCACATATCAAAAAAGGCCTCAAGGCCTTTCCTGGTATTATTTCATAACCATTAACAACTAAATCAATCTCATTAACAACTAAATCAAGACTGTTAACAATTAAATCAATACCATTAACAACAATATCCTAACAATTAAATCAATCACATTGACAATTAATGTTTTATGAAATAATACTAAAAAAGGCTTTGCTTTTGACTTTTTTGGACCTTTTTTTTATATTTTTTGTCAATATAGGCCCTGAAATGAATTTGCCCATTAATTTTCCGCTCGGAGGACTAAAGAATGAAATTGTAATAAATGATCCTTGGGCCCAAAATCTCAAGCAACAGCTCGTTGCTAAATCTGCTAGCGAGTGTGTATGTGAAGCATTTGAGACAGTCCAAACTGATGATTTATTTGTCAACAACAATTACACGTCGGATTTTAGCAACAACAAAAAAACAATTACACGTTGGATGTCTTGGAGACAGCGACTTGTGTTTGAGGAGAGTACCAATTGCTACAAATACAATTATAGTGAAATACCAAGAAAAGGGATTTTTTTAAAAGGGAGAAGATCAAAATTGTTGCGCCTTTGGCCCATTTTGGAATTATAAAAGTTATAAGTCAAATGCCAAGCGTACATTTTAAATGACATTTCATATAATTAAAAAAAAAAAATGCAAAAATTTTGACATGCCATAAACCATCAACTCTAACGGCTCTTTTGATAGTAGGGTGATGATAATCAAAATATGAAAGACTAAGGTCATAGATTTAAACCTTCAAAGTTTAAGGAAGTGATACCAACTAACATACTCCCTCCTGTCTTAATTATAAGACATATTTAATTGATTTTGTGGAGATTAAGAAAAGAAGTTAAATTAGTTATTTTGACTCATTTTCCTAAAATGTCCTTATATAAATTTAAAATGACATAAGTAAAGGTAAATCAATAGCTCCTACCACATATTTTTCCAATATCGTGTATCCTAACACACACACATATATTACATATGGACACACACATACACACTGTTTATATATTTACACACACACACACACCGATATACATATATGTCTACACACACACATATATGTATGGATGTGTCTATATATATTTGTGTGTAGACACACGCACATGTACGCGTTTGTGTCTATATATATATTTGTGTGTAGATGCACACATATATACATACATATATACACAGACACACAAACATATGCTTACATACATATATGTATACACACACGTACATATATATGTGCGAGTGTGTGTGTCTATATATATTTGTATGTAGACATACACATATATACATATATAGACACACACACACACACATATATATCTAAAAGTTTCATTGACTGGAAGAGTCTACGCACCTACATATATACACTCACCAAAAACCAAACATATTTGAGAAAATAAAATAGGGGTGTTTTAGGAAGAAATTGACAAAAATTATAATGTTGTCTGATAATTAGGACCAAAACTAACTCCCAAATGTTGTCCTATAATTAGGACCGGAGGGAGTAATATTTAAGGAGGTTTTGCGTATTTTGCCTTTTAAAAATATAAAAATTATTTCTCATTGGCATTTTTTTTATTTTTATGTACGTAATTTTTTGATTTCTTCTCCGGTATTATGCACTATTAACAACAGATTAGTTGGTTTGTAGGAAATGTACGCTTACATTAATGAATCTTAAAACATAAAGATAGGTTAGTTTATTTTTTTCCATGTAGTCAAATTATTTTGTAGGGAAAATTATAATAAAGGACCTAAAAAAATAATATTTATTAAGAAAGACCGTAAAAATTGTAATTATTTTGAAAGACCAAAAATTAAAATATTAAAATAGAAAGATTAAATTACCATTAACCAGATTTCTTATATTTTCTTTAACTAAATCAGAATCTAGGGTGATTTATGGATAATATCAAATAGAAACTAATTCAAATAACCCCGTTTTCTTTCTGTAGTATAAACAATGGAAGACAGTTGCGTCTCTATTTGTTATTAGTCATCAATCATTCCAAATTCTGATTTATTTAGAGAGAATATAGGAAATCTAGCTAAGAGAATTTAGTCTTTCCATTTTAATGTTTTAATTTTTGGTCCTTCAAAATAATTACCATTTTTATTATCCTTCTTAATAAATATTATTTTTCTTATATACTTTATTATAATTTTCCCTATTTTGTATCCTGTGACAAATATAGAAGTAATTTATTAAGAAAAAACTTAAAGAATTTTTCATTATTCATAAAATATTATTTATTATTTTATAATATGCCTGTCTATCTGGGATACCTCCATCCATCAAATCCAGTCATTTTCAAAATGATAAACACTTTTGAAAAAATGATTATTTTTAAAACATAATACAAAGATGATTTAAGGAGGTGAAGTTTGTGAGCCACGCTTTCATAGGAGAAGAATGTTTCTATCGATCTCTCACTCTTTAGTTCCCATCTATTTATGTCTCAACTAAATCAAATTTTAATGGCTGAGATTTATATTATTTACCATGATAAAATTTTATTATAATTAATGTTATGATAATATTTTTTACTATAACGTATATTTTTACTATATATATATATATAACGTTAAATCTCAACCATTAAAATTTGATCAAATACTTACTACAGAAGTGGTAAGAGATCTTTATTTTTTTTTATATACTAATTAAATACGGAAGTGGTAATTAACTACTCATACAAGTTACACGAAGACATGTCACCAAATTGTTTTAGTAAAATTTGTGTGTTCACATAATTAAATAATAAGGCAAAAGCCGAAAGTCATGAGGTTAAAATGTTATTGGCATAACTTTGTTGTTCTGGCCGTCACACAAAATTGTCCAATGATTTAGTTGGGTTATAATAACAAAAAAACTTATGATTTGCCACCTTATAAACCGAAACTGTGTAAAGTTTAAACTAACATTTCTATCCATCAATTCAACAGATCTTTTCAGAATGTGACTTGATTCATCTTCTTATCATTATGAATAGTGAGAATAATAGTTCACTTGACCTAAGACTTTTAAGTCCATGAAAAGCATAACTGCAAGGAAATAATAACCATACACAATGTCTCCAACACTGCAATATCAGCCTATACAAAAACCAAGTCCTCTAACACCAGTGAGATGTACTGTCATGTCGTCAAATTAAGATCAAACCACTCATCACCACGACTAAGAAGACTATGATGGTAAGCATGAAGGAAGTTCTCACCTTCCCAGCGAAGGAATCAACAATGAGAGTGACAGAGAGGACATGTTTGTTTTCATGCAGTTGGTTAATTGATCCATGTTGTTAGGTGTATCACTTGATGAGCAACATCCTCAAGTGGTTTTAATTTCTTTATTGATAAGTATATATTGTATAATTAAATAGGTATATATTTTATGGTATAATGAGTTGGATTTATTAATATTTTATACCTATTTAATTATCTTTTATATATTTATCTATCTTTTAATTAAATATAAGATAAAAGAATATTATAACAGAAAATCCATTCATATCTTATTTTAATGTGTAGAAGATATTATATGAAAAAAGATATAAAAAGGAATCAAATAATATATATATATATATATATATATATAAAAGATAAAAGGTAAAAGAAAAAACGTGGCCCCATAAGGAGCAATCATCACTGATGTTTATTTTATTTTTTATAAGAAAAAGTTGCGGGGTTCGACATCGGCACGCAAAGCACGCAAGAACGGGACTTACGAGATCGCCTACTAAAGGAGTCCCAACGACGCAAGAAAATCGAAACGACATTTGGTCTAGTCGCCCTTACATCATCACCGATGTTTAATTGTTGAAGGGATAACTTGTTCCTTCTCCTCTTTGAATCTTAATTTTGTTATGGATTTGATGTTATAGTCAAAATAGAATATCGCATGACGGCTAATTTTCCTTCTCCTCTTTGAATCTTAATTTTGTTATGGATTTGGTTATAGCCATGTTTAGCTAATTTTTCTTTACAGCCTAGGTAGCTATGAATTTATTTGTGGATTAGATTTTATTTCCATTGTTTAGTTATAATTAATATTAATTTTGGTTACTCAATCTTGTTTAGATTTATCTATTTAGTAATTGGCCATCATTGAATATGAATTTGAGCATTAGGATTTACCTTGGCAAAGGAGATTTTAATTAGGCTCTAAGATTAAGTAATATGGGATTAGATTAGGATTTAATTTGCAATTAGGATAGGCATATACCTAATGGCCCCATATAATTGTTGAAGGGTGTGTTCGATCTTTGTTGCCTCTTGAGTAACTATGTTAGACATAATAAGTTATACTCAAGAGAAGGTTGTGAGTGGACAGCACTTATAGCTATTTATACTCGAGATTAACAAAATTAATATTAAGACTAATTAAATTAGTGAAAACAAGGTTCATGAAGCTAATAAGAGATTAGTGACTTTGGGTTGCTCATTTAATTATTTTGGTAGTTAGCTTATTTTGATTTTAGTTTTCTTTTAATTAAATTTAATTTGGTTTGCTCAATTTAAACAAAAGTTTAAAATTATTACTTAACTGAAATTGTGGGTACTAAGTCCTTGTCGGAAGGATATCTTACTTACTATTTATTACTTGATACGCCCGTATACTTACGGAGTTATAAGCTATAAGATTTTGCCCTATCACTTATAATTAGGATTACATATATATAGTGAAGAAATAACCAGCCTTTTTTGTTATTAGCTCTCACAGCAAACATAGTAGTAATAGCTTTGGTTTAAAGTGTGCAATTTTCCTGCATCCGTTTTCTATAATTAATGTTATAATAATATTTTTATATAACATTTTTTTAATAATATATAAATTAAATCTTAATAATTAAAATTTGATCAAATGATAAATAGATTAAACCGCGAGAGAAATCAATATTCCACTCCCCGCCCATCAGTATCACTTTATTTTCTCGTCATTTACTACGGAAGTAGTAAGAGATATTTATTTTTTATACTAATTAAATAGTGGTAATTAACTACTCATAAAAGTTATACAAAGACACGTCACAAAATTAGGATGGTCATCTCTCAAAAAATATTGGTTTAGAATATATTCACAAAAATATTGTGGGCGCACCAGTATTTATGGGATATAACCAAATTGTTTTAGTAAAATTCATGTGTTCATATAATTAAATAATAAAGCAAAAGCCCAAAGTCATGAGGTTAAAATGTTACTGGCATAACTTTGTTATTCTGTCAGGCACAAAATTTGTTGAAAAATTGTGCAATTGGGTTATAATAACAAAAAAAAAACTCGTGTCATAAACCGGAACAGTGTAAAGTTTAAACTAACATTTTCATTCATCAATTCACTCGATCTTTTCAGAATGTGACTTGGTTCATCTTCTTATCATTATGAATAATGAGAATAATAGTTCACTTGACCTAAGACATTAGAGTCCATTAAAAGTATAACTGGAAGGAAATAATAACCATACACGATGTCTCCAACACTGCAACATTGGCCTATACAAAAAACCAAGCCCTCTAACACCAATGAGATCTACTGTCATGTCGTCAAATTAAGATCAAACCTTTCTGATCGACTCACCACCACGACTAAGAAGACTATGATGGTAAGCATGAAAGAAGTTCTCACCTTCTCAGCAAAGGCATCAGAGAACTCGGCTTTCTCACCTTTGTTGTGAAATTTATCTTGGAACAAGGCAGTCATAATCTTTGTAATCTTTTCAACTAACTCCATGAACTTTACCCTGGAGCTATTAAACATCCATATTAAAACATTTGTAGTAGCATGGGGTCCACGACCGTTGGGAGTCCCATCTGAATCTTTTGGAGTTTTATCATCATCTGGACTCTTAGGAACTTTATCATTATCTATCAATTTAATATTAAAATTAGTCAAATTATAACAAGAAGACATAAATTTTGATCTAGGATCATTAGATTTTCCATCATTTTTTCAAATGTTTATAATGGAGTTGTAATCAACTAGCATCAAATAGTAAACATTTTCAATAATTAATGGTCTAAATGTATATCTGATAACACAAAAACATATGAACTATTTGAAAGCCAACCTGAAGTTAATGACTGTTCCTTCAGTTCGCGAAGTACTTCATTTTCCAAAACAGCGTCCCAAATTGATTTGTCACATGAAAATGCTTTCACCATTTTCTGCAGCCAAAAAATCATGGTTGTAAAGGTAAAGTGATCATTTCTCATTATAAACATATAAAAATTGTAATATTTACAAAAGCTCAATCTTCAACTGTTCCTATATTATGATAAAAAAAAAAAAATTGGTTACATTGTCAGCACAAAACAACTTCACCCAAGATGTATATCATAAAATAATACTAAAATGAATGGGACTTCCAAAGCTTTCCAATCTAATTTTTCGTTTTGAAAAGGAAAATACTTATGCTAAAAAGCTTCACTAATAAGTGAATGAATTCAATGCACCTGAACAGATTGGTCATTCTCCAATAAATTAAATGCATGATAAACTGCAGCATATCGACCATATTGTTGCATTCTTGTATCATATGGATACATAGATGGCTCCCTCCAGTCCATCTCGGATCCAGAGCTATCATTGGGTTGGTGATGTGAGTTAGAACCGAACACGCTGTATAGAGCAACATCACAGATGTAAATTAATGAATACACAATAAAATTCTTGCAAGATAAGAGAAAAGCTCATTATATGCAAAGGAAAAAATATTCCTTTTCAATCCTACAAAAAGAAAGATAAACAATATTTATTATACTTCTATCATCAATTCATCATTATTCAACAATAAACACAGACACAAGGGATATGCCTCATTGTTCATTCCATTTCCATATCTATTATATTTTCATTTTAGGAACCGAATGGCTGCAAAGTAAAAGAAAATGCCAATTCCAAATGCTAAGCAAACTTGCAAAATAAACAGGGCATTAAGTTTATATGTGAAAGAAACTTTAAGAGTGGACATCTAGAAACCAGAGTGAAGCAGTTGAATGGTCTCAAAATGGTCATTTTCCACAGAGGCATGAACATTATATACACTCCCTTCAGTGTGCGGATTCTGAGACCAATCAACATATAACATTTATAGAAAGAAGCAGCCTAGAAAACTCCATTTCTATTCTTGTTCATTTTTTGTTCTATTTTTATATCTTGGACAACTCATATAGTCTAGTTCTAAATTATGGATTTATTGTTTAGACCAGACTAATTTATTCATCAAACTATAAATAGAAGAAGCACACAATTTTCCAGCCTAAGGGTATAAATATTTTCCTCTTCCAGAAGAAGAAGACAGATAAAGTAAAGAATTTGTCACTCAGATCATTAGCAAATATGAAATACTACAAATTACACGGCAGGAAGAAAAAAGAACTACTCCCATAATTACAAAAGGACCTACACGTTTCTCAGCCCACTAATAGAAACAAACAATCCATCAAAATCAGAAACGATAAACACAAATCATAACATGTAAAGAGAAAAATTCAACAGGTATTTCATGAATACTAAAGAAAGACAACTTACTCTCGGAGAGAAGTGACAATAGTGTCAACCTCCTGATCAGATGGAACCTTGCCCGAAACGTACGAAACAGAAAAATCATTAAAACCCGGAGATGAAACATTGCCCGAAACGCAAGAACCAGAACCCGGAGATGGAACATTTCCCGAAGCGCAAGAACCAGAACCCGGAGATGGAACATTGCCCGAAACGTAAGAACCAGAAAACTCATTGAAACCCTCGTCTACCAACCCTTCGACAGCGACCCAATCATCAACCTCACGGTATGAATAGTGAAAGGGTAAGTCAGTTATAGGGTTTATAGAATGAGTATTTAGAGGAGAAGAAATTGAGAGGCAGGTCGACGAATTGGGTCTTCTGTGAGTACGATTCGAAGTAGGAGAAGCAACAGGAGTGGATGAAGAAGAATACGGATCTTGTACTCCGTTACCGACTCTGGCCACTGTTCTGCTGAAGGTTCTTAGCATCCCGCTTCCGCTTCCTCCTCCTCCTCCTCCCATGCTTCTACCTGAGAACATCATTTCCTTGCTGTGAGGGTTTCTTTAGGAGTGATGGATTGGTTTATTCATGAGCAGAATCTAATCGGAGATTAAAAATGGATAAGGTTAAAAAAAAAAAAAAAAAAAAAAAAAAAAAAAAAAAAAAAAAAAAAAAAAAAAAAAATTCATTTTTTCTAATGTGCTGTTAAGCTGTCGAGATAATGGCGTATCACGGAACGACTAATGATAAGGACGTCGAATAAATGCCAATCTATTGATTATTTTTTTTAGAAGGAAAATCTTAAGAAAAATTCACTTAAACTTTAAAATTTTAAAAAAGTGATTTTTCAATAAAACAAGTTGTTAATTGTTTTATTACTTTTATTAATTTAATTTACTGTTAATTTTAAATTTTAAATAATTTTTTTTGTTTTTGTATTTTTATTTAATAATAATTTTTGTATTATAGAAATATTATAATAATTAATTCAAATTCGATATACACGTACAGCGGGTGAAAACTATTGAAATTTACGTTTCCCAAGGCTGTATTATTTTTGTTACCGACCGATACTAAGGCCCAATGCCACGAGGGCCCAATGGAGGGCATATCCACCATAACCGTACGCCTATGGTATAGGAAGACCCGGTGATCCGGATTACTAGCATCGTGGGCGCATCCACACTACCGTTGCATTACGTGCGCCCCCACCAAGTCATCATGGGGATCATGCCCGACCATGATCACCATCACGGTGGCCTCTATAAATACGAGACAAGATAACCAGGTGCACGGTTCTAACTCGGACTTATTACTTTCACACACCGTGCACACACACCACCCCTATATTGTGTACGGTGATCGCAACCTCCTCCTGGATATCTCCCTCTTAGATATCTGGAGCGAGCCCTTTGATCCAACATCAAAGTACCAGTCCGAGACTGGACATTAACGTTCTACACCAAAACATTGGCGCCCACCGTGGGGATCGCTAAATTACGATTCCCGTGACTACCGATGGTTCACACAAGAAGCAACGGTCGGAGTATTCAAATTAATCAACCACAAAGTGAGGCAAGCAAGCGCACGATCAAAGTATATCCCACCGGGAGGAGCTCCCCGAGGGTCACATGTCAGATACGGCCTCCTCTCCACCTGAGGCCAACAAAACACAAGGCGCGATGACCACAGTTGCCCCGGCTTCAAGCCCGGATGTCCGCATTCTGCAAAAAACTCAGGAGTCGATCCTCGGAAAGTTCAAGACTAAGGAGAGGCGGGACGAGCTCCAGCGCCAAGAGGATTTTAGAGTGATCTAGCAGATGATGGATGACTAGCTTGAAAGAATCCAAGATTGGGTGCACCAAGGAGGCCGAGAAGGATCACGCGAAAAAAGAAAGCGACGCAGATGATAGCAGCCCTTCTCACGGCTCGGACGGTGTCCGCACCGAGAAACCGGGCCGCCGAAGATGAAAGTGTGCCTAGGACGAAAAGCGGAAGACGAAAGCCGAGGTAGGGAGAGGAGATCCCGGTCTCGGACGTCGGAAGGAGAAGACAGAGAAGTCGCCAGGATACCACGGTCTCGACGATCTCCCCGAGTATACAGGATGAAATACCTAACAGAAGCTGATGCAAGCCCATTCTCGCGAGAAGCCGCCATGGCACCTTATCCAAAGAATTTTGATCTGACCGATCTCCCGAAGTATGACGGAACACAGGATCCGCGAAGTCACCTCGAAACATTCGAGTTACTCATGTGGGTCTGCTTGATCAAAGGGGAGGTCATCTTACGCTTTTTCGCGGCGACTCTGACCGGTCCGGCTCAGAAGTGGCTCCACTCCTTGCCAAATAATTCCGTGCGCAACTTCGAAGACCTGGCGCGGAAGTTCGAGCTAAACTTTGCAACCAGTAAAAAACAGCCAAAGTCCCAATACACACTGAGCCGAATAAAGCGGGGAGGAAGGGAGAGACACCGCAAATATCTCGAACCGATTCAAGGATGTGGCTCGCTAGTGCGCTCGCTCTCGGAGGAAGTTCATGTCCATTGCCTCGTAGATGGCCTCGGATCCAGCGTCACGACCGGCCAAGAACATATGTAAGAACCGGGTCTACACTCTCACCGAGTTTTACACCCGGCACAAAGAATATCCGAACGTCAAACAAATGGAGCTGGCCAATACCGTGGAACCCGAGAGACCGAGGAAGACATCTCCCGACCCTGATAATAAACGAAGAGAGGATTCCAGAAAACACAACCGAGACAGTCGGACTAGGGGGGAAAGACCTGAAGGAAAGGCGAAATATGACAACTACACCCCGTTGAACGTCCCTCGGGCGCAGCTCTAGAAGGAGGTGGCCCAGACCGAGATGAGGAGAGTTGGAAAACCGAGGCCTCTCCAAAACCGACCCACTACGGACCAGTCCAAATACTGTTCGTTTCATGACGGGACGGGTCACACAACGGAGCAGTGTTATGAGCTCCGAGACGCAATAGAGAAGTTTATAAGGGAAGGACAGTTGCGCCAATACGTAATAAAAACTCAAGGGAAGAGAAATGGCACGCGCAATCAAGGAGGCCGGAGCACGAGTCTGGTCCCGGACCCAAGGAGAGAGGAAAAAAGAAGAAGGTCCAACTCCAATGACGCTTCCCGAAACCGAATTCCGTTGCAATGGGATCACGGAGGATTCGGAGGCGGTGGAGACATAGTGAGCCGCGCAAGAAGTACTTGAGAGAAGTCCCGACGGTAAGAGACCTCCCAAAAGTCAAGGACGAACGAACGAGGCCGCACCACCGCCCTTAACTTTTACCATGGAAGAGTTGAATGATGTCGTACCGGGGCATCAAGATGGATTGGTAATCACCGGAACCCTGGCAAATTGCATGGTCAAAAGGATATTCGTAGATGCGGGGAGCTCGGCCGACATTATTAGCTAGGATGCGTATAAAAGGATGCGTATGGATGTCGAAGATTTAAAGCCGTGTAAGACGACTCTTATAGGGTTCAACGGAGAGCGCTCCCTTCCCAAGGGTTACGTAGACCTCAGGCTGACGCTAGGTACGAGGGAGGCATTCAAGTCGGAACGGGTAAGGTTTATAGTGGCCGACTTTCCGTCCTCTTACAATGTGATACTGGGCAGGCCGACCATTCACATATGGGACATGATGGTATCTACTAAGCATCAGAAACTTAAGATGCTCAACAATAAAGACCAAGTGGTAGTGGTGTCAGGGGATCAGAAGGAATACCAGCAATGCTATTTCGAAACCCTCTAAATCGGGGAAGGAGGACCCTCGTCTCCACCTCACCTCGGAAGAAGGGAGAATTCGGCCGAAGCCAAAAGACATCAAAGGGTCCGACGATCGGTAAACATGGTAGAGCTCGACCTCGGGACAAGCCCGAGATCCCACGCCCGGAACCGGAAGGAGAGTTGGAGGAGTTGGTGCTCGGCTCGGATCCTTCAAAAACCACCAAGATTGGAGGGGCCCTGGATAGCGACCTCAAAGCCCGGCTGACTCAATTCCTAAGGAGCAACCAGGACGTATTCGCGTGGACCTCGGCTGAGGTACCCGGTATTGATCCTAGGTTCTGTTGCCACAGGTTAGCCGTCCGGCTGGGGTCTACCCCGGTGGCCCAAAAGAAAAGGAACATCGAAGCAAACAGACAAAAGGCCTTGGACAAGCATGTGACCGAGCTTCTAGAGGCCGGATTCATCCGAGAGATACAATACACCACTTAGCTTTCCAATGTAGTGATGGTGTTAAAGCCAAATGGCAAGTGGAGGGTATGTACGGATTACACCAATCTGAATAAAGCTTGCCTGAAGGACTCCTACCCCATGCCAAACATTGATAAATTGGTTGACAAACTCGGCCGGTTTTCGCATTATCGTTCATGGATGCATACTCCGGCTACAATCGATAGCCATGCATCCCGATGACCAGAGAGGATAGCCTTCATGACCGATAAGGCTAATTACTGCTACAATGTTATGCCTTTCGGGTTGAAGAACGCCGGAGCTACTTATCAAAGAATGATGAACAAAGTGTTCGAAGACCAGATCATAGAAGTATACATTGACGACATGATCGTAAAGTCGAAGCGCCCAGACGACCACATCCGAGACCTGGAACAAACATTTGAGAAGTCAAGGAGGCACCGGATAAGGTTAAACCCGGCCAAATGCGCGTTCGGGGTCCCGGCTGGAAAATTCTTAGGGTTTATGTTGACCAACCGCGGGATTGAGGAAATCCAGATAAATGCAAGGCCGTGTTGGACATGCAAGCCCCAGGACGAAGAAGGAAGTTCAGCAGTTGACTGGCCGACTAGCCGCCTTGACCAAATTCCTACCGAGGTCGGCCAAGAAAGCACTCCCTTTCTTCAGGCTCTTAAAAAAGAAAATCCAGGGGGGTTAGAGCACGGAGTGCGAAGTAGCGTTCGACAGGATCAAGCAATGCTTGGCAACTCCTCCAGTCCTTACAAAACCCGAGCCGGGGGAGACCTTATTCTTGTATCTGTCAGTTGGAGAAGAGGCTGTAAGTGCCGCGTTAGTAAGAGAAGCCAAGTCCGGACAAGCACCGATTTACTTTGTAAGTAAAGCCTTGCAGAGCTCGGAACTGCGATATCAGAAGCTCGAGAAGATGGCTTTCGCCCTATTAACAACGTCGAGAAGACTAAGGCCGTATTTCCAAGGACATCCAGTAGTAGTCCGAACTAGTCAACCGATCCGCCAAGTATTACACAAGCCGAACCTCGCCGAGAGAATGACTAGCTGGGCGATTGAGTTGTCCGAATTCGATATCTCTTACGAAGCCCGACACGCAATTAAGTCACAAGCACTGGCGGACTTCATCATGGAACTCACCCTGGCAGAGGCGACCGAGGGGGATCACGGAGGTATATGGAAGGTATACGTTGACGGCTCGTCCAACGCAAAGGGGAGCGGAGCAGGTATCATAGTCGAGAGCCCAGAGGGCGTCGCCGTGGAGCACTCCCTCCAGTTAAAGTTCCCTACCTCAAATAACCAAGCCGAGTACGAAGCTCTCCTTGCCGGACTACTACAAAGGCCAAAGAGAATGGAGCTCGAGGGGTCAAGGTTTTCACCGACTCACGGCTCGTAGCCGCAAATTGAAGGGACCTACCGGACCAAAGGTCCACTCTTAGCCAAGTACCTCAACAAAGCTAAGGAGATCATATCAGAATTCCAAGAAGTAATTGTCACCCATATTCAAAGAGAATAAAACTCCAGGGCGGATATCCTTTAAAAAATGGCAAGCACGAAAGAAGCCGGCAATCATAGAACGGTGATACAACAAAACTTGGCCGAGCCGAGTCAGATATGACCATCTCGCGGCTTACTGATTGGAGGAAGCCCATTGAAGACTACCTAGAGAGAGGCATTATCCCAATCGATTCGACCGACGCTAAGAAGCTAATGCGGGAGGCCGCCATCTACACTATGGTCGACGACCAGCTGTATCGAAAAGGCTTACACTCTCCAATGATGAGATGCCTGGACGGAGCGGAAGCCAAATATGTGCTAGCAGAGATACACGAAGGCATCAACGGCCACCACATGGGGCAAGGCACTCGCTAGGGAAAGCACCGCGCGCGCGGTATTCGGCCGACCATGACAGAGGACACCAAAGAGGCCGTGAGAAGATGCGATAGTTGTCAGAAGCACGCCAAACTCATTTGGCCACCCACAGCGGAATTGAAAAGCATTTCGGGCCCTTGGCCTTTCTATAAATGGGGCATGGACATCCTCGGACCTTTCAAATCAGCCCCGGGACAGTTTAGGTGGCTCATCGTGGCGGTTGATTATTTCATCAAGTGGATCGAAGCCGAGCCATTAACGACAATAACCTCGGCACGCATACGGAGATTCTTCCGACACAACATCGTCTCTCATTTTGGAATACCAGCCGAAGTAATCACGGACAACGACACGCAGTTTACGGACCAAAGATTCAAGACCTTGATGTCAGACCTCAAAGTCAGACAACATTTTGCGAGCATCCTCAGTCTAACGGACAGGCCGAGTCGGCCAACAAAATAATCCTGGACAGATTGAAAAAACGGATGCAAGACGCAGAATCCAACTCGGTCGAGCAGCTCCACAGTGTCTTATAGGGATACAGGACAAGTGTGCAGTCTTCAACCCAAGAGACCCCTTTTCGGTTGACGTACAGATGCGAAGCCATGATCCCGGTCGAGATAGGACAACCATCATGGAGAAAGATCAAAGCCCGCCAAGAGGGAGAAGCGTCGAATGATGACGCGCTCATGATGGACTTGGAGCTAATCGACGAGGTCAGAGTAGCGGCGCACTGCCGAGAACTGGCCGCTAAGCAACTTCTAGCTGCGAAGTATAATCGGAAGGTTCGTCCCCGGTCCTTCAACCGAGGTAACCTTGTACTCCGACGAGCTGACATAGGCAACAAGAACGCCTGAGATGGCAAGCTGGCGGCAAATTGGGAAGGCCCCCTACCGGTTAAAGAGAAAGCCGGGCAATGGAGCCTATATACTCGAAACCTTGGCTAGGAAACCCGTGAAAAGAACTTGGAACGCTAACAAATTGAAGATCTACCACGCTTAGACCTCGGCCTCGATCTTTGCCGGGGGTACCGACACACCCGCTAGGAGATCGGTTATTGTTTGTTTTCGTACTTTATTTGGAGAATTTATCTTTCCTTCTTAAAATTTCCCCAAATTATGTGTTAGCTCTTTGGAGCGTTTTTTATTTTAATGAAGGATTCCTCAGTGGATTTTCGCCAATGTGCACAATTGATCGCTTAAGCATTACACCGAGGTAGATAAACCCTAAGGTCCACAAATACAACACATCTAAATGATTTAACACCGGCTAATTAGCCCAGTGTCTCCGAGCTCGACGAAAATGCCATTTACTGGCCTTCGCGAAATCGACGCGTCAACGCTCGCCCCGATTTAAGCATTCGAATTGTCATTCTGACCCTGATCAGGTCAAAATGTTTAAGTTTTGTGTTACGGACACCTCGTTTAAACAAGTGACAATTCGTCCTTACCTCGGTTACAATCCCGGCCAACGGCTCCGGAAAACAGTAGCGCGGTTAGGTTAATACCATATACGGTTAAAACCGACAACCTGCCATCCATTCCCGCACTTAACATCTCGGTAGAGTACATAGCTCGGACCCTTTGCACCGACGAATCTCTAACTATGTTTAGAATTCAAAAATAAAAACGACAACAAATTCGTAAAATTTACTTTGTCATTGAAGTTTTTATAACCGGCAGAGACGCCGGGAAAATTCGAGTTTACAAAGGCAGAAACGCCTCAATGAAAATAAATGAAACTAAGCGACAGAATTGTCCGAGGGCCCCGCCTCGCCGGATGGATCCACTTCGGCAGCTCCTGATTCGGCCTCGGTATTTAACCTTTCGTCTTCTACTTGCTCCTCACCTGCCCGTTCCCCACAGTCCTCATCTTCAATAGATATAGATTCATCTTCGGGGGAGGGAGGAGCCGGATAAAACACGCCCCTTCACATAAGCTCGGTAGTGATAGCCGTCGACGTTCAAGGATGTCTTGGGGTTCAAAACCTGGATTTGATCCAATGCCATTTTAAAGCATTCTTTGGCTGACTCATGGAGAGTCTCAAGAGACTCCAGATTAGCTTGTCGCTCGGCAGCAAGAGCCTCTTTAACCGACCCGGTTCGGCGGCCGAGATCGCCTCGTTCTTCTTTGGGACGGTCTTCACGGCATCCGGGCTTTCATCCGAGCCTTCAAGACGATGACACTCCGAGGTCTTTTTGTCCAATGCCTCTTTCGTCATCGAAGCTCCTCGGTCGCCTTTCCAGATGAAGCTTTGGCAACAGCTAAATCGTCCTCTAAAGCTGTCACTTGATCAGCCCTAGCCGTGGCGGTAGCTTCCTCCTCCTCCAAAACCTTCAACTGTTCGGCCAGGGCCTTAGCATTAGCCGCCTCCTCTTCCGCAGCTTTGGCTCTTGTCACGGCCTCTTCCTCGGCAAGCCTCAGACGTCGGATCTCTACCTCGGCTCCCACATGCTTCTCCTTCAGAATAAGCAACGCTTGGTGAAGACCGAGGGACTTGCAGAGAAACCTTTGAGCTTCTTGAATGACAACTTCATCCGTGGCGGCCAAAGGGACCCCATTCATAAATCGGCTGGGTGGAAGGAAAGCGACACTGAGCTCCTCGGTCATCCCTTTCTCCCACGCAAGCCCTCGGGGAATCAGAGGCACGGGTGAGGAACTGGCAGAGGCTCGGAGGGGAGGAGCAGCAGCTACGGGGAAGCGGACGCAACGGCTCCCTTAGCGTTCGAAGCCATTACGGCCTGAGCCGGAGGGGACCCTGCGGGGGCAGTGGTGCCAGGCACGGTTGGAATAGGACCCTTTGAAGCCGTAGCGGCCGGTGCAGGAGCACACCCCTCGGGGGCAGTGGTCCCGGGTACGGTTGGCACGGGTCGCGGCATATCCGGAGGGAGTGCGAACGCCTAGAGCCCGGAGTATCCGAGGCTTTGGTTTTCCCGGTCCTTGATGACCCGGACGCCACCCTTGATTTTTCTTCTTCGAGCCCGAGGCGGCGCTTTACGAGTCGACGCGGGTACCGTCGGATTCACGAAGGACAGGTAGCGGGGAAGCTCCGACATGTCTTGAGCTACAAAAAAGATCAAAAAAGAAGGGGTAAGATACGCGCCAAAAAGATTGTGACAGGGGAAAACCAAAAAGCAGAAAAATTAACAGGCATGGAACCGTACAATCAATAGACATAGGCGTAGACCCAACCCCCTTAATAAAGAAGGCTGCACTTTAAACCCCGTATTTCTCAACATACGCGGCAAATCGAGGTATAGAGGCGGCCTCTTCAAGCGTAAGGTCCTCAACTGGATTTGGTACGAAGAAGGGTTCAGTCGTAGTGGGTGTCGTTCCAAAGAAAGGGGAAACTCCCACTCCACGTCCTCTCCTTCGGGCCCTTTCAAAAACCAGGGCCGCTGTCCAGGTTTAGCTTCGACTTTAAAGAAAGCTGTCTTAAAGTTCTTAAAGGAGTTCGAGAATGCACTCATTAAGAGCATACAGGCTCGTCCGCATCCGGAGGACTGACAGTACAGCCTTCCATCTCGGGAAGTTTAAGACGAGAAATGTCAGCCTTGGACATCAGCGACCGTGTCTTTAGGATATCATGGGATACCCGGAATATCGTCTACATAGCGCCTCGGGAGGACTAAAAGAGTTCGACTCCCGTCGGATTGATGATCTTTGTGGAGAAGACTGTGAAGCCATTCACCTATAAGCAAAGTAAAAAAAATGCTAGGATCGCAAGAGAAAAAAATACCCGATCAAGTATATTGGCATGCGGGAAAACAAGCGGACTGGGAACGGAGATTGCCGAAGAAGGATTGGAAGGGGCCAAATGGCGGCAAGAACCTAAGATTAAGGAAGCCTGGGAATCTTCGCCCTGGTCGATGAGGAAGGAGCCTTCGGCGAGACAATCCCAGCAGGGGCCGAGGTATCCCAAAGGATGGGCATCCGAACCCCGAGCCAAGGGGGAACGGTAGAAATTAAGGGGTTGAGCGGAGAGCGCATCGTCCTCTGCACGAGCCATACTACTCGGTCCAAAGAGTTCCAACGGAACGCTTTGAAGCGGCCAGTATCGAGCACGAACCGGCGTCGGATTCGGAGCCGAGCGAAGCGGATCGAGACCCGAATACACTCCGTGACCGATCCTCCCCTTAGCACGGTCGCCAACCTTTCTTCCTCAAAATGTTCAGAACCTAGAATCTAATAGGAGGTACGGGGGTAGCGGACACGCAAGGCTTCCTCTTCCTCAGGGGTTAATGGTGGATTTGAAGGGGGTAAGCGATTACTCCCAACCATCGCCAAAGAATAGAAACCTAGAAAGGCACAAAAGGGTATGTGAAGAAGGGGAAATAAGGGGAAGGATCGTCAAAGATATGTTGTGGCTACAAGACGTTTGAAAGGGGGTTTCGACCTTAGAAACAGAGACGAAGCTACCAAGGAAGTCTACCTTAAAATCGCCACGACGAAAAACTAACCGGTAAAAATAAACGGAAACCATTAAGTTAAACCGGTCAAAAAAAGCGGAGAACGCAATATACCCGAAGTGCGGAGAAGAGCGAACCACGAACGAGATGTGAGAGCGGGGAGTAGGGCGATTGCGTAAAAATGGCAGAGAGTAGAGAAAACGTAAAATGACAAGAGAAATGGTGAAATGAAGAAAATGGAGGGAAATATGATTCGTATAGGCTCGTGGGTAACCAAAGCGACGGGGACAAGCGTCTTTTCACCCCGATCAAGGAAATGGCGTATCGCGCGTGCGTGCAGAGCATTAAATGCGCACGAAGATCAATGCATGGAGTGGCGCGGCGGTTGGCACTCGCCAATACCGAGTCGCGCGATGTCGTGGGGCAATGATGGCGAATGCGGAAAGTCCCTCGCATCAAAAAAGAAAGAATTCACCCGTAACCAGCTGGTCTAGCCGAGAACACCTCGGTAAGTAACCTATATCTCCGGCTCGGATATATTCATTACACGAAGCCTCGGATAACCGGCCCGAAGAGGTTACCTCGCTCCTTGAGGTTCCACCTCGGACTCTCGAAAGGTTAACACAAATGCCGGCCAATGAAGCCGGCGGGGACATAGGACATCTCGGCAGCTCGGAACTCCCGACCTACCAAGTCAGGGGCAACCGTTATGGACCGATACTAAGGCCCAATGCCACGAGGGCCCAATGGAGGGCATATCCACCATAACCGTACGCCTATGGTATAGGAAGACCCGTGATCCGGACACAGCATCGTGGGCGCACCCACACTACCGTTGCATTACGTGCGCCCCCCACCAAGTCATCGTGGGGATCATGCCCGACCATGATCACCATCACGGTGGCCTCTATAAATACAGAGACAAGATAACCAGGTGCACAGGTTCTAACTCAGACTTATTACTTTCAGTCACACTGTGCGCACACACCACCCCCTATATTGTGTACAGTGATCCCAACCTCTCCTGGATATCTCCCTCTTAGATATCTCGAGCGAGCCCTTTGATCCAACATCAAAGTATCAGTCCCAGACGACATTAACGCTCTACACCAGAACAATTTTTAATTTCTAGTTGCAATTTAATTGAAAAGAAAATATATTACTCTGTCTCTATATATTAATTTAGCATCTAAAATATTTATTATAATTATATAATTCTACTTAATATTTAATTATAGTTTTTATTTTCAAAAATATATAAAAACCATTCCTTATCAGCATTTTGTTTATTTATATGCTAAATATTTTTAGATTTTGTTACCACTAGCAACCGAACGAGTCCGATTCGCGAGATTGTAAGGCTATATTAATAAATTTTAAAGGGACTCGGCTCTAAATATTTTATGCAAATTTTAAAATATAACGATAGGTTAATTTCTTCTTCCATGTAATTAAGTCAATGCTTTTTTTTTTTGTCAAATGATATACTAACTCCAAATTCACAATTATAGGAACACTTTTATACTGCAAATTACACTATAAAAGTGTTCTTATAATTAGAACCAGAGAGTATCATTTGTGTCTAATCATTTTAAAATGTTTTCAAAGCAACCTTTTAGAGGAATCACAATTATATTTTCAAAAAAATTAATTATTTTTTAAAATATAAAATTGAGATGATACAAGAGATTTAGCCGATTAAGTAAGCTAATGTTTCTTCATGACACTCTCATCTCAATTCTTAGAAAATTCCTTCGTGCAAGATTTATCTGGCTCACTTTTAACGGGTCATTATTTAAATAGCAAAAGTGGAATTCAGATTGTAATTTTTCAAAATAGGGTGAGCATGAAACCCATAACCCATGAGCCCGCCCAAAACCCAATGTAATTGGGCCATATTGAGCCCACCCAAATAGACTTTATAATGGGTTGGGTTAGAACCCGCCCATTTAAAATTTAAATGGGCGGGCTATGGGCACACCTATGGGTTGCCCATACCCGCCCATTTAGTGTAATTTTTTTTTATTAACTACTCATCTCATTCCGCATTCCGCGTAAAGCATTCTCTGAATCCTTTCCTATTCAAATATTCAGCCACCTCTAATCCATAACAATAATGGTCATCAACTCTCAATCTCGCTCACTTTCTCTCTCTATGACTTTGTCTATTCGAACTTGTGAGTTACTATTGACTCTACATGTAATATAGAAAAGATTTTAGAAGTGGATGAATATCTTTAAACTGAATTAGTTGGCGTTCGTGATCCCAAATTTGGTATTTTAACATGGTGGAGAGTGAATACTTCAAAGTATTAAGTTTTAAATCTGTTGACATGTGATTTGTTGGGTATACTAGTAGTATCTACAGTATCTTCTAAATTAGCTTTTAGTACTGGGTCGGATACTAGATTCTTTCATGTGAATCCAAAGATGATGGTGACTGAAGCATGTAGATTCAATGGAAGCATGTCATTTTGTTAATTATGAACTTGTGGTTGTAATGTTTTAATTTAAAAGTTGAAGTTTGAACATCAAGATTATGTAATGATGGTACTTGTCTAAATTTATGTTGTTTTATGTGAATTGTAACTATGGAATTTTGAAAATTTAAATTTCAGAAATTGGAATGGTGAATTTGGATGGATGCTTAATGCTTATGTATGTTTTTTTAAAAGAAAAATAAACAAGTTATGTAAATGGGTTACCCAAAACCCGGTTGGCCCCGCCCATTTATGTACTAACCCATTTACACGGGCTTAAATGGGTTGAGGTATGGGTATGGGCTAACCCATACCCATTTAAAATTAAATGGGCGGGCTATGGGTTTGGCTTCGGGTTGCCCAACCCGCCCATTGCTCTGCTCTATTTCAAAATAGTCAACTGATTCCCGCGGGCTTTGATTGGGTACTGCAAATTAGTAGGAGGGGAATTTTAATTTTTTGAAATTTTCAGTTATAATCTCAAATAAGAAATTAATAATATATTTAACAATAGAATTAATGATTTTGTGACAGTTTATTATAGTACTAAGTATGAGTAATTTCTGTCTAATTTAAATGGACCAGCAATAGTTAAAACATTTAAAAGTTAAAACTATTAAATTTAATCTAAATTCCAACTGATTTCAATGTTACTTTTATTAACTATATTAAATTCTCATCATAATATTAATTTTTACTGTTTTACTATTCTTATTAAACACATGCATATTTAAAAAAATTAATAATTTTAAAAAATTATCACATTATTTATAAAAAGAGCTAAAACACGGTTTTGAAATTACCCTGAACGTGGATATAAGGGGTTTATATCACGAATAATTTAATAATTCTTTGACTTGAATAAATAAATTAATTTGATCACTATATTATAGTTAACTTCCAAGTTAATGTCAAATCATTCTCTTATTAGTGTAAGATAATATTTAAGTCAATTCTTATGGCTATAAATTATGCTATTTAGACTAATTTAATACTGAAAACTAACCCTTCACGTCACGATTGAAGAATTCACAAGTAATTTCTTGCTATGGACTTAGTTTATTTCATTTTTCTTATGATTTTAAATAGTTCATTGCTGAAATAAGTTGTATGAATAAAAACAAATAAATATGTCTTACTCATTCCTTTTTTTTAATAAACTTATCGTTTAAAATTTTTTGAAAACATGTATTAAATTTTAGAGAAAATCCTTAGAAAATACCATTTGAATTTTAAAATCTCAAATAGGTGATTTTCTAACAAAACAAATTGTCTTTTTAGTTTAAGTGGTATTTTCTATCATTTTCCTTAAATTTTATTTGCAAATGACCATAGTAGGTAACCACAACAGGCGATGGCAAATCATTACCAGTGGTGGTGGTGAGTGGTGACCGATGATAATTGGCGGTGGAGGGTTATGAAAAACATCAGACAAGAAATAACGGCAGTCAAGCAGTGGTGGTAGATAGTTATCAAACCGTGATGGAGAATAGTTAGTATTAAATGAGAGCAAAGACACTTTTGATAATATTTATTGGATAGAGAGAAACGACTAAGAAGCTCAAGGAGATTCGAACACTACAGAATATGAGTCACCCTTATATGAGAGGACCACGTTTGGAGGAAATCCCTAAACCACTTAGGTGTGTTTGATTTGATGGAAGGGGATGAGCCAGCCCCTACAGGATATTGATCAAATTGTCATTAATGAGAAGAATATTCCTTTTTATTGAGGGTGTATTTTTAGAAATTTGAAAATTTTTCATGGGCTATTTAGTAAAGATGAGAGGAAAAAAATTTCTCTCCTCCTCCTCCTTCAAACCAAACAGTTTTGGGCCCGTTTGGTGCGAGGAGGAAGATTTGAAAAGAGAAAGGAATTTAGAGGAGGGAAAAGAAGGAAATGGAAGATTTTAAGAAAGAGTAAATACCCTTTCGTCCCCGACAAAAAAACATGGACCCCATTTTGATCCCTTACAAAAAAATCAACCCTTATTCGTCCCTTTTTAATGGATTAAAAAGGACCTTTTTGGAAATTTGTGAGAGATCAAAATGTCAACCAATCGACCCTTATTCGTCATTTTTATAGACTAAAAAAGACTTTTTTTTAAGGGACCAAAATGGGACCGCTTTTTTTGTCGACCGAAAGGATATTTACTCTTTAAGAAATGAGGGAAGATGGGTGGTTTGGTAGAAAGAAAACGAAGGGGTAGTAGTTAGTAAAGAATTATGAAATATATATTTTACTCTCAAAAGTAATTAATTCAAAATGAAAAGGAAAAATATTTTTTCTTTTAAAATATTTTTTTTTTTTTTTAGAAATATACTCTTATCAATTTCGAATTTATTAAATATTCTCCACCCAAGTTTGAATTTGTCTAAAATATTCTCCCGCCAAGTTCGAACTTATCGCATAGGTTCGAACTTATCACATAAGTTTGAATTTAATCCTATTTTTTTGCATTATAGAAAAAATATTTTATGAGGGGTAAATATGTTCGAAAGTGTCACTGTTCATGTGGGAACTTGATTCCTACCAAACCTTCTCAGGCCCGAAATGGACCCGAAAACTTGAGTTTTCGAGAAGATTGGACACAAAAAGTATACTGAACAAGAGAACTTATCCATTTTTCCTTCCCTTCCCTGTACCAAAGAGGCCCTAATATTGTTTCATCTCAAGCAAATTTTTTTTTTTTGATACAAAAAGTTTTGGAGGGGTTCGACATCGGTCCCCCACCAAGGCCGTGGCACGGCCGGCTCTATGAGCACTTTTTCGGGACTTACGAGATCGTTACCAAAGGAGTCCTAGCGACGGCAGAGGGATCGAACCCACGACCATTTAGGCCTAGTCCCGATCCCTTACCATCTATGCTAACTCTCATTGGCTCATCTCAAGCAATTAAACTTTGACTCAAATGCTTTGGTCTTGTCGTCCAATCTAAATTGTAATATTTCTTTTCTTTAAAAAAAATTAGAGGCCTCGGATGCACCGTTACCCTCCCTACTAGAGGTTTCTTCCAACTCGGGCCCTAAAATAATTATGTAAAGTAATTTTTTAGAATAAGTTGATCTATAAAACAAAATTTACAAAAAATATATTTGATTTATTAATGTAAAAGACACATTTTCAATTTTTTTTTTTTTTTTTTTTTTCATTTTTAGTGTGTACACCCCTCAGGGAAGTCAAATATTGAGATAAAGAAATTATCAATTATATTTTTCCTAGGTGCTATAATATAGACTTGCAACAACTCTTAAGGAGACAGTTTACCGATTTATTTAAGAAGAAAGTGTTTCTAAATTAGATTAGTTTCCTAATTTTTATATTGAGTCTGAATTATTTTAAATAATTGTTGTTGAGTGATTTTAGGGGTTTGTTACGCAGAATAAATATCTGAATTGTTTCACCCGGATTGCTTCATTGAACTAATAAATATGTCTTGAATTCTTTTAGTAGTATCTGTGAGAATATTATACATTTATTATGATTATTATCTTGTTATTATGATTAGATATAGGTATATTATATCTTAGGATATTTCCTATTATATCTCAATTAGTTTGATTGATTTTGATTGATTAGATTTAATGAGATTTTAGGGTTAGATCTAGGTTTGCCTATATAAAAGCCTATATGTATTCTTTCAGTTTAAGAGATTTCTCTCTCAATTTCTCTCTCAAAGTCCACATGGTATCAGAGCTAGGTTAGTTCTTGGCCAATTTCGCTTTTTCTCGGTGGCCGCATCAATTTAGCGTGAACCATATTGTCGCATGAACAATGACAAGGCCGACAAAGTGTGTGAATTTCTTCATTCAAAGTTCGGTTTGCTATACCAAATGAGAGGGTCCGAAGTTCGAACGTTCGGGTTACCGGCGGTGAGAACGAGAGAGGGAGGAGAGTTCGCGTTCTGTTCCCGACGGCTTCTTGGAACACACGCCACCCCACCGGAATCCCCACCCTACGATCGGCAAACGCCCAAAATTTGGCGACCATCCGACATCCCCAAGGTGGTGCGTGGTGTACATGCGCTCGGCGGGTAGCGTCCCTGTGGCGGCGCGTGTGATCTCCGTTTCATCGGAGACTTCCTATTTCGGCCTTCTCTTCTCATGCCTGGCTTGATCTGTGAGTTTTGCAGCTTCTGGTGACTGTTTGAATTTTTTCGACGAGATCTCCGGTGAGAATTTCCAGATTCCGATGACATCATCATTTTCTAATTATGGAGCACAGCTAATATTCAACCCTAGTAATGTTTGCGGCACAGTTCTTCATCAACATCATCGTTGGTGGTAGTTCCTATGTCATCGTGCCTCTCATCTCGTCCGACGGCTAGTCCCGCCGTCGTTTCCGACACAGTTCTTCATCAACATCATCGTTGGTGGTAGTTCCTTTGTCATCGTACCTCTCATCTCGTCTGACGACTGGTCCTGTCGTTGTTTCCGGCACAGTACTTCATCAACATCATGGTTGGTGGTAGTTCCTCTGTCATCGTGCCTCTGATCTCGTCAGACGACTGGTCCCGTCGTCCTCAACTCGTAAGCACAGTTCTTCATCAACAACCATCTCCTCTTCGACGTTGTCATCATCGTCGAGCCTTTCATCGTTGTTGGTGGTAGTTCCTCTGTCATCGTGCTCCTCAACTCGTCCAACAATTGGTCCCGTTGTCCTAGACTCAACGATTTTTGAAAATTGTCGCAGCCGTTGCCCGTTGAACTTGTCGCAACTGCTGCCCGTCTCCCAATGTAATCGAGTATCTGCTGCTCTCTAAATAGGCCTCTGAGACTCAAGAAGTACAAGCTTAAAGGGGAGTGTCAATAGTATAAAGTTGTATAAGCAAGTTGGACATGATTAACATCCATGATCCAACTTGAGGTGGAGTGTGAGAATATTATGCATTTATTATGATTATTATCTTATTATTATGATTAGATATAGGTATATTATATCTTAGGATATTTCCTATTATATCTCAATTAGTTTGATTGATTTTGATTTGATTTGGTTTAATGAGATTCTAGGGTTAGGTTTAGGTTTGCCTATATAAAGGCCTATATGTATTCTTTCAGTTTAAGAGATTAAGATATATATTTCTCTCTCAAGAGATTAAGATATATATTTCTCTCTCAAAGTCCACATAAAGCTCGTCCGACGTTCATCTGTAGACGTCCCTCCAGAGCTCATACAAACGTCATCTCGTCCAACGCCGTCAGAGTTAGTCCATCGACTCATCCGCGTTCTCTTCCTGTCACGACGTCATTCAATTTCACAAGCACTTTCTCTCTCAAAGCTTGGTTAGTTCTTAGTCAATTTTGAGTTTTCCGATGGCCGCTGTCACTGTAGCGTGAACAGTATTGTCACGTGAACAATGATAGTGGCCAGTCAGAGTGTGTGTTTGTCATTTTTGGTACTGTTCGTGAACAATGACCGTGACTCGTCACTGTTCACAGGGGGAGAAAGAAAGTTCTTGTCGATTCCTCTGCTGTTTGGTTGCTGCATTTTCTCGGTGGTGCTTTGTTCTTCGACGTCGAGCCTTAATTCCCGTGTGTGTAGACCGGTTCTTTGCTTCGAAGGTTGCGTTGTGAGACTCAAATCAGTTGTTGCCACTATTGCAGCGTAGTCGGCGTTTCTGTTTCGTGCACATTCACTTGTCTCCAGTGGCTGGATTCTTCATTTGTTACGTTTTCCAAAGACGTTCGTGAAGTGCTCTTTTGTCTTTGGCGTCGTACTTGTGATTGGCACCTCTTGTGCTTTGTTGCGTTTTCCATTAGTTGGATATTTTGGGCAATTATTTGTTGTTTGGTGGTCCTTGTGTGACCCATTCGTTGTTTTGCTTCCGGTGAGGTATTTGATCTCTGGTGAGACCGTTTGGAGTATCTTTGGTCCTTGGTGAGGCCGTTTGATATTGGTCTCTAATGAGACATTTTGGAGTATTATTTGGTCCCTAGTGAGACCGTTTGCTTTTTGCTTCAAGATCTCATGAAGAAGCAAGTTATTGGTGATTAGTTTCTCCTCACATTCGGGCTACTTTCACTTGAGGGGAGTGTGTGAAAATTGGTGAAGAGGTTCTTAGGAAGAAAATTATTTTGTTTAGATTTATGTTTTCTTGTAACAAGTTGAGCATGATTAACATCTATGCTTCAACTTGAGGGGGAGTGTTAGGAAATATATCAATATAAATATATTATAATCAATTAGTATCGCATATAATCAGGGATTATAGGAATTATGAGTGATTGGGGAATCAATCATCATAATGAGTCATTACTCTCTTATCTTCTCTCTTATTATCAATATATTATAATTAATTAGTATCGTATATAATAAGGGATTATAGGAATTATGAGTGATTAGGGAATCAATCATCATAATGAGTCATGAGTCATTACTCTCTTGTCTCGTCTCTTATGTATAAATACCCTATTGAGCATATGAATAAACATATTGATTTGAGAGTATATCAAGCCTTTCAGTGGTATCAGAGTATGGTATGAAAGAACTAATAAATATGTCTTAAATTGTTTCATTGAACTAATAAGTCTGGAATTCTTTTAGCAGTATCAAAGCCTTTCAGTAGTATCAGTGTGTGGTATGAGAAAACTAATATAAATGTCTTAAATTCTGTTAGCACTATCAAAGCCTTTCAATGGTATCAGAGTGTGGTATGATAGAACTAATAAATATGTCTTGAATTCTTTAGCAGTATCAAAGCTTTTCAGTGGTATCAGAGTGTGGTATGAGAGAACTAAAAAGTATGTCTTGAATTCTTTAGCAATATCAAAGCCTTTTAGTGGTATCAGAGTGTGATATGAGAGAACTAATATAAATGTCTTAGATTCTTTTAGCAGTATCAAAGCCTTTGGGTGGTATCAGAGTGTGGTATGAGAGAACTAATAAATATGTCTTAAATTCTTTAGTAGTATCAAAGTCTTTCAGTGGTATCAGAGTGTGGTATGAGAGAACTAATAAATATGTCTTGAATTCTTTAGCAGTATCAAAGCCTTTCAGTGGTATCAGAGTGTGGTATGAGAGCTCATTATTGATAGTGTAACATAATTTATAAATATTTGTATGAGTTTTTACTATAAAAAATGTCATGTTCTAATATTTGTATGAGTGCTCTTATAAACATGTATGGAATTCTTTTAGCAATATCTGTATAGTTTAACACAGAGTGATCAGTGATTGCTTAACCATTGCTATATCTTCTTACTATTAACATGCGCACAACAATTACAAGACATCCAATCATATAAGGAAGCAGATGACAGGAAATCTTGTAAATGTTCACTAACCTGTAGCATCTCAAACAAGACATTTTGAAGTGCTCGGTTCTTTGCTTCAGTTTTATGTTTTTGATTCATGCGCCTAATGCTATGAACAAAATGATCAAACGCCAACTTGCTTAACGTTTTGTCATCAAGGGTTTGGAGATCCATGAACAATGGAAGTGTTTCTCCAATATCAACAATCTAATATATAAAGAAACAGAAAAGTCATATTTGATAGTTATGCATGTTCCAGATGTTCTTTAAAAACTAAATTAATGATAGGTATCGTAAAGCCTGTTGGAAATTATGCCCTAGGGCAAGTCATTGTTCTCCATTAAGTTATCACTTCATTCGCATGTTTACAGTGATAACTGATCCCTGGATATATCTTATAGATGATATCCTAAATGTCCCTGATCGGTCATCTACGCGGGAGTGGAGATGAGGTAAGACCAGTATGACTTTGATGGCGTATGGAGATACGAATCAAAGTCATGGGCACTTGTAAGAGTACAAGGTGTTGACCGACCCACTATGAGAAAGCCGCATGGATTTAGTCATAAGCTTATCTCATGTATAACCGCGTCACAACGCCCTATGACCCGAGACCATCATGGATTCCTACATGATGAGTCATCGACCTTTGACCTAGTCAAAAGTCACCTTTGACCGGGTGATGATAAAGGTCAGGATCGGGATCAAAGGTTTTCATGTGGAGGAATGTGAATGGTCAAGATGGAATTTGTCCCTCACATTTGTAGAGAGATAATATCGGGCCCCTCGATGAGTGAGTCTAAGAAATGTATGGCCATACTTGTGATGGAAAGGAGTTTCCATTTCACTTATTAGACTACTCGAGAATCGAGAAAGTAATGGTCAAGAAAAGGAAGTTGACATTATCCATGCCTCATCCTTGACCAAATTATCGCGTGACAAAAGGGACGTGACATGGTTGTACGATAGGTTGTATCGTGTCATCGATCCCCATGTGAATTGGGTAGTCGCAATGTCTTGCTAGAGGCCGCTTGCGATTTGTGGGCTAACACGTGTTGGCCCACGCCAATCTCATATGGGCTGCAGGTCGCACACAAGAATAACTCAACACGAGCGATGTGTCCAGATTCATTGAATCTTAGATACGCCTAAGATTTAATGAATACTAAATTTAATCTAGGATATATATATATATATATATTAAATTCGAAATTAATATATGTTAATATTATTAATAGAGATTATAATATTAATATATTTGTTTTGTATTTAATTTATTTGATAAATTAAATATCTAAAACAAGTTGAGATATTGTATCTCATTTAATTTTCGAATAAAGATATCGTATTTGTTTAATATTAAATTGAGATATGGTATCTCAAATTTAAATTGAATAGATAGATATTATTTCTCGGATTTAAGTTATAGAGATAAATTAAATCAAGGCTTTTAATTTGGATTAAATAAATGGATTTGATTAGATCTATTAGATGGATTTAATTAATACATTTATTTTAATTCGATTCCAAATTCAATTTCAAATCAGCTTTAATGAGAATTAAATACGTTACATCGATTTGATTGATGTAATTAATGTATTTTAATTCATATTTGAAATTTGAATTTCAAAATTAATGAGGATTAATTTTATATAATGCTTGAACGGGTTTAGAAAACTCACGGACATTTTGTCGAGCGCATCTGAGAGCCGCGAGAAAAACCCTAGAGTGGAAAATTAAGAGAGACGCACAAGAGGCGCTAGCACGCCGTCGTAGCCGTGTTTGGGAGTTGTTCGTGTGGATACCAAATGGAGGAAGACGATCCTACGAGTTGTCTTCTCGCGATCGAGGAGGTAGCCCACCCGTTCAACGAAGAACAAGGCGCAAACGAATTCTCCCAATGTAATTTCGGATTCACTAGCCTAGGTTTAAACGCACCTGAGTGATCCTCGGGACAGGATTCATAAGTTTTTTTAATCCGCTGCGTTGTACGAATCCCAACAAAGCCAGCTGATAGTTTACCTGTTTATTTATAAGGAGAATGAGAGCTTGCGTCAAGTGACACTGAAGCCCAGATAGTAGAGTGCTTCCAGCAGAGCGAAGCAAATCCGCTAGCTTCTTGGGGAAGTCAACAAGATGTGCAGGATAGAAGGGAGTGACATGGGCCAAGAACATAGCCCTGTCACCAAGGTCTTTGGCTACAGAGGAGTCGATATTGATGCCGCTGATAGAGGTGAAACTCATCACTGCTTGTTGCTAGAAGAGTTCCAATGAAGAATTGAATTGATGGTAAAGGAAGACTAGCTCAGACACGTATCCCTCGGGGACACACTTTATTTTTTGACTTTGATTATGTTTTGGGAATTCATACTAATTTTCTAAAAATATTTTCATAAATACTCTCATAAATATGTAGTGTTTCTGATCGGTTTCTTCTTTTTCTGCTCCTTAAGTGTTAGCGATTTGTGTATAGCACCTCACAAACTCGTTCCATGTCTCTTCACGCCATCTCCGGCATAACGCCAAAATCTCTATGGGCATCGAATCGGACCTCAGAGAGGCTGAATCTGCCCTCACTTTAATCTAAAATGAAGTGTGACCCCAAGAGATATGTGTCTGAGCTGGTCCTCCTCTACAACCAATTCAATTCTTCATTGGAACTCTTCCAGCAACCAGCAACGATGAGTCTCACCTCTATCAGTGGCATTGGTATCGACTCCTCCGTAGCCAAAGAGCTTGGTGATAGGGCTATGTTCTTGGCCCATGTCACTCCCTCCTATCCTGCACATCTTGCTGAAAGTGATTACCCAAACAGTTGGACTTCACCAATTGATTTTACTAAATTTATATCCTTTTCTTCAGAAATATGTTCAAATATGATATATGATAAATCTGTTGAAATGTGACCAAATATGCACTGTTGAGCGATTTTAGGGGTTTGTTAAGGAGAATAAATATATGGATTGTTTCACTTAAATTGTTTGATCGAACTAATAAATCTGTCTTAAATTATTTTAGCTATATCAAAGCCCTTCAACGATATCAAAGTGTTGTATCAGAGCTTGTTATTGATAATTTAACATAATTTAAAAATATTTGGATGATTTTTTATTATCAAAAGATGTCATGTTCTAAAATTTGGTTAGAGAATTGGACTTAGATTGCAACATCGTTAAATTTTTTTGGCATAGAGTTAGTCGTAGCTAAAAAAGAGAGAGAAATATATAAATAAAATACTTTCTTAAAATAATTATTTTGAATATATGGGGATATATGTTTAGACTTATTTATTATTGGGAAAAGTATTTCTCCAGAAGATAGATAATGACCCCTAAAACTACGTCGTTTTGGATTAATGAAGGATATGTTTGTAATTTTAGGTGAATTAATTAAGAGTGGAAAATTACGAAACACCCTTCATTAATCCAAAACGACGTAGTTTTGGGAGTCAATAGTGATAACTTATCTCCAATGACTGAAGAAATCCTCTACCCTTTATTATTAGCAAGTAATAGAGAACCAAAGAAATATTGTCTGCAAAAAAATAATTTTTTAATAAAAAAGTAAACCCTAACTCTTTTTTATAAATATGCTATTTCATCCATTGTGTGAATCGTTAGGGGCTGTTTCTCTCAAACATCCCTTGGTTCTCCTTTCTTCATTTTACTTTTCCTATTCATTCTCTCATGTCTATAATGGACTGATAGATGTTTTTTTTTTCTATTTTTTCATTTGTCTAAGGTTATAAACTTTTTTATTATTTTTATTTCTCTCCCATTATCACATAGCTACTATAGATTTGAAATTGAATGATGCTTCTTAACTCACATGTTATCCTAGTCTTCAGGGCATCTCAAGCTTTTCCTTCAATGAAGCTTCTCTGACCCCACATTCTCTTCTTCATCTCTTTTTTTTTTCTTGTGGTGTGTGCACAAGCTTAAATGCATGCTCATACATACATACATACATACATACATACATATATATAGAGATATATATAAGGGCGGACCACACTTGTTCCTATAGTGCAAATGCAAGAAAAGTTTAAAAAATATATATTATTTTTGATAAAATTCATGTCAAAAAAAATTATTGACTACAAGGTTAGTGGTTCTTATTCTTATTATTCCCCCTCCCTATTTTTGATAAAATTACAAAAAAAAAAAAAAAAAACAGCCCTTATTCTTATTATTTTTATTTTTATTTTTGAAAAACCTTCTATTCCATCCTTAGATTTCAAAATAGTAGAAGATATTACTTTATAATTTTAAAAAATTTTTGATGTAAACCGGATAGTATTGATAATTATTAAGACAATTCATTGATTAGCTTTATTTAAAATTGTAATGAGTTTGGTGATTGAAACTTTGATGATATTGTAATTGTTTTTATTGTAATATATTTTGTTATTAAAATATAAGATTTAGAAAATTCATAGTTTATTCTTGATTTGATGGTAGATGCTAATCCTATTTTATTTTTGATTTGCTTAGAACTCATTGAAAGAATCTTTTTTCTTTATTATTGTTTTATTTTTTTTAATGTATTTAAAACTTTCTTTTTAAAAAAAATTTGGTGCGCCGCGAATCCCCAAATTCCCTTACAAATTGTGCACCACAAATATAAATTCCCCCTTCCATAAATTCCTAAATGGATATGTATACATATACATATACATATACATATAGATGTATATGTATATAAACAAACCCATTCAATGAATTTGTTTAGAGAGATTCAATATTAAAACTCATTTTTTCTGGTTCCTTCTACTACATTTTCAGTAATGAATTTGTTTAGACTTTATATATATAAACTCATTCAATGCTTTTACCATTTCTCTCTTCTTCACATGACCAAGTGTGCCTCATTCTTTTGACTTTCAAACAACAAAAATAGCTTATTTTGTCCTTTATTATGTGTATGTATCGAGCTCACATACTTTGGAACTTGCTTTCCCTCTTTCAATTCCAACTTCAAGATTTCTAGTGTATATAAGAATCAAATTAAATTTAAATTTATTCAATCCCATCAAGCTTTTATTGCTCTTGTTAATAACTGGATTTTCAAACTTCTACATGCGCGCACACATATATTTTTTTCGTTTGATGATCCCATTTTTCATCTCGATGCTAGTTTTGGTCCATCTTTCATTCTTTTTTTTTTCCTTCCCTCTTTTGTGTTTAACTTTTCTTTTTCACAATATCTCCATACATCAAGTGTTGTTTTAGATTTTTATATGTGGATATAAATATCTAATTTTCAAGATCCCACCCATATTTCCTCCGTCCAGTCTTTGTGTGGGTACATCCCAGTCTTTGTTGAGGTATATAAAGGGGCAGACACATATATACACAAATGCATGGACAAAAATTTCAATATTTTCACTTTACTAAAAGTCCATGATCTCTCTAAAATGTTTATAGGTCTTATATTTTCATGTTGAATGTGTGAATACACACATATGACTATTAAATTTGAATCTTTGGCCTTTGTTAAACAATTTTATATTTTCAAATAATACTACACCATGACAAAAACAGTTTAATTCATGGGATCTAATGTGTGGACTGAATACTAATTTTATATGGTAGTTTTAAATATTTAGAGTACCTTTAAATTTAAACTAATTTTGAATTATATATTAATATATATTTATATTTGTGATTATGTATTAAGAGATTTGTAGTAACTCTTGTGTGATTACCTGCAAATTAGGGAGTAACAGATAACTCTAAATATTCTTCCATATACTTGTGAATTGTGCATGATTATGGATGAGATACTATTTTTTATTTTTAAAAAAATGGACTAAATTATATGTATATGTGTATGTAATGTAAATTCTCAAATAAGTAATGTTACAAGTAAATTTATTTATATAATTTAATTATAATTAATGTATTGTTGGATTATTGTTTCCTTTTAAGAATGTTTGAATACTTGATGATATTTGATATGAATGGAATCATGATTTATTGTACCTTGTCTTTTAATGATATTATATTTATTAGTGATTGAATATAATTATCATGGCGGTTGCATTTGTGATGGGTTAGAGTAAGAAGTAATTTGTAGGATGAGATCTTTTATCACGTGATATGTCATCGCTCGGTGCATAGTGTGTGACACTTGTCAGGTCCTTTTCTTCCATGTTTTCCTTTGGCCGGGATTGTATTAGAGCTGTGAGACATGTGACACTTTCTTAGTTGTATATATATATATTTTTTTTAAGGAAGGGAGTCATAGTCTAGACTTAATCTCACACTATTAGTCGAGTGTATCTTAAGAACTGGTGAACTTGGGATAATCCAATCAAATGAATGTGTTTCTGTTAGACTATGGGTGTGCATGGCAACCATTCTTGCCCAAAGATCAAGCTTCGAGATGAAACAATTTTTTCGATTACGTGCTTTGGAAGAGTTAGAATCGAATTACGTTTGTTAACCCATTTTATTTTTACTATGAGAATCAAAATTACGTTTGGTAACACTTTTTTTCATTCCTAAAAAAAAATTCCTAAAAAAATTATTTATGTAATTTTCATATTCAAAAAATTATTTATGTGGCGGCGGCGCGATGGCGGTGGTGGTGGTGGTTGGCGGTGGTGGTGGGGTGGTGGCGGTGGTGGCGGCGGCGGTGGGGTTGGTGGTGGTGGCTTGGTGGTGGGGCGGTGGGGTGGTGGCGGTGGTGGGCGGTGGTGGTGGTGGTGGTGGCGGTGGGACGGCGGTGATGGTGGTGGTGGCGGCCGTGGGTGGTAGTGGGGGTGGTGATGGTGGGGTGGTGGTGAACGAGGGTAAATTTTTGCTTCGAAGAGGAAGGAGTCTTTTTTTTTTTTTTGAGAAAAATGATTCTCATTTTGTGCCCTGAAAGAGAAATTTTTTAGCTTTTTTTTTTTTTATTCCCGAAAAAAATAAACCGTTCATCCCGGAGCAACAAAAAAAAACGGATTTACCAAACACATTTCCCATCCATTTTTGTTCTAAGGCACAGAAATTAAGAAAAAACTCATTCTAGGAGCGTTACCATGCACACCCTATGTGTTAGCATATGGATTCATTCAATTGTATAAGGATGGAAAACGATATAAGGGTGCTTGCATCTTGCATCTTGCATATTGCATAACAAACACAATGATGATTAAATTTGTTTTTGTTTTTGTTTTGCACAAGGATTATGGTACATGCAAATATATATGTAATAAGTTCATTCTTTTAAATCATATGTGTTTTACTTGTGTACGGTAGAAACTTTCAGTAGTTAGTTAGACGTGGAATCTCATCCCTATATATTACCATTTTTTATGTGATTGTTCTAGTAGGAAACAAGGTAAGACACCTATAGAGTGAGCCTTGAAGGCTCATTTGTGACCTTTAAACACATGTTATATTGTTTTATTTGTCATGACCCCAAGATTTCCACATTTTAATTTTTATTTAGTAAATATTATGAGGATTTAATTTGACAACACTTTGGTATGGGTTTTATCTGAAATAATTATGTATTTTGATGATTTGAACGTTGAGCATTCTTATTGGCTATATGTGAGATACTTTAGTTAAGGATTTGTCTATCCGGTTGAAGATGCTACATAGGTCTTCTCCAATTTTCAAAAGGTGAGATTTTTTTATAGCAAACTTCAAAAGGTGAGGTTTTATTATTATTTTTAAATAAAATAAATGGACATTTTTTTCTTCATTCTTTTGTAAGAATGCAGATGACAATTACATTCCCATTTTTTCGTTTTCATTTCATAAAACATACGGTTCTGTTTCTTGTTTCTAATTATGATTTTTTTCAAAAAAAAAATGGTTATTATTATTTACTTTTTTTTGCCAGATCATATTATTTTTGCTTTATGCTATACTTTATTTTTATTTATTTTGGGCTTTTGTCTGCCAGAGTGACGTGACAGATTTCTTAGCAAATATGAGGAGAAAAATGAAAGGACAAGTGTTTTTTTTTTTAAAAAAAAAAAAAAAAAGGATTAAACTTCTTCTTACCGAAAGGATATGATCAACAACACCGTCTGCTTAATGTTGACAAATATGAGATTCAAGTGTAAAAGAAGCAAATGAAGAAGAACCCTCTTACCAGTGTGAAAAATGTTGATCATCAATTCAAGAAGCATCAGATGAATGAAACAAGGACAATGCTAAATCAGTTCAAGAAATTAATGGGTCCCAACAAAGGCAAATATTGTCACAAGAACAGTAAGATCAAAATCATAAGGCCAATAATTATAATAATAAGAGTGCCAATTTGTTGCTGATAGAAGAGTTGATGTCAACAAATGTGAATGTGTTATAATATGAAAACTGGTTAATATCAACTTAAAATTAATCAAATTTTGATTTTGATCCATATAGTTTCATAAGGATTTTGTCTGAATTTAAATATTAGGGATCATCTCATCAAAAAAAAAATATATATTAGGGATCAAAACAAAAACTTGTTAAAAGTGTAGTTAAACTTGCATAATATTTTTATGAAAATATAAGGAGAAAAACTAAAGATTTAAAACTAAAGAGGCCGAAATCAAAATTCAATCATACTATAATATGAATTTAATGTTTCTGCATTTGCCGCAAAAACTTTTTTTTCTCAAAGACTCACATAAAAGTGAGTGGGTCCCATCAAAGAAATGAGAAAGAAAATATTAGTGGGAACCACTCACTTTTATGTGAGTCTTTATGAAAAAAAAGTTTATGCGGCAAATGTAAAAACATTAAACCCCTATAATAATTAACAATGATACCCTAATATTAGCTACGTGTGTTTGCCTACAAATTATTAGAGTCCTATAACAAATGGGAGATTTGACCTTTGATGTTGTAATGTTGAACAACCACTTGGTGTTGCACCTGCAACAAGGTGATAGAGATTAGGAAAAATTAGGACTAAGGATTTAGAACCGATGATATTTATTGGGAAGAATAATAAAAAATTTAATTATTTAGAAAGATCAATTATCAAAATAAAAATTTAAAAATATTAAATTACCTTTGATTAAACATCATACATCTTCTTCCATATTTTATTTTTAAAACTAATATGAATATTTAAATTTCATTAAATTCAACGCAATTTCTCTCAACTTTTAACACTTGAGGATGTATGGATTTGACCACTTGTGGATGTATCTATTTCATGATATTGAAAAATTTTAGGGTATATTTTAGATAATTTTTCAACCCTCTTTCAATTCTATTTAAAAATAAAAATGATATAATTTTAGTAAAACTCAAAATATTTTATAATTTATTATGAAAATAAAAATGATATAATTTTAGTAAAACTCAAAATATTTTATAATTTATTATGAATATCAAAGAAAGGCTATATTTATATATAATTAAATATATATATAATTTCGAATAATTCATAGGAGATCTGCAAAATTTATTTAAGGTGAGGGGTAAAAACACCCATGTATACAAACCATGGGTGCGGTTTCCTGTGATGATTATAAAATGGTATAAAAATTCTTTTATCTACTCATTTTCTTTTCTAATACAAACTAAATGCAATAAAATATTCTTCGTTACATCTCATTCTTTTCATTTACTACTTTTTCTTCAAGTGGGAGCTAAAGGTAGTTAATGTGCTAAACGTCCGTCTTCTTCAAATTGTGGGCGCGTGTCAGCCACATAATCTCTCTTGACCAGCCTTTGACCAAACAAATAATAAATTGTGGGTCCCACATCTTTTAATCTTTGGCAACCCGTCTCTCCAATAGTTATTTTCCCTCTTTGGCAACCTTCCTTGACATTCACTTCCAAAAGTTAGTTTTAGAGCCCATCCCTCCAGCCAATCCAGCTCCACCCAAAAATCAGAAAATCTCTCCATTAATTTCATCTCCGATTGTTTCTGGACAGGTTCATCACCAGTACTCACCAAGAAAGCTACACCACCACTTCATATTTCATGACCAATTATTTCCCTCTTCACAACATGAACTGCAACAATAATCCCACTAACTCTTGTTGCTGGTTCACTACTCAAACTCAAGCAAGACCATTAATGTAATATCTATAATGAATCTAACTCCAGTGCCATGTCCATAACGTCCTCCTACCTAACTGCTGAACCAGTGGCGGAATCAAGAGATTATTTTAACCCACGCTAAAAAATAAATATATTGAACTATTTATTAAATAATTTTGTATAACATTAAAAATATAAATAAATAATAATTGATAATTATAAATCAAAAGATAACATAGTAAACAAAAATTCTATGATGTTTAAAAGGAGACTCATTACAAGATACATCACATTCAAAAATTATTTTCTTAGAAATATCACTTTCTGAAGTTATTTTTTTTCCTTAAAAAACATGTCTATGCTTTTTTGTTTATCCTTACTCATCTTTTTCAACTTACAAAAAATTTGATGACCAGAATATTTATTGATGTCAGTGTTATTTAGTTTCTTGTGTCACTAAATATTAATTTTTATAGTACTACTCAATCCACAAAACTAATACTTAAATACGCATCCCACTTACCTCATAACAATATGAACCCCAAAAAACATTAAAAAAAAAAAAATACAAATTTGAGTCAATTTCAGCTAAGCAAATAACTTATTATAATCTATTTTTTAAAGACATATTCATTATAAAATCATAAGAGAACCAAATAATAAATACAAAACGATTAAAATTAGTCATTAATCATCCTCTACATATATATAGTCATCTATTATTAAAACTCAAGACTCTCCTGAAATCAAAACCCTAAAATTTTCACTAATCATCATAATATTACCCTAATTAGAAAGATAAAAATATGTAGAATAACTTTAATAAAAGGAGTGAGGTGAAAAGAAGTGATTTTGAGTACCTATTTAGTCCTTAAAATGAAGAAGAACAACACTAGATATAAGATGATACTAACATTTTCAATACGTATCTCAAATAAAAATTTTACTTTTCTCTCACATCCCAATGAATAATAAACCAAACATTGTCTTAATAAAAAAAAGAGTATAATTATACAAACGATAAAAGATTAGCTGGGGCTAAATTAAAATATTATATAATACATGCATATAAATACATAAAATAAGAGAAGGCCAGTTGGGTCCAACACCCCAGCTGGCCATAAGGTGGCTCAGCCACTATGCTGAACCCGATCCCGAGGTTTTCACTTGGGCACCACCGTCATGACTCGGCTTACACAAGGATCATCCAGGATTGAATTTATAAGTTGCTCCAGCTCTATCTTCACCTTAGGGCCTGTTTGATTTGAAGGGGAGAGAATTTTTTTCCCTCTTATTTACTAAATAAATAGCATGGAAACTTTTCAATATTGTAAAAATATACTCTTAACAAAGAGGAATATTCTTCTCATTAATGGTAATTTGGTTAATATCCTCCTTTTCACTCCCTTCCCTCCCACTCCCTCCCCACAAACCAAATAGGCCCTAAGAGGTTGCTGCTTGATTCTTGATGGATCCTCGGATACGCGGTGTTACGAAAAAATATTTCGAATGTAAGAATAAAAATTAATTAATTTGAGATACTGGATGCAAAAAAATATTTCAAGAAGCCATATATAATTTAAATATAAATAAATATAATATATAAAAAAGTAAAAAAAAATATGCTCATCACTCTAATAGAGATATAAGCACATAAAAGCAAAGTTATTAAAACCGGACCGGTGACTGAACCTAGTCGAGGCACTTTCAGTTAAGGGTCGATGGGTCGGGTCAAATCGAGCTAAACCTAAACCAAACCTAAGTGAAAAATAAATATTTCAGATTATTAATATGAAATTATAAAAAAATAATTTCTTTTAATGCTTATCTCCTCTAATAAAAAACATCCAATTTCGAAAATCCATTAAATAATGAGCTATATACAGTGCATTATCCTCTAGTCAAAAGCATCCCTTCATTAATGCTACTACCCTCTACCCTTTAGTTAGGGGTGGAAATAGCCGGGGACCACGACACAATGGCTTTTGACGCTGTTAAAAGCCGATTTGGCTTTTGGCCTTGTCGGTAAAAAAGACGGTGACAGCGCCTATTTTAAGCGCATTTGTCTTAATATTGTACTAAGCCTCCCAATGAGCTTGTCAGGCCACTCTATTAAGAGGAGGATAAAATTGTAAATATGTTTTTGTTTTTGTTTTTGTACATATGTCTCTATGTCTCTCAGTCTCTCACTCTGCAGTCTGCCCTCCCTCACCCTCGCGTTTCTTCTTTCAAAATCCCTAACCCTAATTTCAATTGGATTTCCTCTCGTCACTCTCGATCTCACCGTCTCATGTCGCTCGTCGAGTCGTCGATCCCACTCTTAGCCTCTCAGTCTCGGCCGCGTGTGGTGGTTCAGCGTTCGACTTGATCGATTGTTCAATAGGGAAAGAGCTCTTCATGAAATCCTCGGAGGTGGACTGGGTTAGTCGAATCCCATAGTTCTTCTTTAATTTCTCAGCTTTCTTGCTGATTTTTCAACTTTTAGTCTATAATTTCTTTCATCCGATATCAAAGTTTGCCCTCTTCGTCTCAATTCATTTCGCTCCATCATTTTATTTCTCCATTACTGAACTTTGCCCTGTAACTTGAGGGAATAAATCTTTGACCTTACCTCTGTTCTTGAATCATCGCGAATTCATGAATACAGTTGCAGATGTGATACTGTGGAGGCGAAAGAATCTAACTGTGGGGACATTGTTGGTTACATTAGCTGCTTGGATCGTCTTTGAAAGATCTGGTTATACTCTTTTGTTGCTTGTTTCTAATGTTCTCCTCCTCCTCCTTATGGTCATTCTTTATCTTTGGGCAAAATCAGCGGCAATTCTCAATAGGTAATACTCTCAATACTTATTTCTTTGAATAAAATACTTGGATCTTTCTTTCCTTGTGCCCTTTTTGTGCCTTGAAGTGTAAAATTATTAGACACAACAAGGTAGTGGTATATTATTGTTAGAGTATTAGTTTTTTTATGAAATAAAGTCGTTACTACTCATTCTGGGCTTTTTTTTTTGGGTGATTTATGCAGCTATTGACCTATTCCTTCTAAAGAACAATGCTGGTATAGTTTTTTGTAGTTCAAGTTTGAGTAGCATGTAAATCAGAATTTGTAAGTGTACTTGCTTAATTGTACATTACTGGTTATGGCAGTATTGTGAAGAACTTCAAGAAACCTTAATGGTTTTTGGCTTTTTGCACAAGGGTGATGTCTGCCTGTTCTTCATGTACATTGAGATTTATTTGCTTATTATTCTTAGTAACTTTATAAGTTGGTATAGGTCTTTTGAACAGATCTGTGATTTGCTTATTTGATTAAAGAAGTGTGATCTATGGTACCAGCCAGGCATTTTAGCCTTCTAAGAGACTAACATAGTGGGGAAATTTAGCATTGTCTTCAAGCTGATTGTCAGGCCACTTAATAGGCCACAGGCCTGGCAGGCTTGTAGGCTAGGCTCGGGAAAAAAAAAGCCTCGTAGGCCACAGCCAGGCTCGGCCACTTTGTTGTTTAACGCCTAGCTGCTAAGAGGGAGCTTAAGCCCGGCTTGTTTCCACCCCTACCTCTAGTCAAGTACTTTCGGTCAGGCACATCAACCCTCCTCCACTTAAATTTCCATTAAATATTAATAAGTTAAAAGTATGTGGGTGTCATTTTGAATTCCCGTTCAAGAACCCAAGAAATCCTTATATGGTGTCAGACAAAGCTACCTCCTCTTGTATATCCCTCTTCCTCCTTCTTTCTTTCTCATTTTCCCCGTCCTTCTCTCTTTTTTTTTCTCCGTTTTCACTTCTCTTCTCGTTCAACCATGGCTCCACCACGACACCCTAAACATCGCCGGATCGAGCTTGAATTCTTCATCAAAACAACTTCTACACCTGATGTTCGCATCGCGTGTTGTTGACCTCGTTTCCTCGCTCCTCAATCTGTCATCATTCTCCTCTTTCAGTGTTATCTCTTCTCACCGGATCTGTTCACACCGTCTGTGTTGTTACCATCGGATCTGTTGCTATCACTCTGTTGCTCGCTATTTCTCTCCATCTCTCTTTGTTTCTCTTTCTGTAAACGTCTTCACTCTTGACGTTTTTTGGAAAAAAAAAAAAAATGATGCTGACCCCAACTTTTATGTCTGACCAAATCGGTTTAACGGTTGGTTTGTCGGTTTTTGATGAACCGAATCGGTCGGTCCGGTCCGAGTTTCATAACATGCATTAAAGACACTTAATGTTGGTGAGCATGTTTGTAGGCGGTGACAAGTGGGACCCACAATTATCATTTTGTGTGGTCAAAGACGGGTCAAGAGACATGTGTACAAAATTGTTGGGCCCAAAATTCGACGCACACGAACGTTTTGCCCATTAACAGCCCTTGCATTTTCCTGTGGATGATTTTGCATCCCAAACTTTGTAGAGGGATGCTACTATCTATTACTCCCTCCGGTTCTAATTATAAGAACACATTTTGGAGTTGGTTTTGGTCCTAATTATAAGAGTGAGTTTTAACTTTTGTCAATTTTTTCCTATAATACCCCTATTTATACTTTCTCAATAATAATTAAAGATAATAATAATTGAATATTCTAATGCTTTCAGCCCTCTGTTTTGCCCCCTAATACATAGATTCAACATGTTGCAGGCCACAATTAAAATGTGTTGATACTTGATTGATTTAATTAAGTATATTAATGTGCAATTAAATTGGTATAAATAAAAATTTTACATGGTAGAATGATTTTGAGAGATATCAGTGACCTTCAAATCTTTCTACAACTCTTTCATAAAATTGGTACAACCATGAAAATGATTCCAACTATGTTTTAAAAAAAAAAAAAAAAAAAAAAAAAAAAAAAAAAAATCTTGCAGCTAGCTTCCGGCTAATTGAATAAGTATTTTTTAATATATATATATATATATATGATATTAAAATTTTTATTGTACTCTTTCAGCTCCATTTTTTTCCCCTAAGAGAGGTTTCAATGGGATGATGCAGGCCATTAGAATTATGAGATTTGTTAATGTTATCTTTGTATTGGCATTTGAAACAAAAAAAAGTGTTGTTTAATTTAAGTAGGGGTATTTTTGGAAAATAATTATAATTAACTAATTTAACTTCTTTCCTTAATCTCCCCAAATTCTGGTAAATAGTTCCTATAATTAGGACAGTAGTATCTAATCCTATAATAATCAAAATTTCTTAATCTAATATCTTTTAAATCCTTTAAACATTTAGTATTTTTCAATATCTGTCAATATATTTTTATTCATTAACAACACTAAACCTTTTTCATCAATTAGATTATATAAATAGTCTAATTAAAAACTTGTCAGATATATATTCACAGGATCCTAAGTTTTTTTATCAATATCTTTTTGGGTTTTTATGGCTAAATTAGTATTTTCATGAAGAGTCCGAATTAGAATAAACTTTACGGGGTTATAAATATTTCAATTAATAAAGAGAATTTATACCAAAACTACGCGTGCATTTCTATATCAAATAATTAATTAAATTTAAATTTTGAAATTTTGATATGAATACTTTAATATTATAATAAAAAATATTCGGGATAAAATTAAATCTAAACTATTTGAATTTAATAATTAGTATTTAAAAAAACGTAGAAGACGTTTGTGTATACATTTATATATATATATATATATATATTTTTTTGGATATTAAGACATTTGTATATGTCATAAGCTTAAAATGATGGCTTTTGGGAAGCCGATGCTAACTTGGCTGACACTGAGATTTGGATTTTTAAATTAATATGATAATAATAAAAAATATCCGCTATAAAATTAAATCTAAACCTAATATCCAGTCGGTCTCCGCGGCCGCCCCTCGCTCGGGCACTCTGATTTCTGAAGCCTCGTTTCCCGCCTTCCTATATTGCTACTTTATAGGTCACGTCAGCCTCCACCCCCAAATTTCCCTCCTCCAGTCTCCATATTCTGTCTTTGGTGGTGTTTCTTAGTCTCCAGATTCTCTCTGTCTTTTGTCGAATGAGGGGACATAGAGGACATGTTTGTTTTCACTTTGGCTTTGGTCCATGTTTTTAAGTGTATCACAGGTTTCGGTCTTCTTTTCTTCCTTCGTCTTTTGTTTAAAGTGTGCCTTTCCTTTTGTTTTTACAAACTGAATGAGGGATTATTGACATAGATATAGAAAGCACATGTTTGTTTTCATGCCGTTGGCTAGTTGGTCCATGTTTGTTAAGTGTATCACTTTATGGGCAACATCTTCAAGCGGTTTTAATTTCTTTTTCGAATTTTCAGTTAGCACGATAATTATTTGGTATTAGCTCTGACAGCACATAGGGTAGTAATCGCTTTTGTTTAAAGTGTGCAATTTTCCTGCATCCGTTTTCTTTTAGATTTTTACAAACTGTGACACTCTTAGAGAGATTATTGTTTATAAAAACGCAACTTCACCCTGATATAGAAAGCACCAACAATAAAGATGGTATTTTCCACGTGTAACATTACATTTTCTTTGTTAGTTTTGTATAGACCAGTTAATTCATTTTGATTATTTTTCATGTACTAAATCCTTATTTCTTGAATGACGTGCTAATTTTTATTAGATTTATCACAACTTCTTCCAGGATTATGCTAATTTGAAAGAAGTTACTTTGCATCAGGAACATGCTCAGGTGATTGGTTTTAAGACAATAATTAGGTTAAGAAAATCAAAAGAAGGCAATTGAAAGAAAGCAAAGGTACAATGCATTTTCTGTCATTTTATTTCTTTCCAATAAACTTGGTGGGAATCTACTGATGTCAGTTCAGATGATATTGACATAAAATTTACTATATGGAGCATAATGTCGGTAGCTTTTCAACTTCTTTATTTGATGTCAACGTTTTATCAAAAATACAGTTCTTTGTTGCTAAAATGTGATGAGCTAAACTTGTCCGATAGTGTTTTAGAATTAGTCATTGTGTTTCACCTGCTCTACCCTCAATTTCAATTGCTTATGTTGTGATTAATGGGTAACTTAGGTTACTCCATTTTAAAGGAGAGAATTCAAATATTTTTTGAAATTTAATCAAGACATTAAAATGATATAGGATATTTGAAAATTTTATTTTTTTGTGATAGACTTCTTTAAAAGTTAAAGATGAAAAGATATACCAGCACTAGTATATCATTGCTCTATTTTTTTTTCCCTATGATCTGGTTAGATTGGTTTGTTGAACATGAGCTGTGCTACAGATTTGCAATTTTAAGTGAGAACTAGATTTAATGTCTACCGAGTGAAAGAGTTTCCTTGTCTAACTGGTGGATCACAAAAATGTTGATAATAAGTGAATCTGTGATCATTTTCTTAATTGGAACTTTGGAACTTGTTTTTTTCCCCCTTTTCGGACAAAGAACTTGTTATTGCTGCCTACTTATTTTTGGACTTTGATTATGTTTTGGGACTTCATATTAATTTTCTAAAAATATTTTGATAAATACTTTCATAAATATGTAGGGTTTCTCATCGGTTTCTTCTTTTTCTGCTCCTTAAGTATTAGCGATTTGTGCATAGCACCTCACCTCAGAAACTCGTTCCATGTCTCTCCACGCCGATTCCGGCGTAACGCTGGATTCTCTATGGGCGTCTGGTCGGACCTCAGAGAAGCTGAGTCTTCCCTCACTTCAATCTAAAATGAAGTGTGACCCCGAGGGATACGTGTCTGAGTTGGTTCTCCTCTACAACCAATTCAATTCTTCATTAGAACTCTTCCAGCAACAAGCAGCGATGAGTTTCACCTCTATTAGCGGCATTGGTATTGACTCCTCCGTAGCCAAAGACCTTGGTGATAGGGCTATGTTCTTGGCCCATGTCACCCCCTTCTATCCAGCACATCTTGCTGATTTTCCCAAGAAGCTAGCGGATTTGCTTCGCTCTGCTGGAAGCACTCTACTGTCTGGGCTTCGGTGTCACCTGACGCAGGCTCTCATTCTCCTTGTAAATAAACAGGTACACTATCAACTGGTATTATGGTACCTATCATTAATTTAGTTTTTTATCATTGGGTTTACCACAAAAGATGTACATTTTCAATTTAAAATTGTAGTGAAGAAAAATTTGCTTCATTATGTTGTATCGTAAATTTTGCGAATATCTTGTCAAGGCGCTTATTGAGTTTCCCCCATTTTTAACCATCATATTTGCCTCTATAATCTCCAAGAAATATGTCTGTTATTGATGTTATGGTAAATGGAGAACCCTGACAGTGGGAAGATTTAACTTTCCTTGGATGGAAAGTCAGACCTGACGTAGAGAATTTAAAGTTGAAAGAACCTTTGTATCATGCATAACTGTCAAATATGACTTCTCTTTTGCTTTGTATATTAGATTGTTGATATTGGAGAAACACTTCCATTGTTCATGGATCTCCAAACCTTCGGTGACAAAACGTTAAGAAAGTTGGCGTTTGACCATGTTGTTCATAGCATTAGGCGCATGAATCAAAAACATAAAAATGAAGCAAAGAACCGAGCACTTCAAAATTTCTTGTTTGGGATGCTACAGGTGAGTGAACATTTACAAGATTTCCTATCATCTGCTTCCTTATATGATTGGATGTCTTGTAACTGTTGTGCTCATGTTAATAGCAAGAAGATGTAGCAAGGGCTAAGCAAGCACTGATCACTCTGTGTGAACTTCATCGGAGGAAAGTATGGTCTGATGATAGAACTGCAAATGCCATCTGTACAGCTTCCTTACATCCATCATCAAGGTATCCATTTTGCTAGGTGACACTTGTAATTTTTTCTGACAGAATTCATGTTTTAATATTTGCATCTCGCAGGATCATGATAGCTGCTTTGTCATTTCTTTTGGATTATGAGAAGATTGAAAACGATGAAGACAGTGATGATTCTAGTAGTGAAGATGAATCATCAGCAAAACCTCAAGTTCTCCTTAATAAGGAGTCAATTTACAAGGTTAGGTGTGCACTTAAGGAATAAATTAATTCTGAATTACCGATTGATGATGTTATGTGAAGTGGATAGGAGATATTGTTGGCAAACTAACTACATTCATCCTTGTGCGCATATACAATAACATTCATTATATAAATTGATGTGAAAGATCCTACAATGTTAAATTTTCTTTTCTTTTTCTTTTGCACTTTGTGAAAGTTATGTCTTGGAGCAAGGCAATCTAGCTGAAGCTTGGCATTTGAGTTGCCTAATTGTTGGTCATCTTTTTGAAAATCCAGGCACACCACAAAGGTACGGTAGCTAGCAAGAAAAAGAAGAAAGCTAAACTGCAGCGTGTCATGCGTAGCTTGAAAAGAAAGCAACGCATGTCCTCTGGAGACAAGAACACCACTAGTTCACCACTTAATCACCTAAAAGATGCCCAGGTTTGCCCATGTTATCATCACAGTTATTACTTGCTTCTGGATTTAGATTTTGTTATGTTGGATCAACCGATCAAGAACATCACTATCACATTTGGTATGCAGGGCTTTGCTGAGAAGTTGTTCTCTCGCCTTCAAAACTGTAATGAACGATTTGAGGTGCATCCTCTAACTATAATTAACCATCCATTCCTCCTATTTTTGAACTGGGACCCTTGACTTTTCCCATGTCTTCTAATTTTTTTTTCTTCTCTAAAGATTCCACTTTTAATGGTTTCTACTATTTACAATTATAATCTTCAGGTTAGGATGATGATGCTGAAAGTGATTACCCGAACAGTTGGACTTCACCAATTGATTTTACTAAATTTATATCCTTTTCTTCAGAAATATGTTCAGGTATGATATCTGATAAATCTGCTTTAATATGGTAATCTATGCATCACTGAAATGTGACCAAATCTGCATTCTGCTACCAGCCACATCAACGAGATGTCACAAATTTGCTTGCAGCAGCAGTACAGGCTAGCCATGATATGGTATAATTTTTTTTTTTTTTCATTATGAGATTTATTGTTGTAATTAATAATTTTGATTATCAGCTTCTCTTTTTATTCCTCTTCCTCTGTTTTCTTTCATTTTTGTCATTCTGTATTTTATTGAAGCTTTATGTTGTAAGCAGGTTCCTCCTGATGCAGTCGAGCCCTTGTTTAAACAGATAGTAAATCAATTTGTGCATGACCGCTCACGTCCTGAGGTATTCTTCATCCTCTTAACGGTATGATTCACTATATAATTTATTTTTATCATAAGCTATATCTTACTTGGCCCTATGTTGCTAGGCTATTACTGTTGGATTAAATGTGGTGAGAGAGCTATGCATGCGCATGCCCTTGGTAAGTACCCCAATGTCCTCTTCTTTCAGATATATTCTCTTTGTGCGGATTCAGATTTTGAATGATGCATCTGGTATTGCTTACGTTTCTTAATTCTTTATTCTGTCTATACAATGGTATGAAAGCTGACCTTTTGGTTTTTGAATCTAGCTTATGACAGAGGAGTTGCTACAAGATCTTGCATTATATAAGAAGTCCCATGATAAGTCAGTTTCAAATTCTTCCCGATCTTTGATTGCCTTGTTCAGAGAGGTACTGCTGCTTGATTCTTTGGGCTTGGACATGTGCATACACTTCTGCTTTTGACTATGAAGTCTTTTAATGTTGTTCTTTTGCAGGTTTGTCCTTCACTACTGATTAAGAAGGACCGTGGGCGGCCTACTGACCCTAAGGCTAGACCAAAAGCCTATGGAGAAGTTAGTGTTGCAACTGATGTTCCTGGTCTTGAGTTGCTACAGACTCTCGACAGTGACAATGAGCAGGAGGGTGATGATTCAGATGATTCTATGCTCACTGGCTCTCGCAATGATGAGGAAAATGTCAATGGCAATGAAGAGGATCTAGTGACTGGTGATGATGTTGGAAATGAGGATGATGCAGATGATGCTGATGTTGGATCAGAAAATGACGATAATGATACTGAAGATGAGGAAGGACAATCTTGAAGGCAATGGACAGGTTGATGAAGAGGATGGTGAGGGTATGGAACATGATGATAGTGATCTAAATACATCTAACTACATGCATCTAGATGATGATTCTCATTCATCTGGTGATGATGATGAGAGCATTGATGGAAAGAGTAAAAGTAGTCAACCCTCAGACAAAAAAAGGAAGTTTACTGATTTTGGGGAACAACTTAATGTTGGTGATGCAAGTCTTCGAGCTCTGAAGAAATTAGCCAAAACAGATGGAATACTTTCTAATGAGGACTTCAAAAAGATCAAGGAGCTAAAGGTTTGTCATGTTTTTTTTTTTTTTTTTTTTTTGGACTATCTGTTGTTCACCAAGTGGAAATCCTAATTGTTTTCTATTATTTCATTGGTTATCCTCAGGCAAAGAAGGAAACTAAAAATGCATTGGCTCAGCATGGGTTCACTAAGTCTGCAAGCTCTGATCAGCTTGGCTTGAAACCTGTGGATCCTGCCAAGCTTGAAGTAACTAGTTCTGTCCTTTTCAGAGTTGAAATTGTTTTGTAGATGATCTCTGGCTCCATTCCAAGCTGGAAAGAAAATGCAATCTTTTGGTTCAATAGGTTTATTCCATTTTAAATTCATTCCAATCAATGAGTTAGGTGATCTAGATTATTTGCCAAAACCTGGGTAATCCTTCAGTAAAATTTTTCATGAAGAAATGGGAGATTAGTTCTGCTTTTCTTAGCTACTCTTGCATGGGGTTTATTGCCAGATATAGATAATGGTCTATCAATTTTGAAGAGATTTTTTTGTTCTTGCTGTTTGCGTATTTACATGGCTTCCTCTTCTGAGGTTTTCCTCAGTGTTTTGGCTGAATTTTTCCCTCATTGTTGCTTTAGAGATGTCATGCTAAACTCACGGAAAATAATGAGAATAATGCAGTATTTTATGCCAAGTTTTTGGACTTATTCGAGACAATTTTTTCTTTTAATTTCTATAGTATTTTTTAAGAGAGATTATTTCTAGATCAGTTTTCTGAAAAGGTGTTCCCCTTTATGTTTTATATTGAAACTTATTGTAACTATTTGTGTATTTATCTTCTAGGTTCACGTGAGGAAAAAACTAAGCAAGGATGAAAGATTGGCATTGATTAGAGCAGGGAGGGAGGATAGAGGACAATACATGGCTCGAGCAGCTGTGAAACAGAAAAAGGTTTGTCGCTCTTTCTTGCAATTCCTTTGGGGTCCAGCTTTTACTGCTACAGTTTCTTCTGGAGTTTCTGTGATTCACTTTTAATAGTCTTTGTAGCATGGTCTTGTGAACTGTATTGCCATAGCCAAAAAGAAACTTCTGGTTTTAAATCCTAGACTCCGATGGCAGGGTGAACAATATTTTATGTAAGAGGAAGCAACGATATGAATAAGTAAATAACCAAACCTCAGGCATTTTGCAGTCTGCCCAGGGAATGTTGGGAATGAAGAACAATCTAAGATGGAAATATTCATTTTATGTGAGAGTTTCTAAAAGCAATACAAATAATAAGAATTTTTAAAACAAATGAGCATTATGAGTAACCCTTGAGTGCTAGTTGTGATCCACATTTTGTTACCAAATCTAGGCATATATTTTGGCCCACTTAGCAAACAGACTACAGACGCTATTCAAACACCACTTGGTTTCTTTTCCAGCCTGCTCACCTCTTCATCCACTACTCCTTTGACCTGACCAGCCCCCTTCTTCAACGCTTTCATGTAACCTTGCATGTTTATGTCTTCTCCCTATCACATACCAAATGCCTTTGTAAGGGGCTGTTTACTCGAAAGTTCCTTTTGACACATCCTTGTTAGAAAATGGTTTGTTTAGGCTTTCTCTGGGTGTCAGCCAATTATCTTCCCTTTGGGGGGATTGGAAAATCTTGGGTGCTAATGATTCTGTAAATTTTTTTTGGAAGGAATTCTTCCTCCTTAGCTCAAATTAATCCTTGGGTTATGATTAAAATCCAGTCAAAGTTGATAAGCAAAGTGAAATTTGGCTCCGTTTATCTCAGTTCTCACCCACACACTTGGTCTTTGGGCATGGATATGGGTCTGAAAAAATATCTAAGTGAGACGTTTTCCCCTTTTCTAATTCTTGTATGGCTGTCGGATCAAATATATTTCACCCCTGCCTTGGGAAGTTTGAAAAACACCTTTAAAGTCACCAATCAGCTTTTCTTTTGTTGGGTATTTGATCTGATCTGGATCTGGGCATGAATGTTTGATTTGTGTGAAGATTTCACCGTTGCACCTTTGACAACACCACGTGTTCGTTAGGCACTCTCATGGTACTGATGTTCATAGTCTCAACAAAAAAAAAAAAAAAAAAAAAAAAAAAAAAAAATCTCACTGTTTTAAGAAACTAATAAGAAGCAGTATGAAGAGATATATCTTAATCTTCATCTCATCCCTGATAAATTAGTCTTTCTCAAAGAATGTGAAAAGGAGAGGTGAAACTGCAATTGGAATATAACCATAGTTTACATGATAGAAGGTTGACCATTTTGACATTGAGGTGGCACATGAGAAGAAATGTTCAACAGTGTTGCTTTAGAATTACTGCTAATTTGGGAATAACATAAAACTGTTTTCAAGTGATTTAAATGTCAATATTCCTAAATTGTTGATATTGAATTTTGATTGATTGTGTAGTTTTGGTTCTCCCAGAGGCATTATCATGAAAGCATTTTAGTTTTCTTCTTGATTGCCTTAAATGGGGTAATTGATTGTTTGTTTATTTGGATAGACGGGTGGCACAAGCAACCGACAGAAAGAGCATAAGAAGAATATGCCGCTGGCGGCGAAGAGAAGCAAGGCGGCGAAATCTCGAATTGAGAAAAAGAGAAAACAGAATCGGTCTGGCAAACAGTTCCGAGGGAGGAAAGCCTGGAAATAGTCGCTCTTATGCCCTCTCTTCTAAGTTAATGAGCAATGCAGTTTTGTTTTCCTTCTTTTACTACTATGCATATCATACAAATAGGTGCTACAAAAGAGTCTTATTCTCTCTAGGGTCCAAGGGAATCAAAGGAAATGCAAAGGAATGTAAAAAAATGATGTTTATCTTGAGTTTTCGGTATGATACTAGGAATGGTAAAGAAAAATTAATTTTTATGTTTAATTTAATACTAATATTGGTGAAAAGACTAAAACAATCCCATCCTATTTCCTCTCATCTTCTTCTCTGTTCTCTCCCACCACTACTTTTTCCATCCTGCTGTGCAAAGATCTGGCGGGACGCCAAGTGTTTCTCATGAGTGTCATTCTTTCTTACTCTATTATATATGCAAAAGAATGTAACCCTTTCCTCTTGATTGGGACTTTTAAGCATAAAAAGCACATCAGACTTAAGTTAGATGAATAAAATGATGATTGGCATGGTTTTAGGAGCAGTTGATCTTTTATCGTAAAACTATTTTAACATTTAAGTAACTTGTAGCTTCTTACTTATAGACTGTTTTTTGATTTGAACATTCTAAAACTATATTTTTAACAAATCATTTAAAATCTTTTTTGTCAAACTAACTTTATTGTTATTATTATTATTATTATTATTATTATTTATTTAACAAAAACTAGGGCTGAGCATGAAACCCAAAACCCATGAGCCCGCCCCAAAACCCAATGTAATTGGGTCATATTGAGCCCGCCCAAAAGATTTTATAACGGGTTGGGTTAACCCGCTTATTTAAGATTTAAATGGGCGGGCTATGGGCACACCTATGAGCTGCCCATACCTGCCCATTTAGTGTCATTTTTTTTATTAACTACCCATCCCATTCTGCATTCCACTTAAAACATTCTCTGAATTCCTTCCTATTCGAGTATTCAGCCACCTCTAATCCATAACCATAATGACCATCAACTCTGAAGATTATATAATGATGGTACTTGTCTGAAGTTATATTGTTTTGTGTGATTGTAATTATGGAACTTTGAAGATTCCGATTAAATTGAAATGATAAATTTGGATGGATGCTTAACGCTTATGTATGACTTTCTTAAAAGAAAAATAAACAAGTCAAATGTAAATGGGTTACCCAAAACCCGCTTAGCCCGCCCATTTATGTGCTAGCCGATTTACATGGGTTTAAATGGGTTGAGGTACGGGTATGGGCTAACCCATACCCATTTAAAATAAATGGGCGGGCTATGGGTTTGGCCTCGGGTTACCCAACCTGCCCATTGCTCTGCCCTAACAAAAACTGATTTAAACATACATCACATTACAATTATTGACTTTCACCTCAATTTTAATTAGCAAAAAGCATATAAATTTGAAGGTAACACTTGTCAACATTAATCAAGCAAGTCCTCCACTTGTCACATGGCATCTTATAAAGGGGAAAAAAATATGAACACGATCATGTTCTGAAAAGTTTATGAAATGGTTTGATTCTGGAAAATAATATAAAAACAATTTATTTCTTGTAATATGAATTTACTTTTAAGGGAGTTTTTAAGGCTTTTTTCCCTATTTGCCACTTTTTTAATAATTAATTACCATTTTGCCACTCTTTTTAAAATATTTCCCAATGTGCCACCATTTAGTCGACTAAACCAAGGTTTAGTCGACTAAATTAAGGGTGGCTGATTTTTTTAAAATTCCCCGATATTTAGTCGACTAACTCACTTGGGTTAGTCGACTAAATCCGATATTTAGTCGACTAACTCACTTGGGTTAGTCGACTAAATCCGACATTTAGTCGACTAACCCAAGTGGGTTAGTCGACTAAATTTCGGGTTTTTTTAAAAAAAAAAACCCTTGCCAGATTTAGTCGACTAACTCAAGTGAGTTAGTCGACTAAATATCGGGGCCATTTTAAAAAAAATCAGCCACCCGCAATTTAGTCGACTAAACTTTGGTTTAGTCGACTAAATGGTGGCACATTGGGAAATATTTTGAAAAGAGTGGTAAAATGGTAATTAATTATTAAAAAGGTGGCAAATAGGGAAAAAAGCCGAGTTTTTAATCCCTCCATCTCTTTTTTGGAATTCAAGGGGCAAGCAATAACAACATGAAGTTACAAACGGAATTGAACTTGCAATCTCATACTTAGAAGGGGAGTTCTCATACCATTAAGTTTTAAGGCCTTTTATATTTTTTGGTCTCCCTATTGAGGGACATTGACCCAAAAACATGTACCCCTTCGATCGCTTTTACCTAATTCTAGCACAAATTGTCTTAATTAATTTGAAAAAAAGAGAGCAGAGGAAGAATATACCAATTAAAAACTCGGGCCATCCCCCACTACCTCCCGTATGGGGGACTCCCATATGGAGCATGCAAGTGTAATTTTTTACCAAGATAGACACTGGTAATCTTACATAGGCACAAAGGATGAAGTTATTCTGGAATCTCAGCATAACTAAATCATTAACGAGTGTCAGATAGTTTGAAAGATGTGCCACAACATGATTTTCTTCGGCAAGTCAACGTTTGATGGTTGACTTGGAAGTTTCTGACTAACTCAGAATTGTTGAGCGCATAGAAGAATCTATGATATCTGAGGATCAGTGCTTCCATGTCTGCGATGTTAGGATTTCTCAGATAGGGCCATAAAAGACCACAGGCAGGTAGGGCCAAGAAACCATATGAAGCAAACACGTCAAGGCTATTAATAACTTACAAGCTATTATCAAACTTGCATTTAACAAACAGCAGAAGGGACCTCTGACTAGAAGAATAAAAACCAATTTCAAAGCACTCTAGGATAGAATCTCTTCAGAAAAGGAAGGCAAATCACATGACTGCCCAAATATATATTTCAATACTGGTTGATTGGTAGAGGCAATTAATATATTTCAACAATAAAATACAGCTTGATTGGTAGAGTCAATTAATATATTTCAACAAGAGTATATTTGTTACATCATCTAGTTTCTAAGATTGGGTGTGTATTTGTTACCGCAACTCCCGTACTTTAAAAGAAGTATTGTTCTTTGTAGAACAGGATCACTTCTGATTGATGCTAGGGAGGAGGGGCTTAACTGCTATCATCAATAGTCATGCCCATGCTTGAGAACTTAATCCATTGGTGTGTTGTGATGTTGAGCTGATATACCATTAACTAATTCAACTATTGTGGTCAAATTTTGTGCTTTACCGGATTATAGGACAATACCTTGACAAGGGAGACTGTTAAATAAGTTTAGTAGTCAAACTGAGAATTACAGGACTCGTAGTTTCTTAAGTTGATTTTTCCTTCTAGCCTATGTTGAACTCCCTGCCAAAGTCATTTGCTATTCCTCTTATGGTCAATAGGCTTCCTTTCTTCTTCTTCCTCGATGCAATGGTTTGCTTATAATTGTGTTGCAATCAGTGTTATTAAAATGTAGAGTCTACGTTGAAACGGTAAGGGTGAGTAAAAACGTAAAAACGAAAAACGTAAGAGTTTACTACGTACTACAAAAAAAATAAAATCCAACATATATAAAACTAAAACACACCAATACATTAAAGTTATCACAAATTTAAGTCCAAACACTCAGTCATCAATCATCATAATACATATTGAAATCAAAACACCAAGGCAATAAAATTATAAAAGAGATCAACATCTCTAATTTAAGTCATCGGAGTCAAAGTCAATCTCAATATCATCTTCTTCATCCCCTCCCCCACTAAGAAATTCGGGAATATCCAAATCATTCAAGTTCCCCTCTTCTTCATTCAGATCATGATCATCCAATCCATGGGGATCTTGATTTTCTCCAACTCCAACATCTTCTGAAAAATCTTCACATGTTGGTTCCACAATCCAATCATCATCCGACTCAATGTTATCAAAGTTATAATCAATTTGAGGAGACACTCTATGTTTTGTCTTGCCTAATCTTGAGTTAGCTATCACAAAAACAACATTATTCATTGTCTCTTGCTTCAAACGATTTCTTTTCTTTGTGTGGACCTAAACAAATACAAGAAAATAATTTAATACTAGACTAATATCATATTTTTGAAATGAAATGCAATTCATATTAAAAATATACCATCTCAAAAGCACTCCAATTGCGCTCACACCCAGAGGAACTACATGTCAAGCTAAGCACGCGAAGAGCCAATTTTTGGAGTTCTGGAACACCATCACCATAAGATTCCCACCATGCTGCTGGACTGTTGGTTTCAACTCCATCCATAGCAAAGGTACTCCCAAAAAGTCCTCTACGATGCTTGCATTCCTCAAGTTGCTTATCAATAATTCTTTCAACAAATATTTATCCGCCACCATCTTTTTTATACAATCATATAATCCAACCTTTACTTCATAATCAACTTTAAATGTAGGAGAATAATGTTGTTTTGAGTTAAGGTAGTAGCCTGCAGCATGCAAAGGCTTATGGAGTTGCCTCTCCCATCTTGCATCAATGACATCCCGAATAGGTTGATAACTAAAAAGAAAAGAAAAGATAACAATTGAATTAATTTTGAGTTAAAATGTCTATAACTCTGAATTAAATAAATTAAATGATAACTTACAATGTAGGTTTTTTTTTTTGAAATCCTCTTCAATTTCCCCCTTAGCACGATCCATTGCCTCATAAATGGAGCCCATTGCTGCATCATCTGAATCAACCAACCTAAGCACTTCAATCAAAGGAAGTGCCCCTATCAAACAAATCTCAACCCTTTTCCAAAAGTGTTTGTCCATCACTACATTTTCAATGAGCTTTCCATCTGTTGACTTTGCATATTTGGTTTTCTTCCATTCTTCTGACAAGAACATTCTTTCCACTGGATTTTTGTCGTCATGGAGGCATTTCAAAGTCAAATAGGACGTGGCAAAGTGAGTCATGGCGGGTCTAATCAAATCTTTGCCATTGGTGAAGCTATGCAATATTGGAATGAGAGATGCTCTTGAATAGATATAAGTCGTAATTTTTTCCCCTTGAAAATTGTGTCTTCATGAAGGGGTATTTTCTTCTCTAAATCTTCCAACATCAAATCAATGCAGTGAGCAGCACAAGGTGTCCAATATATTTTCTTTCTTTTCTCCATCAACAAAGCCCCAACAGCTTTATAATTTGTAGCATTGTCCGTCACAACTTGGACAACGTTTTCTTCACTAACCTCCACCACCACTTCATCAATCATCTAAAAAATCTTGTTAGCTGTTTTGGTGATGTGAGATGCATCAATGGACTTGAGAAACACAATTGTGTTATGTAGATTGTGAATATAATTAGGTTAGATAAGTTGGGGATTAGGTTAGGTTAGATTGGGGATTTATTGGCACAATTAATCCTATGAGGCCAGTGACGTGGCTCTACACTAATTCTATGAGGCCATACGGGTAGTTAGGTAAGTAGCTAGTGTAGGGTTAGTAATATTAGTTAGTAGTCAGGGAGACTTAGCGCATAACTGAATCAGTATTAAGGACTAAGGCTAGTGCCTATATAAGGGAAAGCCTATGCCTATTGTATGTGTTGTTGATTGTGTATGAAAGTAATGAGCATGTGCATCAGCACCTGTTTCGATCTCTCCCCCTCTTGTTCTCTTCCTAATCCCTCTCACTTCTGTTCTGTCTTCTACTATGCTTAATTCTACAACTAATGCATCAGTGGTACCAGAGCCGTCGTCCTCGGCACGTTCTGCTCCATTCTGATCAATCTTGAATCAAGTCTGAACCTTCTTTTCCCCTCACGGTTTGAATTCTCTTTCAAGATATTCATCAAGAAACTTAAAAAGACCCTCAAGACCAGCCAAGAAGTCTATGACCTTCAACGCTGGTTATTTCCTTTTGGCAGCTTCAGCATTCTGAACGTCGAACAACAACAAATTCTGGGCTTTGCATGACTCTTGGTGCGTCGGCCTTCATTCTGGGTTATTCTTGCGGCAACTCAATTCCTCTCATCAGCAATTCTAATTGGCGTCGCACAAGTTGATTCTCCATTCTGAGTTCTTTTCGGTCAATGTCACACCAGTCCGAGTCTTCTTCTTGTCGAAGTCACGTCTTCGATTTCTGAATTCATCTCTTCTTGCTTCGACGGTCTACGTAGTGCGTCTTCCAGTGCGAGATTCGTCGTCACTCTGAGTATTAAATTCCATGGGACTCGAATTTAATTTTTGAAATTGGTGGTGGGCAAAACAATTTCGTGGAGCTTTCTTTGATTTGTTGGCTATTTCCATTTGACGTGTTGGCATACCCGCGTTTAACCGGTCGGTGGATTCTTGAACTGGGGGGTCGGTATATTTCTTTGAATGACTTGTGGGTCCAAGAATTAATCTGAGTCGGTTAACGTCAGCAGCCTTGGAGTATTGGTTCGACAGTTGCTGGGTATTGATCTCGGGTGTGCCTCATGGGTTCTGTATTGTCTGTCCGGTTCTGCAATGCTTCATCGGTATTCCAAAAGAAAATTCTGGGCGTTGTATCTTTTTCATCTGCAGCGACTGTCTCTTAATTTGCATGGGGGTGGAGACTCGCTCCCAAACACCATAACAGCCGCCATGACTGCCCCAATGGAAAACGCGTACAGGCACTTGAGGAAGCCATCCGTGGACTTGCTACTCTGCCAGCAGCGGTGCAGGCACTTGATGACCGAATGGTTGTATTTACAAGGAACCAAGAACGAGACCACCAAGCAGAGAATCATCCTCCTCGGGATGAGCGCCACCATGAACGTCGTGACCACCATCGGCCGCGTGATGACTACACTCCCCCAACCCGATTAACAAAGCTTGACTTTCTAAAATTTTAGCGACAAGATATTCTTGGGTGGATTTATAATTGTGAACGTTATTTTGACTTGGACGACACACCTGATAATTGGAAAGTCAGACTAGCCAGCGTAAACCTTGATGATAAAGGATACATTTGGAATCAAGCCTATATAGAAGACGAGGAGGGTCGGGCCATATCCTGGAATGAGTATAAACGTGCTCTGCGTACGCGATTTGGATCGCCATTCGAGTCACCAATGGGTGATCACAAGAAACTCTATCAAATAGGGTCTCTTGATGACTACAATGATGAGTTCGATGTTCTTCGCTGCAAATTAAGACTCCAAGAAGACTATGCTATTCAAGCTTACATAGAAGGGCTGCGTAGTGAATGTGCTTGTCAAGTACGGCTGCAACGTCCTCAATCATTGTCCGAAGCCAGGAGTATTGCTAAAATTTACAAATACAATGCTGAGAGTAGTAAGTTGCTACCTCGTCGAAACACCAGCGAGACCTCAAACAGTCAGCCACAATGGAAAAGTGATAAAAATCCTGTTTCCACATCGAAATCTCAACCCAATAGCTCCAACTCCAATTGGCAGACCAGAACCAATGGGGCTTGGGGAAGATCACCAAACGCAGGGCCTTCGACTATATCTACAGCAAGAACAGGGCAGTCCACAGCACAGCAGGCCCCTGCCTTCAACATGGATGATTTGGATGAATTGAGGGCTAAAAATTTGTGTTTTTATTGTAGGAAACCATTCTCCCGTGACTACACCTGCCTCCAACGGCAGCGAATGCGGGTTCAATTGATTGAATTTAGTCCGGATGAAACAGAGGTGGAAATTACACCACCCACAGGCCCGGATGACACTTCTCTTGGTGAGTATGTGGCTGAAACGGATGAGTGTCTCCAGATTTCACTCCACACAATGCAAGGGAGTGCTGGGGTCATCTCTATGCGAATTCAAGGCTATGTGGGCAAACAACAAGTGCAAGTATTAATTGATAATTGGGCTTCACATGGGTACTTGGACTATGAGCTTGCTTGTAAGCTTGTTTGGAAGGGAACACCAATTGCCCAGGTGAAGTGGAAGTGGCCGGGGTGCAAAATTGAAGCTTTATGGTGTGTGGAATGGGTTTAAATGGAAGATGCGGGCCAAGACTTTGTTTTTGATTTAAGAATTATGGAAATCAAGACATATGACATCGTTTGGGCCTACATTGGCCGCAAAGAGGTAGTTCATCGGCCTCTTGGAATTATGATGACTTATCTATGACATTTTGGTATAGAGGTTCCATGTGCACCTTGAAACCAACCCCTCTACCCAGCTGCAAGGTAGTTAGCCGGATTGATGACGCCATGGCTGAAGGTGGTCAGCTCTTCCTTTTACACTCTCTAGAAGGTCCTAATACTTCTGCCTATACCCTTACTAATGGTAATGAGGAGGGAATTTGGGATTGTTTTCAAGGAACCCAACTCACTCCCACTTCTTCGGGAGAACCAGAACCATCCTATTGTGCTTAAAGAGGGGGCTGATCCAGTCAATCTTCGGCCTTACCGCTATCCGGCAATGCAGAAGGATGAAATTGAAAAAATAGGTAAAGAGTCTCTTAGAATCTAAGGTCTTACAAGAGAGCTCTTCTCCTTTTGCTTCACCTATCGTACTAGTCAAGAAAAAAGATGGGACTTGGCGTATGTGCATAGACTATCGAGAACTAAACAAACTTACAGTGAAGAACAAGTACCCAATCCCTCTGGTTGATGAGTTATTGGATGAGTTGAAGAATGCTAGATGGTTCACTAAATTAGATCTTCGAGCCGGTTATCACCAAATTAGAATGGAACCTAAGACACTTACAAGACAGCCTTTAGGACACATTCAGGACATTATGAGTGGCCGGTCATGCCCTTTGGCCTTACCAATGCACCAAAGAACGTTTTAAGGAGCAATGAATAGCATCTTTCGAGACCAACTAAGGAGATTTGTGTTAGTGTTTTTTGATGACATCCTAGTTTACAGCTCCAGCATGACGTTACACCTAGAACACCTACGGTTAGTGCTGGAAATACTCAAACAGCATCAATTTTTCGTTAAAGAATCCAAGTGTACCTTTGCTGCTACAAGGGTGGAGTATCTAGGCCATATTATACAGAATGGGGTTGTGTCTACCGATCCTCAAAAGATTCAAGCGATTGCTGAATGGCCTGAACCGTCTACGGTAAAACAGCTTCGCTCTTTCCTTGGTCTAGCGGGATATTACAGGAAATTTATTAAGGATTATGGCATTTTGGCAAAGCCTCTAACGAATCTACTTTGTAAAGATCAGTTCAAGTGGTCTCAAGAGGCTGCAGAAGCTTTTAGAAACTTGTAACAAACCTTGAGTTCAGCACCGGTCTTGGCATTACCTGATTTCTCCAAGCCATTTGTGGTGGAAACCGATGCCTGCTCTACTGGAATAGGTGCTATTCTGATGCAAGGGGGTCAGCCATTGGCATATTTCAGCAAAGGTTTGGCTCTAAGACTCCATAGTCTCTCTATATATGAAAAAGAACTACTTGCGGTGGTCCAAGGTGTTGAACATTGGCACCAATACCTAAAGGGCAGACATTTTGTGATCAGGACTGACCAACAAAGCTTAAAATACTTGGACCGGACTGAATACATCTTTCCAAATGTATTGGATCTCCAAATTAATGGGGTACGATTACGAAATTCATTACAAGAAGGGGGCTAATAATAACGTAGCTGATGCTCTCTCCCGGATGCCTAAGATGCAACTTTTTCAGCTTACACTCTCCACTTGTTTAGAGGAGCTGTTGCTGGAAATTAAAACGAGCTGGGAAAATGACTCTGAAATTCAAGTTCTTGTGCAGCGCCTACAAAAAGGACGTGGTGTGGAAGGTAAATTCTCTTGGTATGATGGCTTATTACGTAAGGGAACTCGGCCGGTTGTAGGAAATTCGCCTCTTGTGAGAGACGAAAATCCTAGAATGGCTCCATTCTTCCTATTTAGGAGGGCATTCGGTATCCATGCTACATATCAGAGGGTAAAGGCACTGTTTTGGTGGCGGCATATGTTTGATGAGATCAAGGACTACATTAGGCATTGTGATATGTGTGCATGTTGCAAATATGAAACAATGGCTTATCCGGGATTACTTCAGCCTTTACCTGTTCCTAATAAGGTCTGGGAAAGCATATCTATGGATTTTATTGAAGGGCTTCCCAAATCTAATGGCAAGGATACAATATGGGTGGTGGTTGATCGCCTAAGTAAGTATGGGCACTTTGTGGCTTTATCTCATCCCTTTCGCTTCCACCTTGGCTCAACGGTTTTTAGATGGGGTCTACAAGCTTCATGGGGCTCCTATGGAGATCATTTCAGATCGAGACCCTATTTTCATTAGCAACTTTTGGCAGGAATTTTTGAAGGTTCTGAAAATTGACCAAAAGCTATCTTCCTCCTACCACCCACAAACGGATGGGCAAACAGAGGTACTCAATCGCTATTTGGAAACTTATCTTCGGTGCATGTGTTGGGAGTTTCCTAAGGATTGGGCGAAGTGGCTACCTCTTGCGGAGTGGTGGTATAACACCACTTATCATTCAGCCACTAAAGTCACTCCACATGAACTGTTATATGGACGAAACCGTGCTTACGCAGTCCATATTTGCCTCATACAACGGTGGTGGATCTTGTTGCCGCGATGTGTCCTTTCTTTGCTCGGGAAGGTGCTTTGCTGGTGGCTAAGCATTATTTGAGCCGTGCCATCAACATAATGAAGCAACGAGCTGATTCTCACTGGACGGATAGAGAATTTCAGGAAGGCCAGTGGGTTTTTCTCAAACTTCAGCCTTATAGACAGATCTCAGCTGCCTCTGGGGAGTAACCAAAAACTTGCTCCTAGGTTCTTTGGGCCTTAATGAATTAAGCAAAAGATAGGTCCAGTAGCGTATAAGCTGGATTTACCAGAAGAGACTAGAATACATGACACGTTTCACATTCCTTTGCTTAAGTTGTGCCCTGATCCAGCAGTGAAGCCTCGTCATCCGCCACTTGACTGGCCAGAACCGCCAGTTATGAAGGAACCAGACCAGATTCTGCAGAAGTGAGTTGGCAGAAGAAAGGGACACATAGTTACTGAAGTTTTGGTCAAATGGAAGGAGCTACCTGAAGAAGAAGCAACTTGGGTGTTGTTGTACCGCTTTCAACAGCAGTTTCCAAGTTTTGTTCTTGCTGACCCTTGAGGACAAGGGTTCTTAAGGGGGCATTGTTATGTAGATTGTGAATATAATTAGGTTAGATAAGTTGGGGATTAGGTTAGGTTAGATTGGGGATTTATTGGCACAATTAATCCTATGAGGCCAGTGACGTGGCTCTACACTAATTCTATGAGGCCATACGGGTTGTTAGGTAAGTAGCTAGTGTAGGGTTAGTAATATTAGTTAGTAGTCGGGGAGACTTAGCGTATAACTGAATCAGTATTAAGGACTAAGGCTAGTGCCTATATAAGGGAAAGCCTATGCCTATTGTATGTGTTGTTGATTGTGTATGAAAGTAATGAGCATGTGCGTCAAGACTGTTTCGATCTCTCCCTCTTGTTCTCTTCCCAATCCCTCTCACTTCTGTTCTGTCTTCTACTATGCTTAATTCTACAACTAATGCATCAAATTGCCATAGAGCTATGCACACAAAGTTGATTATTGATATTCTTCTTTTATCAGTCCACCCATCAGTCATTATTATGCATTCAGTTTTCTTCCATAAAGCCTTATGCTTTTCAACAACAGCCATTGCCATATCATATTTTTGCTTCAAGTATTTTACTCTACACTCATGATAAGATGGTGGCTTGAAACCTAGTCCATGCTTAGCAATTGATTCACACATCTTTTTGAAATCATCGCTATTCACAAAATTGAAAGGAATTCTATTGTTATAAATAGCAGTGCAAATTTCAAGACATGCCTCCTCCCTCAAGTTCTTCTTCAATATGGTGTTGAGGGTTACGGGAGCGGATGATGTACTTTTCTTAAAAATATCGGAGGAGGCCAGTAGAACTACTAACAGCTTCCTCTTGTATTTGAGATGGTTTTCCTTGTTTTTCTCCAACAAGAAGATTCAACATATCTATTTTTACTCCCTCAGGCACCGATATACATGGTTCAAAATCTTTAGATGTTCCTGCCAAATGGTGCTTCACACGAAAAACTCCCGCAGATATTACTTTGGGACAATACTTGCATTTAAGCTTTTTTGTTCTTGGAATTTCAATTGAATGCTTCCATGCAGGATCTAACCTATTTCCAGGAGCATTTCTAGCCAATCTCTTCCCCCCAACAGTAGTGTTACTTACACTTGCGATTCTGCGAAGCGAGTGCTACTACTATCATTTCCACTTGATGAGGCCATGTGATTTCAAACTATATTTAATCAAAATTCAATTAAATTATCTCAATTTAAGGCTTTCAAATTTCAGCCAAAAACACAATATTCAGCACTCAGCACTATAAGATACACAGGGTGCACATTCGGAAGAAGCAAAAGAAGCACCCAGATTAACACAATTTGGAGTGAAGAAGCAACTCAGTAAGAAAAAAATATGAAACAACATTACAGCGACTCAGCAACTCATCATGCTATAAGAAACATAATCAAGATTTAAAGACAAAAAAATACCCGGCAAACACCAGACGACCACCTACGATCGATGAAGAAGAACTAAAGAACCAGCAGCGTCGCCATCCATCCCTAGCGATCAGAGAAGAAGAGGAAAGGAAAGTCGAGGCAGAGCAATGAAGCACCAGCGGCCAGCTACGGTGGATGAAGAAGAACTAAAGAAGGCAAGAAGCATCAACTCCGATCAGCGAAGAAGAGGAAAGTCGAGGCATAGGGTTTGTTAATTTGGGGCAGGAAAAGCAGATTTTACGAAAATACCCTTTTTTTAAAAAAAATTCAGAACGGTAAACTCGCCCGTTTCTACCGAGTTGAAACGGCGTCTCTACCGTTTCAGATCAATTTCCGTCTCAACCACCAATTTGACACATTTTTCCGGTGAAAAACGTACATTTCAATGTTTTGAAACGACGTTTTAACAACACTGGTTGCAATACTTCTTTTGTAAGTTTAGAATTGATTTCAAGTTGCTTCTTCACGAGGGTGATTTTCAATTTTCTTGGCTTTAATGCTAAAGTCATAGTACTGATGATTATTCCCATGTCCAGATTTCTAACTATGTACAATCTTTCATTGAAATGTTTTATGTAACTATCCCAACTTTTTTCTTCACTTTTGATGCAGCCCTTTGAGTGAAATTTTTCTAGCGTCTGAACTCTTTATTGTGAACTAAACTTGCAAGTGAGTTTTGGGGGGTTCTTGAGCAAAATCCTTACCTTACTATTTGTTCAAATAACTTTTTAACCCTCTGAAGCTTGCATCTTTGACTTAGTTTTTTTTTTTGGCAAAGCATCTTTGACCTTGTTCTTCCTTCACTCACTTTATATTGCACAGAATCTTATTCTACCTTTTTATTTCCTCTTTGAACTTCTTGACTCTATGTTTTCTATCTAAAATAGTATATATACTATTTTTGTAGAGTTTGACGCCGGAGCCATGTTTTTAAAAATACAGGCCTCCTTAATCGGTCATGTCGAAGAAAGGCATGTAATAGGCCACAGGCCAGGTTTGGGCCATCTTATTGCAAAATAGGTTTGGTCTGTTTCTACCCACGACTACTACTCGCTCCGTTTCTAATTATATGATAACATTTGAGAGTTGATTTTGATCCTAATTATATGACAACATTCTAATTTTTGTCAATTTCTTCTTAAAATACCTCTATTGATACTTTTTCAAAAATAATTTAATAATGCACATATATATTCTATAAAGTAAGTAATGCTAGCAACTTATTAATACCACATACACCTTAATTCTATTGTTTTTTTAATAAAATAATTTCGAGCAATTTTTGTAATATTTTTCCCATATCACTTCTACTAATACTTCCTCCACAATAATTAATTTAATAACACGTTTATATTCTATTAAGTGAAAGATTCTACTTTTTTTTAAATGAAATTCTTTGTTGAACATTGAAGAGCCTTAAGGTTAATTTAATCGAAGCAGACAATAAAAAAAAAAAAAATTTTTAGCAATGATGGTTTTGAATTGATACATGAATTATGAAGTACATCATAGGATGATGATATATGAAATTATGAAGTTTAAGCTGAAATATAAGTTGTTTATTTATAATATAAAGTACAGTTCAGATATAAATGAGGGATTATGTGAAATCAGCAAGATAATTGAAGTGCAAAATTTATGTAAGGACATTTTAGAAAAATGAGTAAAATTAACTAATTTAATTTCTATCCTTAATCCCTTCAAAATCGGTTAAGTTTGTCTTATAATTAAGACCGGAGGTAGTATTATCTAATCTTATAATAATCAAAATTTCTTAATCTAATATCTTTTTAAATCCTTAAACAAATACTATTTTTCAATATCCGTCCATATATTTTTATTCATTAACAACACTAAACCCTTTTTCATCAATTATATTAGATTATATAAATAGTCTAACTAAAAACTTGTCAGATATATTCTCAGCATCCTTAGTTTTTTATTAATATATTTTTGGGTTCTTTTTTGGCTAAATTAGTATTTTTTTTGAAGAGTCCGAATTAGAATAAACTTTTTGTTACGGACTGGCCCAAAAGCCCAAGTCCATGGCGCGGCCCAAACGGAGCCGGGGAGGCATGATCCGCTAATCATAGGGGAGATCCGAGAAATCTCGGCTAGGCAAGATCTACCCATATCGTAACGGCCTTCCGAGATACTCGCCTCATTAATGGCACGCCCCATTAATGGCGCACCCCGGATATTCGCCCCATTAATGGCGCGCCCCGGATATCGCACCAGACACCTCTATAAATACAGAGGACAGGTAACAAGGTGCAAACATTCTAACCTAGACTATTTACATACAGTCTCACTGTGCACACACACCACCCCTTTGTCTTGTATCGTGATCTCACGCTCTCCTGATTATCTCCTCCATAGATATTCAGGCAGGGCCTAGCTATCCAAGATCAAAAACCAGCCCTTAGCTGGACATCTGAGTTCTATACCAGAACATTGGCGCCGTCCATGGGGAACCTTAAATTTCTATCCCCGTGACCATTAATGGCAAACACCAGAAGCCACAGGCAAAGCCAGCAATTAGACCGGCCGCATGATGAAAGCAATTTACCACCGAATCAACCTCAGGTCGGACCGAGTCAACCGCAGACTCATGATCAACCTCCACGAGAAAAAACTCTGGAGGGTTACGTTACTGACACGGCGAGCACATCTCCTTCAACCAACAGACCTTCGCAAGAGGAGCCGCGAAGAGTCCAAGCCCCGAAAGCCCCGGCTCCAGACGCTCAGGTATTAGACACCGACGTCCACATTTTAAGGAGAACCCAAGAGTCGATGCTTCAGAGGTTCGAAAACAAGGAAAAATGAGATCACCTCCAACGGCAAGAGGATTTTCATGCTGGAGGTTAATAGTCGAGGAAAAGCTCGAAAACATGTTCCAACGCGAACTCGAGAGAAGTTCTCGGAAGGGAAAGGAGGTTGTATGCACCGGACGAGCGAGTCCGCGTAGCGACCCGAGTCAAATCAACGGGCCGCGACGACGGAAAAAGGGGGAAGCGAGAAAGGAGCGAGAACGCCCCCGACCCCACACGGAAGAAGGAGAGACAATTGCGGATCCGGATGTTGAAGACCGAGGCCGAGAAGATCGCCAAGACGGTTATAAGGATCGAAGCCGTGATAGTTATGAAGACCGAGACCTCGACTTGGATCAGGATCGGATGAGCTTCGAGAGGCAATCACGGTGCCTCGGACACGGGGGTCGCCGCGGCAATATAAGATGAAGTACTTGGCGGGCTCGGTGGGACCCCATTCTCCCGAGCAACGGCCGCCATGGCCCCCTACCCGAAGAATTTTGACCTAGCCGATCTTCCCAAGTACGATGGGACCCGGATCCACGTCACCACTGGAGATATTCGAAAAGCGATGTGGGTCGGGTCAATAGAGGTCAGGTCATCCTACGGCTCTTCTCGGCCACGTTAAGCTGGATCGGCCCACAAATGGTTGAGTTCATTACCCAATAATTCCATTCGGAACTTTGAAGACCTCGGGCACAAATTTGAATTGCACTTTGCCACCAGCAAGAAACAACTAAAATCTCAGTTCACTTTGAGTAAGGTGAAACAAAAGAAAGGTGAAACGCTGCAGAAGTACATGGATCGGTTCAGAGACACGGCAATACAGGTACGCTCATTATCTGAACAAGTCCACGTACATTGTCTCGTCAACGGTCTGGACCCAACGACACGCCTGGCCAGACATCTGTGCAAGAACCGGGTCTATTCATTGACTGAATTCTACACCAAAGCAAAGAAGTACCTAGATGTCGAGCGAGATGGAAATTGCCAATGCGAGACGAACCCGAGAAGGCCGGGAATTCATCGCCGAAAGAAGGGATCCGACGGACAAGCGGCGGAACCCCGTAGACGTGGCGAGAGAGCCGACCCCGACAAGAGAGGACGGATAATAAGGAGAAGTACGGCAACTACACCCCCTAAATGTTCCGCGTTCACAGTTATGGAAGGAGGTAGCTCAGACCGAGATGAAAAGGGTTGCCAAGCCGAGGCCTATCAGAAATCGGTCCACTACAGATCGGGGAAAATTTTGCACTTTCCACGGCTACTCCGGTCATACAACCGACGAGTGTTATGAACTCGGGGATGCTATTGAAAAGTTTGTGAGAGAAGGAAACTTCGCCAATACGTCATCAAAACTCAAGGGAAAACAAGCAGGCGGAATAGTGGCCACCGAAGCAAGAGTCCGGCTACGGACACTCGGGAACGGAGAAGAAACGGAAAAACGGCCTGTCGACGGTTTCCCGAGACGATCTCCAATGCAGGCATCGGCGGCGGTTTCGGAGGAGGAGGAGATACAATAAGCCGGCGCAAGAAATACTGCGGGGGAGGTGTGCGACAATAAAAGATATACCAAAGTTCAAAGGCGGCTCATCGAAACCGAAACCGCCCCTATTAGTCTTCACAGACGAGGCACTCAAGGATGTTATTCCCGGCCACCAGGACGGACTGGTTATCACCGGAATCGTAGTAAATTGCCGAGTCAAACGGATCTTCGTGGATGCGGGGATTTCGGCCGACATCATAAGGCAGGACGCATACCGGAGGATGCACCTCGATGTTGAAGACCTAAAGCGTGCAAATCCACCCTTATCGGGTTCAATGGAGAGCGTTCCTTCCCAAAAGGATATATAGACCTCGTTGACGCTAGGAACCAAGGAAGCTTTCAAGTCAGAACGTGTAAGGTTCGTAGTGCCCAACTTCCACTCTCCCTACAATATTATATTGGTCCGACCCACTATACACAATTGGGATATGCTAGCATCCACTAAGCACCAGAAACTGAAAATGATCAACGATAAGAATCAGGTGGTCGAAGTGTCCGGGGACCAGAAAGTGTCACGGCAATGTTACTTCGAGACTCTCCGAGTCAAGGAGGAAGGACCGTCATCCCCGCCGCAGCTCCAAACCAACGAAGTTATGGCCGAAGTCAGAAATGATGGGCGGCCCCGTCGGTCGGTTAATATGGTAGAGCTGGATCTCCGTGAACCAGAAAATCCACACCCAGAGCCGGAAGGAGAGAAATGGAGGAATTGACCACAGGGATGGATCCCTCCAAGACAACTAAAGTCGCGAGAGATATGAGCGCGAGACTTAAAAGCGCGGCGATCAAGTTTTTAAGACAAATCGGGACGTCTTCGCTGGACGTCGGCCGAAATACCGGGATCGACCCACACTTTTGCCCACAAACTCGCCATATGGCGGGGTCGAAGCCGGTGGCTCGGAAGAAGAGGAATATCTCGAGACGACGGCGGGCGAAAAGCCCTTGAAAGTCACATTGAAGAGCTCCTTGCCCATTTGGATTCATCGAGAGAAGTACAATATACAACTTGGCTCTCGAATGTGGTCATGGTGTTAAAACCAACCTAAGCAAATGGAGGGTGTGCGACGACTACACCAATCTCAATAAAGCGTGTCCAAAGGACTCCTACCCTATGCCTAACATTGATCAACTCGTTGATAACTCGGCCGGTACCGGTTGCTTTCCTTTATGGACGCTTACTCGGCTACAATCGATTGCCATGCACCTAGAGGACCAAGAGAAGACCGCCTTCATGACCGACAAGGCTAACTATTGCTACAACGTCATGCCATTTGGATTGAAGAATGCCGGAGTTACGTACCAGCTAATGATGAACCGCGTCTTTGAGGACCAAATCGGGCGAAATGTGGAGGTCTATATAGACGACATGATCGTGAAGTCAAAACAACCAAAGGAGCATATCCGTGACCTAGAACAGACGTTTGAAAAATTAAGACGACATCGAATCATGTTGAACTCGGCCAAATGTGCTTTTGGAGTTCCCGCCGGGAAATTCCTAGGTTTTATGCTGACCAATCGAGGGATTGAGGCTAACCCGGACAAATGCAAGGCCGTGCTAGACATGCAAGTCCCGAACTCTAAGAAGGAAGTGCGGCAATTAACAGTCGCTTGGCGCCGACAAGATTCTTACCCGGATCGGCGAGAAGGCGTTACCTTTCTTTAAATTATTGAAGAAAGAAACTCATGGAGGATGGAATTCGGATTGTGAAGCGGCCTTTGAAGAAATTAAGCGATGTTTGGCAACCCCTCCCACTAACGAAGCGGAGCAAGGGGAGACCTTGTTCTTGTACTGTCATGTGGGAGACGAGGCGGTAAGCACCGCCTTGGTAAGAGAAACCGAGGCCCCGGACGTAGACACCCATCTACTTTGTGAGCAAAGGTTACAAAACGCGAGCTCGGATATCGAAAGAAGGCTGGAAAAGATGGCATTCGCATTCTTGATGACTCTGCGAGACGGCTTCGGCCATACTTTCGGGACACCGGATAGTAGTCGGACCCGACCCGAGTAATCCGAAAGATTTTGCACAAACCCGACTGGCGGGCGGTGAATGACAAGCTAGGCAATTGAACCGTCCGAGTTCGACATCACTTTTGAAGCCGGCATGCGATCAAATCACAAGCATTGGCCGATTTCATCGGAAGAGTTGACTCGATTATGGCTAGCGAGGAATTCTGGAAGGTATTTGTATATGGATCTTCCAATCCAAAAGCGATGGAGCGAGAGTCATCGTTGAGAGCCCCGAGGGTCGCTGCGAGCATTCCCTCCGGTTGAATTCCCGACCTCCAATAACCGGGCTGAGTACGAGGCCTCTCCTAGCCGGATTATTTCAAGCAAAAGAGAACGGAGCGCGGCGAGTTAAGGTGTTCACCGACTCACAAATTGTCGCCGCACGGATCGATGGCGGCTATCAAGCAAAAGGCCCCTGTTGGCTAAGTACTTGAACGAGCAAAATAAGTAATGGCCGAGTTCGAAGAAGTAATTGTTGCTCATATCCCGAGAGAAGAGAATACCGGGGCCGATATCCTCTCCAAACTAGCAAGTACCAAAGGTCCTGGGAGTCATAGAACCGTGATCCAACGGACCGTCGAGCCTACATGCGTCATGACTATCTCGTCCGGTACGGACTGGAGAAAGCCAATCGAAGATTACCTCAAAAGGGGGATCATCCCAATAGATTCCACTGCCGCAAAGAAGCTGATCAGAGAAGCCGCCATCTACACCATGGTCGATGATCAGCTATACAGAAAAGGAGTGCACTGCCCGATGATGCGATGCTTGGGTGAGTCCGAAGCAAGGTACGTGTTGGCGAGATACATGAGGGGTGCAACGGCCAACACATGGGGGGCAAGGCTTTGGCAAGGAAGGCATTACGCGGCTGGATATTATTGGCCCGCCATGAAGCACGACGCCATGGAAGCCGCCAAGAGGTGCGACAGTTGCCAGAAACACGCCGGGATCTTATGGCCACCACCCATGGAGTTAAAAGGTATGTCGATCCCTGGCCCTTCTATAAATGGGGAATGGACATCCTCGGACCATTCAAGCCGGCACCTAGACAGCTCAAATGGCTCATCGTCGCCGTAGACTATTTCACCAAGTGGATTGAAGCGGAGGCATTGACTACGATCACCTCGTCTCGAATTATAAGATTCGTTCGTCATAACATCTTTGCTCGATTCGGGATACCTGCTGAAGTCGTCACGGATAATGGGACCCAGTTCACGGACCATAGACTCCAGGCCTTAATGTCCAACTTGGACATTCAGCAACACTTCTCCTCCGTCGAACACCCGATCTAACGACCCGGCCGAGTCGGCTAATAAGATCATTACGGACGGATTAAAGAAACGCATGTTAAAGGCCGACACCGGTTGAACGAACAGCTCCACGGCGTTCTATGGGGCTACGGGACGAGTGTGCGGTCCTCGACCCGAAACCCCATTCGGCCGACCTACGGATGTGAAGCAATGATCCGGTCAAAATCGGGCGCCATCATGGAGAAAGATCGAGCGGACAGGATGGACGGGCGTTTAATGACGACGCCAAAGACAGACTGGACCTAATTGATGAGATCCGAATCACGGCGCATTCTTGGGAACTTGCCGCCAAACAAATTTTCGCGGCAAAGTATAATCGGAAGGTTCGACCACGATCCTTTAACCGAGGTAACCTCGTACTTCGGCGGGCCGACATCGGAAACAAGAATGCCCGAGACGGAAAACTAGCGGCAAATTGGGAAGGCTCCTATCTGGTTAAAGAAAAACTCGATGCTGGGGCATATGTTCTCGAAACCCTGGCAAGGAAGCCGGTTAAGAGAACATGGAACGCCAACAAGCTAAAGATCTATTACAGCTAGATTTAGACTCGGCCCGTAGACACGAGGCTACTTGTTCGGTTATTTCTTACTTTTCCTTATGTTTCTCCAATTGTTCTTTATTTTTCATCGAATAATTCATGACCATTTGTAAGCTCTTTAGAGTTGTTTTATTTAATGAAGGATTCCATCAAGGAAATTCATCAATGTGCACAATTACTTGCTTAAGTGTGAAACCAAGGCCATTAAGCCGGTCCAAAACTCCGACACCGAGGTACTTACACCCGGTCATTAACATAAAAACATCTAGATGTATGACACCGAGCCGTTGTACTCCGACGTGCATTGGTAAGAGCTCGCGAAAATGCCATACGTGGTCTTCGCGAAATTGACGCGTCAACGCTCGCTGATTTAAGAAAGCGGGTTCTCATTCCGACCACGATCAAGTCAAAATGTTAGATTAGAGGTAATAGACACCTCGGTTGACATGTGACGGCCTCGCCCTTAATTCGGTTTCTATCAACTTTTCCGATTAGTCAAGCCGGAACGAGGTAGTGCGGTTAAGTTAACACCCCCAAAGCTTAAAACATACGACCCCCCCCCACCCCTCCCACACCTCGGTGTTGGTCGAGTAAACGACTCGTATCTACTACATCAATAAATTTCAATTAGGGAATTTACAAAATGGCAGAACGGTGAATAAATAATTCATCCATAGTCATACAAATTTGTACAGAACGGCACAAAGGCCGGAAATGTTCAAAATAAAGGGGCACAGACGCCCACTGAAGAACGAAGTAAAAATTAACTAGACGGGCCGGCCTCGAGATCCCTTTGTTGCCTCGCTCTCCGCATCCGAATCTCCTCCCTCTTCTTCAGATCGGGATGCTTTGGCGGTAGGAGATTGATACGGAACTAAGACTCCATCCTCGACGAAGGCGCGAAAATCATAGTCGTCCAGGTTAAGCTTAGCCGTCGAATTCAAGAACTGGATCTGCTCCAGAGCATTGTCAAAGCAATCTTTGGCAGTCTGCTTTAAGAGCTCATCGAACTCCAAGCGCGCCTGTTGTGCCGCGGCGAGGGCCTCCTCAGTTGTTTTAAGCTTAGAGGACTGCATATCATGTTGCTTCTAAAGGGCTTTCACCGCTTCAAGACTATCGCCCAGCGCTTTCTGGGCCCGGGAACACTCGGAGGCCGACTTCTCCGCCCCCTCCTCCCGCGCTTTGTAGAAGTTCTTTATCCATCTTCACAACCGCGGCCTTAGAAGTATCCCGCTCGGTCCGGGCGGCATCCCGCTCCTCTTCCAAAATATGCACCCTAGCCTCAGACTCGGTCAAGGCCTTTTTTGTTGACACGGCCTCCTCCAGAGCCTTTTGCTTGGCTGCCACCTCTTCCTGAGACGCTCTCAGGCGTTTATTCTCTGCATCCGCCAAAGAATACTTCTCCCTCACGAGAATATAGGCTTGAAGCAGCCCAACGAATTTACATAAATACCGTTGCGCTGCATACACCTCATCGACGTTAGGCGGAGGCAGGGCCGGCTCTCCATAAATTCCGGGGAGGAAGGAATGCGACGTCCGGTTCATTGGTCACCCCTTATCCCATATAAAGCCGCGAGGAAGCACGGAAGAAGGACGCGACGACCCGGTAGAAGGCGGTGGAGGTGGCGCAGGTGCCGGGAGAACCAAAGCCGAAGGAGTAGTCGCGATAACCAGAGGCGCAGGTTCGCCCACAGAGACAACGACCTGTTTCCCCTTCGAAGCTTGGGAAACAACTTCCCGAGAAGGCCGGAGGATGGATGGAGCCGACCCTTCGCGCCCGAGACCTTAGTCTTCTTTGTAACAACGAGGCGAGTAGCCTCGGGCGCAACACTTTCGACGGGGACGGCACTGTTTTCGAGCCCGACGATTCGGTGATGCCGCGGCGGATTCACTTTCGTCAAGTAACTGGAAGAGCCCTCATGTCTTGAGCTGAAAAGGACAAGTAAAGGAAGTCGGGAATAAACACAAATTACTACAACAAGATACCAAATTTTACGAAAGAAGACAAACAACATTGCAAAGGAGGGACTCCTACAAGTAGAGGGGATTGGCCTAGATCCCTCCCCGGAAATGAAAAAGGCTGCACTCTTAACACCATACTCCTCCACGTAGGCGTCCAACCTAGGCACATAAGGGGTTGTCTCCGGCAGGAGGTCATCTTTCGAAATTTGGAAGGATGAGGGAGCAGCTTTATGATGACTCTCCATTCAATATAGAGGGAAACGCCACTCTACGTCGGTGGTCTCAACCCCCTTCAAAAAGCAGGTTTGTTTACCAGGCACGGCGATAACCTTGAAAAATGCATTTTTGAACCGCTTAAACGAATCGGAGAAGGGCTTCATAAGCTTCCGATCTGGATTGACGCGGAGAGATACCAACCCTTTTAGCTTCTTTGCTTTCTTTGGGAGAGCCGGGGTAAAGGGGCCGAAGTAATAGAAGAAGAGATTGGTTGAGCGGGGAATCGGAGCCGGGAAGGAGCGACACGGTTGCTCGAACGCAACAAGATAAGCCCACCCGTTCGGATGAAGTTGAGACGGGGCAAGTCTCGGGTGCGCGGGGCCGATATCGGAAATGGGTGAAAGGGAAGCAAACACCGCCGGAGTAAGGTAATCCGGCGCGTATAACGCACCCCTCCATGGCGGGTAGATCCAAACGTGCAATGTCGGTATCCGACATCGATGGCCGGGTCTTCAAGACCTCATGGGACACCCGGGAAATCTACGACACGAGCCTCGGGAGGACTAGAAGAGTCCGATTCCTCGGCCTCGGTCCTTTGCTTGGAGGGCAGAGATTTAGGAGCCATTAACCTATATGCAACATAAAATGAAATTAGCAGAGTTGGAAATACCTGGTAAAAGCATGTTAGAAGGCAAAACAGGATGGCGGACTCGAACGAAAGGGTGCGCGGAAGAAAGGCCGAAGGTTGCCGTCTTAGCCGCAAGAACTAAGAATTGAGGAGGCTGCGGAGTCTCCACCGTGCGCAATGTGGAAGGCACCCTCGGCCAAGCGGTCCGGCGGGGCCGAGGTAATCATCGGGATAAGGATCCGAGCTCACAGAAGGTGGACCCTCATAGAAGTTGAGCGGTTGGGCCAATGTGACAAGTGGAGGACTTGCTTGGAATAATGTGTAATCCAGTTAAATGGATAAATCGTTTGTTAGCTATGGCTCAAGTCAGCGGATATAAGGGTGGTTTGGGGTAATAAGGATGGTTGGTGGATCAATATTTTGCTTAGCATGTTATATATGTGACTTGTATGGAAATTTTATTATAGAATTGTAATATAGAATTTTGTGATTGGAAATTTGTGTATTATATCTATAGCTTTGTTATATAAATTATTATATTCGGCACCTCATGAGCACATATTAACATAGTTATTAACATTTTTCAGGTGATAGTTCTTGTATAGGTTTATTAGGGAAAATTCTGGAAGCTTAAGCTACTTCTACTAACAGTAGTGCTTTCATCTTCTTGGTATATGTTGGATTATTTTATATTACCACATTATTCAGTTAAAGAGTTTGGGCCTAGTGAAATCTAAAGCTTAACTGTGCATGAAATTTCTTGATGAATGGTTTGATCAAATCATTTATTAATTATTGTTTTAAGAAAATGAAGGATGTTACACAGCCATATCAAGATATAAGCAAAGAAATGGAAGAATAATGAGAAAAATCCACGATTGAAGCTTCAAATCTCTTCTAAACTTCAATCCCAAGCTCAAAACTCTTCAAGATGCCAAATCCTAAAAGATAAATGCTCCAAGAACTTGGGAAATTGAAGAATCGCCCAAGAATTCCAGAAAATAGCTCATTTTTGTCGCAACCCTTGGTCTTATATTTGTTTTTCCGCTTCCATTTTCAAAAGGCACAACATCAGATTTCATACAATTGTCGTCAGGTCGCTATAGCGAACTCATGGCGATTTTTCAAACAGTGTTTTTCCATGTGATTTCGCTATGGCTTGGCTATAGCTAGTCCATGGCAAATACAGAGTGAGAGGTCACATTTTAAAGCATTTTTGCTATGGCTTTGTTACGTCAAATCCACAGTCAAATGGTAGGTAGAGAGGTAATCTCTTGAGGCAGTTTTGCCATGGTTTGGCTACCACAAATCCCAGCAAATACTTCCATAGTGTTCTTTTTTATCTTCTTCTCTCATTCTTTCATTATTTTCACAACTTTTCATGATCTTTGAGAACTGTTACAACTTGTTATCTTCCACCTACAAAAGGGAGGAATTTATGAGCTATTTTAATTTCCACCAATTAATCACAATTATATGCATTTAATTCATGAATTCTTAAAAGTTTGTGTTTACTTTTTCTTCTATAAACTCTATATATGCACAAAGTGAATCCAGAAATAAGTAAAAACAGAAGAGAATATGTTGAAATATTATGAATTTATAAGAGTTAACAATTTTTCTTTTATAGATACAGAATTACGAGAGTGTACTCCAAAAGAAAAAAGAAAAAAAGAATTGTGAGAGTGAGAAACTTATTTTCGGCCAATGCTTTGAGATTTTAAGGAGACAATCTTTCACTTCACTGGCTGCCTTCTTTCATCAGGCACAAATTATAACCGAAGGCATTTCTAAAGTTCTAACGCCGCGACAAAATGCTGCTGTCGTGGAGCATTGTGGTCAACATAAACCTGAACTGAACGAAATGAACAGTCCCCAGAGATTATCTCTCGCCTTTTCTTCGCCACAAATCCATTCCCAGAAAATTCTTAGCCTTAACTCTGAAATCTCTTGACAGAGATATCCAATTGTTTCTCTTTTTAAATGGACATCAACCCCTTTTATGCTTCCTTGCTTCTTCTTCCATGGCTCTTCTCCTAACTTTCCCGCATTTTCCCTCGCTTTCCTTCTCGCCAAACGCCCGGCCCTTTTCTCCTTCTCGATGCTGTAGCTCCTCATCAAGGATGAGAATGACGGCAAGTGGCAATAGAGACCACAATGGTACGGCCATTCTTTGGTTCAAGCACGATCTCCGTGTTGATGATCACCCAGGCCTTGTCGCAGCGTCTAGGTTTCCGGCATTGGTTCCTGTTTACATCTTTGATCGCCGGATTCTTTCCCGTGAGTGTGGTTTTTTACATTCATTTTAGAGTATGTTCCTATGTGCGACTACGTTGTGTCAAAATATCCGGGTTTTTTATAGGTTCCAATGATCTTGGTATGGGCCTTGAATGTGGTAGCCAGAGCTGAGTGTGATTGAAGTGAACGAATGGAACCTGAAACACTTTTCAATGGATTAAAGTTAATTGGGGTCTTAATAAGAAATTAAGGTATATTTGTCGGAAGCTGAATCTAAAGTTCAGTTATTTTTAGTGATAAAGACATTAGTAGAAGATCTCAATAATTATCTAAAGATTTTGTTCGACCATTTCGGGGAAATGCTTCAGATATAAATGAAGTTGGATTAACGGTAATGATTAACACTTTAGAAGAGCACGCGATCAATGTGGTAATTGAATAAACAGTGCTTGTGTGCGTGAGCAATTTGAATATTTAGATATGGAAATACAAATTACAGTGTTTTCTAAGTGTCAAGGTTCTAGGATGGATTAGTGGTTTGCTATTAACCTAAAAGTCTCCATATGATCTAGTGCATTCTGTTAGAGGTCATACAAGAAAATATTTTGAAGCCATGCAGTGCAGCTTGTTTGGGGAAAAAGAAAATTCAGATATGATTGGATCTCTGCCAGTTAATTCTAATTGCTTATAATATTGAGCATACAATTAAATCCTGTTTTTTGTTTTCAGTTTTGTTATTCTGTCTTTTGTATAAGCTGACAATTGCTCGCTTAAAGTTAACAAATAAAATATGTTAATTTGAAATAACTGTGCAGGTTTTTCTGATGAAATGTTAGAATTGGTTCTGTTTGCTGTGAAAGACTTGAAGAAGTCATTGAAGGATCAGGGCTCTGATCTAATGATCAGGTTCGGCAATGCTGAGAATGTTATACAAGAACTTGCAAGAGAGGTTGTTGAATTTTTAGTTTGATTTACGATCCAGGCAAAAGGAGAACTCAAAGCACTCATCAGTTCATTTTGTTAAATTCATAACCGAGGATGGAACAGGTGAAAGCTACTTCTATATTTTTGGAAGAAGAGGTAGAGCATGAACTACGCTCAATGGTGGATGTTGTCAAAGAGCAGTTCAGATCTGTGATGCTTCCAGGGGGTAGCCTGAGGATTGAAATGTGGCAAACTCCATTTTATGACATAAAGGTAATTTGTATTTATCTTTGCCTTGTTCCTCAGCATGGTTGCTTGTTTAAAATGTCAACTTAATTTTGATATATAACTCGAGTAATTCAGTCATATTTATTTGTTTCTCAGAGCTTGCAAAATCTTCCTTCGTCATATGATGAGTTTATGAAACTCCAATTACCTATAACAACACCAATTCAGCTTTTAAAGTTGCCTGCTGCTGAAATGGAGCTGGACTGGGGTAAGTTTGTTTGTGGACTTTTCTTTTAATGATTCTAGTTCCTTGTATTCTTCTTTTGTGACATTGCAATAAGATTATATGATTAACTTCTTTCCTGACATGCCTAATTTCCTTCGTTGTTTGACCTTACTTCTGTGAATATTGTTTATTATATTAGGTCCTCTTCCCTCGTATGATGATATAAAGGAATTTATGGGTATGAATGCAAAAAAATTGAAAAAGAATTGGTCTCAAACCAAGGAGACGTCTGTTGAAACTGGATTACAAAGGAGAGAGTTAATGACTAGCCATAGAAGTGAAATGAGCTCAAGTTTCAAAGACATGAAAGCAAGGACAGTAGATCAATCAGTTTTTGTCACTCAGAAAGGAAATGTTGTAGGGGGTGGAACAAACAATGTACTAAATGCCTTGGCTGCTTATTTGCGATATTTGGAGGGGACAGCTCGGGATGATTGGCAAGAGTATGTAGTGACTACCACTTCTTACAATTTCAGTTGATGTCTTGAGTTTTAAGTTTTGAGATTGAAAGAGAAACATAATTCAGAAGCACATCTTGTGCTTCTTATTGACATGGTAATTGTGATGTCTAGAGAGTCTAGATTATGCCTACCCTCATTCAATCTTTTTGGAGCCCAAGAATTTGAAACCAGATTTTGTATTCTGGTTCATATCTTCCCAGTCATCAATCTGTTTTCATTAATTCTGTATGCCACAGAATCATCCTTTTCTCCAAAATGGCATCAATAATCCATCCCATCAACAATCACAGTTGTGCTTGTTTGAATTTTCCCTAAAACTCACGAATCCCAAATTCATATTCCTTCTTGTCCTATTGACAAGTCACAATACCCAAACTGCTACTGAGTTGACCTGAAGCCCATCTAGCCTGCAAATTGCTCTTTCCTTGTCATAGACTCAGTAAACCTTTGCACCAGCTGGGTAAACCCCTTTATTCACCCTTGAAATACTGATTGTCAGTCTATAAACCCCTGTCCCTGTTACTGTCCCACATTGCACTATAAATCTTATCTCTTCCATAAATTGCCATCAGAATCTTCTGGAAACTGGATTGCAATTTCTTGTATTTATAAAGTTCAACTTTCTAAGTTACCAACCTAATATACTTATGGTATATGTTTTCCTTTCAAATTTTCATGCATGTTTTATGGAAGAGTTACCGTATTGAAATAAAAAGCTTGCACTGTTGGTTTCATTATGTTCATTTACATTCTTTCGCTCATCTGTTTTCATATATTTATGAGTCATTTTCTCCTCTCTTTTATTATGGCTCATACCTGTGTGTAATAGGATCTGTATTTGTATTCTGAGTCTGTAGCACGGGTGTTTGTGTGAAGTATTTCCAAGCCGGTAAATGTTTATTCAGCATTTTCTTGTCAAGTGTTGGCCCTTTTAACAAAAACACGAGACATCTACCCTTTTCTTTGTATTATGTAATGTATGAGTTTAATTTCTGTTATGTTAAGATGTTGAAGAACTCATATCAAAGTGTAATATGTCAAATAAGAATTATTGCATGTTATAAAGTGTAAGTCCTTATTCATTAATCAAGATCTCCTTGTTAATGGCTCATTGAAAGAGTTGGTTTTGGACATAGCATAATGGCATCATGTGATTCATGTAGCCAACCCCCCTTAGTAGGATAAGGCTTTGTTGTTGTTGTTCTTTATAAATTGTTCTTTAAACTCAATTTGTGCAGGGTACATGAAAAGGTACGTGCTGCCGAAACTCGTGATGGAGCATCATTCACAGGACTCTTCAGTGCTGCCCTATGTCTTGGAATTATATCCAGAAGAAGAGTGCATTTTGAAGCTACCAAATATGAGAAAGAGCGAAATGCAGGATTTTTATCTCCTTTTGGATATTCAGCAGCCACAATTGCAGCAGCAGTTGATGCTGTGTGTTCAATGGAGGTGCTAATTTTTACCAATAGGCCATGTTATGAATTTCTTTGACTTGACCCTCTCTCTCTGTTTGGATGAATTATTGTTTCTTATACACTAGTTGTTATGTCAGGATGTTTTCCTTGACATTTGAATTTATGCAATAAGACAATGAAAATGTTTTCTTGTTTCCTTTTGGTGTCAGTGGTATTGGCTTCTGGCTCTGAGAAGTCAGGTAAATAGTCATGGAATGCACTCAAGGCGGATATGGAGATGGAATGGTTACCTTATTGAGGTTCACAATTCTTTCAGAATCCACTAAGAAAATTTCTTTATTTTCTTGTTTGAGTAAAACATTTGAAATTCTTGGTCCACCTTAAATATGGAAACATAAAGTTCAATGTCCTTCTCTCTTTGTTTTATCAGTATACTGTTGCAGGTGAAGAAGGTCCTGCTGTTCTCCTTGTTCATGGTTTTGGCGCTTTCTGGGAGCATTTCCGTGACAATATACATGTTATAGCTGGAGCTGGAAACCGAGTATGGGCGATAACATTATTAGGGTTTGGAAGATCAGAAAAGCCAAATATCATCTACTCTGAGCTTTTGTGGGCTGAGTTGTTGAGAGATTTTATTGTTGATGTTGTTGGTGAACCAGTCCACCTTGTTGGTAACTCAATTGGCGGTATGTTTTTTTAGCATACATGGACTCCCACCTTGTGGCAAATATGCTGTCAACTTCCACACATGCATGCTTCTTTTGTCTTTCTTTTAAATCCATTGCACCAGTCTATTCTAATTTCTGTTGATGGGTTGATTTCTTAATTGTTGATGTCTTCTATTTAGGTTATTTGACTGCTATTGTTGCTCGAAGTTGGTCTACCTTGATCAGCTCTGTTGTCCTGATCAACAGTGCGGGCAATATCATTCCAGGATATAAATCAGTGCCACTATCTAAAGTATGAATCTTTGAGATTGAATAAAATTCTTATAAAATAGAATATGGTACTTTTTTTTTAACTATTTTGTTAAAAAATCTTATAATTCATTATTCTTGCTATGTTTAAATCCTCCATTTTTCAAGGTGTTATTTACTTATCTCAAATGTACCTTTATTATAGAAATTACTAGAAAAAAACACCATTGTTATACACGTCAATTTTCTTATTATAAAAATGATCCCATATAGAATAAATATTTTCACAAAAGAATAACTTAATCCACTGTGATAGAGAAAAGGGGGAATTACTATAAGATCCTAAGGAAGGGATTTAATTAACAAGAAGTTCCAATAACAAGTTGGGTGTTGTAATTTCTTTTTCTGAGACTTGTCATTGTATGCTCCTCGGTTGTCATTGGAACTTATTGTTAATTAAGTTCTTTCCTTGGGACCTCAGTAATTCCCCCAAGAAAAAAACTGCAATGAAAAAACAAGATGAAGTGACGAATTTCGTCATAGCTGTGTTCCTGTGTTGTTTTCTTGGATATGTAGAACCTTTTAGAAGTGCTCTATATAATAGGAAGTTAATCTTAAAATTGGTTTTTTGTTGATTCGCATTGTTCCTGATTATCATTGAATTTGAGATTTACAACAAGCCCTGCTGGATTTTAAAACTATATCTCCAAACTGTTCCTCAGCTCTGGCTCTACAATGTTGATTTTGACTTCAGTACAGCATAATTATTTGATTACTTATTTTATTGAGTAATTTGTAGTTGATTAATAAATTTTCAGGATAGACAAACTTCAGGGGCTTCTTGGTTGGGTTCTCGCCTTCTGCTGTTCTACCTAAGGCTAAGAATTAAAGACCTAGTTAATAAGTATTATCCAACTGTAAGCATGCTTTTGTTATGGATTTTCTGAATTTGGTATATTGGTTTTCTTTGTTGGTCTTGTCGATGGTGCCTAATCCTCTGGCATTTTCTTTTGCAGAGGATGAAGAGAGTTGACGACAAGCTCATAAATGAAATGATTAGAGCAGTATCCTTTACTTCTAGAATTTTCTTTTTTCTTTTTCTTGTATTTAGTTTTGATATGCTTATAATTTGCTTGTCTGAATCTGCGATCCTTGACATGTGTGTAAGTCGCATGACCCTGGCGTGCCTTTGGTCCTGGAAAGCATATTCAGTTTCAATCTTTCCATCCCTCTTAACTATCTTCTTGAAGATGTTAAAGAGAAGGTTCTGATTATACAGGTATTCTGATGTTGACATTATCTCAGCCATAACTTGAAAAATGAAGCGGTCAGGGGAAGATTTAAACGTAATGGCTTAAATACACTTTTGCTCTTGCTAATTCGTTCAATGTTTCAATTAGTTTTCCTTATTCAATAGCAATTTGTTGACTTGGAATAATTTATTTATTACACTAGGTCAAGTCACAAGTTTGGTGTCCTTGTGAGCACTATTTTAGATCTAGTGTCAGTCTGACAGGAAATATGACATAGGGGTAAAATTGGATCATTTTACAAAATTAGAAGTCAACATTGCTTGCTTTTGAATAATGGACCGAAGTAAAACAGTTTTGAGAATTAAGGGTTGAGACCAAAAGTGTCCGCAATAAAATATTATGTTATAAATTTACCTTGTGAGATCTTTCTTATTATTTGATTTATCTCTTTATTGTTAGGGCATGAAAGATCCACTTTCTGACTCTAGTTCCAAGGTGGCTATGCTTAAAGAACATTGTGATGGAGTTATAATTAGGGAATTAAATGCTGGTAAGTTCCATTTTAAACATCAAATGCTTTTATTTTAGGTTAGATTATACAAAAATCCCCTGAATTCTATGTCACATTATAAATTACCTCCATAACTTTTGAAACTTTACAATACCCTCTTGGAACTTTTATATTTATACAGGTAACTCCCATACTATTAGTTTTGTTCATTATTTATCAACAAATGGTTCAGAGTTTAAAGGTCTCATCTGCATATAACTCAATGTTTGAGAGGTTATATGCATAAAAAATAATATAGTTTAAGGGAGCATAAAATTGATAGTTTGGGGGTATCTGCATAGACTTTGAAGTTCAAGGGGGATTATGATTTAGTTTTAAAGGTTAAGGAGGTTGTTAATATATGAGTTCGGAGAAGTTGACGTAATTTAGACATAAATCTTAACTGAAATTCCTTGAATCTTGATCCATGTTACCCCTTTACTTATTTTGAAATTACAGGCCATTGTCCTCAAGATGAAGTACCAGAACAGGTGAATCCCATCATTTGTGAGTGGATACTACACATGGAAAGTAAAATTTTAGCAGACTGCCCATTGTAGTATTCACTTGTGGTGCCTGTTGACTGTCTATATTGATTATTTAATTTATTACTGCAAGATTCTTGCGTATATTTGGTGTTCATGCACCAAGATTTTTTGTATTTGTAGATGAATTGACTCTTGATGTTAGTATTATCGGAAGATCATTCTTCAATGAAGTTCAGTTCGGACAGGTTTATTTGTTTGTTCCTTCTCTTTTCTTCCTTTATTTTTTAATTCCTTTTCATTTTGGGCAAGATAGATTAACTAAGGCCCTCAAACTAGGAGGGAATGTATCCCAAAAAACTGATCTAGAGAGACCTTCCTTGAATACCCATGATCTAAAACTTGATTCCATAGTTTTCTTGTATAATTACAGTCTCTAAGAATATGGAGGATATCTCAACGTCAGAATCACAACATGGACAGATTTACTTGACCTTATACTTCGCTTGGCATTAGTGGTAGGCTTATTGTTGAAAGCTATACACATAAACATCCTTATAAACGGCACTATGACTCTGTTCAGGAAATTCCTCTAACAAGAAATCGGCACTTTTTAAGGAGAATATCCCATTTGACGTATCATTCATTCCAAGATAGCAGCAAGTCATTGCTGGCTTCAGACATAGGAGGAATCATCCTATTTAATCTCTGAAAAACACTGCTATGCACCAGATACTTCCTCGTAAGAACTCCGTGGCCTTTTTTGTCAACTTTTTTTGATATTTTCATCCGTAGGATTCGTGACTACTCCTCTCAAAACAAATGTTTTCTCTAAGACTTAAACTTGAGACCTAGAGAGATGTAGCGAAGCTTTACATCGCTAAACCAACTCTATGTTGTTTTTTTGTCAACTGTCACCCAGAGAAACATGAAGAATAGAAGTTTCCAAGTTGCCCTGAACCATCACATGGGTTCTTAGCACTTCGGCTTTCGTTTTTGTAGCTCCATCTTGGCCCATTAGTGAGCCCATTACGTGATTTCCCTGTTCAATAAGAGTTGATCCAAGCTCAGCATCACTCTGAGCCTTGCCTTCACTCATAATAATTAATGGTTTCCTCAGAATACTTATAAAGGGTTATTAAATTATAAGGGTCTGATTCAAATAAAATAAATTATAGAAACCTGAATAAAAATTGATATGAATTGCAAAGGCTTGTGGATTAATTCTCCCAAAAATAAAAAGCAAAAGGCAAGATGCAAGATGCATTTTCCAGAAATAAAATTGCAAAGAATAAAAGTATCTCAAATGCAACTTTCGAAATAAAAATTCTAAATTTATGAAATGTGCATTTTGAAAATGATAAGGATTAAGTGAGTGGAATAAATTGTCTTTTACAAATTAAGGCACACCAACCAATTTGAGAGAATCATTTAGTAGGTAAAAATGTAAAATGATACTCCCAAATGATTTTGGCAAGAAAAATGACATGCATTATTCCCTAATATTATTACAAACCAAACCAAAGTATATTATAAGATCTATTTGAAATGAAGTTAAATAAGTTACTTAATCATCTAATATATTACTATCACTGTCCTAATTATATGACTATATTGACTTTTTTTTTTTTTTGAGATATTAAGGAAGCTAAATAAGTTACTTAATCATATTATATGTTGTATATCCTTACATTATATATTAGTTTATTAGTTAAAATAATTAGTTTAGATAAAAAATAAAATTAAAAATACTCTAAAGTAATTTTAATTAGCTTCCTTAATCTCTTCAAAAAAAATTAACTTAGTCTTATAATTAGGATCGGAGGGAGTATCATATTACATATTAATTTATAAGTTAGGCAAAATAGTTTAGAGGAAGAACTATAAATATGAATAATTTAAAGTAATTTAATTAGCTTTCTTGATATCTCCAAAAAAAGTTAACAGGACCTTATATTTAGGATATGAGGTATTGCTTGGAAAGAAACCATCAAACACAAAACAACCTAGTAAACTAGAAATATCAGAAACCAACACTCTACTCTGCGGTACAGACTGACACACATTGAGTAACAGTGCAGCATAAGAAACTTTTGGAAGACCAACTTGCAGTTGATATATACCAGGTAGCTGTAAGATGGCAGATTGATGCATGCAATTTGCTTAAGGCAACATAAAGACCTTTTCAAGCAACAAACACATATGGAGTGCTCTTTTCTTAGGAACTACAAATCCCTCAGGTTGCTTCATGTAGATCTCTTTTTCAAGTTCCTCAAGTAAAAATGCAGTTTAAACTTTAAAGTAACATCAAGTTTTGCTCCAACTTCAAGTCAAAACGACCAACAAGATTAAAAATCTCACACTAATAAAGTGAATATCTTCCTTTTGATGATTACAAACACTGACTATACATTTTCCAGCTTTTTGGAACTAATTTAACGTCATTAACATGTACATATGCAAGCATCCAAAAACTCTTCAATTAGAACAATTATTACAAGGTTACCTAACCAAACTTTTTCCAAAATTTGAAGCCAAGTGATGTATGAGGTCAACAATTGACCAAATCACATGCAGCGGAGGATGAATTATTTAGGACATTTAATGTTTTTTTCTATTTTTTTCCTTCTGTGGTATTAATAATGAGCCAACTTTCTTTTAATATATAATCTTTAATTTTTATTAAGGGTAGATTTGACAAGTACTATAATACTTTTTACATCTTTAATAAGATAATTATTTTATAGGATCAAGTTTATAGTGAAAATTATACTACAAACTTGATCCTATAATTAGAATGAAGGTAGTAATTATTTTTCTAATATCCATTTGCTTGTCTAAATTTGAGTTTCGTTTACTTTTCTTTTTCTTTTTTCTGCTTAGAATTTTATATCCACCATCAGATTAAAAAAAGGAATAGTTCAGATTGAGTTAATATATCATAAAAATATTATTTTAAACATAAATAAATTTAAATAGTTAAAATCTAATATACATGATTCATAACTATAACATAGATAAAATTAAAAAATAATATAGTAATAGTTTTATAAAATATATGAGCCATCTATTTTATTTTTGATTTAAATGTGGAGAAGAGATTCTAAGAAGAAAATGAGAAAAAAAGATTTTGAGTATCCTCTTCCTACACGCAAGCGCGTGTGTTGTGCATGGGAGTGTGATGCGGGTCCGGATCCTAAATATGAGCCATCTATTTTTCGATAATCCAACGTCCGAATGTGGAGAAAAAATTTTATTTTTACCGCTAAGAAGAAAATAAAAAAAACCCCTTATGAGCATCCTCTTCCGAGACGGGGTGAGTGTTAAGCATAGGAGCGATGCATGGTTGATGATATGATAAGTAGTAAATCATTTAATATTAATTATTCAGTTATACATCCCTTATTCACAAATTATTATAGCTTTACTTATAATTTATATACGAATCATAGCTTGCTCTCACAAAAGAAGATTTTATAACCCTACATGATCTACAAGATTTTATAACCCTACATGATCTACTGCTGGAAGTCATTTTAATATCATATAGTAAAAAATGTTTATAAAAACAAAGAAAAAACATTCTCTCTTTATCATGTTCTACAATCCTGCCAAAACTAAGAGCTTTAACTTTTGTACAAGATTGAAGTAGTTTGATTCAATTCGATCTGATGATGCAACAAGTAGTAAATATTCATATACATAGAAGACACACACATCATCAAATCTAATCTAACATATATTGCATATGATTAGATTGATTCAAGTAGGCAATAAATGGTTGATTCAAAACTTTTGGACTTTTAACATACCCACCTAATAAACTGAGGAATACATCCAAAATAAGGATGGACACAGGAAAGAAAGAGTTGAAGATGAATAAGAGCAATAAAAAAGGTGTTTATCTTGTCTGTTTGGATTCACGGTAACAGTTGTTTTTCCAATGTGATTTATAATATATGAGATAAGTTTGTGATAAGGGTTTTGTCTTATTTACGTGAACGTGTTTTTTTCAACATCAACCCAAACAGGTCTTAACAGCTCAATCACTTGGTCTACATCCAATCTCAAAGCTAATTGCTTGCATTTTTTTAAAACTATAAATCTACAAGTTTAATCCAAACACTTGTAAAACCTCCGCAGATGTATCTTAGACTCTTCAAGTTTCTAATCACTATCCCTCCACCCTTGCAAGGAAAATGAGAAAAAAAAAAAAACTCAATATTCCCATAATTATATTGAGTCTACTCAAAGTATATAAAATAATGATTGCCTAAGTGATTTGATAGAAAATTCCTCACTCAATGAGTTGATACAAATATTAAAGCTTTAAGTGTAGTTGAGAGTGTTTGATTAGAAGTTTAAAGCATTTAAAGCTTTTAAATCATTCGTCACAATTTAAGATTATTCATCTCTCTTGCTTTTAAACTCTCTATATATGGAGAGAGTTAACTAGTCGTTAACTATCCATTACTCAGAAGAAACTAGTTTTTAAACAAACCGTTGCAGCTTCTAATTAACAAGGATAAACTCAATTAATTAGTATTAATTTGCTTCAAAAAATAATTATTTTTTTAATCTAATCATGTCAAGACAAATATTTTTAATTCATTTATGATGGAAAATCATACTTTTCTCATTTTAATTTTAATTTTAATTTAAAAAAGAAAGTTATACTTACTAGGTCCATTGCAGTTAAGGTCAATTATATTAATTAGAGTCACTCACACACACACACACTTATGTCCTTCAATATATAAACATCAACTAGTCACATAAAATAACATATTATATATATTCATCACTCTAAGCTAATCTAAAACATCACTACTAAATGAAAATTCCGTCTAAAGTAAAAAAGAAAAAGAAAATCTCTTCCTCCTATACCAATCTCTCACAATATTAAAAATGTTTTAAAAAAAAAAAAATCCATTTTCAACATCACATTAAATTTCCACCTTTGCCTTTTGAGGCAAAACAATATCATCATCCTCCCCACCACTACTAATATCTTTATCACCACATTGACCTAACACAATATTATCAAACATCTTCCTCTTTGGCTTGGCCTCTTGAAGCATCATCACAACATCTCTCATGGAAGGCCGATCCGCCGGATTCCGGCTAGTACAAAGCAACGCGATCTTCAGCATCTGCATCATCTCATCCCTCACCGGAGCACAACCAGCTCCGACATTCTTATCCAAAACGTAATGAACCCCATTTTTAATCTTGATCTTTGATTTAACCCAGTCCACAATACTATTGCCATCGCCAAACTCCGCTTCTACCGATCTTCTTCCACATAAAATCTCCATCAACACCACCCCATAGCTATAAATATCACTCTTCTCATCAACTTGTAGAGTGTATGCATATTCTACAAAGAAACAATTAACTACGTTAGGAGAAAGTCAACATCCCCATGATTTTAAAGAGGATTGTGAATTGACAAAGTTATTGTTGGTGGGTCCCTTTGAGTTTGTAAAGAACTTGGGAGAAAAGCAAGCTGGTTTGTGAAAGTGAAAAGTGAAGGGAAAAAGAAAGGCTACAGATAGATATATATAGATGTATATTCATGCGCAATAATGCAACTGTTCATGCACACAACAAAACGAGCTTATTAGAAAAAAGTGACTGGGCTAGAGATAGAGTCATAGAGATGCACCAACCACGAACCTCCAACACCTTAAAATGGCAGTCACGCCTATAGTGGTTTTTAAATCTGTTTTATAACGAGCGTGTTCACATTCTGATCTATGCATGCCTAGTTCCGTACGTCACCATCAAAACAAGCTTTTGTGTGTGTGTGTGTGTGTGTGTGTGAGAGAGAGAGAGAGAGAGAGAGAGGGAGATTGTGTGTGTTGTGTGTTAGTGGCTTATCTGATATCTCCCATAGTTTGTGTTTTTATCTTCACTTGAGAGAATGAATCACAAACTTCTATAAATACAGTGTGAAAGGCTGGTTGCTTACAGACACAAGCTTTAAATTGACAAAAAGAATAATAGGTAAAAAGCCTAAAACCAATTCTTTTTTTCTTCTTTTTAAATAGTTTATGTGGTAAAGATATAGGCAAATGCAAAAAATAGAACTTGCTATATTAGTGCCTAATGCTGATAAGTATATATTTAATTCTTGGGTCATTTCCTCGGAAACCTATCTGCTACTAGTATTTCTTTTTCTTGCTTTTCTTTTTCCAAAAAAAGCATGAGAAAATGATTTTAAAAAAAGAACTTTGAAATTGTAAAATTTTAAATCATGTTTATTACTAAGAATTAATAAAAGAATGATCAGATTTGATAAGCAATTCACAACTTATTTTATGAAAAATGCCTATTACAATTTTAAAATTATTTTTCTGTCATTCTCCCAAAAAGAAAGTCTATAAATAAATAATCAATTCCTTTTGCTTTCAAATGAACCCACTTTTCTCCCAATTCAAAAAAATTTTGTGCCGTCAAGTTTGAAGTTATAAATGAAATAATACTAACCGCCCATTTCATTTCATCATCATTAGCTATATATTTTCCAAGCCCCACAAGAAGACTCTTTAATTTGTGGCGAAATGTTTATATTATATGTAAGTCATTGGATTCTTTTCACACGCCTTAGATGTTAAGGGCGTGAGTTTTCCACTTAGAAAGTGTAATTTTAATTTTTTAAAAATTTATTTTTATTTTAAAAGGAACATATTATAAATATATTTGTCCAACTGACACTTTAAAAATGATTATTTGAATAAAAAATAAAAAATAAAAATTAATATCTAAGTCTTACCAGGAGCAATGTAGCCATAGGATCCCGCAATTACAGACATAGATTCGTCACTCTGAATCAACTTGGCCACTCCAAAATCTGCCACTCTGGCTTCCATCTCAGCATCCAACAAGATATTACTCGGTTTGAGATCTCGATGAACAACCACTGGATCACAATCATGATGAAGATAACAAATCCCTTGTGCCACCCCTAATGCTATGTTGTACCTTGTCAACCAATCACCAACCACGTTTTTGCCATGTAACAAGTCTTCTAAATTCCCATTGGGCATATACTCATAGAGCAGCATTGTGCTCTCCCTGTTGCAGCAACACCCCAACAATCTCACTATGTTCCTGTGCCTCACGTTCCCTAATACATCCACTTCAGCTAGCACCCCTCTTCGCCGTCGGATGATGTTAGAGGTTGCCTTTTGCTTGCCCCATAGCTTTTTAACGGCTATGATCTCGCCACCTGGCATCTCCACTTTGAACACTGTTCCAGCGGACCCCATCCCTATAATCTTGTTCGAGACTGTCATGCACTCTACCACGTCCTCTGCTGTGAAATTCAACCGTTGGAACGCGGTTAATTTCCACGGCCCGATCTCGTGGTTGTTCATGAACGTACGGCTGTGATGAGACCGGAAGCATCGGGTTCCGGCGACTAGAGCGAACAATCCGACTGCCACTGCCGCTGCAACGATCCACATCACTGCACCGGTGGTTCTCTTGGGATGATAATGTTGTTCGTCCGTTGCAGGGGAGAGAGTAGTGTCCATAGCGCAGGGTTTTGCGATAACGCCGCCGCAGAGGCCCTCGTTGCCGGAGAAGGATGATGGATTTAGGTTCGGGAAGATTGAACCGGCCGAAGGAATTGGTCCGGTGAGGGAATTGAAGGAGACGTTGAAGTTCTCGAGTGTGGTGCAGTTGTTGAAACCGGAGGGTATGGTGCCGGAGAGAAAATTGCGCGATAGGTCAACATCAGTGATTGAGGGTAAAACGGAGATTTCCCAGGGGATGATACCAGAAAGAGAATTATGACTCAGATTCAACACAATAAGCCTCTCGCAGTTCTCAATTGTCCAAGGGATGCTACCATTGATGAAATTCCCCTGCAATTCGATCCTGTAAATGTTCTTGCACCCTACGAAATCTGGAATCTGACTGTTAATTTTCGATGAAATCGCCGAGAAAACCAGTAAATTCCTAGCATTCCAAATATTGCTTGGTAATGGATTTTCGAATGAATTCCCAGAGAGATTCAAGTGTTGCAATGTCGGAGCATCACCGAAATCTTCTGGAATTCGTCCCGTGAAGTTGTTGTTGCTCATATCGGCGAAGGCAAGATTCGGAAGAAGGCCAAAACCACCAGGGATTGATCCATTGAGACGATTGTTTTGGATTCGAAGCCTTAACAGTGAAGTGCAATTAGTGAGTGATTCTGGAAAAGCTCCTTCAAATTCGTTATCAAAGAGAATGAGCTTGATAAGCTTGCTTCCATTGCAAACACTGGATGGAATGAAACCTGTGAGTAAATTCGTGGAAACATCGAGTTTCTGGAGTAATCCATTGGAACCAAGGGTTTGTGGGAGAATTCCAGAAAGCGAATTGTTCCACAGAAGCAGAGTATAGAGTTTTGGAAGATCTCCGATTCCTTGTGGTATCACTCCCGTTAACTTGTTGTTCATCAAGCTCAACATGGTTAGTTCCTTCAACATTGAAATTTCCTCAGGAATTGACCCACTGAGTTTGTTATCTGACAAATCAAGTGCATTGAGACTTTTCAAATTCCCTAAGCTCGATGGGATCTCACCCACTAACTGATTCTTGTACAGCAACAATGTCTCCAACATAGTCATGTTTCCCAAATCATGAATCAGAGAGCCAGAGAGATTAGAAGAAGCAATATCCAAGTATTTCAGACTTGATAATAATGCAAATTCTTCAGGTAATCCTCCAGAAAACTGGTTGTACCCAATTTCAAGACGTTCCAATTCTGATAAGAACCCTAACTGAAATGGTATTGGACCTTCTAAGAGATTCCCAGCAAGATAAAGAAACTTCAATCGTCGTAAATTCCCATAACCAGAAGGAATTGTACCATTGAAGTAGCTCCCACCAAGGTTTAACTTCTCAAGAAACCGAAGCCTCGTGAATTCCTGAGGCAGAGGACCACTAAAGTTATTGCTATAAGCATTGAACACTCTTAAGAACTTGAGCCTGGAAATCCCAGTAGGGAAAGTTGAATTGAAGTAGTTGTGGTTGATATCCAGAGTTCTGAGCTCAGAGAGTTCAAAAATCACAGGTGGGAAAATCCCAGTGAAGTCATTCCAGCTGAGATTCAAGTGGTTCAAGCTGGTCAAGAAACGGATTTGGGGTGAGATTGAACCTGAGAGATTACGCTGAGAAAGGTCAATGGCTATGATCTGAGAAGTCCGTGCGTGGCACGTGATACCTGACCATGAACACCAAACATGTGGTGGTTCTGGGAAAGAATTGTTAGAGGAAGAAGAAGAAGAATAGTTCCATTCATGGAGGGTACTGTGAGGGTCAATGAGGGAAGACTTGAGAGAAAGCAAAGAGAAGATGACAGATGGTGTAGCAGAAAAAACCAGAAGCTGTATCTGACAGAAGAAGAAGAATGTGAGAGGGAAAAGAGAAGGAGTTTTCATGGCTGGTGGTGTTGAAGAAGAAGAAGGTGTGAGGATGAGGATGAGGATGAGGATGAAGAAGGAGGTTGATTTAAAAGGAGAAAGGAGGGATTGAATTGATGAAGATGATGATGAGGAAGAAGAAGGAGGAGAAGGGAAGTGCTTTTTGAGTATGCTGCTGGTAACAGAGGGAGTTTCATGATGACGAGTTTGCTTGAGTGGGTTTTTTGTTGGTGGACATGAATGAGTGAAACACAGAATCACAATGCCCTCTCTTCTAGCTACCATGTCTACAACCACTCCTACATATTTTACATATATACTTCCAATTTTTTTTTTTTTTTTAAGAATCAATTTTACGAAAGAAGAAATACATGTTTTTTTTTTTTTTTTTTTTTTTTGAAAAGGAAATATATTAACCAATGAAGGAATACAAGTGCAAAATGTTCTCAACATAAGATCTCATTCGTAGTATCTACAAACGTGATTTTATAGTAAGGACAGAAAGTAGTACTACTTTTGATCCTAATCATAGAAACACTTTTATAGTGTAATTTGCAGTACAAAAGTGTTCATATAATTAGAACCGGAGGAAGTAAATAAAATGAGAGTAGTAATCAGCAAGAAAAAACAAAAAAACAAATACATTTTTTTAAAGGCATGCATATTGGAGACAATTATATTTGAAATATTATTAGATATTAAATGTGGGCATATTTCTTTGTAGATATTTGAGCTTTGGCTTGTATGTTGTAAAAGACTAGCTCTATTCGTTAGACCTAGATAACTCCCAATTAGAAATAAATACAATTTATATGCTTAGATAATGAGTCACTTTTCAATATAAATTACTTATGATACATATTTCTAGTAGGGAGACAAACATAAAGGGATCACCAAAATATGGAATCTCAAGATTAATTTATTTAATGAACTATTTACTCTCAGTAAAATTAGTTATCACTGTATTATTTGCTTGAATACCAAGTCACCATTCAATATAGATGATTTATGATGAACGTTTATATTATGCTTGTTTCCTAAGAAAATTGATTGGGGAAAAAATAAAAATAAAGATGATGAAGATCACCTAAATTATACTCTTTATATGTTTTTGTTACATCAATATAATATATCAATAATTACAATGGTATAAAATATAGAAAAATGATTGATATTCGATCTAAAGTTATGAATAATGTAATATTATTTACTTTTGATTTTATACGGATAGATGGCCTAAAACTTATATTTCTACCAAAAAATTTAGTTAATTTAGCATATAATTTATGTTGTTGTTTTATAAGATAGACAATATATTCTCAATCATACAAATGTTTTAATATATTGTTTTACCTTTTCCTTAAATATCTAAAATTGATCATTGTCAGCCTAAACATAGGCCTATTACAGCCATAAACATACAATGGTATAAAATATAGAAAAATTGTATTATTCGTAAGTTGTGAATAAGTAATTTTATTTATTTTGATTTTATACGGATAGATGGCCTAAAATTTATATTTCTACCAAAAAATTTAGTTAATTTAGCATATATTTTATGTTGTTGTTTTATAAGATAGACAATATATTCTCAATCATACAAATGTTTTAATATATTGTTTTACCTTTTCCTTAAATATCTAAAATTGATCATTTTCAGCTAACCATAGGGAGTACCCGTACATTTATATGAAGACTGGATTAGTTCGAAGAATAATATGAAATTCGGTATCTGAATTAAAAAAGAAAAATCTTAGAGCAAACGGTAAAAAAAAACTATATACAAATATATATTAACAACGAGACATAATATGTTGTTAACAAAATGAAAAAGTCATAATATTCTGACTACATTAATTTTTATTTTTTTCCCTTAAAAATAATTAAATTATCGATTCTGTCCTACTCTAACTCTCAGCTTGATCTTTTTGTGAGTATTCTTTTTCTTTTTCCTGTTATTTAATTTTTTTTAGGCACTTTTTCCTGTTATATATATGTTTGTGTCCATCTAATAAAGTTAAAGAATCCAACTTCTCAGGCTGGTAATCTAAAAATTGAAAATAACTGAAAAAAAAAACTTATATTTAAGATTAATTAATTCAAAGAATACATCAAATTAAATATTTTACCACAAACTGTTCTCATTTCACTTTTCCTTTATTATACATAGAATTATACCTATGTCTGGCATGGTTCCATACACACTTTTTCAATTTTCTGGGAATTCTTTTTCTTCTTTTCTTTTGGTCCCACTTTTCATCATTCTCTTGTCCTTTATGTTTCATACTCTGATATGCAATATATAAATATATATATATCATATCTGTAACCACTAGCCAGTTATATATGTATATTGCATATCTGTAACCACTAGCCAGTGAACAAGGTGGATCTTGGACGAGGATCCAAGAAAGTTATCCACACTTCCCCAAACTACTTCAATTCCTTTTTTCTATATTTTCCTTTATTTAATAAGTCCATAAATGCATACAAGTAGCGCTTTATTCTTTGTGTATTTTTTCAATTTTTTAAATAAATAAAATAAAATAAAATCCCCCACCCCCACCGCATTACGGCCACCACCACCACCGTTAGCCGCCCCCACTTGACCGCGGCGGTGGTGGTGGCGGCCGGAGGCGGTGGTGGGGGGTGGAGGGGATTTTATTTATTTATTTAAAACTAAGAGCAAAAGGGTAATTTCACCCGATTCCCTTTGCTGTTTCATTTCGTCCAAAAAAAAAATCCCTTGTTCATTCATTTATCTTAGGGTTATTTGTGTGCTCAACATACTTATCCTCCTAGTTATTTGAAGCAATCCTGTTTAAAGTAGTCTTAGTCATTAAATCACTATTGCATTTATAACGCCTAATACATAACGGTTACAATTAATAAACGTTATGTATGTCGAGGTGGAGGTTGCTCAAAAATATATAACTCTTAAACGTAATAATTAATTATGTGCACCATCATATATTACGAGGCGGAATTTTGAAAACACAAATGTAACAGTTGTAGCTAACAATCTTCATTTTTTAGTGACAAAAATGATGGTTCTTAGGAAACAATCATCATGTAACACTTACAAACAATTCGTCTTCCAAACACTTATATCAATGAAAACAAAAGATAAAGATCTTTAGAAACAACCGTCATCTAACTTTTTCATTACACTTCGTAACATTCAGACCTTCAATATCGTAACTCATCATAACCTTCGTAATCCCGTTACACTTATAACTCATAACCTTTCACTATCCATTAGACCTCTATTTAAACTCAATTATTCCTTGTGATTCTTACTACTTTTCTTTATCGACCTCCTCCTTCTCTCCTTCATTATGTTAAGATCCCAAGGAACTCTCCTCTGCTACCGCCCCCTCCTCCACCACCTCCTCCTCATCAAAGCTTATTGGTGGCAACAAATGGCTCAAGTAATAAGGATCTTAACCATGTTACCCCCTCTGCCATGGACAATGCTTATGCCCTCTACCAATCCATCTACTACTACAAATGACAAGATAACATAAGAGAAAAGAGCACTAGTAAAGGTTTTATTGTCATGAAGGAGGTCCAAAAAGTAAATTAAGAGAAAGGTGAGGAAACTTATTGTAGATAGAACAAGAAAGGTCAAATTTTGAAATGTGACAAGTTCAAAATCTGTTAGATTTCACAATCTGTCATTTCTTGTTCCATCTCACAGTAAGTCTCCTCCTCTCTCTCATAATTTGCTTTGAACCTCCTTCATGACAACAAGACCCTCCCCAGTACTCTTTTCTATTGTGACATCTCGTCATTCAACACAATAGATGGATTAGTGGAGAGGGTAAAGGCATTGGCTTGAGATGCATAACAATTATTAAGTAAAATATGTCACTTAAGCAAAGTCCAATCAAATAAATAACGGTGGTAATTAGTAAATATCATATTTTGTCTCACAATAATGACGGTTGTTAAGCAAATACTGTCATGAAACAACAAACACTATGATGGCTTGAAACCTTTCCTCTTCCCCATGTTGATGATAATACTTTAACCCGTTATTCATCTCCCTCCTCCAGTGATGCGAATGAGGATAAGGATGAGGACAAGGAAGAGGAGGATGAACAAGACGATGAAATCATAAAAATATAATGATCTTAAATACTAAAAGACACAACAGCTCGATAATCCACTCATGATGTATATATATAATAATGTAAGTGTTCACCTATACCTTATGTCTCTTTAGCAATTAAGCCTAGAAAGCAAAGAAATATGGCCAAAAAAAACAAATTACCCTATCAAAAAGGGTGCAAGGGTTTGCATACCCCTCCACCTATTTTGATAGGGGTATATGTTTTTCCTCATAACCCTTTGCTTTACAAGGGGTTAATTCATGTGAAGAAACATAATTATATATAGGTCATCAATTACATTAACACTTATATACGTCAACAGTTGTCATTGATTCTCCTTACAAAGATTGGAATGTCTTGATCATTTCCAAATTGCATAGCCACACGGTATTGGAGGTATTGTTGTTCTATTATATATATATAGAGAGAAGGAACTAGTTGAGAAACTCTCACTTGAAGAGTCTTATATACATATATCACATTTATTATATAAAAACCATCATGTATTTTAAATGTTCACAGTTTTTTTATAAACCATTATTCATGCACTTATTTCATAACGGTTATCTATGTAGGACTATTATTAAGTTTAGGGTGAAGGTGCAGATTTACCAACCAACTATTACCAAGAATTGAGGGGACCAAAATTGCTAATCAACAATTAAAAAGTGAAAAAAAAAACACCAAATAACTATTAAAAGTGAAAAAAAATCACCAAATAACTATTTTAGAAAAAACAACTATCACAATTAAATTAAAATATGAGGCACTGGCGTAGGACAGTGGCGGAAACGCTGGAGAAAAGAGCGGTTAAGCCTTCTTATTGGAAAAGGAAAACACCAATAGAGATGGGACCCATGGGAGCGGGCATTGTGGCGATGGCGGTTCTTTGCTTGTGGCATCGGAGGATGGAACCAGGGGTGCAAAGTGCGTGCCGGTCGAACGCCGTGGACTCAGGGATGAGTTCAAGAGGGTGAGTTGAACACTCGAACAATAGAAGCTTTGGAGATGCCGACGTCGCCGAATCGTGGACGCCAATGGAAGACGAGACACTAAGACAAAGGACGGGTAATAGTTCGTTGGCGAATTTGCTCCAAATTGTGTTTTTTTTTCACTTTTTAATTGTTGATTGGCAATTTTGATCCCCTCAATAGTTATTTGTGCCAGACGCTCCTCGGGTAATAGTTGGTTGGCAAATCTATACCTTGACCCTTAAGTTTATTAAAAGTTACAGTTCTTATATACAAACAATTGTAAAATGAAACGTTTATGTACCATGCAAGCATTTTCATTTATTATAACGATTGTTTACATGTGCCTGATAATTATTATCATGGCCTCACCAAACCTCAATACATAGTGGGTGTTATTTATAACCATTATAATATGTCCAAATAAATAACAGTTTGCAAATGTAATATATTTGCGTTGAGCTTTTGTAGTGCCCATATTTATCGGTTCGAAACCGTGATGTACGACAATTGATAACCGTCATAGATCACAATTTATATAATTGTGAATGTGGATATTTCTTCTGAAATGATTCAAACATTAATTTGTCACTTTGTAAATGGCCAGTCCCTTTTGATAAACCTAATTCACTACTACAAAAAACAATCTTAGCGTCCGTTTTTAAGACCCTTGGATGATTGTTTTCAAGGGTCCTGTAAAAAAGTGTTGTTGAAAGTTTATGATTTACGACAACTGTTTTTAAAAAACCAGCCGTTGAAATTCAATGACTATTACTTAAATAATAGTTGTTGTATATCCACAAATCCACAACACCCACGCATGCTATGCAGTCCATAGAACCATCTAAAATACAATATAAGGTGCAATCTGAATAAGCAGCTAAAGCCTCGTAAGAAAAAGAATGATTGAAAATGGATGATAAGCAGCACCATTCAAGATTCAACGCAAGAAATAGAACGTTTCATGTCCATCGAAGCACAATAAAAAGAAAAATAAAACCTCTCAAATCTTATTTGAATAAAGTAGAAGACAAATAAAAGAACTGTGTGCCCCAAAATCCAACACACATTACCCATAGGCCGACTTAATTAAATTAGGGGGAAAAAAATCAAAAATTAGCCTCTCAAAACACATTCAATTTATCGATAAAAGAAAGCACCAAGAAATAAAGTAGAAAACCACTACAATGGAACTATATCCATTTAAAATTTCAACAAAAGAAAACACCAAGAAATAAAGCTCCAGTATCCTCATCATCACCTACGAGGGGTTTCGTCCTCTTCACGGTGCCCGAGATCGTTGCTCAACATATTGTTTATCAAGGGAAGAGAGAGAGACACAAATCTACAACTGGCGATGAATGACAGATCTGGAGGCTATGGAGCATGCTCATAGTTCATAATAGAGGACGAGTCGGAGTCGCTCACGCCACGATAGCGAATCTCCTTGGCGGCAAGAGTATGGCCATTGGGTGCAACGACGAGATAGGTTGGTCTCGAGACTCTTATATGTGTTTAGAATGAATTTGAGGAAGGCTTTCGCATATACCGTTGGGTTTTAAATAGAAAACTTTATATTTTTATGAAAGAGAGGGAACAACAAAATGTCGAAGGCACGAGATTGAAGTTGAAATATCTAAAAAATTTGAATTTCAATGACTGGTTTTGAAAAACCAGTCATTGTAAGTTAAAATAAAAATAAAAATAAAATGGCATGAGGGAGGCTCAATTGTTTTTTTTAATGCGTATCAACGACTCTTTGTTTACAAACAGTTGTTTATTTTACTTCTTTTTACTATCCAGGCTATCAATATGAGACAAAATCACAACGGTCATATAATCTTTAAGGCTTTTATTCTAACGATAAGTAACACTAATTTTTTGCTTATTAATTAAATTTAATGTGTGATTTCAATGATATTGATATAATTTTTTACAGATATATTGAATGAAATCACAATGGTCATTTAATCTTTAGATTTACATATTAAAATTACAACGATCATGTATTAAATTATTAAATTTATTGATTGATTTCATATATAGTGGTATAATCCTAAAATACCAAAAATGGAAAGATAATAGGAAAAATCGTGTTGGATTCTGTCTCATAATGGAAGAAACTTTTGCCTCTTTATTTAAATGAAATATGACTATTACATTAATTTAACGGTTCAAATTCCCTTTTTTTAGGAATATAGTCCAGGCCTCTAGGGTTTTTCCTTTCGAGGCTTTGAAGTGTAAAGAGTTTTTGTCTCTTCTAATAAGGATCCGGCTACAATCCTTTGCTTTTTTCCATCTTTTCCTCATCTAAGCCGCCGATGAAAATGCGGACGGTATATTTTTTTTAATAATTAAATTTGTACCGCATGTGGTAAATTATTTAAAAAAATATGCACCTTCCAAATTTTCATCCAACGGCTTAGATGAGGAAGAGGATAGGAAAGGCAGAGGACTGTAGTCAGATCCTTGTTGGAAGAGACAAAAACTTTTGTGCTCTAAGCCTAAAAAAGAAACCTTAGAGGTCTGGACTATATTCCTAAAGGGGGGGATTTGAACCGTTAAATAATGTAATAGTCGTATTTCATTTAAATAAAGAGGGAAAAGTTTCTTCCATCATGAGACAGAATCCAACACGATTTTTTCCTATTATCTTTCCATTTTTGGTATTTTAGGATTATACCACTATATATATATATATATATATCAACTCTTTAATATAAGATATATTTGAGGAGCTAATATTGATCAATCTTTTTTCTTTTTTTGGGAAATGGGGATCTAATATTGATCAATCTTAAATATAAGACAAAGTCTCATGTTTGTCAATATTTTCATAATTTACTTTTATTGATACTCTCTCAACAATAATCAAATAGGAGATTTGAAGATGAGAGAATTAAGAAAGGTGACTACGATATTTTACAAAATACATATGTCATATTAACTAATTTAACTAACTTCTTTAATTTAATCAAATTATGTAACTATATCTTACATTAAGAACTAAAAGAGTATATCCAATCATTCTTGTAGATAAGATTCAACCAAAGGCCTTGTAGTTTAATGATATTAGTACTTTAACTAGTGGGAGTTCAATCTCACTCGTGGCCTTAATGGCTACCGCCTTGTAATTCAAAAGAAGATAAGATTCAATTTAACAGTATACTGGACCAAAACCTAGGCGTGGACCACCTGCATGATTCCCATCAAACATGTCCTTAATCCTTATACCTAATATTTTTAAAAATTAAATTAGTTTTATAGGGCTTTCTACGTTGTTTTTAGAAGACATAAATACAGGTAATTTATATAAGTATTATATGTGTCTAATTTCAAACACGGGTAAATCATATTTTTTTTACATAAATCAGATTATTATTTTTCTTTTTTTACGTCTATTCACTCAAAACAGATGTAGAGAAATTAATTTGTACGTTTGATTTGATCTGCCTTTGCACGCTTTTGAAGCACAAGAAACAACGATAATAATTATCGTTTTCAGTTAACTTTTTTATTTTCAGTCTTGGCTGAAAAAAATCTCAAACACGCCCTACTATGAAGTTATCGAATTTTCTCATCATTTATGATCGGTTTCAACAAACTTGTGCAATTTTGTAAGCAAAGCAATGCATCAAATTAAATGGATTGTGAATAAAAATAGTGAATTCATAACTTTTTGGCAAATATTACCTCTTGTTCTAATTATAAAATCGGATTAACATTTTTTAAAAATATTAAAAAAAGTTAAATAAATTATTTAATCATATCATATGTTGTTGATCTTTATATATATATATATATATATATTAGTTTATTAGTTAAACAAATTAGTTTGGACAAAAATAAAAATAAAAATACTCTAAAGTAATTTAATTAACTTCATTAATTTCCCCAAACAAGTCAACCGGAGATAATATTACATTATGTATAGTGTTAAACTCAAACCTAAATTGGTTGGTTACACTGGTGAACCAATCCCTTGACCAGTCCTATCAAGAGTTTTATATAGGACAAACCCGGATAGTTTTTATATTTTTTTCTTTGTTGAGCCTGAAAATAAAGTCGTTTTCATTTTAAATAAATAGCAATAAATCATATTTTTGCTTTTGTAACTCTATTTTGTTGGATTAATAGGTGATTTATACATAAATGTTCCATTTATCTATGGATTACTATTGTCTTTTTTATTTCAATATATATCATGATTAGGTTGATTCTAGTTCAATACATGGTCGTACCACTACTAAACTTCTGTCTCGACTACTTAATGATGAGTCTGATTTTCAATACCTAGACACGATGTGAAGTATAAATGAGATATAGAAATAATAATAAAAAAATAGATATTCTAATAGAATTCAATTATGACACGATTATATGCATTAGCTTTTAACTTAACAATTAGATTTCTACCATGTGTTGTACATATGTTTGGCTGAAAAGCTTTGATGATATCATGAAAAAAATTAATTCAAAATCGATTATTGTTAATAAATTTTTTTTAAAATTTTTTTAAAAAAAATAATTTGACTTCATTACAGAAATAGTAGGATGTAGGGCCATTATTTACATATAGGATCATGAAGTGTTATAATTTAAAGAATAAAGCAAAAAAACACAATCATCCTTTGTTATAGCATGCATGCATGGCTTGTGCATGCCGACACCCGACATCTTTTTATTCCTCATAATATTTGTCTTTTTTATTTTATTTTCTTATCACGTCATTTATATGATATAATATTTAAATGTAACGTAATCCATATTTATGTAATTATGATCGATGTTTAATAATTTGAGACATCTATATTAAGCATTCAGATCAGGATGAGCTGAGAAGTGTGTATATATGTTCATCATATATAATCTCATTTAATCATAACAGATCATTATGATTTTATAACATGTTTAAAATATTCCTAATTAAAAGATTTTACCAATTCAGTATGATTTAAGAAAATACATTTCTCTAATATAATTTATATCAATTTAAAATGAAAAAATATCATGGAATTCCGAAGATTAAGGATATAATATATCAAAATATTAAAAGTTATAATTATTTATAATAAAAATTAATAAAACACTATACTAAAAATTGAAAATTACATAAAAATAATGCAAAATTAAATTTCAATAATTGAATTAGTAGTGAAAGTACTCATGATTGTTTTTAAACATATTTCATAGTTGAATCTCATCGCACAGTATAAGATAAATAATTAATCACTTTAATTACTTTGGACGGACGGGCACAGTACTCGTGATATGTTAAGGATATTAATTACTCACTTTGAAAAACAAAATAATGGAATCCCAAACAAAGTTTTTGAATTAAAATACTCTAAGATCAATCATTTATTTTATATGAAAAAAACAAATAATTGAGGTGTATATGACATTAATGAGTTGCAAACATTATTTAATTTATTAAATATAATTTCTCAGGTGTATTATTAAATTAATTATTGTCTTTAATTTCTATTATTGAATTAAAGTATAAATAGGGGTAATTATAATTAAAAAAATTTTTTTTTTTTCTTGGGGGCCGTGACAAAAGTTAAAATTTGCTTCATCATATATATATAATCTCATTTAATCAAACAGATCATTAATTAGCAAATGATACCCTAATTAACGATCGACCAACAGTATGATTTAGAAAATAATAGATATTGAATCAATAGTTTTAATTATTTTGTTTTGTTTTATGTTCCTATAGTTTATTTTTATAGTCTTTTTATCACTTATATTTGTTCCGTCTAAAATATTAATTCCTTTATTTTAAAAGTACTCAAATAACACTATAAACAGGATTTTATATTAAAAACCGGAGATGATAGTGTTAATTTTGTTAAGGTCCAATGAGCTAATGCATCTTTGGTGCCCTTCTCCTTCTCAATGGTGTGTGTTCGTTTTAAGGAAGTGTAATTCCTTTTTCTTTTAATCAGACATTTTACAATAATCTTTTTTAGGTCAACGTGATTTTTTTTTCCTAATCAACTAATGGTTAAGTTTGGCAGTGTTAAGTCTACCTTAACAAAATTAATTAATACCATTTGAGCCAACTTATAATCCTACTCAGTATTTTTTTAATTAAAAGGAACCAACTTCTTAAATGGAACAAAAAAATAGTTAATATAAGAAACTACAAAAATAAAAACCAAACAAAATTAAAATATAGGGACCTTTCCCTATTTTTGCTTTCAATTTAAATTAAAATTCTTCGCATACTCGTTTATGTTTAATTAATATTGATCAAACTTCTATTTTTGTCCATTTAATGAATTAATTAGTTATTTATACATGGGTATATATTATTACTACTACAATTATTATTACTACTACTACTATTATTGGGTATATTGTAGTATTTTTTTTATTAAAAAACGTCACGCATGCATGAAGATTCAAGTGAGAATATTATCATGGTAATAGAACCAAGGCATGGGCCACTAATTAATACTTAAATATATATTCCATCTGCATGGCAGCATCATAATTGCACTATTCAAAGACATGTCCTCACATATCCTTATACCTAATATTTTTAAAATTTTAACCCTCATTAAAATGGAATATAATCAATTCAATGATTGGAACTAGTTAAATCGCTTTCTCAAACTATATATATACACACATAAACGTTTGTGTGTGTGTGTGTCATGCTATTAAATAATCATGAACAATATTATTTATGTTTTCCCTTAATTAAAAGGTAATCCAACATATTATGATGAACAAAAGAGTGCTCGTAGCAATATCATATTATGATTTATATCCTATTTTAATTAAAACTAATAATTGAAGAAATAATATTTTGATTATCCTGATTGAATTGAAACGATAAGAAATGAGATGCTTGGAAACTATATGATGAATAATGGATCAAAAATTGTCAACAACAAATTAACTAATTAATATCAAAATTGTAAATTTTAATAATTTTCGTGAACTTCTATGGTGGTAAAATGTAAAATGTATATTTTTTAATTACAAACATAAGTTTATAGGCTAAATAAATAAATTAAAGTTCGCTCATGGATTGATAGTGTGCTTCAGAGAATCATCAAAACGTGATTATAGTAACAATGATTGCATGGGATAATTTAGAAAAGGACAAGGAAATGCTTATAATTAATAAGGTAATAATGTTTAATTTTGCATGAGAAATGTTATTTTATAAAACTAGCTAATCATGAAAATATATAATAAATATATGAACATCATACACACACACACATCATGTATGCTAGAGCTAGCCTAGTAGTGGGAAGAATATATTGAGTATATATCCTCATGCCATTGTATATAACTATGCTTTTGTGTGATGTTAATTAGTGCCATTAATTTAATTCTAATAATAATTAGGCTAATTTATTAGGGGTAGGCATGTGGGAATAATGATCGAGATAACACAATTGTGTAATTTAACTGATGTTACAAATTTATAAGTGAGATTGAATTCACTATCTCCTACTTTCCTTGGAACTTTTCTATCACTATGCTACAAAACTATTCGCTAAGGTTTTTTTTTTTTTTTGGGAGTTTGGAAAGAATGGGAAGGAAAGGGATGCAAGGAGAATAGAGGGGGATGGAAGGGAAATTGATGATATTTCCTCCCCTTGTTTGGGAGTTAAAAAAAATAGTAAAGAAGGAAGATAAATGATTAATGAGTTATTTTTATCATTTTGTCCTTTTCTTTAATATTAATATAATTATTATACTTTACAAAAAAAATTAAATTTAAATTTTCTAAAAAAATTATTTATGTAATTTTTATATTCAAAAAATTATTTATGTGGCGGTGGTGGTGGCGGGGTGGGGTGGCGGTGGTGGTGGTGGTGGTGGCGTGGCGGTGGTGGGGTGGCGGCGGTGGTGGTGGCGGTGGTGGGGTGGAGGTGGTGGCGGTGGTGAACGAGGGTAAAAAAAAAGTAATTAATCTATTTTTTTTCTTAAAACCCCCATATTGGGGGAACTTTATTTTTTTAGAAGAAAGAGGGTTTTGAGGGATTTGTAAAAATCCCCGATTTCCTCCTCTTTAATTTTTAAAACTTGCAAAAAAGGGAAGGGACTATCAAAACCCTTCCTTATCTTTCCTTTCCCTCCAAAATAGAACTCCCAAACAAGCCCTAAATGTTTTGTTATTTAATTAATGATATGAACTTAGAGGTTATGTCACTTGACATGATATCAAACAACAAAATGAAAAGGCAAAGAGATTTAGATTCAAGAGACTCCAATTACACATTGTGGACTCAAATTTTGTAACAAAACATCACGTTAAGAGCAAGAGTTTATAGTGTTGGGATTTAATTTGATAATGGAGAAATATGAATAAGTAATGTCATATATGTAATATTAAATAATTATACCTTGAAAAGAGAAAAACAAATAAGAAGAAAGAGGGAGGTGAAATCATTGGAAGCAAGGACACGTTTGAAAATGTTGATGATGTGGTAAGGCGAAAGGGAAGAGCGTGGGTAGGGGCGTGACTAGCGTGAATAGCGTGGTCCTACCAATGTTTGGATTGTCTGTGTCTTTGTGATTCATCATCATCATCATCATGCTTTGTTTTCTCTTATCACTTTTCGTGCGTTGAATCCTATGCCATTTTTGTCTCTCCTCCATTAGAATAACTAATTCTAGTATTATTCTTCTTAACCCTATCAAACTTTGCAGATAAAGTATTAATTTCCTCTAATAAAAATTCTCTGTCTTCCAGACTTGCCACAGTGTTGCCATGTTTAACATCAATACTTCATGGATAGAACACAAAATCAGAAAGAAGTTCATTAGGATATGTCTAAGAATTTTGGATGTACCTGAAATCCGACTGACTCATTGAAGTACCGACATGAAAATGAAGCACCAATGCGACTCCAATTATGTGGAATTACACCAGAGGGCCGGAAAGAATATAGAGCACTCTACTATAATGGGTATAAGTCCTTAAAAAAATCACACCACAAAAATTAGTTATTGGTTTTGAGGAACCCAAAACCTTATAAGGCTCCTCTTTCAAGGTATCCCAGTCGATGTGAGACTTAGCTTGTTACAATGACATGGGACATAACATAACTCAAAGAAAAAAACATAACTCAAAGAAAAAACTCTTTTTGTGGATATCTCTCCATATTCGTGTAACATCTTCATTTGAATTTGGTTTGGGCCAAAGGTGGATTATATATATTTCAATAATAAGGATAACAAGATTCGGTAATACTACCCATCGTCTTTAGGTTCAACTAGCGAATGGGTCGGACTTTCTCACCAAAAAGGAGGGGATTCGATCCTGCAGTTGGTCAAGGCGCTGGGAGAGGCATTCTTAGGGTCTACGAAGCAGTAGAAATGCTGGGAAGAGGTGGAAGCATGTGTACTCTCTAACCCAGTATACCCTATGGACTAGGTTCCAAGCGCTCTGCCCTTGGACTGTGGGTGAGCCCAAACCATTTCCAAAAAAAAAAAAGAAGATTCGGTTTCACTTTCACCACTTCCTATCACTATGCATCACTTGTAAGAATTACATCTTGAAAAACAGAAAAAAAAAAAAAAAAAAAAAAAAAATGCATCAAAATCTAAAGAAGGACAATCTTAGAAAAGTATAATTAATACCTCACATGACTTTCAATAAGAATCACCCATTCTCTATAGAATGTGTCTTATGATAAGAAGAATAGGAGAGAGTGTTTTTTTTTTTTTTTTTTTTCATTTTTTTTTTTTTTGCACCAAGTCATGATCAGAGGACACCCCCACTTGCTAATGAACAGAATATTATTTTAAATATATTTTATAATTCCGTTCTCACAGACTTAGTGAATAAAAACAATTAGTGTCATATGCATATAATAAATATTTTCACACTTTTTTGGCCATACAGAAATTGCGTTTGTGAGAATTAATACGTGGCAGGTTATGATTACCTCATTTTATGCTGATTTTGGGTGCATATGACTAGAGTTTATCATTCCAATAATTATTTTTCACTGTATTTCTGATTTTCTCAACTTCACTCAGATGTCTAGCCCACTTACAACAGCGGTTTTATATTTTAATTAAAGTATTTTACTAATTTATCGTTCTTCGTTTTAGTGTTTACGCCTATTACATAGTCTCACACTACAAACCCAACTACTCATGACTTAAAAATATCGTGGCTTACTAATGAATTTTAATACTAGTATTATATAGATAAAACATTAAAAGTGATGCTACTATCCGTAGTTATCAAATTTATCACTATTAATTTAAATTAGAATAACTTACTCCCTGCATACACTTTTTACAGGATTTTTTTTTTTTTTTTTGTAAGAAATTAGGAATGAAATTCAACGCATAATAAAGTAAGGAAAGATGATAATATGTAAAAATATTGTTGATTGATATATGTCCTTGAAGAAAAATTATTCAAGAAATGTACCCACTATTATATAACACACACACTCACACTCACACTCACACTCACTCACTGGATATAATAGGTACTGCGGGAAACCAAGGAAAAATATTTCTTGATATATACTTCAATAAAAACTAAGAATTGTATGTAAATATATATATATATATATATATGTGTGTGTGTGTATAACATGTGTCTATACTCTATATGCTCTTCATAATATTAAAATCCAACACAACGGGTTATCCAGTCAAACCAGTGAACTAGTCAGCTAACGGATTTGATTAAGAGTTTTTGGCGGACTAATTGGGTTATATTTTACTTCCTCCAGTCCTAAATGTAAATTATACTACAAACGTTGTCCTATATTTAACATCGAGGTAGTATTTCCTTTCTCTCTTTTTTGAGCCTAAAATGACAATGTTTTGAGCTTAAAAGAAAAAGAAGTACGCCTGATTTGTATTCTAATAACTTTGTTTTGTTGGATAATGTGTGAGTTTATATATATATATATATTATGAATGTTTTATTTAAGGGTGATAATCAGCACTTCTCCGGTCCTAAATATAGAATATAGTTTGTAATGCAAATTACACTACAAACTATATGTTCTATATTTAGGACCGAAAATAGTACCTTTTTTTCTCTCTTGATCACGCACACATGGGCATACATGTATTTTTTTCCAAGAAGAATATAATTAATGTAATATATATATTGATGGAGGCAGTGATGAGATTTAAGAAAGCAATGTTACGGTGGAGGAACCACGAAGTCAATAATGTGATGTTGGACAGTTAAGAATAAAAGGCTTTAACCCTTTCTCTCTTTTGTTTCAGTGCTTCTCCATGGAAGGGAAAAGAGAAAAGCCTGTCAAACCCACAAAACTAACCTAAAGCTGCAAGTTCAAAGGACAAAGCCGCATGAAAAGAGCCATTATAAAAAGCTCGCAGAAGCATAGACATGTACATATTTATTAGGTTTAGAATATGACCGATATCGCGTTATTTATAGGGCTAATACAATTATTAGTTTTTATATATAGTTTGATCGAATTTTTGATTTTGATCCTTATAATTTTATATCGTTGGTTTTAGTCCATACAGTTTTATAAAGATTTTGTCTGAGTTTAAAATTAGTTCTTATATTTTTAACGAGTTTTGATTTTAGTTTATATACCTTTAACGAGTTTTGGTTTTAATCCCTATACTTAAACTCAAACCAAATCTTTATAAAACTATAGAGATTAAAACTAATAATTTAAAACTACATAGACCAAAACAAAAAGGGTTAAGTATCAATTTTGTCCCTGAAGTACACGTCAAGGAGCAATTTTGTCATAAAAGTTATTTTGGACCAATGTTGCTCTGGAAGTCTAAAAACGTAGCAATGTTGTCCCTCCATTAACAAATTTGGCCTAACGGTCAAATGTTAGTTGACCACATTATGTTGATATGGATTGTCTACGTGGCATCTTTCTCACGTTTTTTTTTTTTGGTTAAGTAGCAATTTTGCCCCTAAGTACACGCTCGGGAGCAATTTTGCCCTAGAATTTTTTTGTCTCAATGTTGCCCCGGAAGTCTTGAAACGTAGTAATGTTGCCCCTCCGTTAATAGCTCTAATTAATTGTATTTGACATTTTTTTATAAGCTTTATTGTCTTAGTCATCTCTGCTTACAATGCACGAGAGGTTTGTTAATTATTCGCATAGATAATTTTGCAAGCGAGTGATTATTGTTTAGAAAAATTCATTTAAACTACCGTGACGTACTCATTTAATCTTCTGTTCGGACAAATTTGTTCTCATTTTTTTGTTTGAAAACATTTTTTTCGAGAAAATTACGTAGCAGTGATTATTGTTTGATTGGGGAATGCCTGCGATGGAGGATATTATGGGGGAAGAAGGAGTAGGCTATGTTTACTTTTAAATAATAATAAAAAATTGCCCCCTACTCCCTCTTGTCATTATTATAACTATAAGACTTGGTTGACTTTTTTTGAAAAAATTAAGAAAACTAAATAAGTTACTTAATCATACTACCTCCGGTCCTAATTATAATACCGGATTGACGTTTTTTGGAGAGATTAAGGAAGCTAAATAAGTTATTTAATCAAATCATACGCTTTTAGACTTATGGGGCATCATTGAAACCAAAAACAAAACAAAACAAAACAAAACAAAACAAAACAAAACAAAAAAAACTTATTACTTAAAAAAGTGACAAAGATGTCCATATAGACAATCCATGTCAAGATAATGTGGTCAACTAACGTTTGACCATTAGGGGGCTTTATTAACTTAGAGGCAACATTGCTACATTTTTAGACTTCAGAGGGCAACAATGCTCCAAAAAAAACTTTCAGGGCAAAATTAATAATTAGCCCAAACAAAAATTAAATTAAACTGTAAATATTAACCCCTTTTTTATAAGTCATAAATATCACTACTACCTTTAGTCCTAAATATAAGACATATTTTATAGTATAATTTATACTATAAACTATGTCATATATTTAACATCGAAGCATATACCTTTTAATTGCACGCTATGTTGATTTTGAGTTTCATGTCATTATTGTAGAGGGCTTGAATTTAGTGATGTGATGATATTTTCAAAAGAAAAAACAAGATCATTTGATCAGTACAACTGTTAAATTGACCATTCAAAAATCAAAGGTTAGCCCATATTGTCTTTAAAAATGATATAATAATTGATGAAATCATACTAACACATGTTAATAAAAAAAAAAAAAAAAAATCAATATTTTTAAATCTTTTACATTATGGGATTGGTTGCCATTCCTATATATAATATATGCATGGATCGCAACATTTATTGTTTTTTTTTTTTTTTATATGCATGGATTGCACCATTTATTGTCTTTTTTCCGGTGAGTTTTATAATATATTATTATATTGAGATACTTTTACATATAAAAATGAAATGTTAATTTTATTATGATGAACTCAAGACTAATGTAGTTTGAACCAATATTATTTCTGTTTGGTCAGTGACTAACTACTCAGATTTTAAAAAGATTGAAGAGAGTAGGCATGAAGTGATTTGGAGAGGTCCACACACACAGAGAATGATGAAAACGGTTGAATGTGGCCTCAAAAAAAGTGAATTGGGTAGCAAAGTGAAGGCTCAAGAGTGGCAGGCCATTAATGAATGGTTCAATGGGTCCCAGCTCTCACTCAAACCAACTTTCATTCTTTTTGCCCACTGTCAATATACGCCTAGCTTCCTCCTCAAAGCCAATGGTAATAAAATTCAATGAGAAAATTCATATGTGGGCCCTTTTTGAAGAAAAATCCCAAAAAGACCTTCCCGAGAAGCCCACAATCAACTAAATCACCATATTTACAACAAAATTTTAACCCGTTTACAACTAAATCACCATTTACAACAATATTTTAACAACTAAATCAGCCACATTAACAACAATATTATAAAATTTACAACTCACGCAAAAAATCCAAAAAATGGATTGTCGGTGGGCCCCATGTGGATTTCCCCAAATTCAATGCCGGTGAGGTGGTTAGACAAGTAAATAAGTGAATTAGCCTAACCGGATGAATTGGGAATTTCTATATATACCCTTCCCCCATAGTACTTAAACACAATTCAAGTTGACTGGTAAAACTAATAAATCAGTAAATCGGTTCCTTGATCAGTTGGTCAAAAATTTTAGACAAGTCAACTGATTTTTTTAAATATCCCTTTGAGCCATTTGTGTCTGGTGTTTTTTTTAAAAAAAAATCTATTACCAAGTATTTTAATAACCGACTAATCTGAATCAAGATTTTATAATCAGGATGCCTCTCCGATCCTTAGAGATCATTTTGAACAATGTAGAATTCAAACTTAGTTTACCCACTTTGTAGTTTAAATGATTCACCACTAGACCATACACGCTTAGGTATTAGTCAACTGGGTTAATTGAACCTGAAATTACCAAATTAATGAATGGTCCGATTTTGAGTACATTGCTTCATCTCTAACGCAAGTTTTTTGTGCTGCTGCTTTGGAGTAGCAAATTTGGATTGCTCAAATTAAATTTAGATGAAAATTTTATGATTTATTTAATATATGAAGGATAATATTTAGGCCAAGTTCTTTAATCATATATGAACATTGTGCTGTTTTTGAAATATTATTATTTAATTACAAATTTACGTGAAAAAATTAAATAGGACACTGGACTCGACTATGTGTGATTTGAGAACTAAGTTTTTTTACTTTAAGGATTCTTTAAAAAAAATTAAATTAAATTTTAACTATGTTATTTTATATTTCGATCTCTCTAAAATTATTAAAAATGATTTTTTTTTAAAAAAAAATACATAAAAAATTTGGATTGCCCCAATTGAATCTAGTTATTGTTGCACAACCCATTGGCTTCTCTCTCTCTCTCTCTCTGTGTTTGCTAAATGTGTTATTGTTTTGTTTGGATTATAATCTCAAATCAATAATGTTTTTTTTTCCCATAATGAAAGTGGAGAACAGAATAATGAGGGTTTGAAGATGATTGAACTAAGCATGTGAGTCTTTTCCTCTAAGTCAAGATACGTTGGTCTCACTTAATTATTTATCACAATAATGCATTACAATATATCTCATCAATCATGCACAATATACGTGGTAACAAAATATCCATTTGTCCTTGATTTAATTTTTACTTAAAAAATGAATGTTGGATTTGGAGAAACTTATTAATTAATTAACGTGCTAATATAAAGGAGGAAAAGGGATATTGATAGATTTATAGAAGTTATAAACAATTTCAGATTTCAAGAAAAACAGTGAAATTTTTTTTTAAAAAGAAACTGATTAGATTCGTTGCCAATAATTTACAAGTAATAATCAGGAAAGAAGCTAATCTTCAAAAATTAAACAAAATTTTCATACAAATTATTTTTAAAAAAATCTAGCCAAAGGAGGAATTAGAAAAAGTTGAAGGCAATAATTAGGTCTAGTGAATTCCACCATTAATCACCAATTTGGAGCCTTTACTCGGTTGTTAGGAGTTTATGACGCGTTAATTTTGTAATTTGTTGCCTATAGGCTATAATAATCTCAATTTGAATTGTCAATGTTAAAGAAGGTGTTAAAGAAGGTATTGTAGCTGATGAGTCTCATCGAGTGACTCGAATACGAGCAATTACTTGATATCAATGGAATATAAGGTTCTGTCACGTTCTAAAGGAAGGGAATCAGTGTGCAAACTAGTTGGCTAACTTTGCTTTGTCTCATGTGGAGCTTCTTGATAGAGTTCATCTATCTAATCCTCCTTCTAGACTCTACCGGTTTCGCCTAGCTGACTTAATGGTAGTGAAGCACTTTAGACATGGTTAGGATCCTTAATCCTTTGTTTTATTTTTCTAGTTTTTTCTTTCCCTATATCAAAAAAAAGAAAAATTGTCAATGTTTTATATTTTTATAAATAATAATATTATTTTTTTAAGGAAAAAGAAAAAGAAAAAGATGTCGGGTAGCACATATAGCCTTTCAATTTTAGATTTTAAAAATGAAAGAATAAAAAATTATCAAAGCTTAAGACAAAAATTAAAGATGAAACTTAGATCTGTGGGGAACAAATAATAATATAAATTAATTAAGTTGAAACTAAAATAATAAGATGATATGAGATTAAAGGGTCCCATATTTAATCATTGCATGCCATGTTTTATCCCACATCAATTGTTGAAAAAACGATGCTTTAACACCAAGATAAGAGAAAAAGCAGCACCATTTTATTTATTTATTTATTTTTAAAAAAAATAATTGATGAAAGAATGTGAATATTAGAGATGAGAGAATAGACAAGCAAATGATTTAGAGCTTCTAAAGTAAAGAGAAAACGATGTATGAAAAAGAAAGAATGTAATGAAAACAAAGTGAGGTGTGATTTTCGGGAAATTGCCCAAATCAAGGAACCTAGCTCCTCAAACAAAAGAGAAAAAGATATTTGCAATATCTTCTAATTTAATTCCTTTTTTATTAATGTTTTTGGTCAATAATGTCAACAAGATAGGTTCCTTTTTTTTTTTCGGTATAGAGGTTCATTACTAAATAAGAGAGGTTTATCTCTAGACTGACCTTGAGCATTTCTTTAAATTTTTTATTTGTATAACTTCCTTAAAAATGAACATTTATTAATGAAATCAATTATTAAAAGTCATTTACCAATTATTAAATTAGTGTATTTCTTACAAAAACATTTATTAATTCAACTAACTTCAACTACAATTTTTTTTATATTTTAGAATTAGTTATTATTGGTCTCTTATAAAAAGAATTGGAGGCAGTAAGATATACCAATATAGCAATTAGTTTTAAAAAGTAAGGATGAAAGCAAGTGGAATATATTATAGGTTTAAAGCTCCTTCAATAATTTGTAATAGTTTTTTGGGGGAAAAAAAAATATAGCTCATAAGATTTAAGAGAAATAAATGCCAAATATTTGAACTAATTTCCAATTGGTAACAAATTGAGAGAATCTAAGATGGTTACATTCAACTTTTAATATTAAAAATAAAATTTTAATACTTTATTAGTCATGTTGTCACTAAAATTGCTAATTAAACATTTTTAAAGGCTTAAAATGGAACTCCATGCAAAGTTAAAGGACTCCGAGCACCTACTAATTCTGATCCAGGCTTTTCGATCAAGATGCTTCTTCCCAACAGTTTTTTAATAAGATAGACGAGATTTAAACTCAAATTCACCCACTTTATAATCTAGTTGATCTACCACTAAACCAATATATCCTTATTAATTTCTTTCAAGTTTACTATATATGGCAACTGGCCGAAAGGATGTCTAGATATTGTACATTTATATAGTTAATTAAAAATAATTAATAAACACTATTTTTTTTAAAAAAAAAAAAACATTTTTATCCCTAAACTGAAGGGTGTCATAATTATTTTGTTTTGTTTTGCTTGAACTGTGTGCACTGTTGGATCACACGCTCTGAAACTTAATCAATGGCGTAATGAGCATTTGAAGACATTTTTAAAGATTTGTTTCACAAAATGACACTCTTCGTTGAAACATAATGGAATCAGCCCACAAAATGACATCAAACTTTTACAAAAATATTATAAAGATTATTATTCATTATTGTAATTACGATGTTGCTGACGCAACATACCAAATTACATTATCTCAGTTGTCATTTGATAATAGGAAGTACATCATACTTCTTGATCAATTATTTTTAGAAAAATAATCTGCAAGTTGTATGGTTAATGATCACCTGATTTTTAATAATGTCTTTGTAGTTTTTCCTTTTTTTTTTTTTTTTAATTAGGTCCTTATAGTTTAACTACTTTGAATCAGGTTTATGTAATTTTTTTTTTTATTTTGTCATTATAGTTTCATTTTCTTTTTTAATTGGATCCCTATAGTTTTTTTTTTTTTTTTTTTTTTTTTTTATCAGTCACCCAAACATACAATGACTTAATCAAAAAAAAAAAAAACTATAAAAACCTGATTAAAAAATAAATTTCTAAGATAAAATAAATTAATATATTATGTTTAAGATCAAAATAAATTTCTTCCACTAATTCTTATATTCAAAATTCGAGTAAGGGTACTATTTGTCCTCCACAATATGAGGAACAAGACCACTATTTACATCAAAAGCATCAGTGAGCAAAATAGGGGAAAATAAAAATAAAAACAGATATTGTTGGTCCAAAAAGCCAACCCATAGTTTTAACAAAACCAAAAAGGCAACCCATAGCCATAGGGCCCAATTCCTTTGAATAAACAGTTGCCCAACAATCGGATATTCCTTTAAGATTCCCTTATGCTCTGAAAACATGTTCATTATAAAGGACCTGTTTGAATAGTAATAGTAGAAGTGGCTTTTAATTTTGATGAATTTTTCTTGATATATTTTTTCTGATATGATTTGTATTTGAGATAGCTTCAGAAGGCACTACAAAACAGGAGAAGCTCCAACAATGAGTTTTTAAAAAAACCCACATCAAACTCAGAAGCCCATCAAACACTGATGCTATCCCAATTCCCAAACACTCACTTATCAAGATTTCCCTCACTATATTAAAAAAAAAAAAAAAAAAAAAAAAAAATCAGGTTTTGCCTCTTGATGGGCTTTTTTTCCCTCATCTGATTGACTTATTTTCCCATCAGATGCTATCCCAAACACACCCATAATCTAGTGAAAATCTCTTTAAGGTCTCAAGGGACCAAGAAAATATTAGAAAAGTTTCACAAAAAATTCTGATGTCAAAAAAGTCTCATTGACAACCCCTTCAGTAAGTGATTAACAACTCTTTCAGTGGGTTTAACAACTCCTTAGGATTTTTTTGATATCAGAATTTTCTGTGGGACTTTTTTTACATTTTCTTAGTCCCTTAGAACCTTAAAAAAATTTCCTTAAAATCTACTCTCTCCTCATTTAATGTAAAATGTAAGGCATATTTATCTAATTTAAATATATTAAGGATGTTACTTAAATTAGTTAATATGATATATGGTAGATTTTTTTTTAAACATTCTAATTATCTTTCTTAAATCATTTAATCTCACTCTTACCTTATTATTATTGAGGTGTAACAATAAAGGTAAATTAGAAAAACATTAACAAATATATGAAAATAGATTTTACATTTATGATTAAGGTTAACTCTCTTTAGATCTTATATTAAATATTGTAAGAGTATTACCTAAAGTAAGTTAAAATTTATTTAAGGACCCATGTACAACTTATTAGATGCAACTCTTCTTTAATTGTTCCCAACATATTTTTAACTACATATAAAATATATGAAAAACATTAACAAATATATGAAAATAGATTTTACATTTATGATTAAGGTTAACTCTCTAATTAGATCTTATATTAAATATTGTAAGAGTATTACCTAAAGTAAGTTAAAATTTATTTAAGGACCCATGTACAACTTATTAGATGCAACTCTTCTTTAATTGTTCCCAACATATTTTTAACTACATATGTAAAATGAAAGATATTTGTACATAAATTAAGGTACGTTACACACTACTAAAGGAGTTGTGGTACATATGGATAATGAATTTTGCAATAGAGGATTTTTCAACAATTTTCCAAATAAAAAAAGGTTTTTCTCCGGAAGATAAAGGAAAATGATTGATCATATCTGTTGATCGATGTTGATCTTCATATTTGTTTGGATGAGATGCACCATCACGCTTTTCTCCTTTTCCTAACAGAAAAAAAAAAAAAGTAAATAATGATTGTGTGAGTGAGACTATTTTATTTTGACATTATTTCACAAATATTATGTATAGGAAAAACAATAATATATATATATATATATATATAGGGTAAATTGACAATTTTGTTTATTTTTTAATCATATAAATTTTATCCAAAATTAACCTTTCTGTTCAAATATATATACACACACATATTGACATAATTGTATCCAAGATTAACCTTTCTGTTCAAATTGTTCCTGAATTAGTTTCTCTAACGAGACTCACATCTAAATTTGTCAAATACCAATAAATTACATAATAACAATAGGAAAATTAAAATTTAAAACTCTAAGAATATTACTTATAGAATAATTTTCTCTTTCAAAAAATACGAATTTTTCCCATAGTAATTAAAAATTTGAATTAAAGTAAATTCAAACAAGTTTTAATTTTTCCTGCTCTAAAAAAGAAGTTCCAATGCTTACCATTGAAGTAAAAATTATGGGTATAATTCTCAAAAGTCCTCCTGTTGTTTTGATATGGTGTTGAGTTCTGTTACTTGATAAAGAAATCTCTCAACCTGCCACAATATTAATCACACTCTATCCAAATTATATTGTAATAAAAAAAATATTGATAATATGAGTTCACAATAAAATTATTATTCATTTTATTTTCTCAAACTTATCAGGTCAGGTTTTTTGTATAAATTTTAATATCTCCCAATCATACTAATGCCTTTTTAAGTAAAGAAACTTGAAAATTTTTGTTAATTTAAAAACTGCTAATTAGATAAATTTAAACCATTTCACATTGTAAAATTACTTAAATACCATTTTGTTGTTTATTTTGTTCAATTTCCTAGGAGGTGGCCATTAGCTTTTGGCTCAATTGTCAGCTACATCCCCTTAAAAATGAGTGGCTATGGGATCAAACTGCAAGTGGTACAAGTTTAATTTCAACGGTTGATTAAAACATATGACCAAATCCCGATATATTAAGTTTAAATTCTAAAAATAATAATAATAAGCACAAAAATATCACGGCTAGGTTAGGCTTTACCTACTTACAATAAAGATTTAAAATTCGAGTCTCAACTAAGCCTTCAAAAGGTTTGATAAGACTTGAAGTCTATTTAAATGGTTATTTAATATATTTATATATATATATATATATATATAAGCTTTTAAATAACCTTTAAAGCATATACCTCGAAATATAATCCTTAAAGCCTATTTACAATCTTACGTTATGTATTAAAAACCTAACATTCATTCTCATCGTAATATAAGAACTTGATAAGGAAAAGAAAAAATGCCTAATGACAATAATTGTTCGAGCAAGTAGGAATAAGAAAAATAAATTATCTGATAATTAATGGGATAAATTTTTTTAAACCGACCAAACATAATAAACAGCATATAAAACTGGATTTTAACTCTTTTACTTTTTCCACATACATTGTGACAAACTCCTCCTAATGAGATTATAATATTTCATCTGGCACTAAAATAAACTCTTAGCAATTATTATATTTTAGTTAACAACACAAATCTAGGGAGAGAGAGAATTGAGTTTTTGTTACTATTTTTAGCGATTGAAGAGAAGAGAAGTAGGGGTGAATGATTGATGTAAATACAATGGTTGGATGCATGTGAATGATGATTAAGCCTATGTTGGTAAATTTATAAATTATTTATGTGATATTATATATACTTATATAATATTATACAATAAAAAAAGTTAAATAGACCATGTCTGTAAGTTTATAAGCTAGGCTTTATGAAAATAAACATAACTTATTTATCTAAATATGCTTGACAATATGTCCTAGCTTAGGCCTGACCTATTTACTAGATAGACTTTATGTAAGCTAGACTGTAGGCCTCTGTTGAGGCCTTGCCTAATTCCGCCCCTACCCAACACTAATAATATAGAAATTAAAAAGGATTAAAAAGGTAGTTTATAAAATTAGAATCAAACTGGAACTTCATATAAAATTATATAATCAAATGTACATTTTTGCTTATGATTCTTTGAGTGTTGATAAAGTTAAGCTGTTAAGGATACTTAAATTAATATCAAAATAATGTTAATGAAAGGGAAAAACCTGAGATTGAAATCTTCTTATAAGTGGGTCAATGCTCTCCATTACTTCTAAGGCTCCTTTGATGGCTTGATACAGAGTGTCCACGTCTGCCTGAAAAACAATGCACAAGAGATCATGTAATAATCCCTCAAATCCTTAAAATAAAACCTATTTACTCAATTTAATTAAATTTAAAAAGTTAGTTGATATGTCAAGTGTTTTTTAAAATATCGTAATCATCTTTCTTAATTCTCTATTTCTCTTTTCTCTTTAATTATTATTAAGGGAGCATCAATAAAAATAAATTAGAAAAATATTAACAAATATGAAACATTTTTTCTTATATTTAAGATGAAGACAAACTCTTCAAATATGTTTTATGGTATTAAGGATGGGAGGAAGTATAAATTACTAAATATTTTACACATGTGGCAAAATTTATGTTTATATCCATAATAGAAATTCATATTGATAATTTCAAAATTTTGTTAAAACATTATTAACAATAAAAATTACATATGACATGATTTAATTGGAAATTTGGACTTAATAGATATGAGAAAACGAAACTAAATTTTTTTGTGCATATATAAATTAAATAATGACTTATAGAAAAAAAAAATGGAGAATAATTTAATACTATTATCTTTTAAAAATACAAATTGTATATTTACACTCACCATTAAACAAAAATTGGAATTAGAACATAACTTTTTATCATGTTTTTTGAGCCCATACTAAAAATCACGTTTAAACATCCGTATATATTTTTTTTTTTGGTATCCCACCGGTTCACGGAACCTTGGTCCCGACTAATCCGGATTTCGAGCCGTGGGGAAGAGCTCCCAACATCCTTTTTGCCACTCCCAAGCCTTGAACCCAAGACATGGGGGTGGGAGAGCAAGTCCCTTACCACTTGCTCTCCAATTGGTTTTTTTTTTTGCTATGAAAGAAGGCCGAGCCTTTAATTAAATTGAAACAGTGGCGGGGAAACAGATCCCATACAATCACGTAGTACCAAATCCCTTACAAAAGAGGGACATGAATTAAAAACAACAGAATCAGATAACCCTTCCTTAGCAAGTCTATCGGCTACTTTGTTTTGCTCTCTGAAGGTATGTCTCCACTGGACATCCCAGTCATTAGTGATTAAATTCTTGATCTGGAAGACCGTTAAGCTTTGGACCATATCAGTTGAAGATTGGGAGAGGGAGGAAATGAGCATTTGAGAATCAGACTCAACAATAATCCTCCTAACTCCCCTACTCTGTGCAAAAAAAAGGCCTTTCAAACAGGCCCATTCCTCTGCCTCAAGAGGACTGCAGATCCCAAGTTGAAACGAGAAACCTGCGATCCAGTTACCCATTGAATCTCTTAAGACACCACCACATCCAGCAGCACGTCCTGATGAAGTAACAGCACCATCAACATTTAATTTAAGCCATTCTGGAGGTGGCGGATTCCATATATCAGATCTGCCCACATCAGTGCCACTATGCAACAATGCATCATCTCGTTGCACAAATGAAGGCCACCCATTAAGAATAATAATAGCAGGCCAAGGAGGCTTATGGAAATCATCTTCAAAAATTACCTTGTTCCTCCAATGCCATAACTTCCAGACACCGACTGCAAATATGGAACTCCAGTTTGATTGAGATAATCGACCCAACTCTTTCTGCAAATTAAAGCAGACCCAGTCCCGAAGATGTGTACCAAAAAAACTCCGAAAATACCTTGGAGAGACCAGCTCTATCCACATCTTTTTTGCGTAATCACAGTCACGAAGAATGTGAATTAGGGACTCCTCCTCAGAATTACAGTTAAGGCACAAGGGCGATGAACTCGACCATTTACTGCGCCACTCATTTGTAGGCAATCTGTTATGGAAGACAAGCCACAAGAAAACCTTAATACGTTCACACCCTCTCCATTTCCAAATGAGCTTAAAGCCTGGATGTTGTAAGGTTGGGTCACCTTTATCAATCATAAAATACGCTGATTTAACTGAGAAGAGCCCGTTTGCAGAAGCACCCCACAGCAAGGTATCCTCCCCAGCCTCAGCCAGCGGAGGTGGGGAAGCTAGAAGCCTTCTAATGATCTCACCTGAAACAATTGAGTTGAGCCTATTAAAGTCCCAGGCACCGGACTTAATCCACTCATTAACTGTACTAATTTCTTCTCCAGAAGATAACCTCCTTAGACAGTGATCCTGGATTCTCAAGCCACAAGAAAGCCACATATCAGTAAAGAAATGGACAGATTGCCCGTTTCGAACACGCCATTGCACGCCATTATCAATGGTATCCTTTTGTTTGCAGATAAAGCGCCATAAGGAGGAGTCACCCGCTCTATCTTCCAGTAAGTGCATTTCATTCCTTAAAATATACTTATGCAGAAGGACATCAGCCCAAAGACTCCCACAACCAGCAACTAATTGCCATGCTAACTTGCACCCAAAAGCCCTGTTAACTGAACTCAATTTCTTTAGGCCGAGACCCCCACAGTCTTTAGGTAGTGTGAGAGTCTGCCAGCTAACATTATGATATCCATGGTTGTTTGAGCTGCCCCAAATAAAATTGCATTGGAGCTTTTCAATTTCCTTACACACACATTGAGGAATTTGGGCTACTTGCATCGGATACAGAGGTACCGAACTCAGTACTGATTTAGCCAGTGTAATTCTCCCGGCCAACGATAGAGAATTAGCCTTCCAAGAAGCCAACTTAGCGTTAACTCTATCCACGATATATTGAAAGGATTCTCTGGATTTAGGCCCAATGGAGAAACATTGGGTCGTTTGGGTTTTGACCCATAGAACTGGGAACTTTCATTAAACTAAGATCAATTTTTTTTTTTTTTTTGCATGCTTTTTACCTTAAAAATATTTATATATATTTTTTTAGAAAACCATCAATGTAAGATGTAGGCCAATCTACCACAACCATGAAATAAACATGCGAAAAAATTGATTGAAAAAATTAATCAATCCATTTGATCAATATCAATCTCAGGTCAATCAATATACTACCTCCGGTTCTAATTATAGGAACACTTTTATAATGCAATTTATACTACAAATTTTTTTTCTATAATTAGGACCGGAGGTAGTAATATATAATGCCACATTCGTGTTTAGTAATGAATTATTATATTCGCAATTCATAAATAACACCACAATCATGATCTATATTCCGTTTAGTAAACTAAGATCGTCGTAATTAAAAAACGGAAAAAATTATGTCCTTTAAATTTACATAGAATTTCATTTTTATCACTTAATTAAAATAAAGTGCATTTTCAATTCTCTAACCCAAACACGGCTAGTCTCAAATAATAATTTTTTTATGTCAAACACTATTATTTTAAAGAATCAAACTTAATTGAGAATATTTTGTGAGGGTTAGAGAATTAAAAACACTATAAAATCAAATGATTAAACTAAAATCTTGGGTGAATTTAAAAGATAAAAAGTGTAATTTTATCTTTAAAAAAGAGAAAATAATTAAAGGGGATGCAAAAGTGAAGTTTAGTAGTTTACCTTAATATCAAGAAAAGGTAGACAAATGGACAAAGCTGATAACTTTCTGATCAATCTTTTGATGTGTTGTTCATATTTTGTCTCCATTTTTTCCCATTCATTCAGAAGACACAATTGTGGATTCACCATTTCATGTATTTTCATGATATACTTCACATTTTGCCTTGCCATTTTCTTCTCTAATATTCTCTTTCTTAGCATTAGGATCATTAGGCATACATTGAACAGATTCATCTGAAATTATATCACAAGGTTATATGGTAGTGTAAGAAAATCCCCTTCCTCTGTTCCTCATGAATCAGCATATCAATATAAAATTTATAACAAGAATCAATATTTCATAAATTATAAATTGACAACTATTATTATTATTATTTTTTTATGCACTAAGAATATAAATTTTACTAATGGAGGCAATCTTATTCGAGACACTATGGCAAGTAGGGGTGAGCAAAAAAACCGGAAAACCGAAAACCGAACCGAACCGAAGGCTATTCGGTTTTTCGGTTTCGGTCTATTCGGTTTTCGGTTTTTTTTTTTCGGTTTCTAAAATAGTTATATTTCGGTTTTCGGTTCGGTGTTTATAAAATAAATTCGGTTTTAACCGAATAAACCGAAATATAGTTTTTTTTTTTTTTTTTTTTTTTTTTTTTTTTTTACACAGGAGGTTATGTATGTGTGTTGAATGGAGGCCCAGCCCATCCCAACAAAAAAAAGTGTACTACAACCAAGTTAATATTGTAGATTGATCCAGAAAAAAAAAAAAAAAAAAGACACGAAGGCCCATATTAAGAAGGCCCAATCAAAGCCCAAAACCGAAAAAAAACCGAAAACCGAACCGAAATATTTCGGGTAGTTCGGTTTCGGTTTTTTCGGTTTTCGGTTCGGTGTTTATAATATTCATATTTCGGTTTTTTCGGTTTTACTGTAGAACTGAACCGAAATAACCGATGCACACCCCTAATGGCAAGTACTACATACGAGCACCTCTCATAAGGGAGATTTGAATCTTATTCGTTACGTTGTGGGGGACTAGCCCATTTCACTAGACCTAATCCTTGTTGGTAATTGATAACTATTAGTTAAGACAGGGAAACACGTAAAAATACCACTCAAATATGAAAATTCCAATTCAAGGGGCCTTGAAAATAACCTAATCAATGTGAAGCCTCTAAAGACTAATTTGGGATTAAATTTTGACTAAACTCTGAAAAAGAATTGTAAAAAGAATATAATCTGAAAATGAAAAAAAAAAATCAAATAACAATAATAATTTTAATTTATCAAATGACAACAATTGAGCACTGAAAACTAATTTTATACAAATTTCTTGTTAAATAATATTAATATTAATGAGAATAACACTTTAACAAATAACAACTATGGCAGTGCAAAATGCTCTTCTGATCATTTACAAGTCACTTTTACAATTCACTTATATCATATTTCAAATAAACTAATAAAAACCTTAAACTTCATTAAATATGATTTAAGTTTTAACAACTTTTCAATTTTATTCCTATTTAATAATATGTAAATATCATATGAAAATAAAGTCAACATAATAATAAATTAAGGATAAAATAGTATATTTATACAATTTTTTTTTAATAATGTTACTTATAAGACCAAAATAAACATCTCTCTTTCCTATAACTAGTACTAGAGGAATAATTTCACAAAGAAATGTTAACTAAAATACCAACTTAGTTTTTTTACAATAAAAATTAAAAAGAAACTTACTCACCTCTGAAGCTTTCTTTACACTAACCATGGCAACCTGGGCCCTTGCATTCACAAACCTCCATTGCAACAATCTGTTATGCAATATCCTAAATCTGTGATGCTCATCTTCTTCTACCGATGACACTTTCTTTTGCCTGAAATACTTCAAAACCTTACTCACACCATTGCTATTACTTTTCACTTTCCCCGTCGGAGTCTCAGGCGACGACACCGCCGGAGATCCTAGAAACCGCCCCTGCGATAACGCCCATGCCGAAGGAGACTTCGCTGTTACCCTCTTCCAAGACCTAACACCATCAGATCTGTTACTATTGCTATTAGAGATCTCCTGGGACTTTCGAGCTGTGGTGTTTGAAGTGGGATTATTCAGGCTTTCTTCATAGCTGCAAGTTCTTCTGGTTTTTGATGTGGATTTTGATCGGTTCGTCGTCGTGTTGCTGCTGATGAATCTCTGGCTTGAGCCAAACCTGCGCGATGAGCTGTTTTCTGGGGTATTTGTCAAGGAAGATAAATTGTTACCGCTTTTGCTCCGGCAAAGCCGTGATGACGGTGATGGGGATCGTAATACTATCCGTGGGTTGCGACGGCAGGAGAGGGCGCCACCGTTGTTCTCCTTCTCCATGCCGATTGATAAAGTGTCTTGTGGTTTGAAAAAGCTTGTTTAAATTGGAGCTTCGGTATACAATCATAATGTGAGGGGAAGAGATTAATATAAAGTGAGAATGCTGAAAGCACGTAGTGTAATGGTATGTTGAAAACCTAGACAACATGCTCTCACGTCATGTTGTTCTTATTTTTACTATTATTATAAGGGTTGACTTAGTAAAGTTCAACTATTGATTTTTTCCTTCTTTTATTCTACTATATTTATATGGATATCATATGCACTGGGTCTGCCACCGGCCCCGTGGCTGCTTTTATGCGAAAATGATTAGGTTATTTCAAAAAAAAAAAAAAAAAAAAAAAAAAAAAAAAAAAAAAAAAAAAAAAGTTAAGGGGCAGCTAGCATCTGAAATATTTTTTTCATATACATTTAAGTCTGAAGGACTTTTTGATAGGCAGGATTAAGAGGGAGGAAAAATTTTTATAGGTTGAAATAAAAAAAAAAAAAAAAATTAGAGAAATGAGGTTAAATTTTTTTAATTAATTTTGCATAATATTTTATTTTACATATTTTCTCTATTAAAATTTTATAACCCAATTTTTTTAGTTTTTTCTTAATTCAACTCACAAAAAATCATTTTCCGTCGCCTTCCTCCCTCCCTCCTTATACTAAATATCCTAAAGTATTTTTTGAGGTGCATTCATCATCCCGGAATATTTTTTTGTGCAATTTTTCAATTAATAATTTAGATAATTTAAGGTGCTAGATAAATCTGAAAAAATTACTTTAAAGTATTAAATGCACAAAAACATAGTTTATGGTACTGAACACACTTAAAAATAATACTTAAGGGTGTAAAGTGCATCGAAAAAATATTTCAAAGTCTTGGATGTACTACAAAATAGTTTAGGACACTCGAATACGTCGAGAATACTTAAAGGTGCTTGCCATGCTTTAACAAAAAAAAAAAAAAAACAAGTAAAATCCACGAACGACACAAATTATTTTTGGGAAAAACACTTCTTATGTTGTAGGAGAAGTATATTCTCATGTCACACACATATGAAATAATGAGACCCACACACACACACACATATATAATTAGCATTATATGTATATGTAGGTCCCATCATTTCATGTGTGTGTAGGAATCTTCTTCTTCTCATGTAACATGAGAAGTTTAAACCCCATTATTTTTACGTGGTTGGAACTCCGGTTAGGTGGTGCCCATAGGCGGATCCACCTATATGACAAGGAGGCACGTGCCCCCTTTGATTTTTGATTTTTTTAATTATTATTTAAAATAATTAAAAAATCAAAGCTTTTATTTAAAGGAGATTCGGACATATTTTATTTAAAGAATGGGGCGGGGCTCACCTTGCAGACATATTTTAGCATTGTGACCTCAACTGGGAAAGATCTGCTTCCTTTTTTGAGATACTTTCCTAACATTTTGTTGCCTTTTTCTTTGTATTTTATGTGGATATTCACAGCATAAAAAATTGCTTGGAGCATGTAGGTTGCTAATTTTCCGCCATGGGCATTTTATGGCTAACACTTTCTGTTTTTCTTATTGATGATGATCTAACTTGCAATTGATGACAAGTAAAAACCTTTTGAATCCTATATTATTTTTTGTGCTTTTGATGACAAGTGGAAAAAATTTCTAGATCCGCACCTCTAATAGTGCCCCTCCTTCCATAAATTTCTAGATCCGCCCCTATCGAGTCATTGAAGCTTCATGGTTGGCTAGCGGCTGCCCATGAAAGGTCGCGAACTCCACTGTAGATTAAACATTTTTTTAAATATCAAAGTAGTGTACATTATTATTTTTTTATTTGTGAAACTTATTTTCATTTCACCCTGATGTACAGTAAAAGTTCAGAATATTATGGGATTGACCAAAATAAATACTGAAATTTTTCCAAAAATAAAATATGTAATTCTAGCCCAAAAAAAAAAATTAGCCTCTGTCACAGCCTTTAATGGTGGGTATTATCACATTAAATACGGCGTCTTCTTGAATTTAGATATGATTTGATTGATTTTGATTTTACTTAAATCCATGTAACAAAATCAATCAAAGTGTTGGTGAATAAGGGTGAGTTTGGATTGGGGGGGGGGGGGGGAGGGATGGGGGGAAAAAAAATGGGTCTAAAATTTAGTGTAGTGGAGCCCACAAAATTTTTCTCTCCCCCATTTTTTTCTCTCCCCTCCTCTCCGCTCCCCTTCCTCAATCCAAACTCACCCTAAAAGTCAAATTATCAGCTATTATAACTTATTTTCTTATAAATTAATAAATTATAAGCGAATGGATTAATACCTCTAATTGAGGAAATTATAAGGACCCATTATAAAATTACAAGGACTTAATGAGAATGAAATTTTTTCAAGAACATGAATATTAATTTTTTAAAATATTTTTAAACCAATAATTTATAAAAATTGCCTTTATGAATGGTACATATTCCAATTCTAATGTGAGTACGGACTCAAATGAAGCAAAACTCGACGATCAAGTGCTCTCCTTCTGCCCGCCCCCTTGACCGCAGTCAAATCGTCTATTGGACTGTCTTGTTAGTCAGTAGCACAATTGTAGATACCCTTTTCCCGCCATTTTTCAGCTTCGTACACCGCCTCTGAGCCATTCGGCTTCCACTTCTCCGAAAGGGCGGAATCCAGCAGTGATCTTTCGGTAGGGTGTAGGGCAACGTCGATCGGCCATGGCTGATTCATGGGTTCCTTCTGGGCAAAGCCGTCACTTTCAACACCCAACCGCTGGCATCATCAAGAGGGTTCGATTGGAGAACTTCATGTGCCATAGCAACCTCGAGATTGAGCTCGGAGAGTGGGTTAATTTCATTACTGGTCAAAATGGAAGTTAGTCCCCCTCTCCCTCCCTTCATGCGTTGTTGCAATTTGGGTCTGATATTTTTTTTTGGGGTGGTGCTGTTTCCTTTGGATGACTGGTGTATTGAGTTTAGGGAAGTGATTTTTCTGTGAAAAAGGGCAGAATTGTTGTCTAATGAATCCCTGTCCTTTTTGTTTGGTTATTTATGATTACAGGTGGTAAGAGCGCAATCCTAACTGCATTGTGTGTTGCATTTGGATGTCGAGCAAGAGGGACTCAGAGAGCGGCGACTCTGAAGGATTTTATTAAAACTGGCTGCAGGTTTTTATCTGCCTATTCTTTTCTTTTTAAATTTTTGCTAGGTTTTTTTTTTTTTTTGGGGGCTGTGGATTGTTGTGGGGGTTTCTTTACTTATTATTGGAGTTACATCCATATCTTCTTCAGTTGAGGTCTTCGGCACATCAGGTGTGGTTGCTGCGTATCCTTAGACTATGTCATACCTATATATAACAGATTCATCTGACAGTTCTAATGCAGAACTTTTCATAAGCTTCTATTAAGCTCACTGTCTTTCCTCAAGAAAAATGTTGTCTTTTTTCATTAGTAATGGCTGTAAAGGGTGGAAGGCTTGAACATGAGACATTCTGCTATTAGTGGAATTTCGTCACTGAAGTATTGAACCGATACATCGCTGATGAAAGGCTTGTTCACCTTTCTGTGGGAAAAGCATTCTCATGTATTCGAAGTGAATTTTCTGGGAAAGGATCTGTTTAAAATGTTAATATAATGACATATAGAAAAGTCCGAACTAACATATTGGATTATATTGTAAGTATTTGTGACACCTTTGATTGAAACATGATACATATGATATTTAGCTTATGAAACTCGGAAAATTTCATTACTTTCAGTTGTATATTATGCTTTTTATTGTCATCACCCTAGTTTTGTTCTTCAACTCATTTAAAACTTCATGGTCGATTTCTTTGGGTTCTAACAATAGTTTGCTATTGCCTCTTGCCAGTTCTGCTGTCATCCACGTGGAAATAAAAAATGAAGGAGAGGATGCTTTTAAGCCCCAAATATATGGTGATATGATCACTGTAGAACGTAGGATATCTGAATCCACTAGCTCCGTCGTGTTAAAAGACTACAGAGGTTTGTTTGTAATTCTAATGGTTTTAAATGTCAAGCTATTTGACTTGTGTAAATATATTTTCAACACAGTTATTTTTATGGGGCTACCCTTAATATCTGGTGAAAATTTTGATGCTGATTCTTTAGTTTTTAGCACTTTCTATATTATGTTGCCTCATGACAAACTTTTATTTGAAATTGAAGCAAGATTCCCAAGCATTGGTGTTTTCCACCTGTTATTATCACCTTTTGGGATGAGGTGGTTAGATTAGGCACTTTGCTTTATTTGTTTACATATGTTTGGATTTGACTTGGTTAGAATTTCAATAATTGGAATAATGCAAAACTAAATGACTATTGGAATCTTGAGAATCAAAATCAACAACATATATTGCTGAAGAAAGCGCTTGTATGGCATTGGTATTATCACAAATCATTTGTCCTGATAATATTGATTTTTCTGTTGAGAAATGCTTAACAAGTATAGACTTTAACATTAGGTGAGATATATTCTGTAATAAGAGAATAAATAATAGAGGCTAAACAAATATAAAATATTATCCGAAATAAAAGATTTGGAGAAAGTTATCCTGCTTATAAGAGGTATTATAGCAGGGGATTGTTTAATATTTAGTTAGAAATTGCTTGAAAAAGAAATTGGGTTTTTTGCGGTCACTTGTTTTTTTATCTTGCTTGTTTGGCAATAAGATAAGAAGTAAGCAGATGAGATCTGTTAGTACTTAGTAGCATAAGAAGAGGGTGGTGTTTGAATGGAGGATGAATTTCAGTCTTTAACGGAAGTACCCAAGTGATAGGTTTGAAATGTTTTGTAATGAAAGACTTTCTGCTTGCTAAAGTGCCCTATTTTGCCACAGTTATGAGTCCATTCTGCATTATTTTTTACTGGTGTTTCTTTTGTTATTTTTGCTCAAATAAGGTAGAGCGATCCCTTATTTCCCTTAAAATAATCGCAAGCCTATTAGCTGATGGAGGAGAAATAGAATTGCTAAAAGACCTACCACCTTTAATTTAGAAATTGCCTAAGTTACCCTTATTCCCCTATAAAATCCCTAGCCTGCTTAATTTGAATATTTTGGAATTTATGATCTTTGCCTATTTCAATGCAAAATATTTGAGCATTCTCTCTCTTTAAAAATTATAAACCATACTTGTAATGTAAGTTTTTTCATTTTTTATGAACCAATCACTGTTTTAGTTTTTCATTTTTTTTAGTTCTTGTAATTGGATATTTGTTCTATTTTAACAGGAAAGAAGGTGGTCAGCCGGAAAGCAGAACTCCAGGAAATGGTTGAGCATTTTAATGTAGGGTTCTCTCCTCTTCTAACGCAGTTACTATTTTAGTGAACAAGTTTGTTAGAGGAAAAAGAAGAGATGTTCTAGGGAATGTAGAATGTCCTCCAAAACAGACAAGAAAGAGCCGCAAAGGTTCAATATATGCCAATGCTTGCCAATTCTTTTTGCATGTTGTTGATAAAGAGCCCCTGAAAACAATTTTTTGTTCCTTCACTATTTTTCCCTGTTAAACCCCAAAATGAGGTAGTAAATGCTGCCCAATCTCAAAAGCAGTTAGCACGAGGAGCTAGTAACAAGAAGGGTAATGTTAAGAGTTATTTTGGATCTAGTGAACTTTTTTCGCCCAAGAAAAGAATTACTTCATAATAGAACCAAAATAAAGGGCGTAGATGTCTTCACGTGGGAATAATATCGATAAGACTAGTTGAAGGCAATCTGAAAGTCCTGAACTTGGTCCCATTTGTTTACTATTGCTTAATTTCCTTTATTGTTTTAAAGATTTTAGTAGAATAATCTTGAATTTATTTGTTATTGACTTATTTGATTCTTGGACCTGAATAGCCGGTTTGTAGCTATCTTGTCCCCTTTGTTATTTAACCCAATTTTGGGTTTCTTAAATAGTGTTTGGCAGATAAGTTTTTGTGGAAGTCGTGAGCTAATTGCCTAGAGTTAAAATATTTTTCTCTATGGTTCATGTTTTTATTTTAATGATCAGAAATAGGTTACACTTGATCTGTCTAATCACTTGAAGAGTCCAAGGATTATGGATTCTCAAAAGTGAATCAAAACAATGCATCATAACAATAAAATTTCAAAGTAAAAGATAAAACCAGAATAGAAAGAATAAATGGTCAGGTCTAAGGTCTTGTTTGGTTGTCACCACTGTCCCTCAAGCTAATGAATGAATATACAGCATTCCCAGCACTGTTAAAATCTTCAAACTTAACCCTTGGTAGGGCCTTTGTTAGAATGACAACTACTTGATGTTGGAATCGAACATGTTGCAAGTCAACTGTCCTGTGTTCAAGTTTCTCCTTTATTAAGTTTTTGTCCAGCTGTGCATGCTTTGCCCTATCACGATGAATCGGATTCCTCACATTATTGATCGCAGACATATTATCATATAATACTTCCATAGAACCCTATAATGGCATGGTAGGAGCCCAAGTCTTATCTAAAGATTGGTCTCACACTAAATGATGCCACTTACCATCAATTCTCAGCCTCATGTAATTGGTTCCCCAATTAACTATAGTTGAGTTTTCCAAGCCATAGTAATCTAAGAACCAAGTCACTCTCTCCCAGTGCAAGTGGATAGAAGTTTCAGTTATCTCTAACGTTTGCATTTCTGACTTAAGATTCTTACACATCTGATTATTGTATCTTGGAAACCTATCACCAACTACTATTCTATAGTCCCTCCCTTCAAAATTACTTGGCATTTCTAGCTAATTTACAACCCCCAATAAGTTAGTTAATGGCCTTTAAAATTACACATTCTTTTCATGCTTACCCCTCTTTAATAGGATGTTTAAATTAGAAAAACCTTGTTAACTACACCCCCAATTATGGGTATTTTTGGAAAAATTAATTAATCACACCTTGAAAGACCAAAAATGCCTTGTAATTTGAACAGAGGGAACATCTCTTGATGGTGGTAGCTTGCTGCTGAAGCTTGCCTATCAAATGTTCAGCAATGAAGTTGTGGCATTGCTATCTATGGTTACTACCAGCCACCTCTTCAGCTTTCAACTCTACTACTATTATTTTATGGCTTCCTAGAGCCACCAAGGAATACATAGATAGTTCCATGCAAGTTTCAGGCTCATCAGCAGCTCCTTTTTCACCATCCTTTCCCTTCAATTTCTAAGCATCCTCTTCTTCATCTTCAGTACGATCTATCATGCTCAATTCCAAATCGATTATTTTCTGCAACAGAAAATGGCTTAGAATAGCTGGAATTCAGTCCACTGCATAGGGGGAACATAGTTTTCTACTCTTGCTCTTTCTTTTTCTCTGTTGCTTTTTCCAACACCTAGTTCCTCCCTTCTATTGGAAGTGCCATTTCCATCAATTGGGTCTAAGTTTGAGGTTGCATTAACCTTACATCAGCTCTAATATCTTCTTTTAACTGATTTTTAAAAGCCCAATGAGGACTTCTTTGGCTATTTTGTTTAATGGAGTGGGCACCAATTCAAAATATTCAATGAATTTGGCCACCGACATTATCTTGCTTCAGTGACAAGTGTTTCATGATATGCGCCGATCTGCTAGTAATGAAAATGCCCACCAATTCTTGAACATTCCCTGATATGCTGTGGGTGTTCTAGTTTTTCACCTTTAGAATCAATTAAGAGCTTCCCCTTCCAAATTAACAGCCTCTGCTTCCATCATGTCTTCCGGTCCAATTTTGTTGACCAAGAAATACCCTTCAAGTTTGAAAAGCTATCATATTGAGTCTTTACATTAAAATGTTCCTGAAAGTTTCTGCATCCCCTTTAATGACCTCCTTCTGGGTTTCTTTCATGTTGTTTTGCACAACAGGCTTGATGGTTTCTGCACTACTAGTTGCTAGTCTGTGATGAAGACTGGCCATCACCTCCTTTCCCTGACTCTTGTTCCTATTTCCAGCCTGAAGAGCGTCCAGCCGGCCTTGCATCTGCATCATAAAGTCTTGCATAATAGCCATAACTGAGCTCATGTTATCCAGCTTTTCTCTAGCTTTAATTATTCCCTTCTTGAAACCTGCTCTGGTTATGAAGCTGATGAGAAATCTGGAGCTGTGTATTATTTATGTAAAAGTGTATCTGGTGTGCAGCGGTAAGGTTGCTACTATGTGATCTAGAGGTCACGGGTTCAAATCCTGGGTACAGTCTCTCCGATTATAGGGGTAAGGCTGTGTACGTCTATCCTTCTCCATACCATATCTGGTGTACTCTCTGAATGACATTAGTCAATGAAAAAAATCTCCAGATATTTACAGAAGATGGAAATAAAAGGAAAATGACACTGAAATTACTGAAAAGATATTCTTCTCAGGTTTTTGAATCACCAGAATGCTCATCACAATTTCCTTCCCCGTACTCCCCCTGCCCAGAGCCTATATTCCCCTGACATGTTGTTAGGCCCTGTTGTCATTTTTTTCCCTTTTGTTCTCAATCATTGAGTGGGCGTGGCATTGGGCTTCTAGTGACTCTTGTCTTCCTTTTATAAATGTTCAATTCCTATCTGGACTCACTTTTGTTCCATGGTTCCACTCTACTAAGCATATGTGAACAATTTGACCGTGGAATTCTGACAGCTTTAGTATGCTTGAGCATTGTTTAGTTTGCTTCTGAAATCATGAACGGCATTGATGGCATGGTTAATGGTTGTCTTCTTTAGGAACAAATTATGCTATGTTTTATTAGGTTATTAGCTGACTGTTTCATTAATAATTAATGATTTTCTTTAATTGGATTTGCTGAGTGAAAACCTTTTGTGGTATTTCTCTTATAGAAAGCATGATTTTTGCCTACTCTGTTCATCAATGACTAAAGCTATACATATTATTTATTTTTCTGGTTAATTTTATTTTCTTGGAGTTGTGTTCTTATGCCTTAATTCTATGTTCATTTTTAATTCTTATTTTTTTTATGCAGATCGATGTAGAGAATCCATGTGTTGTTATGAGTCAAGACAAAAGCAGGGAATTTTTGCATTCAGGGAATGACAAGGATAAATTTAAGGTGATGTTTGCATGTCTTCTTCTGGGAAAACTTTTTAGGTGCTCTATTGATACTGAAATGAACTCTTAAACAGTTCTTTTACAAGGCTACGCTTCTTCAGCAAGTTGATGATCTTTTGGAAAGCGTTTCTAAAGGACTAGAGCATTCATTTGGACTTCTTGGAGGATTAGAGGCTACAATAAGGCCTGTAGAGAAGGAGCTAAACGAGTTAAGGGTTAAAATTACAAATATGGAACAAGTTGAACAAATATCATTGCAGATTCAGCAGTTAAAGAAAAAACTTGCGTGGTCATGGGTTTTTGATGTGGACAAACAAATCCAGGGACAATGTTCAAAGCTTGATAAATTAAAGGATCGAATACCTAAGTGCCAATCCAAAATTGACGATCAATTGGTAAGTTTCCCCACCTGACATCATTTTATTTCTAATGCACTATAAGGACTTTCGTATGGCACAGATTGATGGCTAAAAAAATTTTCTTTCACAAAGAATGGACAGGTTCAACTTAATGATTCCTACTTCTACTGCCCAAAGTACTTCCAAATTCTAGTGTGAGATTTAATTTGGAGAAAGGAAAATCGTAGTGAGGGAGGTCAAATATCATCTGAAATGGGAAAAATGCAAGAACACCAAGTATTCACCAAGCATTTCAATCCAAACAGACTATTCTGTAAACTTGAATTAGTGGTATACTAAAAGTTTAAATCTCAATTGTATGCCTTTTTCACAACCCAGATTAGGTTAGCGTTATGATGTCTGTGAGTTAGCATTGCTATATTGTCATTACACCAATTGCGTGCTGATGTACAGATTCCAAATCAAACACATGCTGGATGTTTGATGCTCCACATCTTGTTCTTTTTTCTTGTTTTTATTTTCAATTGTGTTATATATGCATATCACATATTTACTTTGATCTTCCAAGGACTCTTTATTCTGCAGAATATGGTTGAAGAACTGAGGGCATGTTTACATAAGAAGAAAGGTCATATCAAAAACTTGTTTGAAAAGACTTCTGAGGTGAAGCAGAAGAAGCAAAATTTACAACAATCTATATCTATGGTATGTTAGGATTTGAGTTTGTACCCTCCCACCTTTTTAAAACACATGAATAACAGGAAGATGAAAATTTCATCCTGCAATTGAAACTAGAAGTATCCGGTTCTTTGTGGGCTTATTGATTCTACATGTCAACTGCGCATTTTCTTTCTGTTTTGGTAGGTCTGAATTTTCTGATTAATTCTTTAGTATTTTCATTTGTATAAATTATTTTTTTATCATTTTTGCAAGAGTCAGTCTGTTGGAAATCATTTAGATAATATTTGAGATTTCATTTGTCTTATTTTAGTTTGTTACCTTATGGATGATTCGTTTTATCATGTAGGATTTTGTTTCGTTCATGTTTTTCTTCGACTTCAGATTTTGATCATATCTAACTAGATTATATATGATTTTAGTCAGAATCTTCTCTTTATTTGCATTACTAGAATTCTTGATTTGTTTATTGCTATTGTTTTTTCCCCCTGCTTAAGGCTGCAAAACAACTACTTGAAAAAGAACAAGAGTGCAAACGCATTACTGTCAGTATTGAGAAGATGGTAAGGCGTGTTAGGACTCTGGAAGAACAAGTGCAGGATATTTATGAGAAGCATGCACAAAGTACTCAGGTTATGCATTGTAGCTTATCTTTATAATCCTGTTCTCTTTCATTCCATCATTTACTCCATTTTCTTGCTTCTGTTCATCTCCTGGTTAAAATGATTATCCTCTCATTGATTTTTCTTGAAAGGTGTTAGTGTGCAGATATTTTTTTTGGGTTATTACGTGTTAGCTTATCTTAGGGACTTTTATCAGGGTGCAGATATTTGTTTTCCCTAATCCAATCAATATTATGTTCTTGGATTAATACAATCTTTGGTCCTTACAGTTTATCCTCATTTTGATTTTGGTCCCTATAGTTTCAATCAAACCATAGATTTTGGTTCCTATGGTCCATAATAAACTACAGGGACTAACATTTTAGACGGAAAGAAATTTGAGAGACCAGAGCATATGGTCTGAAACTGTAGGGGCCGATACCAAAAGGAGGGCAAACTATAAGGATCAAATATTGCATGAACCCTTTATTTATTATAGATGGATAATTCAGGTGATTCTTTTTTGTTTTTAAAAAATAGATGGAAGTTTGTTTTACTTCTTGTTAAGAGAAAGCTCATAATCCCAGGATAATGTATCTGTATGCCTTTTAATATGACCATCGATTAGTTGATTCAAGTTGTTTGACAATTGTTCCTTTTAAGTAAAGGTTTTGAGTGAGTCTTGTGGGTAGAAACTGTTTTTAAGAAAGCTTTTTAGCTTTGTGGCAAGACTCGGCTTAGTCTGAATTAGTCAAGGCCCAAAGTGGCTATTGAAAAATGGTTGGAATATCACAAAAAATGGTGAATCAGTCATAACATTGAAGCCATCAAGTCCCTCTGAAAAATAAAAATGAGCCAAAGTTCCGAATATCAAAGAGAAGCTTGTATGTAATGGTGCAGGCTGAAGAATCTGAGATAGAGGAGAAATTGAAGGTGCTACAAAATGATGTTGATGCTGCTGAATCAGCTTTGACGAGGTTAATTGTTTATCATGCAGTAATATTTAGTTTGTATTTCTTGTTGATTTTGATTAGTTTCATTTCTCAGAAGTTACTTTGTGATTCAGGTTGAGGGAAGAGGAAGCTATACTAGCTGACAATGTACAAAGACAAAGTAATGAAATAAGAAAGATTGCTGATGAGGTGTGAATATTTTTAGCCTTTTCTTATTATATTGTTTTCTACTGTTAATGAAAATTGGGATGGCCCATTCTTTTATGCCATAACATGACGTCATTAGTTTTAGAGGTTGATATAGAATTGCATAACCTAATTGGATATTGGTGATTCACTTTAGCGTCATCAAGAACGTAGAGCCCCTCGCACTCTTTAGCACCGCCAATCATCATCCTCGATGATAGATCCTGAAAAACACAATGAGATGATAGAAATTTAGCACAACAGTTAGCTTGTTTTGTCAATTGGCTGACAGATATTAAATTGCATGCTAATTTTGGTACATGGAGAACAGATAAAGAGTGATAAACTCAGAAATCCAACTACTTCCTTTCCCGGTGATAGGAGCAAGAGAACGATCAGCAATCTTAACCTTTTGGCTATTGGCACATGGGACATAAGTGGTGAACAATTGATGGCTATCAGTTTGTGATCCAATGCTCCAGAATCAACTATCCATACTTGTTTATCCTGTGTGAGGTTTTGAGAGCTTGAAGATAGTTACCCTTTTTAGCTAGTAACATCGAAGCTACAATCTCTGACATGTATGCCACAATTGCTTTAGTTTAGTTCAAAACTGAAAAATGACAATTTGGGGTTCAAATTTCAAAATGACAGTTTAGTACTCCAACTTTTAGAAACGACAGGTCAGTCCTGCGAATTGTCAAAATGACATATTGGTCCACAAGTGAGAAAATGCCAGCGAATTGAGAGTGCAAAGGGCGACGACACACGAATTGTAAAAAGAAAAAGATAGTTTATTTTGTTGGGATACCAAGACGAGGAGGATGACGGAAGAGAGGAGGGTTGACGGTGAGCTTGGGTTGATGCCGACAGACGACAACACTGTGAGAGGAGGGCCGGCTGTGACAAAACGACTAGGTGGCTGCAATCACAGGGAGCAGGGGTGAATGCTCGACAGTGTGATCAAACCTAAGTAATAGTGTTGAGGATTCTCAAAGTGCTGAGAGTATAGAGGATGCTAAGAGGCGATCTATCACCGAGAACCGAGGGAAAACTTGCCGACAATCACGAGCTAAGATTGGACGAGGAGAGCTTCGACCATGATTCTACAGTAATACCGATCAGACCACCTTGAAATGAGAGACCTCGATGGAACCAATTTTGACACGTAGTGTCTTGCCCGTGGACAAATTCCATCGGGTAGACCTTATGGATGCTATCAATGAATGAATGAAAAGAAAGCACTTACCGAGGGGGAGGACAGGTTGGTTAATACGGAATATGGTCAAGGTAGAAGAATAATAGAACTGGGGGAGTTTGTCTTGGTAAGCAAGCAACCAGTTATCAGTCCATCCAAACAAGGCAATGTTTTGGACCTGCCCACACCAGTTCCACCCAATACAGACAATGACAAGCTTTGACGATTTGTGAGGCGAGGAACTACCACCAACGACTATGACAAGCTCGACAACGATGACAATGTTGAAGAGGAGAGGGGTTGTCGACAAAGAACTGTCCTCCAAGCCACCGGCGATGTTGACGGCGCTCTTTGGCAAGATGGGTCTCCAAGCTACCAGCGCCGGAAACAAAAAAAACTTGGATTATTTTCCTCAAAGCTCTAATACCATGTGGGCAATTTGTGAGAGAAAATATATCCTCATTGCATAAAATCTTGTGATACAATCGCCTATTTATATACAAAAGAGAGGGACATAATAGTAAAGACTAATGAAAGCTAATCAATACTAATAATTACTAATTAGCTAATAACTGCTACTAAATGGAGAATATTTACAATAAATACACAATATTCCCACACTTTCATTTGGACTTTGGTACCTAATTGGATTTATTCTATTGAGATGTAGTTATGCAGCACACAGACACACGCATGCACAGATGCATACAGGGGAGGTTTAGGGGAAAGGTTATAAAACAGAGAGGGAGAAGGGAGAGAATGGACAGAAAGTTGAGGGGGAAGTGAGAGGGAGACAGAACGGAGGAGGGAAAGATATCACAGATTCTGAGTAAGGCCACAAAATATTCATTCTTCAAAGTCTGCTTACAAGTGTATCAATATTTATACAGAAAGTTTTCAAAACTTAACAAGTTGCAAATATATTAAAAAAAAGAAAAAAAAAAAAAGCTGATTCAGGTTTCCTTTACAAGAAGGAAATTTAAAACACAACAAAAACTAGTTTATTTTCTCCTATAATAAGCCTTCATATATTTCTGATCATGTAGTTTCATAAAACTAATAGAGTTTGTCTTCTGTTATACTTGTGATCCCCTACATTTATCCATAAAGGGGCCACTTCTGCTTCCAAATAAAACAGCATGTAGCAATAGTCAAACCCAACCCCCCCCCCCCCAACACACACACACCCACACAAAAACACAGAAAAAACGATAAGGAAGTTGTTGTTGTTGTTTTTTTTTTTTTTTGCCTTTTCTTCCTTGTTTGCACAGCAGCAGCAAAAGCACACAGTGATTAGTTGAGGGAAAATCCTTACAAAACATGCGTTTTTAAAAATTATTTTGCAATAATTATAATCTTCTCCTCCTAACAAGGACATTTAATATTATCTATAGATAATATATATGATAAAATTGAAAATTTGTCCTAAAATTTTTATCTGTTTCCATTAATATTTTAAAGGCCTGTTTTTTGTTCTGATATATGTACATTTAGAAACATACTTCAATATTAATAACGTTGGCTCTATTACTTTTTCTCACTCTTATAAAATCTATTCTTTTTTGTTTCTTTCATGATACTTTCTACCGATTGAGAAATTTCATTTTTATAATAGATAAAATAATTTTTTGTTGGTGCTCATTTTGTTGCCTATATTAAGAGATTGAAAAAAATTATAGATGAATTCTATTAATTAACAACCCATGATTTTGATGATTCTGATGCTTAATAATATTTTAAGATCCCCAGTTTATATATTTTTATATCAAGACAATTATAAAGTATGTTAATTTTTATATTTTAGTGAATTTTATATATCCTATAAATATTTAAGACGATACTTTTAATAGTTGTGAATAATTGTAATTAATTTTTTTTTCTTTGGCCTCCCTAACTTTTTGTTCCTCGTTCTATCTCTGTCTGTGATGTGTTGAATTTAGAAGTGGCTGCATGCTTTAATTTTGTTTAGTGAAGATGATAAGAGATTTCAAATAGAAGTGGTCGAGAGTTTGGTAAAACATGGGTTTTTCTAGCAAAGGTTGGAAATTTCTTGTTCATCATTTTAAAAGTCTATCACATGGATAATCTTCACACTCAGTTTGGTGTTCTGCACACTGTCCCATGTTTGTTTCAGGGCATCTTGTTTAGCACATGAAGAAGAAAAAGAAAACCTCATATTTGTGCCTTTTCTGCCTTGCTTTATTTCTCTATGTTGTTTTATTTTAAAAGGTTGATTTGTCCAATTTTCCCCTGCATGACATCTTTCCTTCTACAATTATTGTTGATCATTATCATTCTCTATAACCCTAGCTGCACAGCCACTGGAACAATTAGGGGTTTCGCATTTGCTGGTCTTGATCACATCAATGGCTAATGATGTTTGATGATGTGATTGGCATCCTTAAATGGTCATCAATGGCTACTTCCTGTAGTATGGGTTGACACAGAGTGTCATCTCCTATATTTGTCTTTATTATGTGAATTTTCTTTTCCTTTTCGGGCCCTTGTGTCAATGTTTGTGTAAAAGATGATGGGCTGGTTTGTGGCCTAATTTCTCTTTTCCCATGTAATCATCAACGATGTGTTGAATAGAATCTTACCCAGGGAAAAAAAAAACATTGAACAGAACACTTGTTCCTTTTGTCTTGATTCTCTCTATAAGCTACAAATATTCTGTTTTCTCCCTCGGGAAATTTGCTCCTTCCAAGTTTACTAGATACTTAAAATGTCCATTGACTTTTGGGCTAACTGTTTCCATTCTAACTCTCATCTCTAGTTAAATACTTATATAAGGTTGCTAATATGTATTATGTATTTTCCATTAGATTGAAGGACATGATAGACGGTATCGTGAAATCAACTTTTCTATCCGTGAGCTTAAACAACACCAAACCAATAAGGTACAAGCTATGATGCAGTTATGGATGTTATTCAAATGAAGTACTTCTTTTCTTCTTGAGAGCAATACGCATATTCATATTAATATTTATGCAATTTTTTATTTGGGCAGTAGATTAAAAAGAAATAAATGCATATATGAGCTTCATTTTTTTATTGTAATGTTAAATGAACCCGTTCATGGCTATGACAATGTTGTTGAGAACAGGTTACAGCTTTTGGAGGAGATAGAGTGATGAACCTACTGCGTATTATTGAGAGAAGCTATAGGAGGTTTAAGAGGCCACCCATTGGTCCAATTGGTGCCCATTTGGTACATACCATGATATTTATATTGTACTGTGTTTTTTCACTTGTACGTTTGTTTGATTTGTTGAATTTAAATGAAGTTATAATTCTTGACTTGTTTAATAAGCATGAAAAGGAATTTATTGATACAGCTATGCTTTTTTACATCATCTTATGCTAGTAAGATATGGTGGTATAGGTGTTTGGATTTGCTGTCTATAATTCCTCGTATTATCATTTCAGGTTGTTATCTGTATTAATTTGATAATATTTTTTGACAGAACCTGGTTAATGGCGATAGGTGGGGTGTTGCTATTGAGCATGCAATTGGGAAGATGCTGAATGCTTTTATAGTGACTGATCACAAGGATTCTCTTCTTTTGAGAGAGTGTGCGAAGGAAGTAAACTATGGTTACCTCCAAATTTTCATTTATGATTTTTCAAGACCACGGTAAGTTGTTAAAATCTGTCTCTATCTCTTTTCCTCCTACCTATAGTTTATCCTTCCAGGTTTTGTTTTGTTTTTTAAATGTTAGTCTGGTTTAGTTAATTACTATTATTTTTATCTAAAATTTTCCTTGATTATTTGATCTCTACTTTCTGGTGTAGATTGTCTTTACCAGCACACATGCTTCCTCAGACAACTCATCCTTCGATTCTTTCTGTTTTATATTCGGCAAATGACACTGTGATTAATGTCTTAGTGGATCTGGTAATACTTTAAATTATTATTTAAGTCATCTATCTTTTTGAATCTCTATCATATTCTTTACTATTGATTTTCCCTCAATCAGCTTCATTTTCATTATTTTGTAGTCATTATCAATCTTTTTGCCAAACATATCTAGTATTATCTAATTTTCTCAAACTTTTATCTATTCATTAAATGATTCTGTGTGATCCCCCAAAATCTGTCTTGTGATCTCGTATCAGTCCGCCCATAAAAAACCTAATTTTTGTATGGGAAATACAACCAGAAAATACAACAAGAGTAGAGAACTAGCTTTCACCATCGCCTACCTTTATACAAAAGGGTGGGTTATGATTGAAGATGCAAAAGTCATCAGCAAGCTCATGTCGTTTTGTAGCTAAAGTATTAACTATACATGGAAAAAAGCTAATTTTTCAGGAAAAAAACTTGCAAGCAAATTGTAAGAGAGAATCTTCCTTGGAATCCCTTTTTTATTGATTTTGAAGTTTATTTTCCCACTAATTTCACATGCAAATTGTGATATAGAATTACAATTTGTTTTTGATAAATAATGAACAAAGATCTTCTCAACAATTGTATTGGTGAAACCAGAATGCTTGGTGATATTTTAGAATGGTTATGGATTTGTATAGGTTGGAATATTGAATATATACTTTGACTTCAAATATCTAAAATTTGATGTCGCTACATGGATCGCACGACACTATTGTGCTCTATCAAAAACCTAATCTTTGGAAGATTTAAACCCACTTAGTAGGATAAGGCTTTGTTGTTGTTGATTTGGCACTAACACATTTAGTTGCTATATATAAAATAATTATTGGTGCATGGAGTCCTTTTAAAAGAGGTTGAGGAAGATCGAAACAAACACTCAATGAGGTTATAGAGTGGGATCTTTTGATTAATCTATCCAAAGATCTGGTTTTTGATAGAGTACAATGGCATCGTGCGATCTTTGTCGTTGACTCCACCTAGTGGAATAAAGCTGTTGTTCTTGTTGTAGTAGTATATAAATAGTTGTTTTTTTCCCACTCTATTATTTGTTTTCAACAATATATATGGTTCGAAATTATTTGTGTTCATTATTTATCAGCGACAAATCATTATCATGGAAAATTTAAAGAAAAAGATATTCTAAGGTCTGACAGAACATAAGCAAATAATGATTCCTTGAAAATGAGGCAAATTCAAATTGTGGTTTTATCCCTCTATCTGCTTCAAAATGACTTTAAATAAGGCTAAAATCTTTTATTTTTATTTTTTATTTTTAACTTGAGTGCAAGCAATTGTGTTTTGGAGTCACATATTTCCTGCAAGAAAAAAGAACATTAATGACAGATTGACATGACATATTTTAGGGGAATTAAGGAACATTTTTTACATAAAAAGAGGCATAGTTTGCTGAAAATTTGAAAGTAGCAAGAAGTTGTCAATGTTGCATTTTCCTTTGACATGTAAAAGATAGGGAAAATATTTTTTCAGAATGGTCTGTTTCACTATTTCTAACATGTTTTACTGAATGTGTAGGGGAGCATTGAGAGACAAATTCTTGTTAGGGATTATGATACTGGTAAAATGGTTGCATTTGACGAAAGGATTTCAAATCTAAAGGAGGTCTTCACCTCAGATGGATATAAAATGTAAGCTAATGCAAATTGTTGCCTTTTTACCCCCCTTGCAGGTGCGCGTGTGTTAGTGATTGACTTTGACCGGAAATAGGAATATGTAAAGAATTACATGGAGATTGGGTGAAATATAACTTTATGATATATGGCTGGTTGAACTTAAAGGTGTAAAAATGCTCTTTTGATTTCTAATAATCTGCCAATGAAAGGGATTCTGACGTCACCTTCTTCTCTACTGCTTTTGTGCTTGTCAGAGATGATAATAAAGCTATTTGATTCTCCACTTAATAATTTATGACTTTGTAGTGTGGTGTTGCATGGCATAGTATTAGTGCATTTGTGTGCGCCTCTATCATGAACATGTTTGGTACCAGTAACATGTTTTGACATAAGTAACGTTACTTCAACTTTAAATATTCATAATGTGTGCACCTATCTTGTATCAAACCAATAAATCGGAATAATTTGTTGTTGAATTTCTTCTAGGTTTTCTCGGGGCCCAGTGCAGACAGTTCTTCCCCCAAATAAGAGGCAGAGAACTAGCCGACTATGTAGTTCTTTTGATAATCAAATTAATGTTCTTGAAGCTGATGCTTCCCACGAACAAGAAGCAGCTAATCGCTTAAAGAGAAGTAAAAGGGAGGCTGAAGAAAAGCTTGAGGATCTTAATGGGAGGCTAAGACATGTGAAGGTAAGATGATGCCAAAAGTAGGGTTTTATACTTGCTTTCTCCGTACAATGATCTACATAGGATGTATTCCAATTTCAGGTCAAACTTTTTGTTCTTTTTACAAATCAAGCTGTTTATTTAACAGTTAAGCTGTCACCATTCTACAAACGTTATTGATCTTGCTTCTGGTGTTATATTCACTAATGATTTGCACGAACTCAATCAAACCACTTATTAGTAGAGCTTTAAGTCTTTAGTTTTTTCCTAGCATCTATTTTGTTATCAATATATCTGATCACCCACTTTGCTCTTCTGGTCTATCTGATTCTTTGTTTCCTGTAGAGGGTATGTTCAAATTCAGAGAAGGATTTGTCTTCTAAGAAATTAGCACTTGAAGATGAGAGGAACCAGTATGCGATGGCAAATCGTTCATCACCTGCATCATCTGTGGATGAGATTCAACAAGAAATTTCTGTTTGTTCACTATCCCACACTTCTTGCCAACAGATTTTACTTGTCCTTAACATCTTGTTAAAAAAGTTGTTCCCTATCCCTTGAACATTAATTCAAAATTTTAATGTGAGCATTCTTTGATTTTTATAGTTGTTCATATAAATTTTATATGCTAATGACTTCTATTTATTGACTACTGGCTCTAAGTAATGCCTTTCTTGCATAAATACTGTATATTCTACTGTTATTTGTCAGATGTTGATCTCTTATACTTGTTAAATTCACTTGTGTTATGCTACCCTGTTATTCTATCAGTTTTAATAACATTTAATTTTTCCTTTTGCCTAGTTTTATGGATCTATAACCTATATTCATGGGTTCTTTAGGGAAGGATTCCCTAGCTTATAAGGAAAGGGATTATAATGCTTTTCGGAGCTATTTTTTCTTCTTAATTCTGAAGCATGTGTCCTAAATGCGTAATGCAAATTTGTGTTTTTTAATATAATAATATTTATTTATTTATTTATTGAATATTAGGAAGCCCAACACGAAATAGAAAGGAAGACTGACTTGTTGAAAGAATGTCAGAACAGGATGAATGAAGCAGCAGTGAAGACAGATCATCTTAAAATATCATTTGAAGAACTATGTGGTTTGATACTGCTAATTTCTTCTTGTATATTGAGCATGATTTTTTACATCTTCCTTTATGTAGAAGGATTGATATTTGCACCTGTTTTATTGCATGGTATGTTGTTTATGATAATTATATAGCATCAACACAAGAGGAGATTAGTGCCCTTGAGAAAGCAGAGAATGAACTAATGCAGATTGAACGGGACATGCGTTTAGCAGAAGAGGTTTCCTTCCATTATGTCCTACTTGTCCTTTACAATGTTCAAATGTCTAACAATCTTTTCTGCTCTGATAATTATTTCTCTTAAAATTACATGTTCTTACTCGTCTTTTAGGAGAAGGCTCATTATGATGGGATAATGCAACACAAGGTACTCCCAGATATAAAGGCGGCAGAGGCACGCTATCTGGAACTCAAGCAGCAACGAGAGGTGCGTTTTGACTTGCATTGGTGAGATTAATTAGGAAATTAAATTTACCTTCAAAGCTAAATGCATCTGAGAATTGAAGCATTTACTTTGTTAGAGGTATAAATCAAATCTTCTTATGGGGCTTGAATAGGGGCATTAAGAAAAGAAGATTAGAAGGTGATCCATCCTCATTTCTCCAACACGTGACCAAAAAATCTTGTGATGCTATCTAAGTTTAGTGACCCCTGCTAATGTATAAATAAGATTTATACACCCTTCTAATCATCTTAACTCTAGAAATTTTCTGAATTACAAGAAACCAAAAAGATGGTCTTTGGATTTCCTCCATAAGGGACCACCCAGATAAACTGGCTAGTAAAGAGCATGGCAACCGTATATTGCTAAATTGGTTAAATTAAAAGAGTATCATCAGGACTCACTAGCATTATCAACCTTTTAGACATAAATTGAAAGAGTATCATTTGGCTGCTCACTTTGCATTATCAACATTTAAGACATAAATAAAGGCAAAACTAAACTATCATCTAGCTTCTTACTATGCATTATTGACCTTCTAGGCATAAATTAAGGGGGAAAGGCTTTTTCCCAAATATAACTGATTTCTAATTTTGTTTTTTTGAGTATTGCAGGAATACAACAGAAAGGCTTCTATAATTTGCTGTGAGGATGAACTTCAGTCTTTAGGAGATTGCAATGGAAGTACCCCAGAGCAACTCAGCGCACAGATAGAAAGACTATCTCAGAGACTCAAGCGTGAGAGTCAAAGGTATTGCATTTTGAGTTGAATTTAATTTTCAATTGTTGCAATAACTTGGCAAGATCTTGTAACCATTTATGTTTGATATCCCCCCCCTTTGTAGATACACAGAATCACTAGATGATCTTAGGATGCTGTGTGAGAAAAAAGAACGCAAGATTATGAGAAAGCAGCAAGCTTACAAAGCCTATCGAACAAAGTTAGATGTATGTGTTTTTCCTTTATTCTTAACATGAACCTGTTTTTTTAATGTGATCCCCTGTAGTTCATTTCATGTGTTTTACACTTTGTGGTATGCTTTTACAATTTGTTCCGACTCTTTTTCCACTCATGTTGAACAATTGCTCATCTCTTCATGGTGTATTTATTGTTGAATTGTTTCTTATGCAATTTGTTTAATCATTTCCTTGTTTTAGTATTTGCTAATAAACTTTTATCAAATTCTTTTTCTACATTTTCATTGCAGGCTTGTCAAAGAGCCTTAGAATTACGGAGGAACAAGTTTCGCAGAAATGCAACTTATTTGAGGCGTTTGTTGTCTTGGAAGTATGATTTTTCTCAGCATGGAGTATCTCTTCCTCTGTTATTTTTTGCCATTGCACTTTTACATATATCAAATTATTATCTTGAGTAGATTTAATGCCCATTTGGGAAGAAAAGGATTCAGTGGACTTATCACAGTCAATTATGAAGAAAAAACCCTTTCAATCAAGGTAAGCTATTTTTGTTATGCCGTGCTATGTTTCTTTTGCTGCCATTGCATGTAGGGAAACACTAAAATGTAAAAAGAAAGGACATAAACAGGTTTTAAAACAAGAATCTTTATATAATAGGTGTGACTTAAATTGCGTTGTCCTCCTTTACCCTTCCTAGGTAGCAAAACAAATTGCTAATGATAAGTCTCTTCATTTTGGCACATAGTTGTTACACACGTTTGTTCTCTTTTATCTTCTGTTTTAGGTGCAAATGCCTCAAGATGCATCAGGATGTGCTGTTCGTGACACTCGAGGCCTTTCAGGTTAATTTCAAGCATCTATTTATATTATGATTTGGTTAATAAACCTTCACTAGAGCTCTTTGTAGCAGCTCCAATGTATGAATGATGTGTGTGGATTATCAATGAATGATCTAATCTTTTTTTGTGAACTTAAACTACAATGGAGTTATAATGAATTAGGTTATTTTTCATGCATTTAGTTTTTATGTGTTGCTAAAAAGGATGATCCAATATATATAATATTTATGCATGATTCCTGTCATGTGTTTGTCTATGTTCTTTCACCTTAAATTCATATGCATATTTCATGCTTCTATTGATTATATTGGTAACTTGGATAGGTTACCAATTGTCAAAGTAAATACGTTATATCCTGAAAATCTTTACCAATGTTTTCCTCATATAAGCCACGTGAAATTCATCGGGGCTTCAATTGAGTGAAGTGCTAATGAAGCAAACAGAAATGTAATTAGTGATGCACCTTTTTTTGGGTCAAAGTGATGCACCTTACTTGTACTATGCAGATTTTAATTCCTTCGCCCTCATTTGCTTTGTGTCCCACTTAAGAAGATAATCTTGTAGAATGAATATTATATTACTTAATACTTTTTATATGCTAGTAATTTAATTATCTAATTGTACATATAAGTAGATATATTATTTGATTGATGCTAGTTTGTGTTTGGGAGTTTTAACACTATTGACATCACATTATAAGGGCATCAGGCATTGTGTTTGATTACCATGAAATAAGTTTTTATTGATCCTGATATGCAGGGGAGGAGAGCAATGACATTGTTGTCTGAATGAATGTTGTTCTCTGCTTTTATATGTTGTATTATTTATGTACCTACAAGATGTTGTATTATTTATGTACCTACAAGGAATTTCATCGTTCCTTTTTCTATCAATTAAAGCTAGTATTTAGCAGCCGTTTCATGTTACTTGTTCCTACTCTCTTTGGATAATAGGCGGCGAGCGTTCGTTTTCAACATTATGCTTTACACTAGCCCTTCATGATATGACAGAATCCCCTTTCCGCGCAATGGATGAATTTGATGTTTTTATGGTATGGTTTATGCCTTCGTGATTGAAATTCGTTTTTGTTGGAAAAATGTGACATTTCTTTTCATTCATCCTCAGGATGCTGTCAGTCGAAAGATCAGCTTGGACACTCTCGTGGACTTTGCTGTGGAACAAGGATCCCAGTGGATATTTATTACCCCACATGATATTAGGTACTAATTTTCAAGTAGCCTTTATTATTGTTGTCTGGCTTACATTGATGGCATCGCATCACATCCTAGTTGTTACTTATTAGTCGGTTATTCTAAATATTGTACTCTTATGTATTATGCCTTTCCGAAAGTAGCCATGTCACTACGTGACTTTTTAAGGGTAGATTTGGTTGCTGGATGGAAAGGAAAAAGTAGAGTTGCTATGCATGGAAATGATTCATAGATGCCTACGTAAAACATGAAAACAAAATGGGTAAATTAATCTTTCAGTCCCCACACTCCTTAAATTTTGACTTGGTAGTTGGTACAACTGAGTTTCTATTGTTTTGATTCAGTCCTTAAACTTTGACTTGGTACAACTGAGTCCTTGTTGGTTTAATTCACTTTGAACTCAACGACTTTAACTCACTGTAATTTGGCTCTTGTAGTTTTAACCATCTGACCTCCAGTCCCCTAGTTCCATGAAATATGTAATCTTACATCCCGAATCTTCTGTCCCCTAGTTCCATGAAATATGTAATTCTTACATCCCGAATTGGAGGGACAAAAGTTTTAAATGGTAAAATAGAGAGTGAGTTGTACCAAGTTATTGTTTAAGGACTAAATTACAACTGGGTCAAAACTATAAAGGACAAAAAAGATTAATTTTGTCCAACAAAAAATTGATAAAAAGAGAGAATTTATTCAGCAATAATGTCATAGGTGTTATACAAAAGTAATATTTTGTTTTCTGTGATACCCATTCGCTTTCTCATTGCAATGTGCTACCAAACATGCCATAAACGCGGCCTCACTGTTGAGTGTATGATGTCTTCTCATCATCCATTTCATTTCATGAGAACCTGGTAATTGAATATAAAGAGCATTACTACTTAAAGTATAGTTTTGTAAATGGTTGGAGACTCACTAAGGTTCTGATATAGCTTATTTCAACTCAAAATTCAAGTATACTTCCATGTTCATTGAACTTTGCAGCATTATGAATTACTTCCTCCGGTCCTTAATATAATGTATATTTATCTAATTTAATTAGATTAAAGAAGTTAGTTAAGCTAGTTAATATGACATATATTTTCTCAAACACTCTAGTTATCTTCCTTAATTTCCTCATTCCCTTTCCTCCTTGATTATTATTCATCAATAAGGGTAAAGCAGGAAAAAATTGACAAATATGAGAACTATGTCTTATATTTTAGGATCAAAATCAACTGTTCAAATATGTCTTATATTAAGGATCAAAAGAGAGTATAATTTACTGCAGTTATACTTCTGACATTTCCTTTTCATGCTCGTAAATGCAGTATGGTTAAGCAGGGAAACAGGATAAAGAAGCAGCAAATAGCAGCTCCCCGTTCCTGATAATAGTCTGTAAACATATTTTCTTTTTTTCGTATGTTTCTACTGTAGAGTAGTAATTTCCCTACTGGTCAGAATCGTTCTGACCCTAATGTTTGTGTGTGGAGATTGTGCGAAGCCTTTCCCCTTTTGATTTAATTATGAGAATGACTTGCGGGGGTCGATGTATTTGCATTTTTTTTGGGGTGCTTGACAACTATTTTGGCTGGTAGTTAGGCAAGGGGGAAGACTTTTCTTTCTATACCCATGTTAATAATGTTATGTTCTCTTTAATTAATTGGGAAAATATCATCAAAGTCCCTATTCACAAGTGAAAGAGCTACTATTGACTAATTATATGACTTGTCAATATATTATTTCCTGTTGTTGAAACCTAAGTGATATTCTCCCTAATTAATTTATGGAGATTAAGAAAATGAGATAGGATATTGTCATTACTAATGTCACTACTACTTTTTCACCGTTAGATCAGAATCTCAATAGAAGAGGGAAATGGTAAAGGTAGATGAGATTATGATCTAACGGTGAAAAAGTGGTAGTAAAAATATCTTATCCCTAAGAAAATTAATTATGTGTGAAAAAATATGTTGGTTTCTCTGAGATAGTCCTTCAATCATTTGCAATGAGATAGTCCTTCAATCATTTGCAATGTAAGCTATGCCATGTAATAAATCTGGAAGCCCTAATAGTTTAAATCAATTTTTAATTAGGTTCATATAGTTTTTTTTTTTTTTTTTTTTTTTTTTTAAAGTCCTTATGCTTTCACTTGTTTTAAATCAAGTTCTTGTAGTTTTCTTTTTTTAGCAATTCATTATTATTTCACCAGATTTTTTATCAGGTTCTTGTAGGTTTTTTAGATTTTATTTTTGTTAATTTAATTGAAAGTTGAATTTATAATTTACAAATAACGAGTTTAAACCAATAATTATAGACTTAAAAAATGATTGATAAAATTAATTATAATTCTTTAATATTTTTAGATAAATTTCTTATAATATATAATATTTAAATTATTTATGTTTCATTCGAATTTTTATAATAAAGAATATTTGACTTTTTCTAAAAATAGATTAGAAGTTTAATTAGCCAACTAAGAATCACTAATTAATTATTTTTGAATTCAATAATTATTAATTAAAGTTTATTATTCATATTTAATATTATTCATTTAAATTTTGATCAAATTAATAAATTAAAATAAAATAAAATAACCTACTAAAACTTGATTAAAAATTAGGTGAAACAATAGGGATATGATAAAAAAGAAAAAATAAATAAATAAAGAAAGAAAAGAACCCGTCTAAAAACAGGTAAAAGTATAAGGACTTGATAAAGAAGAAGAAACTAAAGTGCTCAATTAAGAGTTGGGAGAAACTATAAGAACCTGTGGATTAATTATTTTAAACTATTCTCATATGAAAGCCATTTTAAAGTGCAATCAAAAAAGAAAAAAAAAGAAAGAAAGAAAGAAAGAAAAAAAGAAAGGAGAGTGGATTGGAGTCAAGATTTATAATTAAAGAAAATCTCTCCATGAGCCTATATATAACTCCATATGGCGTAATTCTTGTCATTTCTATTATGAAAACATGGATTAAAATTGTTTGTCTATTTTATATTTTTGGGCATCACATAAATTGATGGATGTACTATTATTGTGATATATTATACTCCCTAGTATTTAATATATGACATATTTAGAGAGTTGATTTTGGTTTTAAATATAAGATATATTTTTAATATTTGTGAGTCTTTTTAATTTACCTCTATTAATGTTCTATCAACAATGCTCAAGGAGAAAAAATAATTAGGAAACTAAAAAAGATGATTAACGTATTTTAGAAAATATATTTTATATTAACTAACTTAGCTAACTTAATCTTATTAGGTAAACATATCTTATATTAAAGACACAAGGGAAAAAATTGGTTTTGCACTCTAAAATGCCATTTGCGAGCGTGCATTGTGTTTTTTTTATCCAGCTAAAGATATACTCCCTTCGGTCCTAATTATAAGACCTAATTGACTTTTTTTGGAAAGATTAAGGAAGCTAATTAAATTACTTTAGAGTATTTTTATTTTTATTTTTTTTCTTTAAACTAATTAGTTTAACTAATAAACTAATATATAATCTAAGAATACACAATATATGAAATGTTAAGTAACTTATTTAGCTTCCTTAATCTCTCCAAAGAAAGTCAACTAGGTCTTATAATTAGAACCAGAGGTAGTAATATGTTGCTTAATTTGTGATGTGAGCGAGGACTCTTGTTCCAGAATGAAGGTCTTTAAAACGTCAAATTAGTTATGTGTTGGCTATTAGAGTGTCGGGGATATATATATATATATATATAGGGTGAAGGAGAAAAAATATACCTAACTTTTTTTCCCCGGCGCCCGGACCACGACCTTTCAACTGGAGCAAAAATACACACGACGTTACGTTTTGGGAGCGTCCAGCACCACGGCCGTTAGTCAACCGTTAGTTGACCGTCAGATTGGATGGAACGCTGACGTGGCGCTGACGCAGACTGACATGCTGACGTGGACGCTGACATGGAATAAAAAAATGCAAAAAATTAAAAAAATTTCGAAAAAATTAAAATAATTCGAAAAAATTAGAAAAAAATAAAATAAATTAGAAAAAAATGAGGAAAAAATTCAAATAATTATTTTTCCTCATTTTTTGAATTTTTTTTTCTAGTTTATTGATTTTTTTCTAATTATTTTAATTCTTCCTCATTTTTTGAATTTTTTTCTAATTTATTTTATTTTATTTCTAATTTTTTAAATTTTTTTCGAATTATTTTAATTATTTTGAATTTTTTTAATTATTTTAATTATTTTCCTTTTTAAAAAAAAATTGTTTCCTTTTTTTGTTGAATTTTTTATTCTACGTCGGCGTCACGCCAAGATGTCGGGTCTGCATCATCACCACGTCAGCGTTCCATCCAATCTGATGGTCAACTAATAGTTGACTAACGGCCGTGGTGCTGGACGCTCCCAAAACGTAACGTCGTATGTATTTTTCTTTAGTTAAAAGGTCGTGGTGCTGGACGCTCCAGGGGAAAAGGTTATGTGTATTTTTGCTCATTCACCCTATATATATATATATGTATATGTATTGGTATAATCGGGATATGTAAATTGCCGATGCGTCATATTGCTTGATTAGCTATGAAAAAACATTCTTAGTGCTCGTCTGGTCTGGAGGTAAGAAATTTTGAAAGAATTGGAACTTGAAATGGAGTATAAATAGTTTGGATTACAATATCCAATCCGATGAAGAGCACATCCAATGCAAATAACGATTGAAATATTAAAAATTTATTGTAGAGTAGAAGAAATATCGAGGCGATATTTGATGACCCAAAATCATTTTCAAGAGCAGCCAATTCAAGGATTTTCGATGGAATTTGAGATATATATTTATATGTACTCTTGTATATTTTGTGAGCAATAATAAAAGTTCAAATTTCAATATTATAAGCTTTAATTCAACTATATAAGCTTTAAATCATACCTTGTCAAATAACCTTTGTCACATGTTGTTAATTTAGGGGCTTTAGTTTCCATAGTAGCTGTCTTGCCAAAAACAAAGCAACTTAATCATGTTATTATGTATACCTTAACAACATACCAACAATCATCGTTAATTTCCTTAACCATCTGGTCTACACATTATGGTTTTCCTATAAATTTTTAACTCTTCTATCAACCATTAAATAAAACTGTTTCGGACAGCAAGTTATTTTAGGATCCTTAAATACTTGTCAACAGTTAGAGACCCCAAAACAGCAACTATAACCAGTTTTTACTTTTTAAGCTGCAACCTCAAAGCTGTGAACAATATATCATACAACAGCAACTTCAATCATACACTTATACAGCCTTCTCTTATAGTCGGGAAACATCCAGCTCTAAGAACTCCCAAGACTCATTTTGAAGTTTTAAAAACATAATCTAATAGCTTAAAACACCTATAAACTATTCCAGATTCTAAGACACATCCCCAGAGTTCGAACAAGATCTTACCTAATGTTAAAACATATAAACTTCAATTTAAAATTACTTTTCTAGTTAAATACAAGCTTTAGTCATGTTGAAGATTCATTTAGCATTTGGAAATCAGAATCACAACCCCTACAATCAATGCCATATAGCCTGAATCCTCTACCTCAGTTTCAGCCATAAAAAAAGCAACAGAGCCAATCAAATACATGCAACCCCAAATATCATATTTAATCTGTTGTAAATAATATGTGTGGGTGTGTAAAGGAAGAGTTCCACATTGCATGAGATTGTCGGGTCCAAGTAATAACAAATGATCTTGGGCTAGTAAATGGGCTAAGAGGAGGAATATGCTTACTTGCACAACAACGGGCCACCGGAAATGTAGTAATTTTCCCTCCTTGTGTGCGAGTTAAATGCGGTACTGGGCACTCTTTATAAGAAATATTTGTTTAATTAATCTATCACTCTATTAACCACTATTAGTATTCAGTGTTTGTAACTGGCTTTTTTAATAATCATTAATTTGTTTTTTAATGACTATGTAACTGTTCATTTAATTGTACTTATATGCATTAACTGACGAGTTAATTATCTTTAAATGTGTTTAAGTGTGCTCAATGTTATGATGATCCATGGCCTATAAAAGGATGAGATTGAAGATTTGGTGATCTACTCTAGCCTTCGAGCAACTTCTCTTTCCTCCTCTTGTGTTTTGCCTTGATGAGTTCTAATATCTTCCATAGTTCTACTCACCTTGTTTTTATAGGAAGGGTTCATTTTATCCAAGGGAGTGCCACTTCTCCGCTTCTTACCTGCGGTAGTTGTGGAATAGCTTTTAAGGACAATGTCCTCGGATGAGACTCGGATTAACCAATCTTCTGCAAGTGCTACCGCGCGCTAACAAGATTTGCATAACATCATGGAAGAGTTGAAAGATCCACTGGAAAGTAGTGGTGGTGAGTGCCGTTCTCATCAACTTGTTCATCCTCCTCTTCCTCGACCTCGTCCTTATCATCATTCTCATCATCGGAGGAGGGAGATGAAGGCCGGGTAAGAGTATTATCATTAGCTTGGGGAAGGCAAAATGTTTTGAACCTCACGGCATTTGTTGTTTTATGACAATTTTTGCTCAACAACCATCATAATTGTGAGACAAAATATGACGGTTATTAATTACCACCGTTATTTATTTTCTCGGACTTCTATTAAGTGATGGATTTATTTAATAGCCATCATGTATCTCAAGTCGGCATCTCTAACCCCTCAGGCAATCCATCTATATATTATGTTGAATAACTAGATGACACAAGAGAAAAGATTACTAGGAAAGGGTTTTGTTGTCATGAAGGAGGTTCAAATCAAATTATGAGAGAAGGGAGGAAACTTACTATAAGATGGAATAAGAAAGGACAAATTGTGAACTTGTCATACTTTAAAATTTGACCTTTTTGTTCAATCTACAATAAGTTTCCTCCCCTCTTTCTTAATTTGCTTTCCAGAGCTTCTTCATGACAATAAGACTATTACTTAGTGCTCTTTTCTCTTGTTTCATCTCGTCGTTTGACACAATAGATGGATTGGAGGACGGAGTGGAGGTGCTAGCTATAGTAGAGGGGGCGGCGTGGTTAGGATCCTCAGTAATTGAGTCATTTGTTGCCACCAACAAGCATTGAGGAAGAGGAGGTAGTAGAGGAGGGGGTGGTCGAGCGGAAGAGTTTCCTTGGATCTTAACATGATGAAGGAGAGAAGGAGGAGATCGATAAAAAAAAAAATAGTTGAGTTTAAATAGAGATCTAACGGATGATATGAAGGGTTATGAAAGAGTTAGATGACATTTATTTTTGAAGACCGTTATGTTTTGTTTTCACTGATATAATTGTTTAGAAGACAAATCATTTGTAAGTGTTACATGACAGTTGTTTTTTAAAAACCGTCATTTTTGTCACTAAATAAATGACGGTTGTTAGCTACAACCTTACATTTTTGTTTTCGTGAATTCTATCTTGCAATACATGACGATTCGCATAATTAACCGTTATGTATTAGGGGTTAGAAATACCCAAATTTGTAGTACTGTATGGGGAGTATAATAGGCTTTGTTACCATTAACAAAAAATGAGTGTACTTTTTACTCAATCCTTTAGGTTCTATTCATGGCTATTCAATAAATTTTAAAGACTGCCATGGTTAAGAGTAGATGAAGAAAACAGGAAAAATACACTTAAAAAAATAATTAATTAGCGATGGAATCCATCACTAGATTGACTTATCGACAAAATTCTATTATTAATTAATTAGTGACCGTCTATTTGATAACGGGGAATCGTACAATCCATCGCTAATCCACTATTTTTTTTTTTATAGTAATAAATCTTTAATTATAAGAAATCTTATCTTGGCATAATAAATCACTTTTTCCAATGTAGTGATTTGTTGAAAAAAGTGATTTATTGGGAGAAGAACAAAATAGTACAAGTTACATTCCTTTAAATGTGATTGAAACTTGAAAGAGTATCCTAATTTGCTGCCAATATACTTTTAGGATTTGCATCTTCCCTAACTAGTTCAGAAATTTGTATACAAGCATCAAAGTAAAACGGAAATATTATTAAAGTTGCTTCCTCAATAGATGATTTTCTAGAAGGCACAACCTAATAGCAAGAATTGCTATCGAGCTTCAATTAAAAGTTTTCCTTCTCAAAGAATAAAACCTTTCTTTCATAGCAAGGATGAAGGAAATTAGCTAAGTAAAGGCTACAGATATCCAATTTTCCAAATAAGATATCTACTATGGAATATAAATAAGAATAGGAATGGTCGATATTAGTTAATTAATGAGTAAGACTTTTATTCTAATATAACGGTTAGGAAGTTAGCTGTTAAGGAAATGACTTAAGTGAGGTATGTCTATTATAAATACCCCACTGCTCTCATTGTAAATCAGTTTTAACATGACTCAATTGTTAATCCAAAGGAATTATTCAGATATTCCTCTCATCTCTCTCATTCTTCCTCTAAACTTTTGTTCTTCTCTGTCCATTCCTCTCTTTCTTTCTCATTAAAGTCTGAATTCCATACTAGTGGTATCAAAGCTGTTCTTCCTTGGCTCTTATTCTTGTTGCTGCCCTCTGATGAATGGTCACCACTAGATCAAACTCAAGAATCATGGAAAACAAAATTGCAGTAATCGAAGAAAAATCGCTGAAACTAAAAAAGTAGATGAACTCCAAGATACAGTCTTGGGATTCAGGGATGACCTTCGCAACATGGGATGTGATTTTCGAGCCATGGTGCAAGTCGCTCAGGCCAGCAATGAAGACAGTCACAATGGTAACCATGGGAATGGCGACGGTGCAACCAATGGTCAAGGTAGGGGCCAACCAGCGTATCAAAGATCCACCCCTTTTATAATGATGGAGTTTCCAAAATACCAGAACAGAGATAGTAGTACCTAGATTACCGGGGTGTATAAATCTTTTTCATACATTAGCAAATGTCATTAAACTTAGAAAGCATCACGAGACTTTTTTGGTCAAGTGTTGTAGAAATGAGAATGGATCGCTTTCTAATCATCTTTTCATAATGCCCCTATTCAAGCCCATGATTTGATTTATATCTCTAGCAAAGTAAATGCTTCGATTGTCAGATGCCTTTAGCTTTTAAGGTGAATTCAATTTTCTAATTAATCTCACTAATGCAAATTAAAATGCACCTCTCGTTGTTGCTTGAGCTCCATTATAGCATGCCTGCCTCTACCTCCTTGATATTTGGGAGTACCTTGTGTTGCATTATCCCATCATAATGAGGCTACTAATTAAAAGATGAATAAAAATAATTATTAGAGCAGAAAAGATTAGTATATATTTTGAGCAGGACAAGTAGGACAAAATGGAAGGAAACCTCTTTTGTTGAATGCATGTTCTGTTCAATCTGCATTAGTTCATTCTCTGCTTTGTAAATGACAAGCACAACTTTGGTATTAAACATGACTAATGATATCAAATCCATGCTAGCTCTTATATCAAACCTTAAGAACGGATCACTAACCATATCTCAAAAAGCTTAAATTAATAGAAGAGGTCTGACCTATGACTTAAACTCAGACTAGGCATGATAGTTAGTATTTGGCTCCGAAGGTTTAATATCATAGCGGTATCATGCACGAGTCCACCAGCAGGGGCGGAGGCAGGGGGTGCTAGGGGTGGCCCCCGCCCCCCAAAATTGCAGATAACGGCCCAGATTTTTATAGAATTGTATTTCAGCCTATAAAAGTTCTACTGTTTTCATTTTAGTCCCTATTATTTCTATAGTGAAGGGACTAAAATAGAAATATTGAAATGTTTATAGGGCTGAATTGTAATTTCATAAACATTTGGGTTTTCTTCTATAAAATTCGCCCCCCAACTACAATTTCTGGCTCCGCCTCTGTCTACTAGTCTCCTGTGACTTTTTATTATTATCAAACACATGTGTTGTTATGCTTGTTTTTATTCATATGTATTAATGTGGTTTATTTTCATTTCTCTCAAGAATCCTAGTTTTATTTTGTCCGTTGTGGGTGGCCTTGTGGCTAACATCATATATGATGTTGGACGTCTGGAAACTCAAGGGTGCTTAAAAATGTTCAGTCAAGTGCTCATCAATATGCCTATAAAGATCTTCAAGATGCCATGCTGGAGTTTTCAGCTGCTTGAGATGTATTCTAGGGATCAATATAACTTTGTTACCTTGTTCAAATCAAATATATACAGATATGTAATATGATAACTTGATTAACTTCTATCAAGTTTTTCCTTTTGTAAGGAGTATAACAAGTTATTTGCATGTATTCTAGCCATTTTTCAAAAGTATGAGACTAGTGACACTTGTCTAATACCAAACCCGTGTTGACTTTGATACCAAACCTTCAGAATGGATCAATAAACATAAGGCTTAAGCTTTTCACGTGATGGCTTGGTTCATTAAAAGGATTTGGTATGAGAGTCAGCACAACTTTGGTATCAGACACATGGCTCTACCAAACTGGTGGACCTATGTCTAATACCAAATCTTAGGAATGAATCGCTAACCATATTTCAAAAAGCTTAAATTAATAGTAGATGTGTGACCTATTACTTAAATTCAGATTAGGCATGATAGTTAGTGTTTGCCTTAGGTTTTTCAGAAAAACCGATTCCTTATCAAGAACAATATCCCTAGTTTTAAGAAAAGTTTTTAAAAGTTCAGCTTTTCAGGATACAAATGAGTCTTTAGTGATTCAGAGTTAGGTAAAAACTTCTAATTGACATTCCTAGAGTATGATGTTACACAAACAATTGGATTTCCAAAGAATAAATTTATAATTTTCCAAATGAATAAAGATTCTTACCCAATTTGGTTCTTATACGTCCAAATTAATCAAACAAGTAATGTTATCACCTCTAGCAACACTCCTTATGCAATGAACTGGGGAGATATAGCTTGTTGAAATTTTAAAAACAAGATGTTGTACAGTGGAAGAAGTATCGATGCATATTTGATGACGAACCCAAAATATTTTTCAAGAGAAGCCAATTCATAGAGTTTCGATGGAATTTGGGCTATATATGTTCGTTACAGATAAATAAATTTAAAGGAATAGAAGGAGGGAGTTGGCGTCAAAAATATTTTGGTATGGAGTTGGAATGAAGATGAACTGTCTTCAGTCCTGTAGACAAGGTTCAAATAACCGAATTACATAAATAAAAAATATAAATTAATTAAAGTGTAAAAAAATGTATTTTAGTTTTGAAAAATATCCTTATATGTGGGAAGACTGAAGAGAACTGTCAGAGATAATTAATGTATGATATAACATGTAATTAATAGGGGGAATTTTTTTTAAAAAAAAATTATTAAAATTTTAGACATCCTTTGAATGTGTTGTAAAAAAATAAATAAAGCAATATCACCAAAAAAAAAAAAAAAAAAAAAAAAAATGTAAGATTAGAGATTTTTTTTAAATATATGTTAGTATGAATGATAGGGGTTTTGTCCGCTTAAAGAATAGGTTTTGAGTTTGAGTCTATGTGATCGCAATCATATTTTTATGTACTTAATTTATAAAGTAGATTTGGATTCCTTCTCTGCATTCCTATAAACATAGCTCAATTGCCTCTAGCTTGGAGGCAAAGAAGTGGTTGGTGGCGGACATTATTGATCACAGTGGATGGAATCAGAGTAAAATTGATGCTTATATTTCTTAGCTCAATTCTTCTTTCTAATAGGCATAGAGATGATAAGGTTGTTTAGACACTAGGTCTATTTGGCGAGGAAGATAGATGAGAGGGGAGGAAAGGGAAGATTTAATGGTTTGAAAAAAAAAGTGCATTTAAATTAACTATGACCTCACCCTCCATACTTTTCTTGAAACCAAACCAAAAAATAACTCCATTAAAAAAAACTAATACAACTCCTAAAAATATCACCTAGAGGGGGTGAATAGGTGATCTCAAATTCTTTTCGTGAATCACACGAGCACAAATAAAACTGAAAAACCTTACGTCCAAAAAAACACCCGAGATTTTCACTATCTTTCAAGAACAATTACACCGTACTCGGATAATCCTCTTACTAGGACTCACTCCCCTTAAAGACAACCTTAAGATTTTAGAACACAATAATCAAAAAGGTGTTTTGAAACTCCTCATGAGTAAATAAAGATAAATATTGAGGTACACGATTTTAATGGAACAGTGAGTTGAATACAATAAGAGTAGAATGCACAACGTTTTTTCGGTGATTGTGGTAAATTCAAAACTTCGGTATATAGTTGATCTCATGACCTTTGAGAAACTTGAAGAAATATCCGTTGAGACTCTTTAAAATGACCGTTAGAGCTGAAGCAGAAGGGTTGGAATAATTGCCGTCATTATTTTTGTAATTGTGATTATGACTGTTGAGACCCAGCAAAGGAAATGAAATATTCTTGCACAGAACGTTGCAGATGTATGTCTGTTGGTTGAGTTTCTCAAATAGGTAAGTTTAATAAATGTCGGATTGCTTTAGTCAACATCTTGTGTTGTGTTGATCGTCATTCTAATAATCCGTAACTCATTAACAAATTGATTAAATGCAATCAAGAATAGTAATGAGTAATGATTTGAAGAAACAAAATCATAATCAATTGATTTTGATTTTCCAAAGACGGTGATTTGAAAATCAAAGAAGTTTGATTCGAGTTAAAATGAAGTTGCCTTGAAAACCGACCGCATATGGACTTTAGCAAATATGACTTGAGGTATATCATAAATTAGAAAAAACATACTGTTATCGAGGGAGCTTGATTCGAGGCGATAGGGATTCAACTTGAGGCAATATAATTCCAGTGTTTTTACAACCTCCAGAATTGATCGATTTCATATCTCATTCAATCGATGTTCTTGATGTTTTTGAAAAGGTATTGGAGTCTAATTTCATATTCCATTGATTTCAGCTCAATCAATGCTCAAAATTTTGGATTGAATTTATGTTGCAACTTCCAAAAATCATATCTCTCTCATTTGAAATCCTTTGGGTTTTAATTTTATATCAAAATAACGCATTGAGAGTCTAGTTTCCAACAAAATTGGTTTCACCTCAATCCAATCTCTAGTTTAGGAGATATCATTGAATTACCAGACATCGCCCGTACATAACGTGAAACCGAGGTTTTTATGCATTTAGGTGTTGCCTTGATTTCATGTGCCTAGAGGCAATCCACTTAATGACTAGAGGTAAAAACGCAAGATTTTTTGCCTAGATTCAATTATTTGATTTTTTTTTTATGCCTAAAGTCAAATTTAAATGACTAGAGCCCTTAAATGCATTTTCCCAAAATTTAATGAGTTTGATTTAAAAAAAAAAAAAAAAAAAGATTGATGCATCAGTGAGGTTATAAAACTTTACTAAATTAATTATGACCTATTTCACCCTCCATACTTTTCTTGAAACCAAACCAAAAAATAACTCCATTACAAGTGATACCTTCACGACTAATACAACTTACACCTTTTGAGTTTCCAACATCAACTCCTTTCCATAACCCTTCACTTAATGAATACACTTCAACTCGACGAACTGGAAGCCAGTATGGATAAACAAAAAGTTTCACTATTTTATAATCATTAAGAACTGAACTAAACCCAAATCCTACAGGATAATGATCATCTTCATAAAGTTTAAGAGCTTTGGGAACCTGGAAAAGCTCTCTAATAGCTGGATTCCACACACAGATTGAGATTTATCAGTGCTACGGAAACAAATCAAGCGATTACTGGAATTGACAATGCTCCACTCCTTTATTGCTTTAATGAAAGGTGGTTTTTGAAATTTAAACACTTGCATTTTATGATTGAGCAAGCATAAATCAGTTTAGTCCCATAGGTTTAAAAAAATAAGAGAATTTTGCTTAGCAGAATGATGGAGGTGTTCAGAAATGAAAAACGGGGCATTGAAGAGATCTCTCCAATCTTTACACACACATTGAAATTGTTTTTGAGATTCTAACGGAAGTCGTAGAAGAATATTTCTGATAATTTCTTGAGGAATATATGGTTCTTTGTGGTTGTCCTGCTTCCTGAACCTACGAGGAATATTAGGATAGAGATAAGAAGGTAGGCATATGTACACCTTTTTATTGGCTCTTAAGGTTTGAAACTATTTTTTTATTTTTTATGTTTCTAAGATTTTTATTTTATCATACAAGATTTCATATCTAATTGAAATTGAAATGCTTTTTGTATATTATAAATTATTTTTAATATGTTATTGATATGAAGGGAAAAAATGTTATTGATATAAATTAAAATAAGAAATTTAAAAGAAGGGTAAAAGTGCAAAAATACACATATACTTTACCTTCGGAAATAGCTTAACACCATATGTTTTTTTTAAGAAAAAAATACATGTGATTACTAAATGGGTGCAAAAGTTACACCTCTGTTAAAAAAAAAAAAAAAAAAACTTTGACCGTTAAAGGACACGCTATTCAGACGCGAACTCCGTCCCCACACGCTGTAACCTTCCTTCCATTGCAATTCAAATATCCACTACGTCACTCTCTTCTTCTCTCTGTCTTCCAAATGCTTCATATCCACACTCTTTAGCAGATTTTCCGATCCCAAACCCCAATGTCTCATCGTTTCGCCTTCACGCTCTCTCTCCCTCTCGCTCCTAATTTTCTGTGCTCAGGCTCACGCTCGATTGTTTCTTTCGTCCTCCTCTGATCTTGTTTCCAATGGGATCCTCTATTCCCAGGATTCGTTGAAGGACAATCTGCTCCGACTTTCCCCTCCGATGAAGGAGTCTTCCTGCGAGCAGACGTACGGGTTCTTGCCCTGCACCACCTCTGTAGTTGGGAATTGTTTCTCATGATCGTCTATGGCTTCCTCATGTACAAGGCTGCTACCTATTTGTCCAATGGCAGCGAGTTGTTGCTTGAGATCTTGGGCCCTGGGATCATTGGCGGTTTGTTTCTTCCCATTCTTGGTAAGTATAATATGCATTTTTACAATTTTCCCACCCTGGGAAAATCATGAATGTGAAGACTTACTAGAACAGGATAATTCCATCATCCGCGTGGTGCCATGGAAATGGAAAATTGGACGAGGAGAGCTTGACTCCATCATCATGGGTCTCTTCCAGTTCACCGTCATATCTTATCGCCGGTGACCACCATTGTTACTGGTGGAGCTTCGAAAAAACAGAGCAAGGGAGCCGCAAGAATTTTACAGTCTCCAGAGTCGTACCTCCGCACTTCCACCTCGCTTTCCACCACCACAATGCTAGCAATCTTCTTCCTTCATAATCAAACTAAATATGCGTGGAAATAAATTATCCTGTCCCTCTCCTCCTTCCTCCTCCCCAAACAAACTGTACGTGAAGGTGAATAACGATGGATAACCTAAAAAAAATTATCCTGTCCCTCTCCTCCTTCCTCCTCCCCAAACAAACTGTACGTGGGAATAACGAGAAGCTTTATTCAATTTTTGATTGTCCACATGGATTATGGTTTTTAGGATTACACGTATGTAATTTTAGCTCAAGTTTGCATGCATGATGCTGCATTGTTTCTTTCTGTTTAATAGAAGCCATATTTTAACCGTGTTGCTGTTGGTTTATGCTTTTGAAAAATTCAACTCCAAGCTTCTAAAATGCGCACACCATGGTGTCTCTTGTTTCCATCCAGATTCTAGCCATACATGTTTATATCCTGAGATTATTTTTCTTTTAATTTTTCTGGCGGATTCACTGAATCAGGCTTAATTTTTCAGAGCTCTCTTGCTCTGTTTTTCCGAAGCTCCACCAGTGACAATGGTGGTCACCGGCGAGAGATATGACGGTGAGGTGGAAGAGACCTATGATAATGGAGTCAAGCTCTCCTCGTCCAATTTTCCATGGCACTGCACGGATGATAGAAGATCTCGTGGCTCTCTTACACAGTTTTTTTTTTTTCAGATGCTAAAATAATAAAATATATGCCAAGTCAGCATCTTTAGTTCTGTTAGTTGAAATGTGTCTTTTAACGGTCAATGTTTTTTTTAACAGAGGTGTGACTTTTGTACCAATTTGGTAACCATATTTGTATTTTTGCTCCCAAAAAAAGTATATGGTGCTGGGCGCTCCAATGGTAAAATATATGTGTATTTTTACACCTTTACCTTTAAAAGAACAATACTAAGACTTATGTTACTTTTCTACAAAGAATTATCGGAGATATGATCACATATGCTAAAGAATCACTGCTGATTTAGGTAGAAAAATTTGTAACTGGGAAAAAAAAATCATCTCAAATTCAAATATAAAGAATTCCATCTAAAAATAATTATTCCCTCATTATTGGGACGTGATATCATTATAGAGCAATATGTGCTGCTTCCTAAATTGGAGTATCTAAAAATCATATTGGAAAAAATTACTGTGTAATAAATTTTTCTGTTTAAATCTATTTTCAAATTTGGTATTAAGTTTTTTCTAAATTCACCAATAGATTATAATTTTTTTATTTATTTAGTAATACCTTCGGTCCTAATTATAAGACTTTTTTTAAAGAAGAGATTAAAGAAACTAAATAAATTACTTAATAAGGTCATATATTGTGTATCCTTAGATTATATATTAGTTTATTATTCAAACTAATTAGTTTGAAGAAAAAAAAAAAAATAAAACTACTCTAAAGTAATTTAATAAACTTCTTTAATCTCTTCAAAAAAATCAATGTGATCTTATAATTAACGGTGGAGGGAGTCTATTTGGATTAATAACTGTTAGGAAATTAAAGGAGCAAGGTAGAGTAACTTACTAGATTGGGATTGTCATCTTGACGCTGTCACAAAGAGTTGCTTAAAATGCACCACAAAAGAAGGAAGAGAGCAAATCAGAAACCTCGATAGCTAGGAGATGATTCACAAATGATGAAGGGATCAAGGCTCTTTAAATAGAAATAGGTAGGGGTATTTTGGAAAGACAAAATATTCATATCTTATCTGTTCTGTTGTAAGAACACAGATGTCTAACCTCAATGGGTTAGTGTATGATTTATATGGGATCGAATGCTCTCTCCAGGGTATAAGGTGGCTAACACCGAAGAGATGACGATTTTGTGATGTCTATAAGGAAGACACCAAAGAATATCAATGATCACTGTGCTACACGAGAATGGCGATTAACCAAAGGGGATGGGGTGTGTGCACAGTGAAGCAGAATAGTAGAAGGATATGAATAGAATATGTGCACTTGTAGGTAATATCCTATTTATAGAGATTACTTAGAGTTTCGTTATGCTGACTGTGCGTCCGCTCCTCCAGCAATATGCGTCTCCACATTCTGCAAATGCCTGCTCCACTACCTGTACTATCCGGGATTATGGGCATGATCATTGGGTGATTAGCGGTTTACCTGATTAAGGAGGGATCCCGCCATAAATGGTTCTTACTGGGCCTCCGGTCCTAATTATAAGACTTTTTTTTTGAAGAAATTAAGGAAACTAAATAAATTACTTAATAATATCATATATTGTGTATCTTTAGATTATATATTAGTTTATTATTCAAACTAATTAGTTTGAAGAAAAAAATAAAAATAAAAATAAAAATACTCTAAAGTAATTTAATAAACTTCTTTAATCTCTTAAAAAATCAATGTGATCTTACAAATAACACTGGAGGGAGTATATTTGGATTAATAACTGTTAGGAAATTAAAGGAGCAAGGTAGAGTAACTTACCAGATTGGGATTGTCATCCCAGCGCTGTCACAAAGAGTTGCTTAAAATGCACCACAAAAGAAGGAAGAGAGCGACTCAGAAACCTCGATAGCTAGGAGATGATTCACTAGAGCTGGTAAAACAGGCTGGGCCCATCGGGCTGGCCCGTTTAAGCCCTGGCCCTTTAAGGGCCAGGCCTGAAAAATGTAGTTGAGAGGTGAAGTTTGGCCCTGTAGGGCCAAGGGCTTTTACGGGCCGGCCTGTTAGGCTCGTCAATATGTTGTTTTTTTTAATTGGAATACTGTGAAGTTATATATATAAAAAAAAGTTGAAGTTGGGATAATGGGATCAGCAGCCGTCAGCTAACTAAGTGAGCTAACCCTAATAAAAGATTAGTATCCTCAATTCATTCCTCGATCTCAAATTCTCTCAACAGTCAACACCGTCGGCGTCCATAGCTCTCACCTCTCAACGTCTCGGCTCTCACCGTGTGACCAGTGACCGTGACACCATCTCACCAACCACTATCACCCACTCCGTCGACTATCATCAAGTTCTCAACTTCCCTCAAATCTCGATCTCAACTCTCACCCACTCGCGATTCGCGAATCCACCTCCGCAGTCGAATCATCCTCAGTCTCCCCACTCTTGCCCAAGGTGCCGCCGATCCCTTCCCTTCTAGCCTTTCAATCCTGTCCACGAACTGCAAATCCAGAGTACGGTTTTTATTTGTAGTATTTTTCCACCATCGATTCATGATTTTATTATTATTATTTGAGCTTTTCAATCTTTTCTGGTTCTTTGAGCTTTTTTAATTTTTATTATTTGGCACCTTGTAATATTTGTATTATTTGAGCTTTTTTCAATCTTACGATCTCAATTCTATCGTGGTTTATTTTCAATCTTATCATGAGTTGTTTACTCTTACGATCTCAACCCTTCTGGCCTTTCGATCTACTCCAACAAACTTCAAATCCAGAGCATTCTCAGGTTCTTTTCTCTCAAATTCAACTGGTCTACCGACAATACTGGAAATACTCTTGAAGTTGAGAAGGCTAGCGTGTTTTTCTCTGCTCTAGAAATACTCTTCTTTGATTTGCATTTACTTATCAACTTGAGAAGCGGTGAATCTTTGTTTGTTTTTTTAAGCTGCGAATTTATTACTTGAGTTGTGGCTATGTCGGAAGCCAGGAAGCTGGTGGAGATGAGCTCGCATTGGTTTATTTACTGCTTTCCTTTTAATTTAAGTTCTGTGAACTAGTTTGATTTCAAAAGGCTCTGCTTGTTATATATATATATAGGGAAATACACTTCTCATGTTGTAGGAGAAGTATATCCTCCTGTCATAGATACAAAAAGATGTGGGTTCTACCATTTCCGTGCTTGAGTTTTCTTTTTTTATATATAAAAAAGATGTGGGTCCCACCATTTCATATGTATGTAAGAATCTTCTCCTTCTCATGCAACATGAGAAGTGTAAACCCCATATATATATATATATATATATATATATTAGCCAACTGCTCTCCTGCTTGACTCTTTCCATCTCTCTGTTTCATAGCATGAGATACATTCATTTTGCTTTCATTGTTTTGGTTATGTCACTCTTGTTAAGGCTACGTGAAAGTTTGATTTGAGTATACTGTATTGTTGATATTTGATGTAGCCTAATGTCTTTGTCACAAAAATTACAAGGAAAAACTCAAGAGACTAATGAATCATTAGCTATGATGGCTAAAGGTAAGGCATCTTCTCTTCAAGAAACTAATGAATCAAAGCCTAAGAAGGCAAGACATTTGTCTTCTTATGTGTGGAGGTATTTTAGTAGAGTTGAAGTTAAAGGGGTAGCTAAGGCATAGTGCAATGCTTGTCAAGGTTTCTTTACAAGGGGTGAGGATAAAGGCACCTCACATCTAAATCGTCATATTAAGAATTGTCCTATTGGAAATAAATTTCAAGATATTGGGGTGATGATGTTGGATAGAGAAGGAAAAATAAGGTCTAGAAAACTTGACCATCAGCGTATTAAGGAGATTATCACTTTATGCATAATTGAACATGATCTTCCTTATTCATTTGTTGAATATAAATGGGTCAGAGAACTTCTAAGGACATTGAATCCTGATGTAAGGTGCGTTTCTAAAAAAAACAATGTGCAGAAATTCTTCCACCAACAAAAGAATATTTTGAAACAAAAATTGAAGAACAATATTGGTAGAATATGCTTGACTTCTGATTGTTGGACTTCTGCGACTTCTAAAGGATATATATGTTTGATAGCTCATTTTGTTGATGAAAAGTGGATACTAAACAGTAAGATACTTGCCATTTGTAGGATGGAGCCTCCACATTCTGGATATCAGATGTCGAAGAAAGTGTATGATTGTTTGAAAGAATGGGAAATTCATGATAAAATATTCTCAATTACTCTAGATAATGCATCTGGAAATGATAATTTACAAGACTTATTGAAAAATAGGCTACTCATGCAAAACAATTTTAGCTTGGTTTGTAATGGGGAATTTTTTCATGTGAGGCGTTGTGCCCACATCCTCAATCTGATAGTTCAAGAGGGCTTAAAAGTAACAAGTTCTGCTTTGAATAAGATGAGATAGAGTATTAGATAGGTCAAGGTCTCTGAGGCAAGGATGAATCTTCTCAAGCAATGTGTCCAACAAGTTGGTGGGATTGACACTTCTATGAGCTTGTGATTAGATGTGGTTACTAGATGGAATTCCACTTATGCAATGCTTGAGAGTGGTCTTAAATATCGTTGTGCTTTTTCAAAGATGGCTTTGGATGATACAAACTTCAAGTTTGTTCTAACAAAAGATGAGTGGAATAGAGCAGAGGCAATGTGCAATTTCTTGAGGCCATTTGAGAAGATTACAAGGTTGATTTCTGGATCGTCTTATCCAACTTCTAATTCTTATTTTATGAAAATATCAAAGACTGAGATGTTGCTTACTAAAAATATGGCGAGTCTTGACCCAGTAATTCAAGAGATGTCATTGAAAATGAAAGGGAAGTTTGACAAGTATTGGCATAATTATAGCGTCATTCTTGTAGTTGCAGTGGTTCTTGATCCTTGATGGAAGTTTAATATTATACAATATTTCTATGAAAAGATTGACCCTATGAGTTGTGATGAGAAGGTTGCCAATATAAGGAGCAAGTTGAATTTAATTTTCATGAATATTCAAATGTGGGGACATCTCTTCCAACTCTTGAATCAATTAATAGATCTTGAACATTGACAACCCATCATTCTTCTCAGACTTAAAGTGCTTTAGTAACAAAAAGTTACGGGAAAACCAATAGTGTGTAACTTTTTCAGAGCATCTGATACCTGAGGAATGTCTGACTCCGGCCAACTCAAAGTTCCGCCAGACCGTCCACCGGCTGAAGGGCAAGACGAGCGGAAAAAGAAAAATAAAATTGAAGAAGCTCCTAATACCATTATGGATGACATAATGTCAGACAATGATCCAGAAAAATCTATAGAGGGAAATAAGAATTCTGAAGTTCATGTAGCCAAAGATAGAGTAGAGGGGCAAATCCCAAAATTCTCATCTTGTCGTGCCTCCCTTATGGGTTTCAATGGAGTAGCACACAGTGATGCTATAGAGGAAGAAGACATTTTTACTAATGATAAGGAAATATGCTGGAAAATACTTGAGGAATCGGAAGAGATGAAGAAGCTCATGGAGCTATACCTGGTGGCACCGTGCACGAGGATGAATTTAATGAGTGGTGTGAACCTTGGAACTATGCTCTAATCCTAACAGTGCTTGGTAAAAGATTCAACCTGTATGTTCTAAAATATCTCTTGAAGCACATGTGGGGGTTCTCAACCTTTGAACTTATTGATATCCCAAACAACTACTTTGTGGTAAGATTTCAAGACCAAGAATTGTGGCGAACTCACTACAGAAAAGTCCTGTATGATGACCCTGGATAATTAAACAACACAGCGTGCTAGTTCAACATTGGACTCCCTATTTCAACCCCTACGAAAATCCATTAGGGCGCGTGGCAACATGGGTGCGTATCCCAGATGTCCCAATGCATTGTTACAACAAACACTACATTTCAAGAATTGGAGACAGAATTGGGAGAACCTTCAAAGTTGATATGAACACTTTAAATGATTTTCATTCGAATACTCCAAAAATTGAAAGAGGCATATTTGTTAGGATTTGCGTGGAACTAAATCTACAGAAGAAATTAATACCGAAGGTCATTGCGGCAAGCTCCATCTTCAATGTTGAGTATGAAGGACTCAACCTCATCTGCTTCTCATGTGGTAGGTTCGGCCATCGCAAAGATCAGTGTCCATACACTAGCAAAATCGATACCCACGGTGGCGAGAGTTCATGCAGAAACAAGAAACCTAGCCACCGGTGAAAAATCCGGCGAAGTCCATTGAAGATGAAGAGACCTTTGGTCCTTGGATGATTAACCGAAAGGTAAACAAGCCTCGAGTCCCAAAACGGACTAACCACAGAGATGGTCCTTGTACAACATCAGGAATTGGAAATAGGGCGGCGACAACGTCATCCTTTGGCCAAAAATCTAGGTTTGCAGCAATTGAAAATATGGAGGAAGAATCCCACTTGACTCCAGCCAATAATCCAGCAAAAATCCCCTCCAAAATCGGTGATAGCAGAACGGCTAAATCTGACCGAAAGGCGGATTCGCAAGGCAAGAAGTACATCGCAGCTGGCAAGACGCAGACGGGCAAGAGAGAGGGGCCGAGACCTAGTGTGGAATTCAAACCTAAAGAGACTAAGAAGGTTGGACCGAGCTCTTCTACTAGGCCACATTTGGATCTGGGGGCTTCAATAGGCCAAGTAATTTTGGTCCCTTCAAAAGGCCAAGTTATTGACGAGCAAGCCACAACTAAAGACAATCATGGAGCTGGGCCGCGGATGGGCCATGAAAAAACAAAGGCCAAGACTAATAAAGGGCATAGGACTCATTATGTGGTCCAAGGAAACTATAATTCTTTGAAGCAGCCAGCCAATGAAGCTCAAAATAATTCTCTAATTGATCTACCCAATGACCATACCCAATCTGTCTCGTCTGAACATGATAATCAAATTAAAGGAGGTTTGCAAAATCAAAATCCAAGACCTCCAGACCAGTCAAATGCTATTATAGAAGATGATGCGTTAATATGGAGGGGTACGAATCTTTTGTGGCTGAGTTTTACCCCTACTCGCGGAGTTAGACAAAGAGGCCCCCTGAGCCCTTATATCTTCGTCCTTTGTATGGAGCGCTTAGGCCATCTTATTAAAGGAGAATGTGAAGCCCGTCGTTGGAACCCTTTCTACTTCAATCGAGGTAGTCCCCGCATTTCTCACCTTTTCTTTGCCGATGACCTCTTCCTGTTCACTGAAGCCTCCAGTAACCAAATGGTTGAGGTCCGCAATGTAATGCAAAATTTCTGCGAAGTATCTAGGCATCGTATCAATTTTGAAAAATCTCGTATGTTTTGTTCTAAAAAAGTCAATTTCAACAGAGCTCTTAATCTAAGCCAACTTCTTGGGATTGAGATTACTACTGATCTCGGAAAATACTTGGGGGTACCTATTATCCACAAAAGAGTAACCCAAGCCACTTATCACCATATTGTGCAAAAAACCAGGAAGAAGCTATCCACATGGAAAAGCAAATTTTTGACTATTGCAGGTCGCTCGGTGCTTATTAAATCTGTTTTATCTTCTCTGCCTAGTCACTGCATGCAATCAACCCTTCTCCCTATTTGTACAATTAGTGAAATTGAGAGAATTTCTAGAAGGTTCTTATGGTCTCAAGATGTAGATGTTAAGAAAATGCATCTTGTTGCTTGGGATAAAATTACTCAAGCAAAGAAGCAAGGTGGGCTGGGATTCAAAAATCTTCGTCATCAGAACAAAGCTTTCATAATGAAGCTATGTTGGAGTCTCCTCACTAAAAAAGATGCCCTTTGGGTTCAATGTATGTGGTCTAAGACTGTGGTGATTCTGAATTGCCCAATATCTACAGAAAAAGAAATTCCTCCTCGGCTTGGAAAGCAATCGTTGAAGTATGGGATAAATTTATCAATGGTATTGGTAAAAAGGTTAATAATGGAGCGGGAACAAAGTTCTGGACTGACCTTTGGCTTCCTCTTGATCAACCCATCATATCTTTTGCTCACAACCTTCCTTAATTAACAAGGATGAAACGGTGAGATTTCACTTGTTGGCAACCGGTCGTTGGGACATTAACAGATGGCATGGAATTCTTCCACCAGATATTATTAATCTCATTTCCAAAAGGTTCCCACCATCCAACAACTCCATGGATTGCTTTACCTGGAGAGCGGCAAAAGATGGTGGCTTCTCGATGAAATCTACTTATCATTATCTTTCTGATAGAAATACTGCAAATACTAACAATTTCTTGTCCCAGGTGTGGAAATGGCAAATCCCGGAGAAAGTTAAATATTTTACGTGGCAAGTCGGTCACGAGAGACTTGTCACCAACTCTCTTTGGGCAAAGCGAGGCCTTACCAATGATAATATTTGTCCTTTCCAATGCAACATTGAGGAAAGTGTGATTCATATTCTTCGTGACTGCGAGCAAGCGTGAAACTTGTGGAAACAACTTTTAAAATCTAACTATTTCTCTCAGTTTTTTCTTGGTAGCTTGCAGGTTTGGCTCAAGTGAACACCACTCATAAGCCAGCTAAAGGAAGATTTCAAAAATTACTTGTGGCCAAGAATCCTTAGCCTGGGGTGCTGGTTACTTTGGACAACCCGCTGCAAATTCCAATTTCAAGGAGCTGACACAGATACCAAGGAGCTACTTCACCAGTGCAACTACCTCCTTATGGAGAATGCAGCAAAATAACAGTTTCATCACCAGATTTTCTAGCTCAATAAGCTAGAGGAGAAGTCCTGGACGCCCCCGCCTGCAAATGCGGTCCACATTGATGTGGATGGATCGATCCGGCACCAACACCAAGCAGCTTGTGGAGGAGTGATAAGAATTTCTTAGGGAGAATGGTTGACGGATTCTATAAATCCATTGGCCTTCACTCTGTTATTGAAGCTGAAATCTATGCAATCATTACAGGGTTAAAGATCGGTCTTCAGATAAGGTTTCAGAAAGTACTTCTCCATTATGACTCTCTAGATGCCATCAATATCCTTATGAGAGACTGTCCTACAAATCATCCTCTCAAAGACTTTATTGGGGAATCTAGATACTTGTTGTTCCAAGATTCGGACATGGAGCTACATTATACTCCAAGAGAAATTAATTCTTGTGCTGATTTTATGGCCAAAGAAGGGCCTGGTGCTGCTGCTGATACATATGTGGTTCTGGTTCCAACAATTCCCGGAGGATGTCGAGATATGGTTTTGAAGGACCAACGGTTCTGTCATCACTAGCTTATTTTCTAGTTTGTTGTATTTAGGGCTATATTTTCACAGTCTACCCTTCTCACTTTTTCAAGCTTTGGCTTGCCTTTTTCTAATTAAAAAAAAAAAGTGCTTCAGTAACTGCCTTTGACGATGCATTTGATGTTTGTTTTAATTTCATTGTCAATTGAATTTGTTACGTGTTCAACTAGTATTTACTTGATTGTTTTGTAATGATGCAGGATTATCAAGATATTTATGCAAGTATGGATCATTCTTCCATGAACAAGTCTGAATTGGAAACTTATTTGGAAGAACCAATACTAAAGCCCGATAATTGGAAAGAATTGGATATCTTGAACTGGTGGAAGAACAATCAACAAAGATTTCCGATTCTTTTAAAGATGGTAACTGATATTCTGAGTATTCCAATTACTACAATAGCCAGTGAATCAACTTTTAGTATTGGTTCACGTGTTCTAACAAAATATAGAAGTTCCATTCTTCCATCTAATGTTCAAGCTCTTATTTTTACTCACAATTGGATGCATGGATTCACATACGATGGTAATTTATTAATTAATATATATATATTTTTAAAATTGTTCTAGAGTTATTTATTTATTTAATAACTATACTCTAATTTTATGATTTGGTTTATTATTTGTTGTAGATAACGATTATGGATGTGTTCATGATGTGGGAGAAATAATTCATGATATTTTTACTCATGAACCAGAACCTGCTCATAGTGAAGCACAATTTAATGTCGTTGAAATTGATAATAGTGGCAAAGATGACGACAATAATAGTCATCGTACTAATGTCGCTTAGTGGTATACTTTTTATGTTTTATGTGAGTTATTTGTGAACATAGTTTGATTTTGATTATGAATTAGTGATTGCTAATTTGTTGGATGATTGTGTCGTTTGGATATAAATGTTGACAACATTTATTTGATAAATGAGAACTTTAATTGTTGTAATTTACTAATTATATTTCTTTGAAAAAAACGGAGGAAAAATAGTTAAAATTTGGAATAGTAACTTCCGGGTCCTGGCCCTGGTGCTCTCAGGCGGGGCTTTGAAAAATAAATATTTTTCTTACCCTAGGCCCTGGAGGGCTGGCCCTGTTAGGCCCTGGCCTTTCATGGGCTAGCCCTAATTCCCAGCTCTAATTTGGATGGTAGGCAAATTGCCTAAGTTGTGATTGAACTTCACACCTATTGTTACAAAGAACACATCTTGTATCACTAAACCTAAAGGTTTTTAGTAAGAAGACCAAATTCTGTTAGACTTGTATGCTTCACACCTACAAGATTAATGCTTGCCCTTGAATAAAAAGAACTATGATTTTCTACTTTCAAATAGTCAAGCATTTAGAACAATGTATTGAATTTGAAAACTATAAATAATAAATTTTTTATTTAATAATATTATTATCTTGTTATTATCAATTATTATATTATGTTTTATATAATAAATATTAATAGAAAAAATAAATAAAAATAACTACATATAATAAAAAACAAAGTTGATACATTATGATCATTATCAAAGAACCATGCATATCCTTAATATATTATGCTTCAGGACCGTCAAGTACGTATTTCTACCGAGCACATACATACATACATACATACATACATACATACATAGCCTTCATATATGACAGTTTGGAACCATCATTTATGATTGATAATAACTATCATATATGTATGATTCTTTAGTAGTGAGCTTACATTTTAAGAAGGCTAAAAAAGGGCCATAAAAGAAAATCTCTTTTTTATACACTTGTTTTTCTCCATTTTTTCATAATATCCCCTCTGAAATCTGGATTGGGCCCTAATCTACTAAGAGTAAACTAGATATATTCCAACAATTCTTTTTTTTTTTTTTTTTTTTTTGAGTTTGGATGGCTGACTTTGGATCAAATTTCACACTTATTGTCACAAAGAGCACATCTTCTATCACTAACCTAAAGGTTTTTAGTAAGAAGACCAAATTCTGTGAGACTTCTGTGCTTCACACCTACAAGATTAATGCTTGCCTTTGTATAAAAAGAACTATGATTTTTCTAAATTAGTCAAGCATTTAGAACAATGTATTGAATTTTGAATATTACAAATAATAAATTTTTTATTCAATAACATTATTATTATTTTATTATCAATTATTATATTATGTTTTATTTAATAAATATTAATAGCAAAACTAAATAAAAATAAATGATAAAAATAACTATATATAATAAAAAAAATAAAGTAAATACATTATTGTCATTAACCAAGAACCATTATATACGTATGTGTGCCGAGTATATATATATATATATATATATATAGGTTTATCGTTTATCATGTCACTTGATATAAGGTTGTGTCAAGTCATCCAAAAACTACGTCGTTTTGGGAGTTAGGTGAATTAATGTGGGAGTTAGGGGAATTAATGAATGGTGTTTTTGTATTTATTATATGAATTTGACCAAATATCCTTCATTAATTCACCTAACTCCCAAAACGACGTAGTTTTTGGATGACTTAACACAACCTTATGTCAAGTGACATGACAAATAATAAACCACACACACACATAGCTTCATCCATACAAATGAGTTTGGAACCGTCATTTATAGTCAATAATAATTATCATATATATATATATGTATGTATGTATGTGTGTATATATATATATATGCATGTATCTATATGTGTGTATATATATATATATACAATTTTGTTGTAATGAGCCTATGTTTTAAGCAAGCTAAAAAAGAGCCACAAAAGAAAATCTTTTTTTTATGAACCCATCTTTCTCCATATTTTCATAAAATAGCCCCTCTTAAATCTAGATTGGGCCTTAATCCACTAAGGGTGAATTAGGTATATTCCAACAATTATTTATTTATTTATTTTTGAGTTTGGATGGTAGGCATATTGCCCAAGTTGGGATCGAACTTCACATTTGTTGTCACAAAAGACACATCTTATATCACTAAACCTAAAGATTTTTTTAGTATGACAACCAAATTTTGTTAGACTTGTGTGATTCACTCCTACAAGATTAATGCTTGCCCTTGTATAAAAAGAACTATGAATTTCTAATTTCAAATAGTCAAGCATTTAGAATAATGTGATGAATTTTGAATACTATAAATGATAAATTTTTTATTTAATAATATTATTATGTTATTACCAATGATTATATTATGTTTTATATAATAAATATTAATAGCAAAATTAAAAATAAAAATAACTATATATAATAATAAAATAAAAAGTCAATACTTTACCGTCATAACAAAGAACCATTATGCATATCTTTAATATATTACGCTTCGGAACCGTTATATATGTATTTGTGTTGAGCACATATATATAGCACCTTCATGTACAAAGGTTTGGAACCGTCATCTATGGTCAATAATAACTATCATATATGTATGATTCTATAGTACTTAGCCTACATTTTAAGAAGGCTAAAAAAGGACCATAAAAGAAAATCTCTTTTTTATGAACCCATCTTTCTCCTTATTTTCATAATAGCCCCTCTTAAATCCGGATTGGGCTTTAATCCACCAAGGTTGAATTAGGTATATTCCAACAATTCTTTTTTTATTTTTGTTTTTTGTTTGTTTTTTTTGTTTTTTTGAGTTTGGATGGTAGGCATATTGCCTGAGTTGAAATTGAACTTCACACCTATTGTCCCAAAGGAAACATCTTGTACCACTAAACCTAATGATTTTTAGTAAGTAGACCAAATTCTGTTGGACTTGTATGTTTCACACCTACAAGATTAATGCTTGCTCTTGTATAAAAAGAACTATGATTTTCTAATTTCAAATAATCAAGAATTTAGAACAATGAATTGAATTTTGAATATTATAAATAATAAAGTTTTTATTCAATAATAATATTATTTTGTTATTATCAATAATAGCAAAACTAAATAATAAAAATAACTATATACAATAAAAAGTCAATATATTACCGTCTTTGACAAAGAACCATTATGCATATCCTTAATATATTTCGTTTTGGATATGTACTAGTTGTGCCGAGCATATATATGTATGTGTGTGTGTGTATATGTATGTATGTATGTTAGTTACACACTCACACACAGACATACATGTATATATAGCGCCTTCATATGATTGATAATAACTATCATATATGTACAATTTTGTAGTAGAGAGCCTACATTTTAGGAAGGCTTTAAAAAAGGCCATAAAAGAAAATCTATTTTTTATGAACCCATATTTCTCCATTTTTTCATAAGATCCCCTCTTAAATTTGTTTTGGCCCTAATCCACCAAGGGTGAACTAGGTATATTCTAACAATTTTTTTGTTTTTGTTTTTGGATGGTAGGCATATTGTGTGACTTGGGATTGAACTTCATACCTATTATCACAAAGGGCACATCTTATATTATTAAACCTAAAAGATTTTAGTAAGAAGACCAAATTCTATTAGACTTGTGTGCTTCACACCTACAAGATTAATGCTTGCCTTTGTATGAAAAGAACTATGATTTTCTAATTTCAAATAGTCCAGTATTTAGAAGAAAAATGTATTGAATTTTGAATACTATAAGTAATAAATTTTTTATTTAATAATGTTATTATTTTGTTATTATCAATGATTATATCATGTTTTTTTTAATAAATATTATTATCAAAACTAAATAAAAATAAATAATAAAAATAAATGTATATAATAAAAAATAAAGGCAATACATTACAGTCATTAACAAAGAACTATTATGTATATTCTCATTATAGTACGCTTCAGAATTGATATGTACATATCTGTTTTGAGCATATATGATGGGTTGATAATAGCTATCATATATGTACGATTCTTTAGTAGTGAGCCTTCATTTTAAGAAGGCTAAAAAAGGGCAACATGCCTTTTCACTTGTATGTCCTTTTGAATGCTTAAATTTGAGCTTAAAAAAAAAGGCTATAGGCTATGGTTTTATATATGTGTTACATGTCAAGGCCTATCAGCTAAATCTTAACTTATTTTCACTCCTACTTATATTTTATTGTAAATAAATTTGGATTAAGGTGCATTTTTGTCCTTAAAGTATGCGCCCAGGAGCAATTTTGCCCCTGAAGTTTTCGACGTAGCAATGTTGTCCTTGAAGTTTCAAAACAGAGCAATGTTGCCCCTCCGTTAAAAACCCTAACAAATAACGTTAGGGTTTTTAATGGAGGGGCAACATTGCTCCGTTTTGAAACTTCAGGGGCAACATTGCTCCTAAAAAAAGTAGCAATTTTGCCCCTGAAGTTTCAAAACGGAGCAATGTTGCCCCTCCATTAAAAACCATAATGGTCAACTAACGGAACGTTAGGGTTTTTAACGGAGGGGCAACATTGCTCCGCTTTTGAAACTTCAAGGGGCAACATTGCTACGCCGAAAACTTCGGGGCAAAATTGCTCCTGGGCGCATACTTTAAGGGCAAAAATGCACCTTAATCCAATAAATTTTTATTTTTATCCCTTTTTTATGACAATTGAGAAAAAATTTATCCTATTTTTAAAGAATATAAAAACGTAATTTTTGCTTCTTAAGTTTTTAAAAGTTCGATTTTATATGTATAAAAAATAGTTCGATATTATGTAATCACGTAGATCACTAGCTAAAAATAACAATAAAACTAAAAATTATAAGATACAATCATATGAAGGAAACAAGTAGACTTGATGAACCGACCACAACAGAAAAGTCAATAATATGTATTTTAATAAAATGTTGGATTCTAACAAGACATATGCTTGTTAGTGCATCTGTTTCTAATCATTATTTTAGACGGCCATATCCTTGTTTTAAAATGAATAATACACGTTACTTCAGGAAAACATAATTAATGAGAGTATTTTTTTTTAAAAAAAAAAATTGGTTAAATTTTAGGTGATTTATTAACTTTTTAAAATCTATGTGGGGAACTCTAAAATCTTAATAATGTGTCAGAATATACATACACAACACACATATATTTTTTAAAAATTATAGAGAATAATGTTATGAAGGAATTGAACATACATGTTAGAGATGTGCATTGAGTTGATTAGATGGAATCATGGAAGGAGTATAAGGAAAGTGTGGATCACATGCAGAGAAATGAGAAGCACATGTACGAACACTACAAAATAATTATGAAAATTTCTAGAGAAGTGATTAATAATAATTGAGGCAATAAGTCAAAACATGTTTGGTTTGAGGAACACAATGTCATGTGTTTCGAGCCTCCATTGTTGTTTTTCTCACAAACCAACGAAGCAAAACAATCCCGTTCTGTTCCTCCTTTTAAGTGATTCGTAATTAATTTAAATTATATTATACATTCTCTGATTTCTTTTATAAGATAGTACTTCCAATTAATCAAATCTTTAAAATTATTATACTCACAAAAAATTAAAATCTTATGTAAGTAATAATAAAAAGAAATCATCCAAATATCCAAGCCATTCCATTAATCATTTAATTCATTGAACTTCAATAACGCAATAGAAATGTCTTTGAATTAAGGATTAACGTTGTTGTTTCTTTTAACTAATTGAATCAAGCAGTGAATCTTGACATTAGTCGTGTCCATCAATTTAAAATTCCAGAAGGGTCTTATTACATTGAATCAGACATAGGTCTTACCATTCAATTCAAGTAATTAATGTGAAGGTTAAAATTAGCACAAAAAAAGGGGGGGGGGACATATAACAATATGATAATGCATGGATTGATCATACAAGATTCATTCAACTTTGGATCCTGAATTTTACGTGTGTTTGTTTCTACGCATTGTTGTTAAACTCGTGAGTTGACTTTCCAAGTTTATCCTTTTATGTTTCTACTTTACAAAATCATGTCGAGTTGCTGGTAAACTCGTACTCACACTTCGGATAATTTCGCAAGTTTATACATTGAGTTTATCATTTTTACGTTTTTAGATTATAAAACCGGATTAACTCACTCTTAAAATCGTATTCATTTTTTTTTTGATTTGATTATACTTAGTAGCTTTATATATGAAATTTATATAAATTTCTTTGTTAAGTATTATAATTTATGGATGTTGATGAATTTAATTTTAATTATTTAGATTTAAAATATTTTTAAATCAAAATATTATCATTTTTATATTGAAATTATTTAATTATACACAGTTAATACCTATTTATTGATAAAAGTAAACTCTTATTACGAGTTTACTATTCGACTTCACATTACACCGTCATAGATTTGTTAAAACTTTGTTTCCAATTTGAAAACTTTGCAATTTCCATGAATAGAACCATTCAAATATCTTTGCAATATAAACTCTGAAAAATTATGACCCTATTAATTGACCAATAACTTCAAAACTTTTTATTTCAATATTTAACATCATATTATAATATTATAATAAATTAAAATTCCTGTTTGTTGGGTAATTTTATTTTCTTCATGCATTCTAATTAAAGCGATCAAGTTCCTAAGATTTTATTAGCTACATAACAAAAGCATATCCCTAGATACATATGAATTACGCAATTTAATTAGATAATATATAATCTTGAGTTCTCTGTATAATAATGATCTGCTCGATTTGGTTCATGAACGCTTTACTTGGAAATTAACTAAATATAGAGCCACATCGCTATATATATACACACACACACCCACTTACACACAGTACTTCTTATTCTTCTTCTTCATCGAGAAGATCAATACATTGAGAAGACAATAGACACAAAAAGAGTATTATTTATAATACATCATGAAGAGCTTAGTTGCAGAAAACACAAGCCTTTTTCACAACACTACATCACTGGTTCCAAATCTTCCTTCTCTTCCTCCCAACAACAACAAAAATGGCTTTTCCTCTTTCACTACCATTAAGTCCTTCATAAACCTCGACCAGTAAGAATTCAATTCAGATCTCTGAGTGTTAGGTTGACTTAGCGATGGATTTTATTTTATTTTATTTATTGTTCATTGTGTTGGGTGATTCTGCAGGGGAGATCCGGTGCTGTTTAAGGAGTATTGGAGGAAGATGAGCGAGAAGTGTACGGTGGTGATAAAGGGGTGTGAGCTTCTGAGTTATTTGAGTGATCTGAGGAGTGTGTGTTGGTTTATGATGCCGGAGCTCAGGGACGCCATTAAAAGGCTTCATGCTTTGGTTGGTAACGCAGATACCAACGATAAGTACATTGTGGTCGGAAATGGCTCCACACAGCTATTTCAGGCAGCTCTCTACGCTCTTTCTTCCTCCTCCGATGAGCCTATGAACGTCATTGCTGCTTCTCCTTATTATTCGGTCAGCTTCTCTTTCTTTATCTCTCTCTCTTCCAAAATCTCTCAGTTCATCATGGAGGTTTAATTTCTTGTTTCTCTAGTATTATTGGTTCTCATTAGTTCATTGTATGACGAGTTGTTAATGGGTATAAGAATTTCTAAATAAACTAATATAATGGCTCCTTTTTGGGGTCAAAAATGCCTAACTAACCTTGTTCCTCAGGAATTGAATTCATTCTTGTCCGCTTGTTTGAGCCGTTAGATCAATGGAATGGTCCAGATCCCATTTTTTGCTGTAGTTCTCACCTCCACACGTCTCATTTTTGCTTTCAGCTATACAAATCTCAAACAGTTCTATTCTATCAAATGATCACTTCTTAGTCCCCACTCCATATGACCTTGAACGTCCATAATGTCTCATAAGATGAACAAAACAAGACGTAACCTCTTTTTTTCTTTTTTAAGAAACTCGAGCATTTATATTTATTAAAATGGGAAGAGACAAGGGCAAGACCAAAGATATATATGCCTCTTTTGCAAACATTTTGCCCCCCCCCCCCCCAACCCCCCACCCCCAAACACCAAACACACACAAAACTAAAAAAAGTCCATATCTATTTGCAAGTTACGTAAATAATTTTCAACAATCGTTAATACACAAAATCTGTACCATTCATCTGACAGCTAGAAACACTGACAGGAGAAGACAGGAGGCCAAAAGAGGAGTAACAGTCAGTTATATATTTACGTTGGTCGACGCATAGAGCTTCCACTTGTTACTTTAATGATTGCACACATAAACAATAAATTATTTATTTATGTTAATAAATAGTAATGCCGAGAAAAACTGTTACGAATCGTGGGTGACAACCGCTGAGCCACTAATTTCCTTTTAAGTCTTAGTCAAATGCTTCAGTTTTTATTAGCAGACAAAAAAATTGAAAAACACAATTTTTTCCGGAGGCACTTAAATAATGGGAAACATGCAACCAACACATTCACGTCGAGACACATGCACGAACTTCTTGGATTCTACACGCAAACATGGTAACATGAGAATGGGTTTTCGATTAATCATATAATAATATATAGTGTTGTTGTTGGTCTTGCAACCTCAAAAACTCCAATAATAATCTCCAATTTTTAAAACCCGAGGCCTTTGGGTTCAGAGAAAACATTAAATATATATATAAATACTGAAACATGTGTGTGCGCGCAGGAGTATGAAGTGCAAACAGATATTTTGCATTCAGGGATACACAAATGGAGTGGAGACGCGATGAAGTATGATAAGAATGAAGCATATATAGAGGTAGTGACATCTCCTAATAATCCAGATGGTAGTATCAGAGAAAGTGTGGTGAACAAAAAAAATTGTGAAGGTGACGGGAAGCTGATTCATGACCTTGCTTATTATTGGCCTCACTACACCCCCATTACACATAAGGCGAATCATGATCTTATGCTCTTCACTTTCTCCAAATGCACTGGCCATGCAGGTTCTCGTATTGGGTAAGTCACTTAGCTTTTTCAGCCATGTACGTATTTGAATACTACCTCCTATTCTTAATATAAGATCTAGTTTATATATAGTGAAATTTGCATTACAAACTAAATCTTATATTAAGGACAAATATGCATGATGTGATTGAGTCCAAGGGGATGAGTGTTTTGATTTTGGTTTTTGTTGTGAAGGTGGGCTATTGTGAAGGACAAAGAGATTGCGAAGAAAATGACCAAGTTTATACAGATGAGTTCTATTGGAGTGTCAAAAGAATCTCAAATTCGAGTTGCTAAGATAATTGAAGTTCTTTGTGATAGTTATGAGAATTTCAAATGTCGTGGGTCGTCTAAAGAAACTGAGTTGTTCTTTGAACTTAGCAAATGCCTTATGAAGGAAAGGTGGGAAAAATTGAGGGATGTCATCAAACAAAGTAATGATTTCAGTTTGCCAAAGTTTCCAAAGGCTTATTGTAACTTCACTAATGAATCTTCTGAGACATATCCTGGTATGTATACGTTTTGTTACTTAATTATATACACACACACACATACACCCATACACACCTTTGGTTGTTTCATTCATAGTGTTTGGCTCTGATATCTTTTGTGGGCTTTCTTTGTTGCAGCTTTTGCATGGTTGAAGTGCAACAAGCACGATGATTGTGAGAGTTATTTGGAAAAGAAATTGAAAGTACTTGCAAGAGGTGGGACCCGATTTGGATCTGATCCAAGGTATGCTAGAGTAAGCTTGCTGGGTAAAGCTGAGGACTTTGAAGAATTCTTGAAGAGGCTATCAATTAACATGAATGAGATTAGGTATTAAATGTGGTTGGAGGGGTTATCTAATAAAGAAGTAACTTTTATTTGTAGTTTGATAAGTATATAAAAAAGGTCAAGTGGATAGGGTTTAGAATAAGACCCGGCCATTTTTTTGGTGCGGTCTAGAGTTGACTTTGTTTTTAGTGAAGGTTTTTGTTGTTTTGTAAAGGAACTATGCATACAATAATATAGAATATGTTTCTTCTATGGCTTATGAACATTATTTGTACTGTGTTTTAAATAGATTTTACCTTTACATTGTAAAAGATAGCAATGTAGTGTGAAAACCACATAACTAATTATAGTCCGTAGATATTGATAAAAGAAGAGGAATGCGTGGAAGTTAGTTAATTTGAATAGATTAAGGAAGTTAGTTAAATTGGTTAATATAATATGTATTTTGTAAAACCTCCTAGTCATCTTTTTTAATTCCTTCATTACTTTTTCTCTTTTTTTTTTTGTATAAAAATTGTAGGAAAGGGGTTGGATTCACTCACCTATTTGGAGCCCAAAAAAGTACCGACAGAGTACACATGCCTCCACCTCTACCAAATATTATCATTTCCTAAACCCCTAAAATGCCTCCCCCAATGCCTTGACCAACGCAGGGATTGAACCTCCTCCACTTCTTCTCTTTTATTATTGTTGAAGAAGCATTAATAGGGGGCCAATTAAGAAAAGATTAACAAATATATATATTATGTCTTGTATTTAAGATTAAAATTAACTTCTCAAAGTTATATTATATTAAGAACCAGGAGTAATAACAAGACACAATCGTATGAATGGAAAAAAATAGACTTGAACCCACCACAACAGAGAAGTCAGAAATTTGCATTCTAATAAAATGTTGTTGGATTCTAACAGTACATATGAGTGTTATCACTTTTGTTCCAAAATACAACCTCCATTTCTTAAATAGGACTATCAACGAGATTTTATATAATTAAAAATAAGAGGTAGTAATAATAATTATTTTCGACGTGTATATCCTTGTTTTCAAAAAGTAATAATTGTTAAATCGGGATAGCATAATTAATAAGAGTACTATTTTTAGAAAATCATTAAATTTTTGGGTAATTTATAACTTTTTTATTCTATATATGTGGGAAAATCTCAAATGATAATAATGTGTCAGAAACTATATTACAAAAAAAAATCATGGAATTACGGGTAGAATTTTTCCGTTTGTAATTTCTGACAGATTGCCGACGATGGAAATTTAGTTGCCAATTTGTTCATAAATTTTTTGTCATAATTATCAACAGATTTTTCGGATGAAATTCCATCGGAAATTGTATTTACCGACGGAATTAACTACAGGATGTATAGAAAATTATGTCAGTAATATTTTCTGTAATTTTTATTGTTATATTATTCTAATTTATATAATATTTTAATATCATACTTTATTAAAATAAAAAATTAATGAAAATAATCTTATAAAAAAAATAATGAAATAGAATAATAAAAATAAATATATAAAAATTATTGTTTCTTATTTTTTATTTTTTTTTGGGAGAACAACAATAATGTTCATGCCAGTTTGGCCTTAGTGGGCAATTTGAACTGTGCCCTTATTGGGAATTGTTCCCTTTTTATATTAAAATATGTGAATTTTTTCAACAATATTATATATATACACACACACATATTAAATACACATAAAAATTTAAATATATAATTTATAAAATTTTTGTGGGTGCACTTGCACCTAGGGGCACAAGTGTGGCTCCACCAGTGTGTGTAGGGAAATAAGAAGCACATGCATGTAGACAACAAAAGCATCATGACAATTTCTAGAGAAGTAAATAATAATGTCCCTGACAAAAAACCCAAACCTCATTTTGGTCCCTTCAAAAAATCGACCCTTATTCGCCTTTTTTTAGGACTAAAAAGACTTTTTTGGAAATTTGTGAGGATCAAAAAGTCAACCAATCGACCTTATTCGCCTTTTTTTATGGACTAAAAAAGACTTTTTTTTTTGATAAGGGACTAAAATAGAGATCATATTTTTTATCAGAGATTAGAAAGAGTATTTACTCTAATGATAATAAGTCAAAAACATATTACGATGTCTTGTGTTTCGAGCACCCCTAGTTGTTTTTCTCAAGCAGCAATGAAATGCACAATCCGAACTTCTTCCTCCTTTCAAGTGGTCGGCAATTAATTTACATCTATACTCCGCCGGGATTGCAATATAACTCACTTTTAGAGGGATTTTTTTTTTTTTTTTTTTTGTCTATTCACTTGGAGTAATTTATGCTTGTATGTGACAATTTTGCCACTATAATGAATGCTTAGATGTAACTCCTTGTATTTTTTTAATTTTATCCAAAACTTTATTTAATATGAGTAAATATGATTTTGTTTTTTTAAAAAAAATCTAAGAGAGATTTAGTGAGTTAACTGACATTTTTTTTTTATTTCAATAAATTAGTTCAAATAACTTATATTGTAGATCGAATGAAATTAAAGAAGTATGCATCACACACGCACGCACACAAAAAGAAAGCATACAAATGTCCGCACCATTCCATTAATTTTATTCATCCAATGAACTTTTCTAACGAAATAGAATTTTTTTTTTTTTTTTTTTGAATTAATGATATGCTCTGACATCAAAATAGTAATTCATGCATCACTGGGCCTTTTTAGTGCATTTACTGGTTACAAAATGCATTATTGATAAAATTTAGGGAAAATCCCATATAAAGACGGTTAAAATAAAAAAAATTCTACGTAAATTTGGTAAATTCAACAAATCTTAAATTGGGTCAATAACCCAATTTAGAATACTTAAATGTTGGTTATTTTCCAATAATACCCCTAACCCTAACCAAAAAAAATAAAAATAAAAAAGAAACTTGTATCATCAGCTTTATAAACCTAGATATGTATTCTAAGCTTTCATTCAAATGATATCAAGAGATCTTGTTGAAAATAGTATTTTAAGGTTACAAACCCATATATGTATTCTAAGCTTTCTTTTGGACTCCGTTTGAGCACCATAAGCAGTCACGCAATCCAAATCTGTTAGTCCGATGGTGTCCAGAGTCCATTCTTGTTCTTTGTCTCATCACAACATCCAGCGGAGTTCTAGCCTGGGTTAATCTATTTCTCGCACTGATTTGCCTAATATCGTCTTCCTTGTGGTGTGGCTGCTGGGATTCTGGTGTTAGTGCTGTGTGGGGAAGGCCAGCGAACAGAGATGCACGATTCTCGATCTACGCAAACAATTACCCCTGCTCTCTGTACTGACTTAGCGAGACAGAGGAGAATTCTGGTGTCGATTTTGAACCAGAGATTCATGGCCTCCAATAAATTTTCTATTGTTAGGGTTTCTACGTAGCGCCTAAACAATCTATCTTTAATTTTTCTTTTTGGTCTAATAATTAAAGGATATAGAAGTAATTTGTCCCAAATTCTAAATCTCTAATTGTGTCACATAACCTAACTAATAATTTGTTAAGTTTAGTAACCCAAATTAGAATTTGGGTATTTCAACCTGTCTTTATATAGAATTCTTCCTAAAATTTAAGTGATCGCATGAATTAATGGTAAAAATGGTAAAAATGTCATTATCATGTTGATTACTCTAATGTACGGTACTACAGTAGTTTTGAATTTCATTTTAGGGCAGTTTGGTCAATTGAATGAATTTCAGAAATTATAGCTCAAAGATATTTTTACTTTAATCTCTTAATTTCAGAAAATACTGTTTAGTACCCCAAAAATATTTCCAATTTAGTCTCCTAATTTGTGAAATACCATTTTAGTCCCAAAATCCGAAAATCGCCATTTGTCAATGCAGAAGCAGAATTTTAGGGATCCTATCTCATTATCTCGAACAGCCTACATCCTCTATACACCTTTCCCATCGTATTCAAAATCCACCATTCCTTGGCTTTTCCTAGAGTGGGGAAACGGGGTCGAGTCCATCAGTCGAATTTAAAAGATAAATAAGATTTTTAAAATTAGTCCCGTAGGGTCAACCTTGTAGACATAGGCGGAGCAAAGTAAATGAGAAGGGGGCACGTGCCCCCTTGATTTAAAAAAAAAAAAAAAAAAAAAAAAAAAAAAAAAAAAAACTATGAAGAACATATATGCAAGCTCCTTTACATAAATAAATGCACCAATCAAATGCTCTCTCTTTGTACATTCTTTTCTTGCATACATACCACAGTTGCTCTCTTTCACCTTCACCTTCTGTGATCTTGCCTCTCTTTTTCCAAACACAAAAGCTTTGATTTTTTTTTTTCCTACAGTTTGATAGTACGCAGTTTATTTTGGTTCAACTGATTTTCTTTCAAGTAGGTGCATGATGAGTAACTTACATAGGAAGTTTTGTTGTTTCTCATTTGTTGGGGAAGGATTGGATGTATGAGGTATTAATTGGGCACTGCCCAATTATTTTTTGTGCTTTTGATGACAAGTGAAAAAAAAAAAAAAAAATTCAGGGGCGCTGCCCTCGAACCCCCACAGCCCTTACCAATAATGCCTCCTTTCCATAAATTTATGGATCTGCTCCTATCTGTAGGGTCCAGACTTAAACGAGCCGGCCCACTAAACTCTTTTACCGTAGCTGCTTTTTGAAAAATGGGAATTTTTCTGTTCGTGTTTATATAGCAGGGAATTGAATGTCTGATAATTTAAAGCCCAAGTCTTAAATGGTGACTGGAGACTAATTCTAAGTTTCAAGAATTTCATGTTGATTTGCCTTTCCAATTGTTGGCTGCCACCGGAATACTGGCGTCACATATAGTACGCAATTAGTTAAGTATTGTTTTTAATCAGTCCCACTCTTAAATTTAACCAACTTCTCTGACGATTATCTTCCTTTTATGCGATGTCACTGGTTTAATTCTTTTTAAGAGTTTACCTTGGAAAAAAAGTTCAATCCTTATCATAAGAATACAAGAACATCTAAAAGGATTATGAATTAGTGACTCAACGCTTAATTTGTTAGATGATTTGTGTTATTTGGATATTAATGTTAACAACATTTATTTGATAAATTAGAACTTTAATTGTTATAATTTACTAATTATATTTCTTTAAAAAAAAGAGAAAAAATAATCAAAATTTGAAATAGTAACTTCCGAGTCCTAGAGGGTTGGCCCCGACCCGATGGTTTCGACGAGCTTTGAAAAACAGATGTTTTTCTTACTGGGGCCCTCCAGGGCTAGGTCAACCCGATTCCCAGCTCTATGATTCACAAATGATGAAAGGATCGAGGCTCTTTAAATAGAAAAAGGCAGGGGTGGAAAGACAAAATATTCATATCTTATCATTTTAAAATATTCATATCTTATTCTCTCTTTATTCCTCATAAATAAGGGAATTTTTGGCAAAGTAATAGATAAATTTAATTTGCTACCGATCAATTAACAATAAGTTAATAATTTGAATGACATTGATGGATCAAATTAACGAAAACGATTTATTAGCATATATATAATTAAAATTAATTTATTATTAACTACGAACATAATTTTTTTTGAACTACGAATATAATTTAAAGTGTGAAATCTGATTAAAAAAATAAAGTAAATTAGTTTAGTGAATCAAAATTATTAAGCCACTGGATTAATTGATCCTTTTGTGTGGACTATGATAGAGGTCCAACTTGCAATTTTTTAGGAGTTAGGACCTTTTGGGATAGTGGTGGTAGAAGTGATTTTCTTGATGTGATTTGTATTTGGGATAGCTCATGGCGGTGACATAAGTGATTTTTTTCCCCTGATTAACACTTGTTTGACATAGCTTTTGAAAAGATATAGAGATAGAAAATAACTGAAAATGACATGAATTATATACACACACATATATAATGTGATTTTGGGATAAAAATTAAAAATAAAAGGCATAAACTACTGTGATGGGATTTGATGGAACCAGAAGCTTGGATTAGTTGCTTCAGCCCATATGACTTTAGCCCTTAAAACCCATCACATGGTGAAGTTTTCCCAAACATTCAAAAAACAAGTTTTCACTTCTATGAGCTTCGATAAACTTTTTTTGACTTATGATGCTTTTCTAAATAAGCTCTTAGTTTGCAACCTATAAACGGACCGAATTTTTTTAAAAAAAACCTTCAAATCATTGCACGGACTGATTCAATGATAATGAGAAAATTAATTTATTATTTAAATAAGTCTTTAAAGAGGTCATTATGTTCACCACGATGTTGCATTATAATGAACTAGCTAGTCAAGACCCACGCAATGCACGGAGATTGGATGGATCAAGTTAAAGAAAACGATTTATTAGATTATATAATTAAAGTTAATTTATTACTAACTATAATCTAAAGTGTAAAATCTAGTTAAGAATAAAATTAATAAATTAGTCTAGGGGTGTTCATGATGCTCAACACCCTGTTCCCCGCACACACTGAAAAATCGCCATGTCCAGCTCAAGGAAAAGTAGCCCAAACTGGGCTGAGCACAATTGGACAGGGTATTTTTGTGGGTAGGGCTGGGCATCAGGAATGGTATGCCACCCTGCCCATTTGACCCTGCCTAATAGTTATTATATTTTTTATTTTTTTAATAGACTAAAATTAATAAACTAGTCTAGAGTCTAGACCCACGTGAACGCGATGGATGGAAATTTGATGGATCAAATTAACGAAAATGATTTATTAGATTATATAATTAAAGTTAATTTAGGACAAACCTTAATGATGAAGAAATTGAGCGGAGAGAGGGGTTACTCGATACCGGAGAGGATTCTCTCCTTATCAGCTCCCTCATCATCTCTCACAGTTAGATCCGACCGCCGAAATCTTGATCCGAAGACCCGAACATTTTTAAGAAAAACCGTGCGCAGTAAAGATTACCGCTCGCGGTCTTTTTTAAAAATGTTCTGGGCCCTTGGATCAAGATTTCGACGATCAGGATTGAGAGATGATGAAGATGGGTAGAAAGGTAATAATGAGAGAAACCAGATCCGACTGGATACAAGTCTTTTCTCTAGTGAGTTGGGCTGATCCCAAGTTCCACTCTGGTTCACCAATAAGAAAATGACACCTCGACATTTTTAACACATCATCAATAACTCCGTTAACCATTACTCTCAGTTAGGGGTGAGCAAAAAAACCGGAAAACCGAAAACCGAACCGAACCGAACCGAAGGCTATTCAGTTTTTTTTTTTTTTTTTTTTTCGGTTTCTAAAATAGTTATATTTCGGTTTGGTGTTTATAAAATAAATTCGGTTTTAACCGAATAAACCGAAATATAGATTTTTTTTTTTTTTACACAGGAGGTTATGTATGTGTGTTGAATGGAGGCCCAGCCCATCCCAACAAAAAAAAAAAAGTACTACAACCAAGTTAATATTGTAGATTGATCCAGAAAAAAAAAAAAAAAAAAAAAAAAAAAAAAAAAAAGACACAAAGGCCCATATTAAGAAGGCCCAATCAAAGCCCAAAACCGAAAAAAACCGAAAACCGAACCGAAATATTTCGGTTAGTTCGGTTTCGGTTTTTTCGGTTTTCGGTTCGGTGTTTATAATATTCATATTTCGGTTTTTCGATTTTACTGTAGAACCGAACTGAAATAACCGATGCACACCCCTACTCTCAGCATCTTCATTCTCCGTCTTATTTTCTTTCTTTCTTTTTCTTTTTTTTTTAATGGGACTGGTCAAACCCCATAGGCATATCGGCAGCCAAGGACCGTCAAAAGAAAAGTCGACAAACCTTCGTGGTCCTCGGCGCTATCTTCAGGCTCTTCCTTTTTGACCTTAGGTTGCTTGGAGCGAGACACGGAGCTAGCAGCCTTAATGGGTATTGGAGAATTATCTGCTTCAGGTTCCTCCTTCTTCACTTTTTGGCCTATATTCAGGATTTGGGTTTTACATTTCCAATTGTGGCCTTGGCGACCATTTTGGAAACCAAACTCTTCTTGTCCTCTTCATTAAATATGATTGGAGATCAGGTCTAAATTGGCGGTCATCATTCATTTAAGAGGAATATAAAAAAAAATTAAAAGAAAATAATTCCATTGATGATGATTGGGGTCTAAATCGGCAATCATCATTCATTAAAGAAGAAAATAAAGAGAGAGAGAGAGAGAATAAGAAAATCCTATCATTAATAATGATTTGGGTCCAAATCTGCGTTATCATTCATTAAAGAAAAATAAAAAAATGAATTAAAAATGCATTAATGAATATAAAAAATACATTAATGAGGCAAAACCGTAGGTGATACTTATTTAAAAGGGAGCACATGAGAGAGGAGGACACACAAGGATTTTGGAGAAAAAAGGAGGCAGAACATTTCCCCTCTTATTTCATCTCCTATCTTGGCAATAAGGGTTCATGAATGGGTAGAGGTTCCTAAGATAGAGTAAAATCCATTATTATGTCTTTCTCATGACCCCAAGGAAATGCTATATACTTGGTTGTTGTCACATATGTAAATCTTGACACCAACTGCCAGTGGGGAAAGCTAATGAGTTAGATTTGATTATTTTGCTCTTTGATATTTGACTTTCACTTTCCTACTTCCATCGATAGTTTGACACCAACATGCTTCTTCTATTATACCTTGATCCATGTTTAAACTTTAAATGATGTGATTATCTCCGCATTCCCATTTTACATGAATCTGCTTTTCAAGAATGTGCCCTAATAATAAGCTCTTGCTTAAGACTATGTTTGGGAGTTTCATTTTGGAGGGAAAGGAAAGGGAAGGGAGGGTTTTGGTAGTCCCTTTCCTTATTTGCAAGTTTTAAAAATAGAAGAGGAGAGAGAATCAAGGGATTTTACAAATCCCCCAAAACCCTTTTTCTTCTAAAAATAAAGTTTCCCCAATATGGGGGGTTTTAAAAGGGAAAATAGGTTAATTATTTCTTTACCCTTGGTCAACACTACCACCACCCCACCACCACCACCCCACCACCACCACCGCCACTTTCCACCACCGTCATCGTTCTGCCGCCACCACCACCACCGCCGTCCGCCGTCGCCGCCACCACCACCACCACCGCCGCGCCGCCCCACCACTACCACCGCCACCACATAAATAATTTTTTGAATATAAAAATTACATAAATAATTTTTTAAGAAAATTTAAATTTATTTGTAAAGTATAATAATTATATTAATTATTAAAGAAAAGGACAAAATGGTAAAAACAACTCATTAATCCTCCATCTTCCTCCCTTATTATTTTTTAACTCCCAAACAAGGGAAGGAAATATCCTTCATTTCCCTTTCGTCCCCTCCCCTCCATTCTTCTTGTATCCTTTTCCTTTCCCTTCCTTCCAAACTCCCAAACAAAGCCTAAGAGTATCCTCACAGTAATTGTCCAGATGATATGTAAACAAGCTATGCTCTCTTGTGTGTGCGTCAATAATGAACTTTTTCCTTGGAGAATAATGGTTTCGCCCCACATCCAATCTCAACTGAGCTCTTTTTGTGTTTTGATCCTTGCAAATATTTTGTGTGGTTGCTTCTGAATGATGGTTTTATTGTGAGTCTATATAATCAGTCTTATTCCGTTGCTCTTCATATGCTTAACAGATATAGGCAATGTGATTGTATTGGCCTATTGTTTATTTTGTGGCCCTATCACTTTATCTCGGATTAGGTTTCTCTCATAATCCCTCATTATCTCTAAATCATACCTATCAAATTAATCACAATATCACTTTAACGTTTCCCTCATCTTCCCAATCAATAGCCCAAATAGACTAATGAGGGAAAATGAGAAAAATGGTGAAGAAAGAATCCTCTTCCCTTTATCTCTTGTTGTAGTGGAATTCGAAGCATTAAAGGTACACATTCTCACCATGTCTTTATTGATTTCCTTGCCATCTTGGACTTTCTGCAATGAATGATATACGTAGTTGCTTATTGGCTTGATGATAGAATGAAGGTTCTCATTTTTAAGGCAAACTTTTTGTAAATATTTTAAAAAATCTTCTTTTTCAAAAAAAAAAAAAATTGATTTTAAAAGATTTTTATGTCTTGTGAGGTTTTTGGAACCTCCACAGACATAAAAATGATTACCCTTATGTGTGAGGCTATTAGAATATTTGCAGGAAACTTAATCCAAAATCTTTTTCAAATAGGAAAATAAATAAATTTCTTAAATTTAAAAAAAAAAAAAAAACCAACCAACCAACCAAAAAATCATTTTCTTAAAAAACTTAAATATAACATTTGCCTAAAAAAATCAACAATGTGACATGCATTTTTACCCTGAACTACATGAGTTTTGATCCTTCAAAAGAGTATGTAGGCCCTAGGTATTGTTCCTAGGTCTAGTTCAACCATTGTAGATAAACAATTTTCCCTTTTATTATTCTTTTATGCTTTTGTAAATCTATTTTTAATTCCTTTTTCTTTTTTGGGGTAGTTATGATATTTGTTAAAGGTCATACTAAATTTTAGATAATTGACTTAGGGTAACTGTTCTTACAAACAAGTGTTGTGAAGTTCCTAACACATTTCCCATGTACAACCGACTCCTGTATCCAATTTGGTATTTTTAGACAATTTTTTTATATTTATTTAGAGGTTTCCAAAAAATTACCCTTTAAAAAATTTTGCTGATGACTCTATATTTTCTAAATTTTGGCCTTTACAGTTGTATCTCCCCATAGTTGCCGTCAATTCGAGAGACTGTCCTTTGCTGACGATTAGCTCTTCATGATGGCCGTCGATCGTATCCTCTCCATAGTCACCCCAAAAGTCCACATTCCATGCTTTTCTTCATGTGCTTCTAAGGTGTTTTTCTTCCTATGAAGCACATAAAAAATTCTTGATGACATTTTTTTATATATATTTTATTTAGGATAGGATATTGTCACTACTTAATATCACTATCATTTTTTCACCGTTATATCTCATTTCTCTCTCCTATTGAGATTATGATCTAACGATTGGAAAAAATGGTAGTGACATTAGTAGTGACCAAAAATTGTAGTAATAATATCCTATCTCATTTTATTTATTTAGATTAAATTATATGTCACTAATAGAAAATGCAATATTTGCGATGGAATTTACAAGGAACTTTTTTCGTCACAAATTTTGGTTAATTTATGAAGGAAAAATAGTTTCCTCACAAAAAAAATGAATTTTGCGAGAGAAAATTAGTTTTCTTTGCAAAATTTCAACAAAAATCATTTGCATTTTGCGAGGGAACCTTATTTCCCTCACAAAGTGACTTACTTTCGCGAGGGATAAGGGTTTTCCCTCGCAAAAAGTCGGCACCTTTAACCATAGGCAGTCGTCGATCTTTGGCTCTCTGACTCGATCGCTCAACTCCCAGACTGAGAGCGACTTGCGACTTGCGACTTGCGACTGTCGAGAGCTGAGGAAGACGGCGACGAAGAATGGTGACTGGTGAGAGCTTCATGACTTTGAACCAAACCCCAGCCTCCTTCGTTCATCTCTGTTTCTTCATTCTTTCTGTCAGTGGCAGAATCGGTGCGGAAGAAGATGGATTCTGGACGCTGCAATACTGAGATTCCGGTTCTGCAGCACAAGATTGACGTCTTTTCCTCATCTTATCGGGAATCCCTCGAATCACTAAGGGCGAGATCACAAGAAACTGCTCAGTATCAAGGCGAGGGTTCCCTACTAGTTTGCTTTCATCTTATTGAACTACTCCTTTCAGTAGTATTTCCTATGGATTTTGGGTTATTATAAATTAGGGCTCTGAGCTTTTACATGTTTTCCCTGATTCAATCTTTCCTCGAGTAATTTATGCTTTAGAACTATCGTTTATGACGTGGATTGTAGGTTTTGATTTATCCTATGTCTTTCCTTCTAAATTAGAAGATACCAAAGCTAAATTGAGGGAGACAGAGGATAATTTGGTTAAAGCACTAGGAGGTTCATCTTTACTATTGAGGAGTGAAGTTCACCTTCAAGAGTATCGATCCGAGCAATCCTAATGAGGAGTGCTTTTTTGCCATCCGTCATGAAAATGATACTTACACATGTAAGTGGCATTTTTTGTTTTGTTTATGATCTCAAAACAATGTGATGAATACTGATGATGTGCTTCCTAGATCTGAGTTTGTTTCTTTTCTTTCAGTATTGAATTGTGAACCCTCCCTCAAAAGAATGGAAGAGTTGATCCTTGAGTTAAACAAGACAAATGGGCTATTTAAATACGTCAGAGTTATGAGGAGGAAATTTCAAGAAGCTGTAGCACAGGGTACGAGTGTGGCTTTATTATGAACTTCATCATACATAGATAAAATTGGGGTGCTAAGAGTCCTGGAGCCTTAGTTCTATCTTGCACGTCTATAGCTTTGATTCTGTCATCCTGGAATTTTGCTTTGTAGTAGGAATTGACATGATATGCTTATTGAAATTGAAGTTTCATCTTATTTCTTATACAGTGTGATATTGTTGAAGTCATAAACTTATCTTATAGTTGTTGTTGATGAATTGGTTTGGCTTGGTTGTCATGATTTTGTAATTTGGAAGGCATGAACCCTAGGGGGAGGTGCTATTCAAATTTTGATTCATCATGTGTGAAGTGTAATTAAAGGGTTCAAGAAGTGATTTAAGGTGAAAATATGTTATGTTGAAAGAAAATATTAAACTTCATATTCCCAAATTTTCTTGATTTCAGCCTAGGGAAAGTGTTTGGTTTGAAACTTGATGGATTTGATGTTCCCATTGTGTTTAAAATGAAAAATTGTATAGAGAACATCTGAAAAATGAAGTACAGAGGCTTTAGGGTAGTTTGGGAAATGGAGTATGACTTTGAAAAAACTGAGGTTAAAAATGCATTTTGCACGTAAAACTATGTAAGAATAGTCATATCATAATTTTTGGTAAAGTATAGTTTTACCAGGTATAAAGGGAATTAAACCTGATTTCTTAAGACATTTTGATAATTATGCGTTTCTGGTAAATATAACCAACCATATGAATTTAGGGATAATATTTGAATGAGTAATAACTATAAAAATTTAGAATTTTAGGATTTGACCATTTCCCGAGCTGCACTAAGAATTTATGACCCTATAGGAGGTGACCCTACTAGAGTTGCTTGTTCAACTAGAGAGGGTTGACAAAAGTCTAAATGATTATGACGAGAATGAGGATTTTGACTTCAACATTATCATACTAAAAATAAAAAGTTATAAAAATGTTTTGAAGATGCTGATGCATCATCGGATTCTTTTATTCTCTAATAATTTGTCCAACATCTTGTTTAAAGAGTGTATGGGAGTGTTAAGTTCTTAAGTACGGGTCCATGCATCCTTGCTTCTCACTAGTAAACTTGGACCATATAATGGAGCTTGTAAGTCAAATGGATGAGCCCTTCAATATTTGTTGGTTGAAAAGTTCACCTTAAATATGGTAGGGACATAGGAATATGTGAAAAAACATTTAGTAGTTATTGGAACTATCAAACAGTCTTATAAAAAAGAGCAAAACTACCTTCTAAAGTCTTATAGAGTTATTGTAACAAGGATCAAATGAAGTACTAAATAGGTAACACAATGCAAATATATCACAAAACGACAATTGCATTTAAGATATTACTTAAGCTCCTGCTCCCTTGTTTCCTTTTTCCAGACACAAGTTATTTTTTTTTTTTTTTTTAATTAAAGAGAATCATATTTGAGGTTATGAACCCATATTATCTTGTTCGATTCTTAGTTTTGATTTCAATCTAAATATTACTTAGGTCCTTATTATAAAGTCTATTTCAACTAATTCTCCTATGTTAAAAGAATCATAGTTGGGGATTACATGTGCCTTAAATTGATAACAATTTTTAATTTATCCTTATTAAAACTCCAAAAAAAAAAAACAAATCATTTTTTATCTCTCACTTCCTCCTCTGCTATCAATGAGAACTTAATAAGAGTAAAATAAAATAAAAAAAAAAAAAGTCATTAATAACCTTCTATTGAGGCTTGTATTTAGGATAGAAAATTTTTCCACAATAAACTTATAATAAGGACAAGAGTGTGGCCTAAATTTGCTCAAATTTAATAAGATTAATAATTTAATCAGTTATAAACTTATAACCCTGTTTTAAATCAAGTACAACCCTCTCTTAAATGAAAAAAGTTACTAGCATTTAAACAATTATCCAATAGGAAATAAAACTCAATACCACCCTAATATAATTGATTCTATGGGTGAAATAAATATATTCATATTCTAATTAAAAATTAGAATAAATTATAATCCCAAGCATATTATTTAGTCTTAAGGTTCATTAGAATAAATTATTAAGATTTTCTCTTTCAAAATAAACCCTAAACTACTAAATCTCAACTCATTGGTTGCCAAACATCAAACAAAAACAATGAAATAAGCAATATTAAGTAACCCAAATAAACAAATTTAAAGTAAAAATAAAATAATAAACTGGTGAAAACATAATCTAATACATAAAAGCAAGTTCATAGTTGCTCAGGTCATGTTGCAAAGATTAAAACAAAAGTAAAATGTACAAAAAACTTTAAACTAAATGAGAAAATAACTTAGATAGATGAAATTTAATTAATGAGCAAAAGATGATTCTTTAATTAGTGAATAAGCTGTTTTTTTTAAACGAAAATTAGAGTCCTGAAATATATTTTTTAATGAAATAAAATTAATAACAGTATGAACTATTTGCATAAAAACAAAAATTAAGTTTGTAAAAAAATTTGGTATAAAAAAGTTTATGTGAGTTGGGTAAAGAAGCTCATCAAGGAGTAATCGCCCATCAACAAGATCTTTACATCAGTAGGATTTGAACTCATAATCTTATAATTATGAGCCAACTCTTTTTTCTAACCGGACCAATCTTTATTAACTATTATTATAAATTTTAAGATGTGTTTGGTTTGAGAGGAAGGTCGGGGGAGGAGAGAGAACTTTTTTCCTCTCATCTTTAATGAAAATTTTTCAATATTTCAAAAATATACTCTTAACAAAAAGGAATATTATTCTTATTAATGACAATAAGGTTAATATCATTCCTAGGGTCTGTTCCTCTCCTATCCCCTCCCCTCAAACCAAACACAATATAGCCTCTAAAATTAGTCTTGTTTCCCCTCAAACCAAACACACCCTTAATATTAGAGAAGTTGCATGCTCAAAATCCAAAATTCAGGAGTATATTTAATTTACGGAAATGAAACTATCAATTAATTAACCATTTAAAAAACAACAATTTTAATTTCATTAAAACAAGGTGTAATAATTAAAGGCCTATTTTAAAGCACATGGAGTTAAAAAAAACGAAAAGAAAACTTTTAGAATCTCGTGCAAGGACAACTCTTTTAATATCAGTGGGGGAGAAAATATATTATTATAGAGGGTTAAAGATTTATAGTGTAATTTTTCTAAAGATGTAACTAATATCAAATAATTTTTTGAAGAACAAGTGTGATTTTGAACTTTTAAATAGGTAAAAAATACATAGGGTATTAAAATCCTAACCGGGACATCGTTGTTGACCAAACAAGGGAAAAAAGAAACTGACATAGAAAAGAATAAGGAAACCAGTGTTGCTCAAATAGGAGCTCAGATTCGGTGGGATGCTCCTTTGGAGGGTTGGGTTAAAATTAATGTTGATGATGGTGCTTATAAAGAAGGGAGTAAAGGTGCGGGGTGTGGAGGAATTAATAATAAGAGGAAGTGATGGTAAGTGTCTGTGGTTTTGCTAGGAAGTTGGGAGTGAACTCAGCCATAAATGCTGAAATGTGGGCTGTGTTGACAGAACTTGAATTAGCTGTGAGCTATAAGTTTGATAGTATTGTTGAATGTGATTCTGTTTCTGTGGTTCAGTTGCTGTACAATCTGCAGGTAAATGACGTTGCTGATTCAAGACTGATGGTGGACATCTGAGGACTGAAAATTAGCTTTGTTCATGGGCAGAGGGAATCTTGGAAAAATGTTTGATATATATACTCATTAACTTTTTTTTTTAAAAAAATGATTATATAACATTTTAAAAATATTATATTAAATTTTACATTATATAAATTAAAAAATTCTAAGGTTTTTTTTAAAAAAAATTCTAAGGTTTGTCATAATTTCTTGGACTTTTGATATTAAGGGTAAAATGATCATAATTTGTTAATTATTCATACAAATTATTTCTTGGACTTTTGATACTACTTGTTCTCAATTTTGCATTTTGCATGTTTAAGAAGAAAATTTGAGATTTTGGAGGGTCAGAATTAATGTTTTGAAGGACTGCGAAAATTTATAGAAAAGTGCCCGGAATTTTTGAAAATTGCAATCAATGAAGAAAAGGGACTAAGGAAAATTATAGAAAAAGACCCATATTTTTCAGAAATTATAGCACTCTCTACAAAGTTTTTAAGGATTTGTACTTTAGTCCTTTTTAAAAAAAAAAAAAAAAAAAAAAAACCAAACATTTTTTTTTTTTTTTTTTTTTTTTTTTTTTTTTTTTTTTTTGGGGGGGGGAGGGCCATGGCCCCCTGGCCCTATCTAAGATCCGCCGTTGTTCATGGGTATGAGGGCAATACATATGCTGATGCCCAGACAAATTTTAGTTTCATACAAGAGAAGCTTAAAGTTGTATTTGTTAAACCTCCAATTTATAGTCTCATACTTGTTTAGTGATTGTATGGGTGTTACTCACCCTAGACTTGTTTTGATACAGTTGTCAGAATGGGCTAATGCCGCGTATCTGCACCAAAAAGAAAAAAAGCAAAGAAGGAAAAAGCAGCTAATGAAAAAATTTAGGGCCGACCATTTAGAGTGATCTGTGGGTGATCGATGACTTGAAAGAATATAGCTCCAGGTTGGTGTCCAACCAACAAATAGGAGATCAGTTGTAGTCTGAAATGAAAATAGCAGAGGGAATCAAGCGATAGATGAGCGAGGGTGAGTGAAAAAAGAGATGAGAGAGAAGAAGTGGAAAAAATAGACGAATGAGACATATAATTTAATTAGAGGTAAAATTGAAAAAAATTAATTGATAAGACAAAAATAAAGTGAATCTTATATAAAAACCACACGACCCACAAGTTTAACTTTTATATTTTGAACCAAAGAAGTATTTTATAAAAAGGAACATATATATATTTAAACAATGTTATATTATATTCCATCCATTCCTTTTTATAACAAACATTTAATTGAATTTTGTAGTTCAAAATGTTTGGTAAGAAAAATAAATGTGTTAAAATTGTGACCATTTTGACTAAAATATCCTTATTTGTGAAGATAAAGAGAATAAGGAAATTATTATATATAATAAAGAGGATTGTAGAAAAGACAGAATAAAAAAATAAATATGGTAGAGGTAATACGTCTTTGAAACTGTGAAAATTTAGACATCAAATAGGGAAATCAAATAAGGGTAAAATGACAAATTAAGAAGTAAAAAGTAAGAAATTCTATGATATTTCTTATAGAAAGGAATGATGTATGTGTAGTGGTTGGGTCCGGATCCTCTCATTGGCGTTTTCTCATTGTTCCTCATCGGCATAATTACTTAACATAATACTATATAATGGTTTGATTAATAACTTAATAATGCTTTAATCAGAGTATGCTGAATGAGCCCTAACGTGACAATATACAATCATCCAACATATACAAAAAGACAAAAGCACTACTTTCGGAAGAAGTAATCTAAGCTTCCGAGGTCTTCCCTGATGGACCTGCATAGGAACTATCACGTGAAAAATGTTGTAACCATCAATCCAACTCATCATGAATACATGCTAGTGAGGTGCCATATGGAACAATTTATATAACAAAGTATAAAAATATAATTCACCAATTTTCACATCACAAATTTCATATAATAAATTATGTATCAGAAATTATGTATCACAGATGTCATTAATACAATTCCTAAGATGCCTCCCATCAATCCAACCGAACCGCCTTATTTCCTCCAACTAACCCATAGGCTAAGTTAAATCCATGTTACTAGTTATTCAAAAGCTCACTGGTCATGTGATGAGGACCAGCCAAAATCCCCAGAGCACATGTCCCAGACCATGGGTCTTTTCCCCTCATTGAATTAGTGGGATGTCGTAAGCCCTCTTTGAACTAGTGGGCGGGTTCTTATTGAATAGGTGGGACAATAGAAAGCCAACCATTGTGCACCAATGGAGGTCTCACCACGTGGTGGAGTAAATTCAACCATTATCCTAATTATCACAATAAATAGCTCAACAGGAATTTTCACGTTCATATCAAAAAAATTCTCATATACATGTTATAATAGCTCAAATCCCAATTTCTTATACATATATAAATATATGCAAAAATTTCGCAATTCAAATCATAAGGTTCCACAAGGTAATTTCTAATAAGATATTCATAACTATTTCATAAAATACTCACAAACAACATACTAATACACATAACAAGTGGAAAGTGGTTACCTCTCGCCGAAGCTAACTAATATCCACTGCTTCTAATCTAAAAGCTCAAACACACACTAAAAATCAATCTACCATAATCAATTTACTAACCATTAATATCTCTTCAAAATCTCTAAATAATCAAAATTATAACTTTTAATTTCATATAATTCAAAATATACATATTTTAATAATAATAATAATATATATTATAATAAAAAAATGAAAATTACAGTTTAGTACCACGAATTCAAAAATAACAGTTTAGTCCCATGAATTATAAAAAAAAAAGACCTTTTAGTCCCATGAATTTAAAAAATGACATTTTAGTCCCACGAATTTCAAAAATGATATTTTAGTCCCAAAAACTCCATAAATGACAGTTTGGTCTTTCATATATCAAAACTAAACCAATTAAAATTCTCATAATATCTCCGTTAATCCAAATAAATTATTTACATAACCTTTAATCAGTAAAAACATTTTATACATCATAAATCCTAAACTCCTTAAATAGAAAAATTCATTTTAAATTCCTATAATAACCAAACAATAAATCTAAACCGATGAAAATTTACTATTAACTATATACTATATATATAGAGTCTTCTATTGTCAAAACTTTCCAAAAATCTTAACTCCAAAATTTTCACTAACCAACATAATAATACCTTCATTAGAAAGAGAAAAATATATAGAATAACTTTCATGAAGAAAGTTTATTGAAAAAAAGCTAGTTTAGGTACCTAAATAATCTTATAAGATAAAAACATACCTTAATTTAATTTCCACCTCTTCTATTTTTCCTCTCCTCCTCTTCTCACACTCTCTCTCGCCTCTCCCTCTGCTCAACCGTGTGTGTGTGTGTTGTGTGTTTAAGTGTTTGGGAAGGGGGGTATTTATCAACTCGACACACACTTTTTTTCTTTAAAAGGAAAAGGTGGGAGGCATGGCCTCCCACTGATTTATGCAGTGGGAGGTCACGCCTCCCACTATCATGTACAATAGGAGGCCACTGTTATATATTATTTTTTTTTTAGTTAAATAATTTAATTTAATCAAATCTCCTTTTTTTTTTTAATCCTAAAAAAATAACTTAAGATATTACGAGGCTATTTATAACAACAAATGTTATATTTATAACGTAAAAGCATACATTAACAACAACATTTGAAAACCCGGATTTTTTTTTCATTTCTCACGTCCAAAGGCTATTTACAACAACAAATGCTATATTTACAACAGAAAATCATACATTAACAACAACATTTGAAAACCTGGATTTTTTTTCATTTTTCACGTCCCGCAGGCTATTTACAATAACAAATACTATATTTACAACAGGAAAAGCATACATTAACAACAACATTTGAAAACCTGGATTTTTTTTATTTCTCACGTCCAGAGGCTATTTACAAAAACAAAATGTTATATTTATAACAGAAAAAACATATATTCACAACACCTTCTGATAATTTTGACACTATATAAGGCTAGCTTAAGAAGTGAATTGACAAATAATAAGGCTAGTGAATATAATGATGTGGCTAGATTCCTCTGTTTACATTACGTAACATTTTATTATCCAAGGCAAAGAAAGAGATCAGCGCATCGATAGCTTTTATGAACCATGAGAGATCTTTGTATTCCCCTATTCATCAACCACTGGATTTTCCTGATCAGGGTGCTAGAGTAAGGAAAGCACAGAGTCATCTATTTAGAATCATGACCAGACTATGAAAATGAAGTTTGTACCATTCGAAACCCAAGGTTCCAAGCAAGTTCGAAACCAGACAAATCACCCCAAACGGAAGCTAACGAGAACCATTGTTTGCAGCAAACCCCCAAACTCCATCTAGATATCTATCGCAAGTTGTTGGGCTGTGACAAAATCACAGATCTAACCACTTTCGGCTTCCTTGGGTTGTGGGTTGAATCATTTCTGAAAGAGAGAGGAAAAAGGGAGAGAGGGAAGAAGGAGAATGGAGAGAGATTGGAATTGGAAGACATGAGAGAGGAGGTTAGATTGGTAATTGTACATTCACAAATAATAACAACCAGGTCCCTTGGGACTTCTGTGTAATTTCATAATTTTAAGAGACTTTATTGTAATAAATTTTCTTTTTTGGAACCTGCGCGTAATTTTCCCTTTTATTTAACTTGTTTTTGGATTGTCACGCATTATATTATATTTTATCCTAATATAATCTAATCCTATTTTAAAGCACATGGAGTTCAAAAAACGAAAAGAAAACTATCAACTTTTTTAATATCAGCGGACGAGAAAATATATTATTATAGAGGGTTAAAGATTTATAGTGTAATGTTTCTAAAGATGTAACTAATATCAAATACTTTTTTGAAGAACAAAAGTGATTTTGAACTTTTAAAATAGGTAAAAAATACATATTAACTGTTAATTGACCCTTAATAAGACAATATTTGATTAAAAATTGTGACGAGATGCTGACGTGGGTATTAAAATCCTAACTGGGAGATCGTTGTTGATCAAACAAGGGAAAAAAGAAACTGACACAGAAAAGAATAAGGAAACTAGTGTTGCTCAAATAGGAGCTCAGATTCGGTGGGAAGCTCCTTTGGAGGGTTGGGTTAAAATTAATGTTGATGATGGTGCTTATAAAGAAGGGAGTAAAGGTGCGGGTGTGGAGGAATTAATAATAAGAGGAAGTGATGGTAAGTGTCTATGTGGTTTTGCTAGGAAGTTGGGAGTGAACTCAGCCATAAATGCTGAAATGTGGGCAGTGTTGACTGAACTTGAATTAGCTGTGAGCTATAAGTTTGATAGTATTGTTGAATGTGATTCTGTTTCTGTGGTTCAGTTGCTGTATAATCTGCAGGTAAATGACGTTGCTGATTCAAGACTGATGGTGGACATCAGTGAGGCACTGAAAAATTTCAGAAGAGTTAGGTTTGTTCATGGGTATAGGGAGGGCAATACATATGCTGATGCCTTGACAAATTTTAGTTTCGTATAGGAGAAGATTAAAGTTGTACCATTATGGTTCTATTTATAAGTCCATTTTAATCAAATTACACATACCAAGGAGAGATAGGTAGTTTAATGATTAATGGGTAAATTTTCAACTTTACCATCATTATGAATGGGTACCTTTTCAACTTTTTATTCTCTCTCTATTTTCATTGGTATAATAATATGGGTAAAATTGTCACAATCTCATTTATTTAGTCAAAATGGACTTATAAATAGGACCAAATTTTTTGATAAAAAAAAAACTTATAAATAAGATCAGAGTGGTATTTGTTAAACCTCCACAGTTTATAGTCTCATACTTATTTAGTGATTGTATGGGTGTTACTCACCCTAGACTTGTTTTGATACAGTTGTCAAAATGGGGTAATGCCACGTATCTGCACCAAAAAAATAAAAAAATAAAAAAAAATAAAGAAGGAAAAAGCTGCTAATGAAAAAATTTAGGGCTGACCATTGAGAGTGATCTAAGGGTGATCGATGACTTGAAAGAATATAGCTCCAGGTTGGTGTCCCACCAATAAATGCAAGGATAGTAGTTGTAGTCTGAAATGAAAATAGCAGAGGGAATCAAGTGATAGATGAGCAAGGGTGAGTGAAAAAAGAGACGAGAGAGAAGAAGTGGAAAAAATAGACGAATGAAGCATATAATTTAATTAGAGGTAAAATTGAAAAAAATTAATCGATAAAACAAAAATAAAGTGAATCTTATATAAAAACCACACCACTCACAAGTTTAACTTTTATATTTTGGACCAAAGAAGTATTTTATAAAAAAGAACATATATATTTAAACAATGTTATATTATATTCCCTCCATTCCTTTTTATTACAAACATTTAATTGAATCTTGTAGTTCAAAATGTTTGGTAAGAACAATATATGTGTTAAAATTGTGACCGTTTTGACTAAAATACCTTTATTTGTGAAGATAAAGAGAATAAGGAAATTATTATATATAATAAAGAGGATTGTAGAAAAGAGAGAACAAGAAAATAAATATAGTAGAAGTAATACGTCTTTGAAATTGAGAAAATTTATCATATTGATATTAAATAGAGAAATCAAATAAGGGTAAAATGACAAATTAAGAAGTAAAAAGTAAGAAATTCTATGATATTTCTTATAGAAAGGAATGATGCTTTCCCAAATATAAAATGAAATTTATATTTTAGGATATACCCATTGATAAAATTGAAGTTTATAATAAAGGATGGAGGGAGTACAAGCTAAGAGATGAATAGTTCTTATTAGTTATTATAACTCACTTGATGAGAGTATTAATTAAGGTTTTTAATATAGCACTTATTTAAACTCATGAAAAAAATGTAAACTAGGATGTGAGCTCTTATAGTAAAATAATAAGAGTTTATTTTTATTAATAAATAAGTATTAAAAATATATAATTAAATAAGAAAAATATAAGAAGTTGGAATAATTCGATTTAAATATATTTTAAATATGAATAATTAAAATTAAATTAATCAACATTTATAATTTATGAAACTCAACAAAGAAATTTTTGAAAAGCCTATATATAAAGTCATTGAACAAATCAAACATGAGTGAGTTTAAAAGTAAATTTACATGAGTTTGTATAGTAAAAACATAAAATCAATATGTAAAATCGGGAGTTCAAGTGAAATTATAGTTAGACGAGTTTAAGAGTGATTCGACATAATTTTATAAGTTAAAACTTAGAAACGTAAAAACGATAAATTTGGAGAGTTATCTCGCAAGTTTGACAACAATGAAACAAATTATATATGCAGCATATTTTCAAACTAAAAAAAAAAAAAATATTTATATTTACTTTTTGGGATTTTATTTACAAATTTTTAAGAAGTTTTTTGGCAATTTGTTCTTTTCTCTTTACTTCATTATAAGAAATTCCTAAATTTAAATTGTCTTTATCTTTTGTATAAAAGCTTGACAATAGTTGTCGGGCATTTAATGAGTTTTTCTCATTTTTACCCTTTATTAATTATATATATATATATATATATTATATTAAAAAAAAAAATTAATGATACTTATATTTACTTTGTTTTTCTCTTATTTGCCCTTGATAAATAATGATATATTTAGAAACTAAGATTTATCTCAGGCATACTCATTATTTTTAATTAACTTTAACTATTTTAAACAGCAGTTGACTTATTATAAAAATAAAAAAGAGTGAATGAGTAATCAATTAACTAAAAAGATCCTTTTTCTTTTGCCTTTTAAACTGTCAAATCCAACAAATGCAGCTGACGAACAAAACTAAGAAAATGATTATCCCAAGAAAAGTGCGCATTAACTTTCCTCTTAATTTCTGGGGGTGGGTTAGATTTAAATTCTCATTTGGGGAAAATTTCTTATTTTTCATTTTTTAAAAAACGCATTAAAATCTTTTTGTTAGTTAGTGTGTTGTGATATGATTGGCTCAATCTCAGTGTCTTACTACAAAACAAAAGGACCTTCGCCTCAATAAATAAATAAATAACTGTGAATCATTGCAAAATAATTCAATTTTTTCAAACCATAAAAGATAGAGAAAGAGAAAGTGAGAGAGAGAGAGAGAAAGGGAGGCGGAGAGAGAGTAGCTGCAGATTTTTGATTTTCGGGATGCTAAGCAGAGAGCAAGAACAACAAAACAGAGCACTTTCGGTGTGAAACGATGTCGTTTCACGTGGAGGACGAGGACCAGAACAAGAACCCTAGCCCTAGCCCTAGTCCTCGATTGAGGAAGAAGAGACCATCCAGCTGGTCCAACGTCTGGCTCAAGACCACCAAGCCTCTCAAGCATATGGTGGTCGCCATGCAAGTCCAGTCCCTATCTCCTCCCGACGACCCCAAATCCAAAACCCTAACTCCCAATATTTTCCCAATTGACTCAACCCTTCTTTTGTCCGATGAGATTCTTCTCAGAATCTTCGGTAAGCTCCCTGATTCGCAGAGGAAGTCCATTTCTCTTGTCTGCAAACGGTGGTTGAATCTGCAGGGGCGGCTTGTACGGACCCTCAAAGTGCTTGACTGGAACTTCGTTTTATCTGGTAGTTTGATTCATAGATTCCCCAATTTAAACCATGTAGATTTGATCCCTGGGTCGTTCATTTCGCCGCGGAATTCGGGTATTTTTCTGAGTCACCGACTTGTTTCAATGCATATTAATTGTGGATTTTATCCCAATTGGTGTTTTGGGGAGGAGAAAATCTGCTTACTGTTGATGTTATCGATACTGGTTTGAAAGTTCTTGCTAGTGGGTGTCCCAATTTGCGTAATTTGCATGTTATTGGTGCTAGTGAAGTTGGTTTATTGAGTGTGGCTGAGGACTGTCCGACGTTGCAAGAGTTGGAATTGCAGAAATGCGATGACAATGTGCTGCGAGGGATTGCGGCTTGTCAGAATCTGCAGATCTTGAAATTGATTGCAAATGCTGATAGTTTCTACAGCTCAGTGGTCTCCGATATTGGATTGACTATTCTGGCTCAAGGTTGCAAGAGACTTGTCAAGCTTGAGCTTAGTGGTTGTGAAGGTAGCTTTGATGGGATCAAAGCAATAGGAACATGTTGTCAAATGTTGGAGGAATTGACTTTATCAGATCATAGAATGGATGATGGTTGGTTGGCAGCACTTTCGTTTTGTGAGAACTTAAAGACTTTGAGGATCCAATCATGTAAATGGATCGATCTACATCCTGGACCTGGGGAGTATTTGGGTTCATGCTTTGCACTTGAACGGTTGCATTTGCAAAAGTGCCAGTTACGGGACAAAAATGGCATTGAAGCTATATTTGGGGTATGCAGGGCTGCAAGAGAGATTATCATCCAGGATTGCTGGGGATTGGATGATAGTATGTTCAGTTTTGCAAGCATCTGCAGGTAATGTCCGAAATGTTTTTTTTGCGGTTGTCTTTACTGTTCTGTATCAAATATTTTTGGTCATTTTTTATGCTCTTATATCTTTGTTTATTTATTTATTATTTTATATTGCTTGTGCGAACTGTAAATTGTACAATGTCAAAATTTGTGTTGCTTCATGCATTACAAGAAATAGCATTATACTGACTGTCAATTCTAATTCTTTTTTCGAGAAATGAGATATATATTAAATTCAGAACTACAAACAACCTCAGGTTATGTTTAGATTGAGGAGAATGGGAAGAAGATAAGGAAAATCAAATTTTAAGTTTGAAATTTTATTCTTTGATCATTTCAGTTATCACAAATTTACTTGTGATTCACATCCATTTCCTGCTCTATAAATATATATAAAGAAAAATTGTTGGGTTTAATTCTAAATGAAATCAAATGTGATACTTAATTTCGTTGCTGTCCATTCTCTTCAATCGAAATTTAGTTTTAGGAACCTCCATGGTCCTAGTGCAATGATTTGATTTTTGTCTTTTCCTTTCATAAATTCACCTTAACCTTGAGTTAACTAGTTTCAATCTCTTGGCACAACTACAGCAAAACTCTGCTCAGCTGTAATCATTGAATCAAGTCTAGGAATATAAACTTGACAAAGATTACATTAATAGGATCTTAATATCAGTGAGTTCTCCCAAGGTCAAGTTACTATCAGATTTTAGAGATTTACCATAATATTTTACGAATGCTATTACTAATTTTAAGATAGGGTCTTAAAGAACTTTTGTAGTAATTGTCCTAAAACCTTATACCTTGCATGGTAAATACAAAGGAAATGGATTCATTATCACATCCAGCATATTTGTTAAGAGCAAGTGATGTTAAAATAGATATGTGCAATATCTATTACTCATTGGAAATTATCCCTGTCTATTATTTTTTGATGTTTTTTTTTTACCCCAAAACACTGGGTAATTTCACATTTACAAAATTGTGTTTTTTTGTTCCATTCTGTTTTTCTTTTCATACCATTTTGAATGATGAACGAGCCAACAATAAGTCACTAAAACCTAACCAGATAATAAGTTAGTTATTGGGGGTAATTAGAATATTCAAGATCTTTGACATGCTTTTTCTGTAGTTTAAGTATATTTGGGATCTGTTACCTTGTGTTCATGGTTTTCCTGTTGTTAGTTGACCCTTGACAAGTTATAAGCAAGTGTGGTGTTCTGAACCAAAAAAAAAAAAAAAAAAAAAAAAAAAAAAAAAAAAAAAAAAAAAAAAAACTGATAGCTGCTGCTCTATTGCAGGCGGGTGAAGCTTTTAAGCTTAGAAGGGTGTTCATTGCTAACAACAGAAGGTTTAGAGTCTGTAATTCAATCCTGGAAGGAGCTTCAGAGCCTTAGAGTAGTTTCCTGCAAGAACATAAAGGATAGTGAAATCTCACCCTCACTAGCAACAATATTCACCACACTTAAAGAATTAAGATGGAGGCCAGATACCAAGTCTCTTCTTCCGTCAAGTCTAATGGAGGTAAGCATGGGAAAGAGGGGAGGTAAATTTTTCAGAAGAACTTGACGATGCCTGAATTTAGTTGATCTGTAATCATAATAAAAATGATAATAAAGTAGGCCTTAGTCTTATTTGCTCTACAATAACAGAAAAAGTAGGCCTCAATCATAGAAAGTTAGAAACAGGTCGTTGTTACTGACTCTTAGTGAGAGTTGTACCCATATATGTTCATTTAGATGGTTAACTTCTTAGATACAGACTACTAAAGGTTGTTCTTCTGGTTTCATCCGTCGGACTGAGGAAGAAATCCAGAGATGTAATTATGTAATAAAATTTAGACAGCTCACTCTTAGTAGAATAACCCCTGTTCAATGTAATTTTTTTTTTTTCATTGCCCAATTGTTTTGCGATTCGTATGCTCTGTTTTTATAATCGCTAACACACATTATGCAGCTAGAGAGAGAGAGGGTATTGAGCTAAGTGGCTTTAAAGGGCTCATTTGGTTTAAAAAAAAGGTTGGAAAGAAATAGAATGGAAAATATTTTGCCACATAAGTTTTTTATTTGCACTGGAAAAGAAAACAGGTTGATAGGAAAATTTTTGTTTGGTTTGAAGAAAATGAGGTAGGAAAATGGGTAAAAAGGCTATTTTACTTTGGAGTAAAAATATTATTTAAATATTTATAAGACCCACTCACTTTTTTATTTCACATCCAAGGTCAAATGAAGGTTTTTGTGTCTTCAAACATTTTCTCTTCCCATTTGATAATTGGTTCTCACCAATTTTGATGGGAACTCATTTTCAATCATACGGCTGAAAATTGGTGGGCCTAAGAAATATTTTCTGCGAACCAATGGCCAGCGGGGAAAAATCTAATGTTCCCTTTGCCTCTCATTTTCCCTGGAGCAGACGGGCCCTTGTGTGTGGAAACTGGACAGAGAAACTTGTATGGTAAACAAGAGAAGTTTTTGAGTATACTGCAGGAGATTTGTTCTGATTGTTATGCTTGGCTAGTTTCATTTACTAGTTTTTGAGTATACTGCAGGAGATTTGTTCTGATTGTTATGCTTGGCTAGTTTCATTTACTATTTTATATTTTTGCTGTTACAAACAATATAAGTTGTTTGTACTTTCTGTTTTTATACTCACTCGTGGTAGACAAGAGTTAAATGACTAAATTAATTTATTTCTAACAAATGTCTGTTGTTTACTTGAAATAACTCTCTTTAATACATGTAATCAATAGGGACAATTTATGGCAAAATTATAAATTTAGGAAACATGTAGATTCATATTTTAACTTATAAGACCAAAATAAACCTTTCAATTAGCTTCTACATTTATGACTGGAGGGAGTATATCATAATTGGATTCTCTGCATTATATGAATATAGATTGAAGAATGGTTTGTACTGTTCACATATTGTTATTAGTATGACTTGCTCACTAACCCTTTAATTAATCGGGTTAAATGTCATTTTTGCCACGGAAGTATTGCTAATGAAGCGCCCAAAGACCCTTTAAGTTTTTCGGCATACAAATTTGCCCCTAAGTATGAAAAAGGTACCAAATTTGCCTTGAAGTATGAAAAAGGTAGCAAATTTGCCCAGATTAATTTTGACCGTTAAGTTTGACTAAGTGTCCACATGGCATGCCACCTCATCGTGACCCAATAAGAGTTGTATCATTTTTGCCCCGAAAGTTTTCATTAAGGAGCAATTTTGCCCCATTTCATTGAGGAGTAATTTTACCCTGATGTATCAATTTTGCCCTTCTAAATCATCCAAAGACCACACGTGTCATGCGCTTGAAAAGGTCGAACTTGGAATCCTTGAGATGTTGAGCTCAAGGCGTAAAATTTATGAAGCGAACCTGTCACGGAAGCACCACTTATGATTTAAACAAATGATCAGTCTATACAAACGTAAGTGATGCTTCCTCTCAGGTTTTGTGTGACAGACCTTTCATCCTCACTTGTGACCAGGTTCGACTTCACAAATTCTCGCCTTGAGCTCAACATCTCAAGCGATCTCCTTCTCGACTCCAAGTTCGACCTTTTCAAAGCATTACATATGTGGTCTTTGACTAATTTAATAGTGGGAGAAAGAAGGGCAAAATTGCTACTTTTGTAAACTTCCAGGGCAAAATTGCTCTTCAATGAAAACTTTTAGGGCAAAATTGCTCCTTAATGAAAACTTCCAAGGCAAAAATGATACTTTTGATTGATGAGGTGGCATGCCACCTCACATTTTAACGATCTACGTGGACTTCCATCACTTTTGGGTAAATTTGATACCTTTTCAATACTTCCGAAAAATTTGAGACCAAAAACTTCCGGCTACGGCCCATTAGCAATACTTCTATGGCAAAAATGACTTTTAAACCTTAATTAATTAGTTAGATTACTGTATGAATATATAGATTTTTGGTTCAAATATGAGAGTAATGTGTTGGAAATAGGAAATCTTATTATATTCTAAATTTAAGGTTAATATTACTAAATTAATTTTGAACAACTTATACATCACAGCAACTAGGATCATAATTGAATGTTTGAAGAATTATTCAAAATCATAGGTTGCGTTTGGTAAAGCTCTACAGTTTGATTGTGTTTTCATTTTTTTTTAAAATATATTTTTGTGATATAGTTTTAAGAATTGATTTTCAGAACAAATAAAAAAACTTATTTGGTATCAAAACTCACAAGTCACATCCAATATTGAATAAATGGAAGAGGATCAAATGTTTCGAAAATTAAGTTAAATTACGCAAAATTTCCCTGAATTTTGAACGAGGTACAAATAATCGCCTTAAATTTTAAAACTTAATAACAAACCTACTTAAATTTTCAACTCTATAGGGATAAATCTTAATAATCAAATATATATATTCCCTTAAATTATATTTTTGTCTGTATATAACCTCTTCAAATCTTGAATTATATGCATATAAGCCTCTAAAGTTTTAATATGCATGCAAACGATATTGGCCCAAAAAAAAAAAAAAAAAAAATTCAAACAAGCCGTGAACAAAACTAATAATAAAAAAGTAATTTGCATAAATGTTTAGGAGAATTCCCTGCAAAAGTTTCAAAAGTTAGAAGACTTTATTTATATATAACAAAGTTAAGGGAATTCGGCCGCAAAATTATTACCCCCAATGATTTAAATAACTTGTCCAATATTGGCCCCTTGAGATAAGGCCTAGACTTGACATAATTTAGCCTTTTTTATAATAGGCCTTTTCTTGGCCCAGCTCTTCAAGTGCCAATACAAGATTTATTTGACACCTCTAATAAACACTAAACATTTCTTTGACCGAGAAATTCTTCATCCACATATTTCTTTTTCTTTTTGATATAAGAAAAGTTTAGGTGGGGGTAGACACCTATAACTTGTCAGGCCAGGGCATATCTCAAGGCATAGAAAATATTCATATATTGCCTATCAATGAGGCCCTCACATCGAACCGTGGGTATCGAACTTCCTATCTTTTGAGGTGAAGGCCTACGCCTTAGTCAAGTATAACATTGGTTTCATCCACATATTTCAATTGTATGTATAGTGTACCTAGTGAAAAAGAATCGTACGTATAGCATACAAAATAAATATATGAAAAGAGTTTTGAGTTGAACATGAAAGTAGTTTAATTCCAATAATTGTTGAAATTTATGATTAAAGGCTCGTGATACTAATATATTTTAATTTAATAGTTAATATTCAATATGTAGTATTTTAATTTATTTTAAATTTTCTTTCTAATAAATTAGTATAAAATTTTAGTATTATTATAATCATTAATATAAATAAAAAAGATAAAAATACCTTTACAAGAAAGAGAGTCGCATCGCCTCCCTCCTTCATCTGTTGCCTTCCTTCCTCATCACCAGGCTGTGGAGCTTTACAAGTTGATGCACATGTGATTACCACTGTGAGTGCAATGGAGAGGCGAACTCTTGGCTGGGGATGAAGCTCTGTCAATACTTTAAAATATCTTGTGCTGCAAATTTTTCCTTAAGATATTACTCTAATTCCTTAGCAGAAAATTTTGCCCTTAAAGTACTTTTTTAGGATAAAATTAAACCCCATCATTAACTCTTCAAAAAGTCTATTAAATGAAGGTATGTTCGTGTATTTTTCAATAGGGTGTTGGATGCAACTAGAAAATTATTTCAGATAATGGGTGAACCATAAAATATTGTAGGCCTTGGATACAAAAAAAAAAAACATATTTTAGGGTTGCTGAATGAATAAAAAAATACTTTAAAATGCTAGATGTATTTAGAAGAATATTTTAAAATATTGGTACACATGAAAAAAAAAAAATACTTTAAAGCATTAAATTAACCTTAACCATTAAATATTTTCTAATTACAATTAAACACAGCCACACTCTTTGTTTTTGTTTTTTTGTTACGTAGGAAAGCATCAGGCAGGGGCCAAACTATTTGATGGCCAATCTTCTAAATTTTTTTTTTTTAAAATATATGTACTAATTATATAATATTTTATTTTGGCCACTAATTTATTTCTAAATAATCTCTTATCCAGGCCCAATTTGGCCTTCTAAATTTTTTTAAAAAATATATGTATACATTATATAATATTTTATTATGCCAAATAATTTGGCCTAATTAATCTCTTACCTTCTCTATAATTTCACTATCTCCCTCTTTTTCTTTTCTTTTCTTTTCTTTTCTTTTTTCTTTTTTCTTTTTTCATTTTCCCCTCAAACTTCCTTCCTCCACACGCCTTCTTCCTCCACGTCTCCAATCTCTGCTCTGACTGCGTTGAATCCTCCCTCTCCACGAAACCACTGTCCAGTTCCACCCTCACTCCCTCAGTCTCCCTCTTCCTTCGAGTCGGCGAGTCTTCGACAGTCCCCCGCCGACCTGACTGCTCTGCTCTGAGTGCTCTCCGTCCTTACTCCTTAGTCTCCCTCTTCCTCCGACTCCGAGTCTCCGACGTGCGTGGGGCGTGGCGACGTTCGAGTGTCCGACGTGCGTGGAAACTACTTGACCAGCGACTACCTGACAAAGTGACCAGTGACCACCGTCCATTCCAACCAGCGAGCGACCAAGTATTTTTCCCTCTCTATTCCTCTTTAACCGAATCAAATGTTCTGGCCCTGTTTTCAAATGTCGCACCTCTTCAATCATATCTAATGAAAAATTGGTTGTGCATTCAAAAAAATTGGTTGTCAATTGTCTTAATCTTTTGTGCAATCAAATAATGTACAAGAGCAAACACCAAAGCTGATTCCGAGCCTCTCGGTGTCTAGCTTAACAGTTTGTACTAAACTTTCCTACTTAATAATATATTCTTGGGAACAAATAATATATGTGAAAATGCAAAACTTAATATGATTAGTGTAGTATGTTTTATTTCAGTTGAGTTAGTAGTTTGTTTGTTACAGAGTCTGTAAGTCGATCTATTAATCTTTTGGTAAATAGCTAATGATTATACTTTCGCTTGCTTATTCCTTTATTTTATCTCTTTTTCCCATTCATATATGCGCGGTTACTGCTAATAATTTATGAAATGAGTTGGCCTCCATTTCTTTGGATCATGGCTTGTGAATTTATGACTCTGAGATGAGTTTTGGCCAATTCATGCTTAATGCACGAGATCTGTTCTTTTTGTGTCTGTAGTATTAATAGGCTGAGAAGTATAGGTTGATAAAGCTTTGGAAGTAGAATATGATTTCCATTTCAACTAGGTATTGGTCTAATAACTTTTCCTGTTTGTTTTTGGGGATGTGAGGATTTATAAGTTACTTACGACTGTATCACCTATTGCACGGCTCGAGATGACACATATAATGCAAACAAAAGAACTTGGTACAGAAGGGAAACCACATTTTTTTTTCTCCTGAATCTATCTATTGATCCTTTGCAAATGATCCCATGGCTTTAGTCCAATGTTATGTCTTTAGGACAATGTTTAATTAATTACCCATTAGACTGTGTGAGAGGAAAGTAAAATTCTTGTTGGAGATACCTACTGAAAATGTTAGTATTATCTTATATCTTGTTTTTGATTTATAATTGTCGGTTATTATTTATTTGTATTACATACTATTTAGTAAATAGTTCAATATGTTTATTTTTTAAGTTATTATGAACCAATGGGCTAAAAAAATTCCTAGTTCCGCTACTAGCATCAGGCTTGAGAACATTGCAAAAAAATACTTATCTCTCCAATCATTAATATAAGACTCAATTAAATTTTTACGAGAGATTAATGAAGTTAAATAAATTACTAAATCATAGCATATGTTGTGTATCATTATATTATATATTTGTTTTTAGGTAAGGAAAAATTAATTTGGATAAAAATGATAAATATATATACTTTAAAACAATTTATTTAGCTTTATTAATATCTAAGTTAAAGATCAAAGTAGTTCCGCAAACAGCGAAAGAAATGCTAATATTTTATGTTGAAAATGAAGCACATATTTTTCAATGTTATGTCATACTATTTAGTAAATAGTTCAATATGTTTATTTTTTGGCTCGGGCTAAAAAAATTCCTAGTTCCGCTACTAGCATCAGGCTTGAGAACATTGCAAAAAAATACTTATCTCTCCAATCATTAATATAAGACTCAATTAAATTTTTACGAGATTAATGAAGTTAAATAAATTACTAAATCATAAAGATACTAAATCATGTGTATCATTATATTATATATTTGTTTTTAAGTAAGGAAAAATTAATTTAGAGAAAAATGATAAATATATATACTTTAAAACAATTTATTTAGCTTTATTAATATCTAGAAAAATCAACTAAATCTTACATCAATGATATGATTAAGTAATAGTTCATGGGATACCACCACAGTCCAGTCTAAGGATATCCAAACAGCCCACTAGATGGTCCATGGGCCAGCGGAGCTAAATACATCTAATGACTTCCTTATGAGTATGAGTGTGCATTTTCTAAGTGCCTATTTAATACGTGTAGCAAGTGGGAAGAGAGGAAAAAATGAACAAGTTCTCTTATTTGATACACTTTTTATGTTCAATCTTCTTGAGAACTCAAGTTTTTGAGCCCACCAATCTTCCTTTACAGGTGAGAAGATGAGATCTTTACAAAATTGATGAAACTTAAGTTCCCACGTAAACAATGATGCTTTCAGATATATTTACCTCTCATAAAATATATATATATATATATATATATTTTTTCTATAATGCAAGAAAATAGGATTAAATTTAAATATTTATGCGAAAAAATCAAACTTACGTAAAAAAATTCAAACTTATGTGATAAGTTCGAACTTGTGGGAGAATATTTTAGACAAGTTCAAATTTGGTGGGAAAATATTTTAGACAATTTCGAACTTGGTAGAAAAATATTTTAGAAAAATTCGAACATGGTAAAAGTATATTTAAAAAAAAAAAATAGAAGAAATATATTTTTCCTTTTCATTTTGAATTAATTATTTTTGAGGGTAAAATAAGTATTTCCTAATCCTTTACCAATATATTACCCCATTTAACAACTCATCTTCTCTCATTTCTCAAAATCTTCCATTCCCTTTTTTTTCCCTTCTTTAAATTTTTTTTCCCTCCTCAAATATTTCACATATCAAATGGGCCTTAAGATTCCATTTGAAAGGATGAGTGATCTCAGAAAAAATAAATCCAAAAAAATCTATTGCACGTGATATGAATCTGGGAAGTCTATGGTATTCTATTGAGACGGTTTATTTTTTCTTTTTTAATATTTTTTTTTTCTGTTTCAGTTTGTTATTGACCGAATTATTTGGACGGTTCACCAACTCAATTAAGAACATTATTTATGCCTATGGTTTCCTCTAGAATATAAAGCCTCCAGACTATTTCATAAGCATTCACATATTAATTACATAAAAACTTTTTATTTATCAAATGAAGTCAAACCCTTATTTAGTCCATCCTATGTTTCTCTTTAAGAGAAACAATAAATTCTTCTTCTTTTTCTTTTTAGAAAAATTAATCCACAAGTTCTCAAAGTTACATTCTTCTCAATTTTAAATCCAGTTCTTATAAAGTATTTTACTTGAATTATACCCTTATAGAAAAAATGTATAAGTGTTAAATGAAACAAAAAAATGTCTGTAAATTAAAATTAATAGTTTTTAAGGATGAAGGTATATAATATGCATCAAATTATATAGGTAAATTTTAAACAAACAAATTACATGGATCTAATTCAAAACCAAAATAAACTATAAAGATTTAATAACTAATTTTTGCCTTTTTTTTTTTAATCAACTTTAAATAAAGCATCTTCACTCCAACATTTTTGGATTGTACGCATAATTCAAATATTGCCATTAAGGAAAGGGGATGGAAGGGGAACAGACCCTAGGAAGGATATTGATCAAATAGTCATTAATAAGAAGAATATTCCTTTTTGTTGAGAGTGTATGTTTAGAATATTTAAAAATTTTCATGGGCTATTTAGTAAATAGGAGAGATTTTTTTTTCTTTCCTCCCTCCCTCTCCTTAAACCAAACATAGTGTTAGACGCAACATCAGACTATGACTTGAAAAAATAAATATGAACAATTTAGTCTACATCCATGCCACTTATCTCTAACTTCAAATAGACAGATCAATTAATTGCTCACGAGGAAGATTTGACTTTTTGAGTTCACAAAGAATTGCCTCCATTTTAAGGTCAATGTCAAGGCTATGGCTTTATATTTTATTTTAAAATTTCGGTGTGAATTTAATCCATTAATCAACAATTAAGCTAATAAGACAATTTTAGTTGTAATGCGACAGCACAACCATATCATTATTGCATTTTAATTATGGTTTTAAAAATTAATAGTCAAGGGCACATCTATATATGTCTATATCAAACCATTGAACATTAGCTACATATATATACTTGCCAATGATTAAAGAAGTCGACCGAACTAGATGGTCTGGCCGATTGAACATTCAATTGGATTAGTTGGGGTTTTGGTTAGGACTAGAAAATCATTTTCATTGTTGAGTCTGATTGGATTGGAGTTGAGTTGTCATTAAGTTTAAATTTGGAAACTGACCGAGAATTGGAACAATGTTTAAAAAAACTTGGGCAGATTTTGTGCATATGGAAAAACTTATTAAAAGAAATTAAAAATCCTATAAAAATATTGAACCTATGTTCCATTTGTAGTCATATAATGTTTTTGAAGTAAAAATTCATATATTAATGGTGTTATTATGATGATAAGTAGATTTATAATCAATTTAGAGCCCATTTAATTCAACTTCATTGCATGTCTATAATGGTAATTATGATTACACTACTAAAATACGAGTTTTTGATTTCTCTTTAATAGGGTTTACCATGATAATGATGATTATAAAAAAATTGGTAATCCTCATTCATACCTCCCCTATGAATACTTATTACCACCTCATTACATAGTTAAAGAAGTTTAATTTACCTTTTAATCTCATTTATCTTTCTTTCACTTGTCTCATTTCACATGCCAAATCACACCACAATCGCAACCACCACCACCACCACCTTTTCCAATGCTGCCGTTGTCGCCACCTCCATCGCCGCCACCATGGTAGCTGCCGTTGCGTCATTACCTCCTCCTTTGCCGTTGTCACCATCGCCACCTGCAATCGCCACCACTGCGTCCTCTTCCTCCATGGCCACCACCGCCACCTCCATCCTTACTGTCGCTACCAAGACTGCTGCCGCCACTGTCACTACCTCCTCCTTCAGTGTTGTGATTGTCACCACCTACCATCGCCACTACTATTTCCTCCACCGTTGTTGTTGCTACCACTATCTCCTCCTCTACTGTTGTTGTTGTCATCACCAACCATTGTCATCGCATACCTCCTCCTCTTCTAGGCTCCCATTGCCGCCACCGCCACTACCTCCTCTTCCACCGTTGCTGTCACCACCTGCCCCCCCACCACCAGACCACTTTTACCGTCACCACCTGCCACCACCACACCATCGTCACCATCACCGCCACCACCACAACCATCACCATTGGATGATCCTCAGCAAGGTAGCATGACGATTATGGTGAGGCATTGCGATGACTCTTAAGGGAAAATAGATTATATTAAGGGAACAATAGACTCTGTGTGATATTTTATTTTTAAATAAGGGTTAAGGTGCAGATTTGCCAACAAACTATTACACGAGGAGCGTTTGGCACAAAAAACAATTGAAGGGACCAAATTGACCAACGAACTATTAAAAAGTGAAAAAAAAATACCAAATAACTATTAAAAAAAACAACTATCACTACTACGTTAAAATATGAGGTACTGATGTAGGACGGTGGCGGAGACGCGGGAGAAAATAAAGAGCGGTTAAGCCTTCTTGTTGGATAAGGCAAACACCATCAGAGATAGGACTCATGCGAGCAGGCGCTGTGGTAGCGGCGGTTGCTGCTTGTGGCATCAGAGGGACGCAACTAGGGTGCAAGGCGCATACCGGTCGAAAGCTGTGGACTGTTGGATGTGTTCAAGAGGGTGAGTGGAACACCCAGCAACAATGGAAGCTTTGGAGATGTTGACGTTTCCGACACTGTGACAGTCAATGGAAGACTGAGACACCAAGACAGTGACGGGGTAATAGTTTTTTTTTTTTTTTTTTTCACATTTTAATAGTTCGTTGGCCAATTTGGTCCCTTCAATTGTTTTTTGTGCCAGACTCTCCTCGGGTAATAGTTTGTTGGCAAATCTGCACCTTAACCCTTTAAATAATTATTAAGAAAATAACTCCTTGCACATTGTTTAAAAATCAAACCAAACACTAGATCTATAATTAACATTGCATCACATTTCACTGCCTGCACGGTGTAATGAGATTGACCAAACGGGCCCTTATATCTTATATGTGTGTGTATAATGCACATAATTACTTTTTATTATTCTTTTAAATTATTACGTTATTAGTTCAACCGCTGGTCTTATCGATTGAACCATAAAAATAGAGGCATACGAGTTCTTTTGATTTAACATTTGATCTGATTTTAAAACATTATATACAGAAATTTGAAGTTAAAAATATATTAGTATTTAATTTTTTTAAATTATGGAGTTCAACATTATTGGTGGATTGATTTCTCATAAGTCTTGCCTTTTTTTTTTTGGTAGGCCTTGGGTATCAACCGTAATTAGTGATAATTAATCCCCACACACCATAGACTTTTTAAAAGAGCTTCAATTAGTATTGCCATGAGACTCTCTCTATACACACTACTAGGGATCGAACCCCTGATTAAATGCTTAAGAAACCCAACTAAGTGCCAATTGTGCTAGGCCTCATGGTTTAAGTCTTGGCTTTTATTTAAGAAACCTTGATAGCAAACGAAAATATTTAGATCAAATTTCTTATATCCATACACATGACTATGTATGATTTGAGAACTTGACATAATAGATTTGAAAAACTTGATGTAAGTATTGTCCGATAACAAATATTCAATAATGCTTGTGAAGTAAAGAATTTTTTTTTGATAACTTTTATTATTTATGATATATTATTCTTCAAATTAATGCTCTCATGAAGAATCAAATTAGGATTGATGATTATAATTCAAATCATATGATAATAATATAAGTTAAACTTTCTCTGAAATTTCATTGGAATGACATGCATCTTTCTTTCATTTTTTAAACCAATACCAACCTTTTTTAATATATTTTTACAATTACATAAACATATTAATGCCATATTTTTGAAACACACACAAAATAAGTAAATGAATATTAAATTTTACAAACTATTTTTATATTAAGGAAAAGGGAATTTTAAAAAAAAAATTAAATAAAAATAAAATAAAAAAGTTGGGGGTTTTGAAATTAAATAAAAATAAAATAAAAATAAAAAAGAGCCGAGGTACCTTTCGTATATCAACAAGAAAGAAAGTCGCATCCCTTTCAACTCATCTGTTGCCTTTCTTCCTTCCTCATCACCATGAAAGAAAGTCCCAGAATTTTACAACTATATTTTCAATATGAAATTTTGCATGTCCCTCCTTCAAACCAATACTCTGGCCTTTTACTTTTTTTCTCTCTCTCTCTCATTGGATAAAATGAGGCTTAATTAAGGCCTTTGGATTTGGCTTTAAAATTTAATCTCATCCTTCAAAATCCTAGCCCTTCACTAGCTCATCACCATGCTGTAAATTAATTGAAGCTTTACAAGTTGATACACATGAAATTACCACTGAGAGTGCAATGGAGAGGCGAACTCTTGGGTGGGGATGAAGCTCTGTCAATACTTAAGAAGATAATGGAGAGAGCTCTGTCAACAGTTTAAAATATCTTGTGCTGCAAATTTGCCCTTAAAATATTACTCTAATTCCTTAGCAGAAATTTGCCCTTAAAGTACTTTTTTAGGATAAAATTAAACCCCATCATTAACTCTTCAAAAAGTCTATTAAATGAAGGTACATTCAGTGTCTGAAAGTGTATTTTTCAATAGGGTGTAGGATGCAAGTAGAAAATCATCTCAAATAATGGGTGAGCCATAAAATATTGTAGGGCATTGGATACACAAAAAACATATTTTAAGGTGCTGGATGAACAACAAAATACTTTAAAATGCTAGATGTAGTTAGAACCATACTTTAAAATACTGGATGCACATGAAGAAAAATATTTCAAGGCACTAATAAATTAACCTTAACCCTTAAAAATATGTTCTAATTATGATTAAAACACAGCCACGCTCTTTGTTTTTTGGTTTTTTGTTTTGTGTTACATAGGAAAGCCTAAGGCCTGAGAACAGTGCAAAAAATCTGCTAATCAAACAAAGTACCTATCCTTAATATAAAACTCAATCGATTTTTTAGAGATATTAATAAAACTATATAAATTACTAAACCATAATATATATTGTGTATCATTAGATTATATATTAATTTATAAGTAAAGGAAAATTAATTTGAAGAAAAATTATAAATATAAATACTTTAAAGTAATTTATTTAGCTTCATTAATCTCTAAAAAAATCAACTGAGTTTTATATCAAGGACACATTGAAGTAATAGTTCATGGTATATCGGCACAGTCCAGTCTAATGCCTCCCTGTATGGGTGTGCAATTTCTAAGATCCCATTTGAAAGGATGAGGGATCTCAGGCACACTCTGCTCACAGGAAAAAGAAACAACTCCAAAAAAATCTATTGCACGTGACATGAATCTGGGAAGTCTAAGGTATTCTATTGGGACGGTTTCTTTTTCTTTTCTTTTTTTCAATTTTTTTCCTGTTTCAGTTTGTTATTGACCGAATTATTTGGACGGTTCACCAACTCAATTAAGAACATTATTTATGTCTATAGTTTCCTTTAGAATATAAAGCCTCCAGACTATTTCATAAGCATTCAAATATTAATTACATAAAAATTTTTATTTATCAAATGAAGTCAAACCCTTATTTAGTCCATCCTGTGTTTTTCTGTAAGAGAAACAACAAATTCTTCTTCTTCTTTTTCTTTTTTAATTAGAAAAATTAATCCACAAGTTCTCAAAGTTCATCTCAAATTTTTTTTTTTTTTTGATACAATGTTCATCTCAATTTTAAATCCAGTTCTTATAATTTATTTTATTTAAATTAGACCCTTATAGGAAAAATGTATGAGTGTTAAATGAAACAAACAAATTTCTGTAAACTAAAATTAATGGTTTTTACACTTAAGGATGAAGGTATATAATATTCATCAAATTATATGGGTCTATTTAAAACAAACAAATTGCAGGGATCTAATTCAAAATTAAAGTAAACTCCAAAGATTTAATAACTAATTTTTCCCTTTTAATTTATCAACTTTAAACGAAGCATCTTCACTCCCACATCTTTGGATTGTACGCATAATTCAAATATTGCCATTTAGTTGCAACATCAGATTATGACTTGAAAAAAAAAAAAAATGAACAAATTTTGTCTACATCCATGCCACTTGCCTCTAACTTCAAATAAACAGATCAATTAATTGCTTACGACGAAGATTTGACTTTTTTGAGTTAGCAAATGGCTGTCCTCAAAGATTTGCCTCCATTTTAAGGTCAATGTCAAGGCTATGGCTTTATATTTTATTTTAAAATTTCGGTGTAAATTTAATCAATTAATCAACAATTAAGCTAATAAGACAATTTTAGTTGTAATGCACAGCACAACCATATCATTATTGCATTGTAATTATGGTTTTAAAAATTAATAGTCAAGGGCACATTCTATGTATGTCTATATATCAAACAATTTGACATTAGCTAGACATATATACTTATCAATCATATTGGGATTTTGGTTAGGACTAGAAAATCATTTTCATTGTTGAGTCTGATTGGATTGGAGTTGAGTTGTCATTAAGTTTAAATTAGGAAACTGACCGAGAATTGGAACAATTTTAAAAAACACTGGACAGGTTTTGTGCCTATGGAAAAACTTATGAAAAAAATTAAAAATCCTATAAAAAAATTGAACCTATGTTCCATTTATAGTCATATAAATTTTTTGAAGTAAAACTTGATATATTACTGGTGTTATTATGATGATAAGTAAATTTATAATCAACTTAGAGCTTGTTTAGCCTATTGCATACTATAATGGTAATCATGATTGCATTACTAAGAGAAGAGTGTTTAATTTCTCTTTAGTATGGTAATAGGCTTTACCATAGTAATGATGATTACCAAGAAAATTGGCAATCTTCATTCATATTTCCCCCTATGAATACTCATTACCACCTTATTGCATGGTTAAAAAAGTCCAATTTACCTTTTAATCTCATTTGTCTTTATTTCACTTGTCTCATTTCATCTACCATACCACACCACAACCGCCGCCATCAATACCTCCTCTTCCACAACCGCCGTTGCCGTCGCCACCTCCACCGTTGCTGTTGTAGTTGACACTATGGTAGCTGCCATTGCGCCATTACCTCCTCCCTCGCTTGTCGTTATCACCACCTGCCATCGCCACTACTAGTACTGCCTCCTCTTCCTCCATTGATACCATCGCCACCTCCATCGTTGTAGCCTCCACCACCACCAAAACCGTTGCCGCTACTGCCACTACATCCTCCTCTACTATTGTCGCTATCACCACTAGTCATTGCCACCACTACCTCCTCCTCCTTTAGGCCCTTGCCGCTGCCACCACCACTACCTCCTCCTTCAACATTGTTGTCACCTGCCACCGTTGCCACCACCACCACCACACTACTATTACCATAACCTCTACCACTACAACTACGTGATCGGATGATCGTCGATGATGTAGTGTAATGGTTATCATGAGGCATTGCGATGACTCTTAATTATTTTTCTATAAAGATTATATCAAGGGCAAAATAGACTTTGTGTGATATTTTAACTTTAAATAATTATTAAAAAAATAACTAAAAAATCAATCCAAAAACTAGCTCGATAATTAACATTGCATTGTATTATCATTGTATGACATTGCACTGCATTGCATGGTGTAATAAGATTGAGCCAAACGGGCCCTTATTTCTTATGTGTGTGTCTAATGCACATAATTACTTTTTATTAATCTTTTAAATTATTACGTTATTAGCTCAACCGCTGGTCTTATCGATTGAACCATAAAAATAGACTTACAAGTTCTTTTGATTTAACATTTGATCTGATTTTAAAAACATTATATACAGAAATTTGAAGTAAAATATATTAGTCTTAATAATTTTTCAAATTTTATGAAGTTCAACATTATTGGTGGATTGATTTCTCATATGTCTTGCCTTTTGTTTTTTGTAGACCCAGGGTATCCACGCTGATAGTAGTGAGTAATCCCCTCACACCGCAGACTTCCCAAAGGGGCTTCAATTAGTGCTGGCCATGAGACTCTCTCCATACACACCGCCAGGGATTGAACCCCTCATTAGATGCTTAAAGAACTCAACTAAGTGCCAACTTTGCTAGGCCTCATGGTTTAAGTCTTGGCTTTTAGTTAAGAAACCTTGGTAGCAAAAGGAAAATATTTAGGTTAAATTTCTTATATCCATACACATGGTTATGTATGATTTGAGAACTTGACATAATGGATTTGAAAAAAATGATGTAAGTATTGTCCGATAGCAAATATTTAATAATGCTTGTGAAGCAAAGAAAAAACATTTTAACAATTTTTATTATTTATGATATATTATTCTTCAAATTAATGCTCTCAAGAAGAATCAAATTAGGATTGATGATTATTAAAATCATATGATAATAAGTTAAGCTTTCTCTGAAATTTCATTGGAATGACATACATCTTTCTTTTATTTTTTTTTTTTTTAAACCAATACCAACATTTTTTAAAATATTTTTACAATTACATAAACATATTAATGTCATATTTTTGAAACATACACAAAATAGATAAATAAATATTAAATTTTACAAACTATTTTGATATTAAGGAAAAGGGGTATTTAAAGAAAGGAGTTAGGGGTTTTAGAGATATTCAATAAACATAATATATATATATATATATATATATATATATATATTAAAATACTTGATATCACATGACAAGATTCTGGCGGTGTGTATTGCTTATTGTAATAGTGAATGCCTTTGATGTCAAGTGTCAACGCATCTTTCTCTATTTCTCAAACTTCAACAAATATGTTATATATATATATATAAAAGGTGTGTACGTTCACTATATCTAGCTAGCTAGGGATGATTATCTACACATTGAATTGTTTACAAGAAATAGATCATCAAGATACAATAATATCTCAGAAAATACACACACACAAGCTTTTTTCCTCTTTCTTTGTGCACTCATGAAAATAAAATTCATATTCATAAGGCCATGCTTCAAAAATGATCTCCATATATATGAATATAAATGTTGGTTTGTTTATTGATCTTAACATATGCATGTGTCCTTAACTTGAATTAAGAATTTCCAATTATAAATATATAACATCACAAAATAGTTTTTTTATCTTATTTTTCTAAGTATAAGATTTTGGGGGTTTTTGTTGCTCAAATAATATCAACAACCTTTAAAACTTTATTAATTAATTAGTGTGATGTTGTTAATTCAAACTCTTCACATAATGAATGCATGAGTGATGACCCCCCCCCCCCCAAAAAAAAAGTCCAGGATTCAAGTCCCCTTCTAATTTATCTCATATATATATATATATATATATATATATGAGTTAAGGGACAATTTTGCCCCTAGAAGTTTTCACCAAGGGTCAATTTTGTCTCAAAAGTTTTTTAAATGGAGCAATTTTGTCATGACTGTTATTCCAATTAATTTTGCCTGTTAGTTGACCAAATATGCTTAGTTGACAGTTTACATGTCCTCCACATCATTTTTGTTAAAATTTCAATTTGTACTGGATGTTCATATGTTATCTACTTCATCTTTTCCCAAAGTTATATTTAAAACTTGGGTTAAGGTGCAGATTGGCCAAAAAAATATTACACTAGGAGCATTTGGCACAAAAACGTTTTGAAGGTACCAAAAATATCAATGAACAATTGAAAATGTGCAAAAATACCAATGAAGTCCGGTGAAAATAGCACAATCACCATTTTGGTTTATTTGCTGAAGTTTTAAATTCTTCACTGGTATTTTTGCGCATTTTCAATTGTTCATTAGTAGTTTTGGTACTCTCAATACATTTTTGTGCCAGATGTTACTAGTGTAATACTTCGTTGGCCAATCTACACCTTAACCCTTAAAACTTTTGTGGAAATGTGTACCTTGACAAAAAATGACATGGACGAAATGTGGACTATCAGCTTAGCACATTTAGTCAACTAATGATCAAAATTAATTGGAATAATTGTTAGGAAAAGATCGCTTCCATTTTAGAAACTTCCGAGAAAAAATGCTCCTTACCCCTACACACACACTTCCTATCTATATTTTATGAAATCTTCTAAAAGATAATTTTGGTACAAAATATAGGATGTTAACAAAGTACTTAAGGTTGACAAAAATAAAAGTAATTAATGGTTTTTTTTTTCACTTTTACCTATAATTGAAAATCACATGTTTTAATAAGGATAAAATAAGTAAATGTTATCAATTTAAGACACATTTAGAGACTTAATAATATTGTTTGGTCCGTATGAATTAGTTAACAATAACTTATATTTTGGATTAGAGGAGTATATACATTTGTCTGTGTGAAATCATGTATTAATATTTAGATAGTCTTGTTTGATGAAGTCGCAGTATCTCGAATCTTAATCCGCTTTCATGACTTTTTAACAACGTCAAAAATCAAAATAAAAAGATCACCAAATCAATTAAGGGGCTACAATACATTTTAAAAAAGTTCCATTCATTTAAAAAAACATGTAGACTTTACCATAAGACCAAATTATTCTATGTCTTATTGACATTGTCAAATGTCAAAGCGTAATTTATTATTATTTGAGTCAACGAAACCCATATAAGAATAATGTTGATTATGTTTGAAATCATTGGCGCCATTCTCCCCATCGGTTCATGCATCTAAAAAATATAATAGAGAGATCACACGTCATCATTATTATACTATTTTTTTGGGATTCTATACCTCTTTTTATTTGACCAAGGGTTATCTTTTTCGAGTCTTTCCTAATAATAAGTATGTTTTCTAGGATTTGAACTTGAGCTTATCACCTCAACCAATAGCTTGTTGGTGGTTCTATACCTAGCTTTTTGATTGCACCTTATATATTTGGTCTAGATGATTGTTAATAAATTTTTTTCCCTCAATTTCTCTTCATCGAATGCATTATACTCCCCCAATTCTTTTTATAAGACACAAATAAACAAAGTATACATGTATAAGAGGTTGATTAAAGAAAATAAATATGTAAAAAATTACTCCTCTGGTTCTTAATACAAGACATATATATTTTTTTAATTTAATTCGATTAAGAAAGTTGGTTAAATTAGTTACTATGATGATATATATTTTCTAAAACACCTTAGTCACATTCCTTATTTCCCTCATTCCTTCACCTCCTTGATTATTATTGATGAAGCATCAAGAGGGGAAATTAGGAAAAAATTGACAAATTTAAAAATTTTGTCTTATATTTAGAACTAAGATAAACTCCCAAAATATGTCTTATATTAATAAGCACTAGAGGGAGTATAACTTATCTTCCGAAAACATCCATTTAGTTACAGTGAAGGTAAGAGTGAGAGAAAGAATGAGTAAATAGTTAATTAATATAGTGACACTAACTAATAATTAATGAGGGCAAAAACAAAAACTAATAATAAAAATTTTAGGGTGTCTTTTATAAGTAGAAAGATACCACCATAAAAAAAATTTATTTATTTCATATATAAGGCCAAAAGAGTAAATGTTAACGTTGGCCGTGATAGGTCGGATTGATTTGGGTTAGCACTTGCAACCCTAAGGATAATCTAAACTTTTCAATATGCCAACTCACTAACTGACTTTAACTTTAAAATTGCAGACCGTATAGATATACCTTCATTATTATATATGTGTGCGCGTCTATCTATATATGTATGATCCTCTTAGAGAAGTAAATGCTGGTTTCGGTCATAAAATAAAAATCCCTAGAAATAAGGAAGATCAGGTACGTGCTTCGATTTGAAGAATTCCTCAATAATTTTTTAATTGAGTTGACCTTCCACGTCTCTTAATTTGCATCGTTGAATTGGACTAATGATATATGCTGTGTTTGCAAGAACCCCAAAGGCCCAAAGTAGTTAAATATAATATATATTGACTTCAAGCAATTGTCTATATATATAGTTGAAGATAGAGAGAGCCATATATGTGCACTGTTGGCTTATACAACAAAGATCAGAGTGTGAGAGAAAGGTATAGAGAGAGAATGAAGAGTAATCAAATTAGGTTGAACTGTGGCATTGCAATGCCTCTTATGGCATTTGGAACTTATTCATACCCATATAATAGGAAGACTACAGAACTTGCCATCCTCAATGCCCTAAAGGTACTTTTAATTACTATACAAACACTGCTTCATCCTGTCATTTTCTTTGATCATTTTTCTGATAGTTTTGTTGAGTATTCCTACGTCGATGTGTTATTTATAAGTTTACGAGATTCTCCTAGATACCCAGCAGAGTGTTTTGTTTAGAATGGACTCTCGTTCCCTTTAAACTTTTGCTTCAGACTTTTGATTAGAACTCATATTTTTTACTTTTGAAGATGATTGAGATTTTAACTGAATGTTTCATTTTTCATGAAGACTTTCTCCTCTAGTGTGTGTTTATTATAATAGTTACCCAAAGCTCATTATTAATCTCCTTTTCTGAACTTTGAACAATCTCCAGTATCATAATAATTTTCGTTATGACTAATTGTTAATGGTAATGAGTTTGATGCAGGTGGGTTATAGGCACTTCGATACCGCCAAGATATATGGCTCAGAGGAAGCAGTGGGAAGCTCATTAAACAAAGCAATGAAAGAAGGAATAATTGAAAGAGAGGACATTTTCTTGACATCCAAACTGTGGGGAAGCGACCATCATGATCCTGTCTCTGCATTGAAGCAAACCCTACGGTAATTCAGCTTAATCTATTACGTTGAACAATGAGCGCGCGTGTGTGCACAGACACATGTGTGTGTATTCTGTGCATGTACCAAACACTGAACAAATCTTCGCTGGAAATGAACATAGAAGTGAAAGATATAATTATTCTTGTTCCTAATGTTTTAAAAGTTGAACGCAGAAATGTAAGGATGGAGTATTTGGACATGTATTTAGTGCACTGGCCTGTGAAGTTGAAGCCATGGGTAAACTATCCGGTGCCGAATGAAGAAGACTTTGAGAAATTGGACATTGAGAGCACTTGGATTGGCATGCAGAAATGCCTTGAAATGGGGCTTTGTAGGTGCATTGGCGTCAGCAATTTCTCAAGCACCAAGATTGAGAAACTTTTGGATTTCTCTTCCACGTCTCCTGCTGTCAATCAGGTATATATATATATTAACAATACACTTCTGACTTTATAATTTGGGAGAATAGTATATAGGGATCATCGAAATATGGGAATCCCAAAATGTCCCTTTAAATGGCTTAGTTCCTATGAAGTCCTTAAGGACTATTATGGAATTAATTTTTGTGAAATGACCTAATTGCCCTTGAAGAAATTAAACGTCACACTGCATTGATTGTTGTTGTTGTTATGTGATATGTTAAGGTTTTAGTTGTAAAATTGTTGCCATCATTTTTTCAATTAAGGACTTTTTAGGAAGTTTCATTACAAACTTTAATTTAATCTTGTGAAATTTCGGACGTGTTTGTTGATTTGATTTTTTCATGGGATTTGATTTTGTCTGACGAATTTATTTATCTATATGTAATTAATAAGGTGGAGATGCATCCAATGTGGAAGCAAGGAAAACTGAGGGAGACATGTGGAGCCCACGGAATCCACGTAAGTGCATATTCACCACTTGGAGGGCCTGGAAATGCGTGGGGATCAACAGCTGTTGTGGATCACCCAACTATCCGATCCATTGCTTCCAAACATAACTCAACCCCGGCTCAGGTAAGTGTTATCTGAGCATTAAATTCTTACAATTATATAAATAATTTTTGTAATAAAAAAGTTATAGAGATTCCTACATAACTAAGAATTTCATCCAGAAAGTTATTCATGATTGAACAAAAATCTACTAATAATGTTGTTATGTGCTTTGTATAGGTTGCATTGAGATGGGGATTGTCAAAGGGGTCAAGTGTGATAGTGAAAAGCTTCAGTGAAGAAAGGATGAATGAGAATATGGCATCATTTGAACTGAATTTGGAGGAAGAAGATATGTTTGAAATTGAGAAAATGGAAGAAAAGAAGATAATGAGAGGAGAGTTCCTTGTTAATCAAACCACAAGTCCTTTCAGGACTATCGAACAACTATGGGATGATGAAATCTAATTTAAAGATCCATTTGCTCAATTAATTATGATCACTCCATGATGCAACGCATGCATTACAAGCTTTGTTGTTATGATTTTCTATTAGTATAAATGTATAATCAATCACTATATATCAATATACCAATATCAAATATAAAATTTATAGTAAGCTTTATTATTCTGAACAATGTAACTTATAATACACAAGGTCCACTTAACTGGCATGAATGAAGGGTTAACGTACGGTAACTCTTCCATGACTAAACTAACAATAATAAGTGAGAGGCATATAATCCATGATTTATCAAACTTATAAAGAGAAAAGGAAATGAAAATTAGAAGAAAATAGTAAATTATAGTTCTGGTGTTAACAAATACTTTATTTAAATTTCAACATTACTATCGTTTTTGTATGCATATGACCTCCTCAAACTTTGATTGATCTGGAGATAATCCCTAAAACTTTAAGCTATGGGTGAATCAATGTTATAAAAAAATTAGCCATTATAAGAATTATATTAATAAATTTAAAAGCATAGGGAGTTCATTATATTGTAAAGTTTTAAAATTAAAGTTAGTCGTGTATTGTTCAAATTTTGGGGATCGAAGTTATGTACAATTTAGTTTTTAGTTTTTAGTTTTTTTTTTTTTTTTTTTTTTACCCCATAAAATTAGAAATAAATATGAGAAACTTTGTCCACTCAACTCCCACATCTTTGGATTGCACGCATAATTTAAATATTGTCATTAAATCGCATCATTAAATTATTAATTAAAAATAAATATGAACAACTTTGTCTATCACATATTGGACATGCTTTATGCCCCTTCACACTTGCCCGGACAAATTTACGTATGCGAAAGTCGTTGATCGTGGTAAAAATCATTGCACGTGAGTTGAAGGACTCCTTCTTATATGCATCAAACACATCTATGCCTTCCTCCCACAACTTCTTCAAATCCTCAACCAAAGGCGCCAAGTACACATCGATCTTGTTACCAGGCTGTTTTGTTCCAGAAATCATCATAGAAAGCATCACATACTTAGATTTCATACATAGCCAGGGAGGTAAGTTGTATATTACAAGGAGAACCGGCCATCAACTATGGGTATTGCTAAGAGTTTGATATGGATTGAAGCCATCGGTACAAAGCCCTAGCCGAAGGTTTCTTGCCTCAATGCCAAATTGCGGGAACATTTCGTCTATTTTCTTCCATTTGAGAGAGTCGGTACGGGTGCTCGTAGATATTTTCCATCGGATATTCTCTCATCGAATGCCATCTCAACTTCTTTGCTTTGTTGCTTCACTAGTAAACGACGCTTAAACCGAGGAATTATGGGAAGATACCACAAGGCCTTCAAAGGTTGCCTTTTTTTGTGTGATCTCCAGAACCACCAACTTTCTTCAATTTGTATTGTGAAGTTTTACACTTGGACAATTACTAAGGCCTTCATACTCATTTCGTAAATATGCAATCATTAGGGCAACTGTGTATCTTTTTATACTCCATACCCATCGTAGATAAGATTTTCTTGGCCTCATACATACGATTTGGAAGTACATTATTATCTGGCAACATACACACAACAATTCAAGCAACGACAATAGTACATTCCATTTTTTGTAGCCACATTCCTTCTAGCAAATTCAATAAACTCTTCCACCCCATTTTCATATTCTTCACTAGTTCTCAACGCATTCATCCAACTATGACCCATTTTAATACCACCTACGACATTTCCAACAACGGTCAAGTTCATATTTGACATGCTTTGTTTTTAAAAAATTTGGCAGCATTTCCCCTTAAAAGCAAGACATCCCAAAATTTCAATAACAAGCAATTTCAGCATAATTCAACAAAACTTATAACTAAAGCAATTGAACAATATCAACTATTAAATCCAACAATTTCATCAACTAAGAGAACATTGGAATTATTCCTCTTGACATATACTTCAATCAATAATGGTAAACCATGAAGCCATAAGACAAAAGTGTTGTTCTCTCTTAGGAAGAAGGTATCATATAAGGACAATATATGTGTGTGTTAATAAAATAAAAGCAACCGACCTAATTTGGGAGCGCAACCGTTTGCTTCAAACCTTTGACCAAGATTTCTCGGAGGTAGTCAAATAGATAAATATGACTCTCTTTTAATCTCTTCTCGTCTACGCATATCAACATATGGTTGTTCTATTAAGAACCAAGCACAAAACTTATTTGCAAGCGGTAATAGGAAATCTTAACCGATGAATAAATTAAAACTTTCAAACTTACATTAAAAAATGGTATGAGTAAAGATGCGGCTTACACTACATGCATATAATTAAATAATTCCACTTCCATATCCCCTCAACAATCAAAATTCCAATCAACCAAATGCCATGCCCAACAAAAATATATATGCCCCATGGGTCTCCTTTATAATTATAACCCAGCAATTTTCATAAATCAAGCCACAAAATAACACACAATAAAGCTGTAGGGATTTTGAATAATATAATTTTGGTTACCATCCGCTAACTTGCTAGCAAGTAAAAATCCTATATCCAAGGGAAGAAAAAAAAAAACAAATTCACTCCAACATGGAAGTTACTTTCCCTAATCGTCGAACACGACCATCTAACCGCAATATAATGTAGACATCTTCACCAGGAGTAACTCCTTCAAATTCTTCTGCGATCCCTTAGCCACCTAGATAAGTTAAAGAGTATTAGGATTTGGTGCCCCCGATTTTAAAAAGAAATGAGGATAAGGAAAAGAAGTGGTTGTCTCTATGTAATGATAACATGAATATATTAAATTTTGCATCTCTCACTTTTATTGCAATTGAAAAGAATGTGTTTCAATAGATTACACCAAACGCTCACTAATTGATAATCTTATCTATATAAAAACAAAAACAAAAAAAAAAAAAAAAAAAAATCTTCTACAATGAGTTGATACATGAATATTTATGCTCTCGAATGAGCCTTATCGTAAATATAGTTTAAAATTGGAAATTTTATATTACACACATTGTTTTATGTTGTATGTGTTAGTTCATATGTTCAATGAAAACTGGAGGTTTTGACCCAAAACTGGCGGTTTTCATATGTTGTAAATCAGGTGCACGACCAACAGACCAAAACTCGAGTTTTGACCCCAAAACTCGAGTTTTGAACTATTTCGGGAAAAATGAAGTTTTCTTTGAAATGTTCAAAACTGCGGTGCTTTTTGAAAAACGGAGGTTTTGTGATTTGAAAACTTTGAAAGCTCTCGGCCAAACCAAAACTCGAGTTTTGCTCCCAAAACTCGAGTTTTCATGTTTTTCATGAAAACTCGAAAACTCGGCGGTTTTAACAAAAAAACTCGGAAGTTTTGCTTTGTTCGGATTTTCTCGGAAAACTCAAAACTGGAGTTTTACTTCAAAACTGAGTTTTCCCTTAACAAAGAAAGTTTTTCGATTTGCAAGAGAAAACTTGTCATTTTATTTACAATTGTTAAAACATCATCAAAACACATGTAGAACTAACATTCTCCCCCTTTTTGATGATGACAACACTTGTAAACAATCGATTGCTTTCAAAAATTAAATTTGATCATTTAAGCATAGAGAAAGCAAGTTTGGTTAAAACTTTTGCAAACTTTGATATTTTAATAAACACAATTCATTTCATCAAAGTTAAGCAAATAAAAATCTCATGACTAGTTAAATCATTTTATCAATTAAGAACAGTCATGATAGCCAAATACCAAAATAACAAAATAACTCATTGATGAACTCATAAACATTAAAAATTAATCCATAGAGTTCAGATGAGCATATATCAGAGTTCAGCAATATGCTACTCACATCTATGGGTCTTAGAATAACATCTATACTCTCCGAATTTGATTTTAGTTTGCACAATTCAAAAGTTCAATCAAATTTCTATGCCAAAATTGATGTATTGACATGTGTTAGATTCTTTTCTTCTACTACTACCACCATGAACTTCATTTTGTCATCACAGTTCACTAAACTTACAAAATTCTCAAATAACTTTCCAGGATTAAAGCATTCTTACTTAGCTATTAGAGTTCATGTCTTACGACGAAAGTATCGGGGTGCTTTTGACTTGTTGGGTGTCTTTGTCTCTTCTGCGTAATCTAGCTGCATTGTTCATCACATGCATATAAAAGTCAATTAATAGCTATCCATAATACCTTCATACAGACCAACTAGAAAATGTCATATCTTTATCGAAATATAAATGGAAGAATTTCCTACGCTTGAACACTTCACATAAAGGATGACAATAAAAACAACCCGGAACAAAGGTTCCCTCAAATATGGCAACACAGAATCACAAGGAAGCTAGTTTTCGAAGTTATACAAGTTGATTCTTACAGATGGAGGAAGACGAGGCCGCGTGTGCCGTGGCACCCCTGTAACTACGCGAGAGACAGAGAGAATGAGTCTGAGAGGATGGAGAAAGCACGAGTCGATAGCGAGACGGACGAGAAAGAGAGAAGACGGAGGAGACGATGGACCTCGCGGCCGAGTCGATAGGGTTCGCCGGCGATGAGGGAAGATGAGGGAAATAGCGTGGATATGAAGAGGGTTTTTGACGGCAACGAGGAAGCAAGGGAACTTCAAAAATAAAAAGGACGATCGCACAAAATAAGGGTTAGGTTTTAGATTTGAGGCGACAAAGAGGTTTCGAGTCATCAAAAATCAAATATAGGCGACTGAAAGCATATCGAGTCGCCTATTTTTTAAAATATGCGACGATATTCTTTCGGGTCGCCTATTTTGAAACTATGCGACGATTCTTTTTCGGTCGCCTATTTTTTCATATGAGGCGACTGAATAGAAATCCGTTCGCCTATTTTGGCCTTTTTCATTATATTTAAAAAAAAAAAAACCATGTATTTTTCCTAATATTAGAAAAGAAAATCCCGAAAATAGGCGACCATAATATAAATCGAATTCGCCTATTTTTTTAACGAGGCGACTGATTTAGGTTCGGGTCGCCTATTTGGCCATTTTTTTCATTATATTAATTATATTAAACATAATATGGCGCGCGCAGACAAAAAATTCTCCCATGTTTTCCTCGCGCCAATTTTTTGGCGATTTTAGGCGTCTTGAAACATTATCGGGTCGCCAAAATGATTTTTCATGGCGCCAAACATAAAATTCTCATATTTCTCATGGCGGGGAAGGAATTAAGGAGTCTGAAAGTAATTTAGAATGTCAAAAACTAATTTTAGAAGTCCTAAACAATAATTCGGGACGTTGAAGGCTTATTTTCCTTGTATATAATTAGAAGATTGCCATTGGCCTCGGTTTTTACTACCTTTTTCTTATTTAGGACGTATTTCAGGGTAGTAATATCAAATTTTTGTAGTAGTGAGAGTGGTGCAATTTGTTTCTAACTCCAAATTACAAAGTCCCATGGAAAGGAATTAATTATCAAGACGTCCTGATGACAAATGAGAAGTAATCCATTGTCATTTCTCTTTCTGCCGTTTGTCATTGCATGCTGATCAATTATTGGACTTTTGAGTAATTAAATCTCTTCCTTAGAACATCATTGTAATTAACTCCCCCATTATATAATTTCTTACCATAAAAATTTGGGTTAGCAAATATGGGTGTCAACATAGTTTTGCTTCCACTAATTTTAAGGTCAATGTCAACTCTCTGATATGACTTTCTATTTTCGTTGTAACATTTTATTTTAAATTTTCGGTGTTAATTGAAGCTATTAATCAAGTAAGCTAATAATAAGAAACTTTCAGTGGTAATGTATTGCACAGCCACACCATTATTGCAATGTAGTTGTGCTTTTTAAAATTAATGAACGAGGGTACCATGTATATGTCTCACACGCAGTCACTTTACACACACACACAAGTTTGAAGCATGCTATTAAAAGGCAATCCTGGCCAACCAGCTAGGTCAATGAATTGTGAACTAGTGTCGTAATCAATTTGGTCAAGAGTTATGAACAAGTTGATCGGTTAGATTTTATATTATTTTTCTTCCCCTGCCAAATTTAAAACATCGTTTTGAGTTAAAAAAAAAAGAAAGAAAAACATAGCAGTATATCATATTTATGCTTTGATAACTCTTTTTTGTTGGATTTTGTTGGTTTATACAAGAATGTTCCATTTCTTTATAGATTAATGCCTTTTTATTTAAATATTACTTTTTTATGGTTATATATGGATATTGCGTTTTAATTAAGTTATATTATTTTAATCATGATTGGGTTTATCGTAGTTAAACCTTAGTTGGACATTGACCCATAAGCCATATAATTTATCTTGACTAGTTTAATGACCTGTCTCGTGGTTTGAGTATATCGGTTTGAAATATTTTGTAAAATATATTAGTGTCTGATAACCTTTTTGTACTTTTCTAAAGTTCAATATTTTGGATTGATTTCTCATAAGTCTTGGCTTTTAGTTGCAAAACCTTGTGATAAGTAGTATTTATGCCTTATTTTCCTTATGTGTTTTGATCGTTTTGAACACTGAAACTGAGCTTTATTGTTTACTATCCGACAGAACACTTGAGAATTCATGCACATAGGGAAATAGGGAATGGATCTTATAAATTGCTGCATTCATAACATTACCCTATGTATGCGCAAAAGAAAATGACTACTGGTTTTGTAGTGAAAGTGCATAATGAAGCGGATACCTTACTATAGCATAGTAAATGCCCAAACTTGTGCCCGGCAATACAATGCGACCTCTATGTTGTAGCATTGTAAATGATGCAGAATTATGTGCTAAGTTATTCTAACCTTTCCCTGCGACTTTTTAGGAAATTTAGACAGGTCACCTAGACGCACGTGGAGACGGTGATTGACTGAAGTGAAATCTAGAAGATGCGGAGGATCGAAGGAAAGATTCAAAGAATCCTTCTATATTAAAAGAAGGATCAATCAACCGAATCTAAGATCGTGGACCCGACAATTTGGAAGGCCCAATTGACTGGACGTGAGGCCGAGGAGTCCTAACTATAAGAGGAAAGCGCGATAAGACCATAAGGAGAAGAGAGCCATGGGAGAAAAAGTAGTCACTCAATTTCGACCTGACTGAACTCACGTTGAAGGAACAAGAGAGGAGACAGATCGAGAGGACAAGAGATCAGATCAAGTTCTTCCTGGGAGCAAGACAGATCGTAGAAGACGTAGAGACGTTCTGTGACAGGACGCCTCTTACACCGTCAACCTTTCGACGAGCTTCTTGTTTTCTTTGTTATTTCTATTTTCATAATTCTGTTATGGGCTATTCTATAGTACTCTATGTTATGTGTCCCTCATCAGTCATGAACTAAATTTCCTTTAGCTGAGTGAGGATGAATTCCTAAGTTATAGAATGAACCCAGTTTGTTAGTTCTTCATTTAATAAATCCAGTTTATCTTAACATTGTTTTAATTCAAAGTCGATTAGCGGACGCTAAGGGTTATCTTAGTGATTCTGTTAGCCCAGAAGGGAGGTAGGGTTAGACCTTTGTCAAGCAGTGTTTGTTGGGTGAACCCGTGCACGATTCGACCTAAATTGTAGATGCCAGGAATGGATTTACCGCTCATAATCGAAACACCTAGAGCTAGTCAGATAGACTAGACTTGAAATCGCCATAGAAATATGGGGAAGTAGACCGAGGATTGTATTTACAGGATTGCGAAAGCTTCTGTCTAGAATAGTGGTGGGTTAACTGGATAACGTTGTAAAAGGTGGTTATGTCGTAGCATTGCGGAAGCTGTGTAGCATAGTTGCTATAGCAATGTATTGTAGGCAAACTGGGGGAATGATATGACTTAGGATGAAATCTGAGCTCGACCTACTATTAAACGATAAATTCCTTCGATCATCAATTGTTATTTATTCTCTCTCATTAGTAACAGTGAAATCAACCATTCCCAAGACAACTTTTACATCACACACTTGTCTTTACAAACTAGTGTATCTTCGGTATCAACAGTCTCTGTGGGACGATAACTCTACTTACTCTTTATTACTTGTTCGATTGATTCACTTGCCATAAGGGAATTCGACTAACACATTGATAGTAAATATTTAATGTTTGTGAATATTTTTTAGGGTTAAGGTCTATAAATACACATGTGATTTCTCCAAAAGTGCACCCAATACTAAGTGTTTGTGTGTGTGTGTGTGTGTGTGTGCAAAAGTGACTATGTGACTACAAAAGCAAAACAAAAATATCCATTAACCGTTAGTTTGACTTTTTTGTATTTTTAAGACTGACATGGACGATGACTCAGGTAAATTTCATCCCAGCTGGCAGTACAGAATTGGAGAAAATTACAGAAAATGACATAGATATTTTGGAAATTATAGTTAAACCTTGAAAATAGAATATCACCTAGAGGGGGAGTGAATAGGGGATTTCAAAGGTCTTTTTCTGGATTGATCTACAAACAATAGAAACAGAGAGAATGAACACAAAGAGATTATATTGGTTCGGTCCAACTCTTTGACCTATGTCCAGTCCCTAGACACTCTGGGTATTTTACTAATTCGCAATAACAGATACAATTACACACTCTATACTCGAAATGATCCTTTCACACTAGGACTCACTCCCCCTTACAAGTTGTAATTGTACACCCACACTCAAAGTCCCTCTACCTTGAGATTTGACAGATAATCAAGTAATCAAGTAAGTGTTTAACTTCTCACTGAGTAGATAAATGATAATAACTGAAGTACAAGAATATCTGAAGATATTAAATGAAGCTAATGAAATAGTTGATTGTAGTAATGACAAATTGAATGCGCAGAGTTTCTGTAGGTGGCGGAATTGAATGTGATAAGCTTTTATATCAATCTTCCATCAATGCCATTGAAGAGCTTTGAATATAGCCGTTGTGGCTCTTCAAACTGTAATACCCCAAAATTCATATGTCTCTTGAATATTATAGTTTGGCCAAATAATACCTATTTAAAATAGGAAACTATGTTGTCTCTAATTTTAGTAATTTATTTGTTTATTTTCCTTGGAATTTAAAGAGGCAAAAATCCAATTTTTATTTTAGGGACCATAAGTTGCCCTATAATTATTGAATTAATACATGGTGCATAAATGGCCATGTAAAGCTAAAAAGTTGTGAGAAAATAATTAAACCAATTAGAGAAAATTGCCAACGATTAGTGGATAATTCAGTCTATGTTAATTGAATTATTTTCATAAACATTCACAATTAATTTAGTGGCATATGTTAAAGGCATAATTAAGGATGGATTACCTTAATTAAGAAACAATGGCTAGTAAAGGACTAGGATTAGCATAGAAGTGGTTTCTAATGATCATAATTAATCTTAGAACCAATCATATTCTGACAATTACACTTTACTACTTTATTAGGGATGCTAATTAAGATTAGAAATGGAGGGCTAACATTAAATTTAATAAAGCCAAATCCTTGTGAAATTGAATTGGCCAATGATAAATCAAGAAAATATTCTTAATCCTCATGAAATTAATTGGACCAATAAGAGATTAACACAAATTAAAGGTTTGGATTAAATCTAGTAAAGTTAAATCCTAAGGCCTTAATTTAATTTCATAAAGTGAAATCCTTGTGAAAATTTATCAACCAATAAGAAGCCATGAAATAATCAATGTTTTGGCAAATAAAAATCACATTAAATGGCTAAATTGGGGGGCGCATGGGTTACAATGAATGCAGATGGGATTTTACATTGATTAAACAAATGTTTTTGGCTATTGAAAAGCACAATAAATGGTGGTGAAAAGGGGTACACGGTTTTGCCTAGCTAGAAGAAGGAGAATGAGTTGTAATATCTAGATATTATTTAGGCAAGCACATGGGAAAATAAATGAGGGAACAAGTTGGAAGAGGATAGGATAATGCATTAATTGAAATGGAAGAGGATAAAGAGAGAGAAAAAATTAAATTAAAGTAAATTGGATAATGGTTTGAAATCCGAGAAATATCCTATGTACACGAAAAAACTCAAAACAACAAATAAAGTGAGAATTTATACAAATCTAAATAGTTGTGAAGAAGTAGGAACCCTGGAGAAAATATAAGGACTTATCTTGAACCCACATAATTTAACCTCGAAAGTAAGCCTAGTAAAGGCTATTTTTGCAAACGTTGAAGAATAAGCTTAGCACAACCAGGGAAATCTAATTAGACCATAAATCTTGATATTCAACTGCTAATCAAGATACATACATAGAATTTAAAAGTGTTGGTGATTGATCAAGCAACCAAAAATAGATTTCATTAAAGTAAACTAAAGCTTCTAGAGTAACTAAATCAATTTGCATCTAGTTACAAAAGGACATTTAGGAGCTAACTAGAATCACTAATGAGTCATTCCCAAAGTCTTCATGAAGCAAAACTTAGAGGTTAATTTTTCTAAACTTATTGGTTAAGTTAGGGTTTTCTAATCACATGAAAGGATGAGATCAACTCTTGTAAAGTAGATTGCATCCAATGGCTAGGGTAAGAGATGGGCAAATTAAATTCCATTTGTGTCCTAAATCTCCACCTATAAATAGGAGGCTTGGGTTCACTTCATTCTTCACACCAAACTCAACCAAATAGGTGAGTTTTAGAGAAGCAAGAGTAGAGAGAAAATCATAGTCGCAAGAAGGAGGAGGAAGTTCTTCAAGGGTAAGTCTTTTTGTTCTTGAGTTCTAAGTTTTAAATTCATAGTTAGTTTATGTTTGATCTTTAAATCTTCCAAGTAGTTTTGATTTCATGTTTTTATGGTTAAATATGTCTTTATTTCGAAAATATGATAAAGCAAAATTCTTGAAAGTTGAAGATCAAAGTAGCGAAATCTCGAAATTTTCAGTAAAAATTTCTGGGCAAACAGCAAAATAAATGATAATATTTTATGTTGAATATGAAGCCCATAAATCACGAAACTTTTCAGAAATAAAGTAGATATGTAGATCTTTCCGAATATATATAATATGTAGCGTTTTGATTCCTGTGCAAAGAAATACAATCAGTTGAAGTTAGGCTATTTTTCTGGGCGAAATTCTGGGCAACGTTGTGAAAAATGAAAACTGGGAATTTTTCATATATTCTGGGTACATACAAGTATTTTTTTATTGAAAATATACATCCTAAGGATTCTGGGAAATTTTACGGATCCTCGTTTCGATTTTTCTAGAATTAATTATGATTTTTCAAAGTTGATGCAAAATCTGCCTCGAAAATTCAGTATTTCGTTTTTAAATAAATGTAAGGGCAAAATTGTAAATAAAAACCCACCAAGGGTAGAGAGGTAAATAGAGGTGAAAATATCCCTTAGGATATTATTCTAAGTACTATGGTGATATGTTAGGATATCCGGGATGTCTAGGGCTGGGTTCAAAGGTCAGGCATGTGGCCATTACACGGTGAAAGGTACATTCGCGTACTGTAACACTAACTCTGATGCTTATTGTATGCTTATATGTGATAGACTATTTCATAGAGTCATGGACAGGACTTTGTCTTGGCTCATGCACCGTGTCTAAGACTCGTCTTAGTTCACTTTGTTTATACATTCAGCTTTGTTTATACGGGTTACGAGTCTTGGTAATGCCGTTGAGTTTTCCTAGCGCGAGGACACGATGGGCCGTCGTGGCACCGGTTAGTGCAAACGTGGGTAACTTTACATGTGCTATGTGCTATGTACTATTGATATGTTAATCTTGCATCTGCTGTGTGCTTATGTATTGATTACTTTGCTGTAATGTCATGAATATCTCGTCATCCATATACTTGTATTACTTGAGCATGAGGTTAATCAGATTACCCGAGGTTCAATGGGCATTGAACCTCGGCTCTTAACATAGCGTCGGGTCGGGAGGATCGAGGATCGAGGAGAAAGGCAAGCGGCACGCATAGGGACTCGTTGAAGACTTTCTTCTTTTGTTATTTACTTTTGAAAACACTCGGTATAACGTACCACTACTCGTAATGTCACCGGACTTACGGCATTTCGAATATAAATATCGTTACTCAATCACTCCGATGCTCTACTCGATGAAAAAATATATATATATACTGCTTTTGAAAATGAGATGTTACACAAACTTCCGTTAGGCACAGATGGTTTCCGTCATGTACAATCACACGTTGCTTCATTAATTCGTTTCGACATACTTATGCTCAGAGGTTGCTCAGAATGTTTTCCGGAATGGGTATGCTTGAAGGAATGATTTTGTCTGCTATAAGGTTTCATTATGTTTGTAGGCTCTGTTTTCTGAAGGCATTTAATGCTTTTGACACGTCGACTGGCTTTTTGGTTGATATGAGACTAAGCATGGTTAAACAACTGTAATTCACTCAAGAAGATGATTACTTATGATATAAGTGAGTTTGAGTGAGATTAAATAGTAATAGATAATCACCTAGAATATTTAATTACGATTAACGTTACAGCGAAACATTCTGATAATGAAAAGTCCATATTCGAGTATTAATACCATAGTACTAAAGTATCATCACAGAATTTAAATGTCAATGGCTTCTTTAATGTCCTTACTTGAGTAACGTTAAGTGTTTAGTCGAGTAGGTTACTTGAGTAGCTTAAGCTTCTGCTTGAGTATTGCTGGTTCTTTGCTAAAACTAAGTACTAATAACATTGCTTGAGTAACTATCAGATAGAGAACAAAAATAAATTTGTAACAACCTTACTTGAATAATTCATTTGCCTTACTCGAGTAACAGTGACAATATACTCGGGTAAGCTTCATACAGAGAGCAAATGTAAAGTTCAAAAACATAATTACTTGAGTAACATATTACCTTTACTTGAGTAACCTTTACTCCATACTTGGGTATCGCTATGATAGAGACTAAGCTTTCGCAGAAGATCCTTGTTACTCGAGTAGATAGAAGGCTTACTTGGGTAGCTTACATGAGTAGGATAGCTCCATTACTCGAGTACAAATGTGAACTACTTTGAACTTTGCTCTGTTGCTTCAATACTCGAGTAATACAATATGTATACTTGAGTAACACTGCTTCTGATATACACTTACAGTGACCTATATGATGTACTACTCGAGTAGGATAACTCCCTTACTCGAGTAACAGATGTGAACCACTCTAAACTTTTCTCCGTTGCTTCAATACTCGAGTAACACTACTTCTGATATACACTTACAGTGACTTATCTGATATACTACTTGAGTAGTTGCCAACGATTACTCGAGTAACATCCTGTTATTACTTAAACATACTATTATATTGAGTATGCTCAAGTACAACTAATGGCTTACTTGAGTAGACTCTTAACAGAAGCAAAATTTACTGATTCAAAAACCTTAACCATTTTCAATATAAAAACTTAAACATGTAAGTCTTGTTATCATCAAAACTTTGAGAATAGACAAGCCTTTCTCTCTCCCAATCCCAATCTTACCTATCAGGCCGCCTATCTTTGCCTCCTCGCCGCTAGCCTTTCTGTAATTTTCAAAACTATCTAGGCCATTTCTATAATTTTCTTCTGTTCTCACTACCACTGGGATGAAAGTCATCATCCTGTTAGCCTTAAAAATACAAAAAAGTCAAATAATGGTCGATGAGTATTTTTGCTCAACCTTTTTAACCACATAGTGACTTTTGCACCCAAAAAAGCATCTGGTGTTGGGTGCACTTTTAAGAAAATTACATACATATTTTTACACATTAACCCCTTTTTTTAATATTTTACTTATGACATATTATTCTTCAAATCAATGCTCTCAAGAAGAATCAAATTAGGATTGATGATTATAATTGAAATCATAGCATAATAAGTTAAACTTTCTTTGAAAAAATTCATTGCAATTAAATTTACCAATATGAAGCATCTTTTAAAGTCTTATCAATTACATAAACATATTCATATATACAAATATTAAATTTCATTAAAATTCTTACAAACTTCCCTTTAGATTTAACATAACACACATGCTTACTAGAGCCAGGAAATCGGCCGGAGTCAGGCTGGCCCTTTTAAGCCCTAGCGCTTCAAGGGCCGAGCTTGTAAATTGGAGCTTCTAAATGAAGCTGCCCCATGGTTGACCTTGTAGGCCCAAGGGCCGGACCATTAGGCCCTTTATATATATATATATAGATATATATTATGTTATATATATATATATATATATATATATATATCATATTGTTTCATTAACTTGACTTGACATTTAATTTACTAATTTATATGTATTTGTATTTGTTATAGAGTTATTTATCCATTTAATTACAAATACATAACAATTATACTTTAATTTGGTTTAATATTTGTTGCAAATAAATATGATCACTACTACAAAAAGAGGCTATAATGTTTGTCTTTTTCCAATTCCTAAGTCCTTTTTGATAAGGACGTCTTTGTAGGGGTGCAGTGACTATGACGTCCCCAGTGAACATACGAACACCATATTCTCTATTTATGGCGTCCCAAATTTGGGACGCCATTTCCTTTGTTTATGGCGTCCGAAATCAACTTTTGGGACGCCATAACCGCTATATAAGTTATCCCAAATTTCTTTTTGGGATGCCATAGGGCCCCTTTTTTGGGAAAAAAAAACCCCAAACGATATCCAAGATGGTGTTGGATATGATTAGTTTTGACGATGTCTTATATAGATGTCATTCTTAAAAGCAAAAAGATTGCATACTACATTTATCTTCTACATTGACTAATTGCTATATTTAATGTAGATTAGTTCAAGTTGGATTATAGAGATTAATCAAGAAGGAGAGAATGCCGACGAAGCAAGAAATTATCACAGTATTTTGGGAATGATCAAGAGAAGAGAAGAAAGAAAGTGTTCAATTATGGGGAATAACCAAGAAGGAAATAAGAGATTACAGAAAGAAAAATCTGCAAAGAAGCAATAAGTTATCAAAGGATTTTGGAGATAATCAAGAAGAAGAGGAGAGATTGAAGAAGGAAGAACTTGCTAAATGGAATATCATTATTGATGTTCTTAGATCGATACTAGAAGTATCCAAGATCAAATGGAAGTTGGAATGACTCAATTCAGAGTTAAAGTCAGCAAAAATCAGCTTCAGGATGAGAAAACTCGAGTTCACAACTTAAAACTTGAGTTTCCTACTTCGCTACAATGATTTGTTCCTGCGGTACAAGAAAACTCGAGTTAAGAACTCAAAACTCGAGTTTAGGACTCAAAACTCGAATTTGTCACTAACTAACTCGAGTTAGTAGTGTGTTCTGTATCTCTAGCGTCTCTGGACTAGGAAAACTCGAGTTTCCAAGTGCAAACTTGAGTTTACAGCGTTCTTCAGCACTTCGTTCTACTATGTTTCACGTTCAGCTTGGGCGAGGTCTGTAATTTGATGATATCTCCCAAACCAGAGATCCGATTGAGGTGAAACTAGTGGCATATGAAACTATACTCCCAATGAGTCATTTTGATATAAAATTAAAGCCCAAAGGAGTTCAGATCAAGGAGCTATAAATTGTTGAAGTTGACAGTGAAGTCCACGCAACACGGCAAACCAAGCTTCAATATTTTGAGTGTATCTCACAAACTACAAATCTGATTAAGCTGAAATGGGTGGCATATGAAAGTAGACTCAAAGGGATTTCCATCATTATTTGAATGGACCAAAATGGAGTTCAGACCAGGGAGATATGGCCTTCAAAAATTGACAGTCAGTTCAAGAAGGCTCAACAAAGTCAAAACTCGAGTCATTAAGTTGGAAACTCGAGTTTCCATCGAACGAGAGCAACGAACGTCGAGCATCTTCCAAACTCGAGTTGTGAGACCAAAACTTGAGTTTTAATTAGATAGAGAGGAATCGAAGTAACACAACAACCTCCAAACTCGAGTTTTCAAGCGCAAACTCGGTTTTCATCTCAGCTTCAGAAAATCACCGTTTCGGAAATCTTGATTCTTTTGATAAACATCCAGATGATTATAATACTTTTTAACATTATTTATATCATTTCTGTACATGTTTTAGATGATCAAAGGTTGTTAAACTGCAGATCAAGGGTAAAGTAAATGTTGATGTCATAGCTGGTTCATAAATCAAAGTTCTAACGACTAGTTCCATCGAGTCTAACGACTATATTTCTTTATCCAACGAGTTATTGAATCTTCTCAATGGTCATATATTGATCTCTACCTATAAAAGAAGAAGCATTCAAGGTTGATGAGAGAGATCTTGCACTGTCAAGATGCCAACATTTATCTCACACACACTCTGTTTTCAATGTTTACATAGTTTATCATAGAGAGTGAGATGAATTGTATTGTACTTCGGTGTTTATTCATCTTCTCTATTAGAGAGAGCATTTCTGATTATTAAATCATTATAAGATCTCAAGTCGTGGGACTTGGAGATTGAGTTATCAAGTCGAAGGCCGCCTTGCAAGCATCATCAAATACAAAGTCAGTGTCCTTATGTAGAAGGTTGGACAAGGGTCGGGCAATCTTGCTGAAATCCTGAATGAAACGCCGATAGAAACCTGCATGACCAAGAAAAGAGCGAACTTCCCGCATAGATGCGGGGTAAGGCAAAAGATAATTACATATATCTTAGCAGGATCTACCTCAATCCCTTTCCTAGACACTATGTGTCCCAAGACTATACCCGACTCAACCATAAAGTGACACTTCTCATAATTCAGCACAATATTAGACTCAATACGCCTATGCAAAACTCTAGACAAATTAGCTAAGCATGCATCAAAATCAGACCCATATACAGTGAATCCATCCATAAAAACCTCCATGCAGTCCTCTAGAAACTCAGAGAAAATGCTTACCATACAACGCTGAAAGGTGCCAGGTGTGTTACAAAGGCCAAAAGGCATCCTTCGGTAGGCATATGTTCCAAAGGGGCATGTGAATGTCGTCTTCTCCTGATCCTCAGGAGCAATATGGATCTGGAAGTATCCGGAGTAGCCATCCAAGAAGCAGTAGTGAGACTTACCAGCCAATCGCTCTAACATCTGATCAATGAAAGGTAGAGGGTAATGATCCTTGCGAGTGGCTTGATTGAGTCTCCTATAGTCGATGCAAACTCTCCAACTATTCTGAACTCGAGTAGGAATGAGCTCATTCTTCTGATTAGCTACCACAGTAACTTCAGATTTCTTGGGAACCACCTGGACCTGGCTAACCCACTGGCTATCAGAAATGGGATAGATGATACCAGCTTGCAGAAGCTTAGTGACCTCCTTCTTCACCACATCAAGGATAAGAGGATTAAGGCGTCTCTGGGGCTTGTTGGAAATTATGCCCTAGGGCAAGTCATTGTTCTCCATTAAGTTATCACTTCATTCGCATGTTTACAGTGATAACTGATCCCTGGATATATCTTATAGATGATATCAAAATGTCCCCGATCGGTCATCTACGCGGGAGTGAAGATGAGGTAAAACCCGATATGACTTTGATGACGTATGGAGATACGAATCAAAGTCATGGGCACTTGTAAGAGTACAAGGTCTTGGACCAGGCCCACTATGGGAAAGCTGCATGGATTTAGTCATAAGCTTATATCATGTATAACCGCGTCACAACGCCCTATGACCTGAGACCATCATGGATTCCTACATGATGAGTCACTGACCTTTGACCTAGTCAAAAGTCACATTTGACCAGGTGATGATAAAGGCTAGGATCGGGATCAGTGGTTTTCATGCGGAGGAATGTGAATGGTCAAGATGGAATTTGTCCCTCACATTTGTAGAGAGATAATACTGGGCCCCTCGATGAGTGAGTCTAAGAAATGTACGGCCGTACTGTGATGGAAAGGAGTTTCCATTTTCACTTATTAGACTACTCGAGAATCGAGAAAGTAGTGGTCAAGAAAAGGAAGTTGACATTATCTATGCCTCATCCTTGACCAAATTATCGCGTGACAAAAGGGACGTGACATGGTTGTACGATAGGTTGTATCGTGTCATCGATCCCCATGTGAATTGGGTAGTCGCAATGTCTTGCTAGAGGCCGCTTGCGACTTGTGGGCTGACAAAGTGTTGGCCCACTGCCAATCTCATATGGGCTGCAGGGTCGCACAAGAATAACTCAACACGAGCAAATGTGTCCAGATTCATTGAATCTTAGATATGTCTAAGATTTAATGAATACTTTAATTTAATCTAGGATATATATATATATACATTAAATTCGAAATTAATATATGTTAATATTATTAATAGAGATTATAATATTAATATATATAACATTTGTTTTGTATTTAATTTATTTGATAAATTAAATATCTAAAACAAATTGAGATATTGTATCTCATTTCATTTTTGAATAAAGATCTCGTATATCTGTTTAATATTAAATTGAGATATGGTATCTCAAATTTAAATTAAATAGATAGATATTATTTCTCGGATTTAATTTATAGAGATAAATTAAATCGAAGGCTTTTAATTTGGATTGAATAAATGGATTTGATTAGATCTATTAGATGGATTTAATTAATACATTTATTTTAATCAATTCCAAATTCGAATTTCAAATCGGCTTTTAATGCGGATTAAATACGTTACATCGATTTGATTGATGTAATTAATGTATTTTAATCCATATTTGAAATTTGAATTTCAAAATTAATGAGGATTAATTTTATATAATGCACTGAACGGGTTTGAAAAACTCACGGGACATTTTGTCAAGCGCATTGAAAGCCGCGAGAAAAACCCTAGAGTGGAAAATCAAGAGACACGCACAAGAGGCGCTAGCCCACGCCGCGGCCGTGTTCGAGAAGTTGTTCGTGTGATACCGGTGGAGGAAGACGAATCCTACGAGTCGTCTTACGATCGAGGAGGTAGCCCACCTGTTCAACGAAGAACAAGCCGCAAACGAATACTCCTAAGGTAATTTCGGATTCCCTACCCTCGTTTAAACGCACCTGAGTGATCCTAGGGATTGGATCCGTAAGTTTTTTTAAATCCGCTGTGTTGTACGGATTCCAACAGGGTTGCCTCACCGGCTTAGAGTCCTCTTCCAACAGAATTCGTGCATACACATGGAAGGGCTAATGCCAACGATGTTAGCTAATGTCCACCCAATGGCTTTCTTGTTCGCCTTAATAAGCTTTGCGGCTTCTCTTCTTGGTCGGGAAGAAGATTATTTGCCACAATGATCGGCAACCGTTCATCCACCTCTAGAAATGCATACTTCGGGTGATGCGGAAGGGATTTCAACTCAAGTTTGGGTGGTTGCTCGATGGAGGGAAGAAGCTTGGGTGGTTGTTGCAACAATTCTGATGTCATCACACTAGAAATACCTAAAACCATATTCAAAGAAGCAGAAGAACTGTATCTATACAGCTCAATGTTAACATCAGAGTTAAGCTCATCAAAATTAGAATCAGAATCAAGATGCACATTAGGATCGGGATGAAGCTCAAACTCGAATCAATATCGAATCCACATGTAATGCGAATCACCAAGCAAGTCGAATCGGCAAATAATGCGGCATTAACCAAGTTAGTGCAAACGAGCACCATTCGGTATCGGCACATGCACAAATGGCGGGAATCACTCTCGGATGAAAAATTAGGATAATCGAACACCAATCGGTAAGAACATCATCCACGGATCATCAATCACATCAATGCGAGAAAACGAATGCTCCTCCCTAGGATGTTTCATGGCATCAAAGATATTGAAATTCACAGATATATCACTAAACTCCATGGAAAGAGTACCAGAATGCACATCTATCTTAGTCCTAGCTGTTTTCATGAAAGCCCTCCCTAGAATAATTGGTGACCTACTACTATAAGACTCATCCTCCATATCTAAAATGTAAAAATCAGAAGGGAATATCAATTCATTAACTTTGACTAATACATCTTCAACTAAACCGGAAGGATGAGCACTACTCCTATTAGCTAACGAACAACGGCACGATGGGGACGCAAAGGACCAAGACCAAGAGATTTATAAATAGATGCAGGCATGACATTAATAAAAGCACCTAAATCTAGCATGCAATCATCAAATCTATAGTTACCAATAAGGCAAGGGATAGAAAATGTCCCTGGATCCTTGCACTTGCGAGGCATGGTAGGCCGGATGAGGGCTGATACATTCTGGTTCAAACTCACTCGTTCACTTCCCTTCGATCGCCTCTTGTTGGTGCACAACTCCTTCGAAACTTGGCATATTTAGGGATTTGTTTGATCGCATCTAAGAGAGGAATGTTGATCTCTACTCTTTCTCAATGTCTCAAGTATATCCTTCTCTTGTGCTTTATCTACCAACTTCTTAGATTGAGGGGCTCTTTGAGGGAAAGGAAGAGGAATGGGAATGTCTTCCTCTTCACCTCGCTGCATTGCCTTTTTATTTTTAGAGTCAATCTTCACATTTTCTGACTCTCTTTCTGATGTGGAAGTCACATCTACAGCTGGTTTAGGTTCCTCCAATTGCTTGCCAGACCGAAGGGAGACAACACTCACATTCCCTTTAGGATTAGGAATTGTTTGTTAAGGAAGAGTGTTGGATCCTTGAGGTTGAAGCTGGTTTAATGATGTTGCCAACTGCCCAATCTGTGTTTGCAAACTCTGAATGGAAGTGTCAGTTTACTTTTGGAACTGCATATTGGCTGTGACAAATTGCTTCATCATATCTTCAAGTGAGGAACCACCACTACGACTACTATTAGCCTCTTGTTGTCTTTACCCGTGGAGGTGCACATATGGCGGGTCGAGGAGGTGGTGCCGGCAAAGGCAAACGAGGTGCAGATTGCATTGGAAATTCTGTGGTCATCTCGTCTCTTTGGTAATTTCCCAGAATTATGCTGATATTGGTTACTCTGGTTCTGATTCTGGTTCCAACGGAAATTGGGGTGATTTCTCCAACCAGGATTGTAGGTATTGGAGAATGCATTATTCTCACCGGTATTGTGGCTTTCCTGGAAAAGCACCCACTTGAAGCTACCGATCGGTCTTGATAAGCGGGATCATGCAAGGTAGGGCAAGAGTCGAGAGAATGGTAAGGGTCGAAACGTAACCTACATGAGTACCCAATCGAGGAGGAGAAGATTGTACTGCATACATCACCGCTGCCTCACCGAGAGGTCGATCATCAAGTCTATTCTCTAATCTCGAGAATCGTGCGACTCGGAGGTGTTTGTACATGGTAAACAAGTACTATTGGCCCTGGTGCCAAATTGCCGAGAGTTGTTGGCCGCCATCTCGGATATCAATTCTCGGGCATCTTCGGGTGTCTTGTTACGTAGAGCCCCACGTTAGAAGCATCCACCAAACCTTTGTCTACTGGTAGCAGACCATCATAGAAATGGGTAATCAAGAGTTGCTCAGTGATCTCGGTGGTGTGGACAGCTTGCACATAACCTTTTGAACCGCTCCCGGTGCACTCATGCAAAGTCTCCCCATTGGCCTGTTTAATGTTGGCAATTTCCTTCTTGATCGCAGTTGCTCTTGAGGCGGGGTAATATTTCTCCATAAATAACCTCTGAACATCAGTCCAGCTCCCAATAGATGAAGGCTGAAGGTACAACAACCAGTCTCGGCTCCACCTTCCAATGAGAAAGGAAAAGCTCTCAGCTTGATTTGATCTTCATCAATGGCATGTGGTTTCATTGTCTTCGCACACTAGATGGAATTCCTTCAAACGCTTAATGGCACACTCACCGAAAGACCATGAAACTTAGACACAAGTGTATTAGACCAGATTTAAGCTCAAAGTTAGCGGCAAAGAAGGGCAGGATATTAGATGCACAAAGGTTGATAATTAACATCAGGTTCATTCAATTCCTTTAAAGTAGGACGATTTTCGTGTTCTTCTGCCATAATTTCTGAGTTAGGAAAATTGCTACTAGAATCAGTGAAAACAACAAGACTATCAAAAGTTCTATCAGAAACACAATCAGAAAGATCAACAGTATGGACACAATCGAATGACCACAATCGACTCAAGTTCAATGTTCAATTCGGTATTAATCCCACGACTTAGCCTAACAACTCTTCTAGCAAGAAGAATTGTTCTTTCTATTTCGGATCAAATGGCAACAAGTCTTCGGATTGATAGTGCTCCTAGTACTAATGCGGCATAATCACAAGGCAGAATTTGCAGAAAATCAGAATTACGAAAATGCCACCAGCCAATGAGAATTACGAAAATGCCACTACAAGTGGTAAAAAGTAGAAAAACACTAAGACACACAAAAGCAAACTCAAAAACAAAACCTGTGGTAGAATTTGACCAAAACAAGCCCAAAACACTATCAAATGATTTTTAAAATTTATGGGACTTGGACAGGGCAACTCCTAGACCATTGGGGAACCCAAAAATGCAATAAAAAAACTTCAAAAATTGAAAAAGTGGTCTAAACGATGGAATTTGGCAAAACGGAGATTAGCACATTGTGAGATAGGCCATTTTCTATCACTGTACCAAATTTCAGCCCATTCAGAGATACTCCCAAAAAAACTGACTAGTAGAAATCATGAAATCGGAAATTAAAACAGCGAAAAAGTGATCTAAACGTTGGAATTTGGGGAAAATAGGGTCTACCTCACTCCCAAGGAGAGTGACTCTTTCTTAGAATGCCCAATTCCTTGTGAATAAGACCTGGTTTGAGTGATCTGGGTCAGAAATATTTCTGTCCAGCCACCCGAACCACCTAAACTACCGAAAAACGAAGCCATTTACACTATTGTTACTAATCAAACCGATGCAAATTCCCTGGCAGCGGTGCCATATTTTGACAGAGATTTGCCGTAATCTTCCAAAATAACCAGATTAGAAAAGGATTTGCGGTATAATGTAACCTGGGTCGTTTCCCAATGAATTCGCAGTCGGTTCAATTCGAACAGCAATAAAAAAGAGTAAAAAAATTGGGGGTTTTGATTCAAAGAGAATAAAAATGAAATAACATAAATAGAATGAAGTAAACACAGATTAAACAGATAAACAAGATTAACCCAGGATTTCAATTCCACCACTTCCCTTCCTCGGACGAAAACAGATTTATAACCGAACTCGTGATCGACTCTGGACAAACCGAAATCTCTGCATTTGCCCAGAGATTCCCTCAACTGAACAATCATTCAGAATTTGTTCGAATCAATGGCGTATCACTGTACGATCGCACAGCAATACTTTAACCTAGTTCGAACTACGTCCTTGGGAAATGTCGATCTGGGCGTTAAATCTAACACCCAATCCGAAAGTAAATCGAATCTGAAATGTCAAAATAGAAACGAATTTGTTACCGTTAAGAATGAGTCCTCTGGATAGTGGAATCCTCAATCCATGGGTCAATCATAGTAGCTTAGCTAGTCATGGTCGAGAATGAAGAAGTTCATCATGAACACGAAGAACACGATGAACGAGGAAGAATGAGATGAGAGAAAATAAAACTTCGTATTTGATTCAAAACTATCTAAAAATGTGAATGAGAATGTGTTTGTGGCTGCTGCCTCACTTGAATTAAAATGGCAAAATGAAATGGGGCTCCAATCCACAATTCAGGCCCAGAACGAAAATAAAATAAAATGGGCTTTAATTACAAAATTCGAGCCCAAAAATACATATGACTTCGGCTCCAAAATCGACTGCCCTCTTGTCTGAATTTGCTCTTCATGTCTTCATAACAATTTTAGCTCTCTGAAGCATTTGAAATATGAGACAAAAATGAGGCAAATCCGATGTCTGGTTCAAGAGTTATGGTAAAAATGGTGAAGCAATGTAAAACGGAAATTTATTATTAAATAATGGCTAAAATATAATAAAAGGCCCAAGGCCCAAATAAGTATAAAAGCCATTATTTATTAGCTAAAGAGTCCTAAATTATAAATCAAGAGACAAAAATTAGTGTATGAAATATTCAATATCAGAGTGTATCCTAGTGAGAGGATAACTTCGAGTACAAAGTGTGTAACTAATTGAAAGGTGTATCTCGGTGAGAGATTCGGCCTCACAAGTGCCTGGGTGAACTTGTGAGTTTGTATAGGCTTCTCTTATGCCCAGATAAATAAGAGGATAGTGGATTGAAAATCTCAAGTGGAGCTTGGGGACTGGACGTAGGTCAAGGATTGGGCCGAAGCAGTATAAACCGGTTTGCATATTCTCTTCCCTTATCTCTTATATTTCCAGCATATATATTTGAATGTGCATATATATATTTGAATGACTGATTATCACTTTATAAATTACTTCTGTCATTCAAACTACTTTTAGTAAGTTGCGAAAAGATTTTCAAAGTAACTAAAGTTTTATTAAACACCCAATTCACCTCCCTCTTGGGTGATAGCCAGGTTCTTCAGAAGGAAAGCAGAATCTATGCTCTGTACAATAGATAAATATCAAATGGTCAAAATTTTGAACAATAGCCCGAAAACTAACCGAGACGCAAGACAAAGTTAGAAAGCAAAATCCAGAACACGAAGGCAAGAGAAAGTTGGAAAATAAAAATGAAATCCAGCAATTACAGATATCCTAGAAAGAAAGAAAAGCAGAATCTATGCTCCGAACTTGAAAGTTGAAAATCTCAAATAGCACATTACATATAGATCAAACCCTCATAGCAAAAATCACCAAATGAAGGCAATCCCAAAAGAATCTAAAGACTCAAGGATCAGAAAACCCTAAAGTAACCCACTCACCAAATGAAGGCAATCCCAAAAAGAAAATAAGAACCGTACTTTTGTGTGGAGGCGAGACTCATAGCAAAATTCTACAAACACTCGAGCAAAAATCACAAGCAAAAACTCAAAACCAAAAATCAAAGATCTAAAACCGTCGACGAACGAATGATCCTAGCAAAATCCACGATCGTGGTTCATCCATCGCCGTCGATGAGGAGATCAAAGATCTAGTGAGCACTAAAACCACTCAGCCCCTTTCACCCTCACTTGCAGAAATGAAGAGTTGATTGGCGAGAGGAAATCCAGTGAGCCTTGGAATCACAACAACTGACCCTTGTTTCGACCCACCAAGAAAATTGCCCTGACCTCCCATATCATTCACACCGAACACTTCCCTTACCTCACCTGATGAAACCCTACGCAAGTAACCTCAAAAGCCCCTTACCACCATCGTAGATCAACCGCCTGTGGAAGACCCAAACAAAAACGGTGCTTTGACAAACCTTAAGAGAACCCTTGGACTCTCAAATGAATAGAGGTGCGACCTAATAGCAAGAACAAAATATAATTGATTACTGCTACTTCAAGAAAAGAGAGAAGTTTATATTTTGTTGACTCAGGGACACCCTTAGAGAAGTGTTTGGCGTCCTAAATTGATTTAGGGATGCCAAAAATACTGTTTTTTGGTGTCCTAAAATAGCCTAAAAATACTGTTTTTGGCGTCCCAAATTGATTTTGGGACGCCAAAAATACTATTTTCGCGCCATAAGTGGCACCAGGTTCATTTTTGGCTTTTGAATTTAAATTTGAGATGCCAAAAGTATATTTTAGACGTCCTAACTTTAAATTGGGACACCTAAAGTCTTCAAATAATTACAAAAATGCCATCGCCTCTTTTTTCACTTCCCTTTTTAAAAATGAGACGTTTTTTAGGAAAGTAAAATCTATATTTTGTAGTAGTGTATGGATGTATTCATGATGTGAGAGAAGATATTCTTGATATTTTTACCAATGAAGCAGAGCCTACTACTCGAAGTGAAGCACAATCAAATGTCTTTAAAATTGATGATAGTAATGAGAAAATGAAAATGATAGTCAACGTACTTATATTGCATAATGGTAAGTTTGTTATGCTTTGTGTGAGTTATTTATGGACAATAGTTTATTCTTGATTATGAATTGGTGACTACATTTTTTTTATTGCATTTAAGTGTGTCGTGCGAGACATTAATGTTGACAATATTTATTTGATAAATTTAAACTTTCATTGTTGTAATTTAGTAATTATATTTCTTTGAAAAAAAGGAGGAAAAATAGTTAAAATTTGGAATAGTAACTTCTAGGGCAGGCTCTAGTGTTCTCGAGTAGGGCTTTGAAAAACAGATCTTTTTCTTACCCCGGCGCTATAGGGCGTGCCTTGTTAAACATTGGCCCTTTAAGAGTCGGCCCTGATTCCCAGTTCTAATGGTCACTAACATTATAATGGATATTTAAGATCGTTTGAAACTTTCAGAAAATATGGTTGTAATTTATTTTTTATTTTCATCAGCCCGATTAACCAATGAAATATTTTCTCATTATCAAGCTGAAATGGATAAAAATAATATTTTGAAAATAAGAACAAGGAGCATTAAAAGTAGGAGTTATGGGTTTGAAAAATTCAATAAACAGATAAGGGTTAAGGTGCAAAAATATACATAGTGATTTTTTCCTAGATGTACCTAGCACCAAATGTTTGTTTTAGAGGCAAAAGGCACTAAGTGGCTTCAAATTAGATGCAATAATATTGTTTGACCATCAGTTTGATTTTTTTTATTGACTAGACGATGACTTGACTTTCAAAGTAAAAAAGTTGAAAAAAATGCCGACTAGGCAAAAGAATGCAAATCTAAGTTGGCACTAAATTACGGGATGCACATGGAGAAAAATACTTCAAGGCACTAAAATAACCTTAACCCTTAAAATTTTTTTCTAATTATGATTAAACAAAGCCACACTCTTTGTTTTTGTTTTGTTTTGTTTTGTGTTACATTGGAAAGCCTCAGGCTTGAGAACAATACAAAAAATCTGCTAATCAAACAAAGTACCCCTCTCTCCGATCCTTGATATAAGGTTGAATTGATTTTTTTAGAGAGATAAATGAAGCTAAATAAATAACTAAATCATAGCATATGTTGTGTATCATTAGATTATATATTACTTTATAAGTAAAGAAAAATTAATTAAGAGAAAAATGATAAATATAGATACTTTAGAGTAATTTATTTAGCTTTATTAATCTCTTAAAAATCAACGAGTCTTATAGTAAGCACATAAGGAAGTAATAGTTCATAGTATATCACCATTGTCCAGTTTAAGGAGATCCAAATTAAATAGCCCATGGATGGTCCATGGGCTAGTGAAGCTAAATAATCTGCACATCTAATGCCTTGTTGTATGAGTGTGCAATTTATAAGGCCCTGTTTGGTACATGAAAGATTTGAGGAAGGAAAGGAAAGGAACGGAAATGAAAGGAAAGTAAAAGAAGTGAAAGGAGGGAACTTAATGAAGAGAGAATATCACCTAGAGGGGGATGAATAGGGGATTTCAAAATTCTTTTTCGGATTAAGATGAAGAGCAATAAGAACAGAGACAGAGATAGAGAGAAACGAACAGGAGATTATACTGGTTCGGTTTAGCTCCAGACCTACGTCCAGTCTCCAGACACTATGGGTATTTCACTAATCCACAAACACACGGTTATAATAACACACTCTGTACTTGAGATGGTCCTATCAGACTAGGACTCACTCCCCCTTACAAGTTGTAATCGTACACCCACACTTAAGGTTCTACAACCTTAAGATTTAAAACAGAAAATCAAATAAGTGTTTAAACTCCTCACTGAGTAGATAAATGATTATCACTGAAGTACAGAAAAATATCTAAAGATATTAAGAGAAGTTAATGAAACAGTAGATTGCAGTTGGTTGAAATGAATGCGCAGAGTTTTGGTAGTTGGGTAGTTGGTGGAATTGAATGTGGTGAGCCTTTATACCAATTTTCCATTAATGTCGTTGTGAAGCTTTGAATATAGCCGTTGAGAGACTTTGAACTTCCATTAGGCATAGATGAAATCCGTTGAGTATAATCGACCGTTGCTTCATTAAATGTACTCGCCGTCAGTTGTACTTCAGTTGTACTTTTGCAGAAGTTGACTTAGAATAATTGTTGGAATAAGTACGCCTCGAAGGAATGTATTCGTCTTGCTTTCAGTGTTTATTCCATTTGTAGACTTTGTTTGCAGTGAGCATTAAATGCTACTAACACGTCGGATGCTTTTCGGCTAATCACAACTTAAGCAAGGTTAATCAACTGTAAATAACTCAAAAAGATGATTAGAAAAGATATAAATTTGTTTGAGTGAGATTAAAAATAAGTAGATAATAACCCAAAATATTTATGATAGAGATTAACATTACAAATAAGCGTTGATGTTCTGAAGATCATTACTTGAGTAATAACTTACCTTACTTGAGTAGCTTTTTATCAGAGACTTCTGAGTTAGTATTTAGCCGACATTACTCGAGTAACGAAAAATCATACTTGAGTAATTTTGCCAATACTGAATTGTGGTTACTCGAGTAACTTGGTGTCTTACTCGAGTAATGCTCTGTGATCACTTAGAAAATGCATTCGATTGAGGTTACTCGAGTAGAATAAAACCATATTCGAGTAATACACAAATAACCAAAATTTCTTGTATCAAAAACTTAAGTATTTTCAATATAATTTTTTAAAATTATTTAAGTGTTGTTATCATCAAAACTCCGAGAACCAACATTCTCCCCCTTTTTAAAGATGACAATACTTGATCAATTTTGAAACCAATTTTGAAAATGTTTTTGATATCAATAAGATGCATAATAGAATATGTTTTTGATATCTTTCAAATGTAAACGTTTGTACAATACAATTTAAGTACATAAATGTAAGCGTTAGTACTAACAGGACATTGAAACATAAATGATTAAAACATCAAAAGCATTTAAAGTCAAGTTATCAAAATATTTACTAACAAAATATCATCGTTTCAAATCATAAATCACTCTCCCCCTTTGTCATCAGTCAAAGAGGAGGGATGAGAAATAGTACGAAATGAAAAGATGAAATGAAGATAAAGAGGAGGGAGGAGAAATAGTACGAAATGAAAAAGATGAAATGAGGATGAGGCACAGTAAATGACACTTTTCAATTTAATGAAGATAAAGCACAGTGAAAATGCTCAGGAGAAACGACAATTGAAGATAAAGAATAGTAAGGAAAAATGATGCATGCTTCTTCATTTAGTAGACCTCACGCAATTCAAATGGTGCAGCATGATTTTTTTTTATTTTTTATAAAATAATGATGGATCTTTGACTTTTAAATGAAAGATGCACACAATGCATTCATAAAGAAGCAGCCGTCATTAAAAAATGATGCAAAATATTTTTTTTTAATTTTTTTTAAATTCTTCATCAAATGAAGCAGCACGTTATTAAATTCTTCAGCACGTTATATATTAAAGAATGATGCTTGTTCATTTAAAACCGACGGTATTCAAGACAACTGCCAATTAAAATGATGCTTTCACATTGATTCAAAAAGGTGCTGGAACTAATATTACTCGGGTAAGCCAAGTCTTACTCGAGTAATTTCGAATTTTTATTTTTTAAATTAATTTGTTTTAAAAAATTTATAAAATTAAAAGGGTTTAGGAGTAAAAATACACATGTGCTTTATCCTTGGGAGTGCCCAACACTATATGCTTTTTTTTGGAGTAAAAATACACATGTAGTTACATTTTAGGAGCAAAAGTCACACCACTGTTAAAATCTAGCTTGTTGTAAATATGGCTTTTTTTGTTGTAAATGGCCAGATTTTAAATTTTGTTGTAAATACAGCACTTCCTGTTGTAAATCTAGCCTTTTTCTGTTGTAAATGACCTTTCCATGTTCAAAATCCAGATGTTTAAATGTTGTTTCTAAATATGGCATTTTCTTTGTAAATATGATCAGATTTTAAATTTTGTTGTAAATACAGCACTTCCTGTTGTAAATATAGCCATTTTTGTTGTTGTAAATGACCTTTCTGTAATACCTTAATTTTCATAACTCATATAATTATGGTATTTTAACAATATTTACTAAAATGCAAAGGTGAATATGTGTCTTAGGGGAATTAGCAACAATAAATGAATGATTAAGGCGGCACTAATTGAGATTAGCGTAAAAAGCTTCAAGATGACTAAAAGTAAAATAGGATCCTCATCTACCATAGAATTTCTATTTATTATAAATACGACATTTTGTTAAATCAACATCATGAATAAAAGAAAATATGTTGTCTCTAATTTAGAGATTTATTTACTTTAATTTTTAGGGGAATTTTCCTTAGAATTTAATAAACCAAAGATTAAATTTAGGACCACATCTAAGGATCATAAAATACAAAATAATCATCATATTAAATCATGGTTCTTAAAAGAAGCAAAATAATGTTATGAAACACTTAAATAAATTAAGGGAATTATTAAGGATTAACAGGAAAATTAAGTCTTCACTAATTAAATAATTGTAAATCTTCATAATTAATCAAAAGGCTAAGTAATGAAGAATTAATCTTGTCTAATAAAGCACTTGATTAAGAAGTTAATTAAACTTTAATCAAGCTTTGAAAAGCTAACAAATACAATTAAGAGTTTATTAAACTTTGCTAATGACACTTAAGCTTTGATTAGGTCATCAAAGTGACATCACAAGGATGACATCACAAGAGCTCATGCTTTATAGTGAAGGGCCAAGATTTAATGTAAAACAAACACAAATGGAATCCAATGGTCCTAATTAATTCTATAATTAACCTTAATCCTTGTGTAATTGAATTAGCCAATGGAAAATCAAAGAAATAAGCTTAACCGTTGTGAAAAAGGAAATAGACCAATGGGAGAAGAAAGAAGTGTTAGATTGCACATGGGAGAGAGAAATAGAGAGAGAGAGAGAGATTAAAATATAATTTTTTCAAGAGCACATGTTGAATTAAAAAAGAAAATAAAAATAATTAGCTAAATCCTATGTAATTAAGATTGACCAATGAGATCATTTTCTTCCTAAATTGAGCCTTCATGAAAACACAAATCCACCTAAGCCATTGATTGTGGAAAGTGATCCAAAGGTGGAAATCCTTGGACTTTTGCTATAAATAGAGGCATTGCCCCTTCACAATTCTTCACACCAAATCAACCACCAAGTGGTGATTTCTAAGAAGCAAGAAAGAGAAGCAAGAGTCTTCAAGAGGTAAGCTTGTCTTTAGTTTTTAGTTTCTAGTCTTTAGTTCTTTAGTTCTATAGTTCTTAGTACTTATTAGTATAAATGTTAGTTTAATCTAGGAAATAGGTAAAGTTGTTTCCCATAAGTGTTTTTAGGCCTCATTGCATTGAAAGATGCCTGATGAGGTAAAAACATGTTGGGAAAATGCTCTAGGGATTTATATAACAAGTTAGAGTAAGATAGGAATTGTGGGGTTTTGTTGGGCAATGAGAGTCAGTTAGTTAAAGGGCATTATTTTGTGAGTAAATTTATATTCCAAAATTCTGAACTAATTCATGGTCATAGTAGACATGTATAGCTTTCCATTGATATAAAATATGTATCCAATAGAGATCTGTAGAGAGAGATAAAAATTCTGGAAATAAGGCCACATTTTTCTGGAAAAATTCTGGGCAGAGGTCGAAGATTGTAAAACTGGGAATGATTCAATAATTCTGGGTGGAAATCATTATTTTTCCTCAAAACTAGACATGCTAAGGTTCCCAGGAAATTTTACGGAACCTCATTTTGATTTTTGTGGATTTATTTATGAATTTTCAAAGTTATCAAAAAATCTGCCCAAAAATGCTGGAACAGCGTTTTGTTCGAAAATTATGGTATATAATTGGAATAATAAATCCACCAGGGGTAAAAAGGTCGGTAGTGGCAAAAATATCTCCTAAGATATTATTTATGAGGTAATAATGTGATAATACTATTATAGGATATCTGGGAAAAATCGGAGACGTGCAGGCCCGAGCAAGCGTACCGCCATCCAAACGGACTAAGGTACGGACGCGTCCGTAACACTAACTCGATGCTCATTGTATGCTTACATATGTGATAGATAATTTCATAAAGACATGGACGGGACTCTGTCTTGGACATGCACTTGTGACTAAGTTTGTGGGGCTTAGATCACATGTGTTTATACATTCGACTTTATACGGGTTACAGTCTTGGTAATACTCTTGAGTTTTCCTAGCGCTGAGGACAAAATGGGCCGTCGTGGCACTGGTTAGTGCAAACATGGGTGACTGTGCATGTGCTGTGTACTATGTACTGTGGATATGTTAATCTTGCATCTGCTGTGTACTTATGTATTGATTACTTTGTAATGTCATGAATATCTCGTCATACATATATTGTTTTACATGAGCATGAGGTTAACCGTTACCTGAGGTCCGATGGGCATTGGACCTCAGCTCTTACTATAGCTTCAGGGTCAGGAGAACCAAGGACCGAAGACAAGAGTAAGCAGAGTAAATAGCACGCGTGAAGACCCGACCGAAGATTTTTAGGACATGTACCGTCATATTACCTAGTGAATGTACTGTTTTTTATGAACAAATAGATACGCCACAATTAATGATATATCAGTTACTCACTCTTTTACTTGCTCCGATGCTCTACTTTGATGAAAACATTTATTCCGCTTTTAAAAAATGGGGTGTTACACTTTCTATGTTCAAAATCCAGGTGTTTAAATGTTGTTGTAAATATGAAATTTTCTATTGCAAATGCACCGTTAAGTTAGATTTTAACGGTGGTGTGATTTTTGCTCCTAAAATGTAACAACATGGTATTTTTACTCCCGAAAAAAGAATATGGTATTGGACGCTCCCGAGGGTAAAGTTGCTCCTTTACCCTAATTAAAAATACAAGAAAAAGTACATTTGCTCAAGTGTGTTGTGAAAACAATTGAGTCCTTTTGAAGTGGAAATTGATCTTCGAGGATTAATTGCAGAATCCAAAGTTGTCTTCGTCTCAGGTGAAATCATTGTTGTAACACCCCATTTTTCAAAAGCAGATTTTTTTCCATCAGAGTAGAGCATCAGAGCAAGTAAAGGAGTGGGTAACTGATATATCATTAACTCGTGGCGTATGTCTCTGCTCATAAAGAACGGTACATTTAACGTGTATTATAACGGTACATACATATCCTAAAAATCTTCGGTGGGTCTTCACGTGTGCTGTTTACTCGTTTACTCTTGTCTTCGATCCTTGGTTCTCCGCACCACGAAGCTATGGTAAAAAGCCGAGGTCCAATACCCATCGGACCCCGTGTAACAGCGCTTAATCGATGCTCAAGTATGACAATGTATGTATGACGTATATTCATGACGTTACAGCAATAATCAATACATAAGCACACAACAGATGTAAGATTAATATATTAGCAGTACATAACACACAGCACATGTAAAGTTATCAATATTCTGCACACTTCAGTGGCACGATGGCCTTCGTGTCCTCAGCGCTAGGAAAACTGTAACGGTATTATCAAAACCATAACCCGTGTATAAAGCTGAATGTATAAGTAGTGATCTAAGCCTCATAAACTTAGTCACGGTGCATGTCCAAGACAGAGTCCAGTCTATGTCTTTATGAAAGTATCTATCACATATAAGTATACAATAAGCATCGAGTCGGTGTTACGATGACGCGTCCGTACCTTTAGTCCGTTCGGATAGCGGTACGCTTGACCGTTTGGTACGTCCTCGATATCCCGGATATCCTATAACAGTATTATCACATTACTACCTGTTAAATAATAACTTAAAATATATTTTTGACACTACCGACCTTTTTACCCGGGTGGATTTGTTATTCCTATTGTATCCTCTTTATTTCACAAAAAAGTTACTTTCAGCATTTCGGGCAGAATTTCCGCTAACTTTGAAAATTCATAAGTAATTCTACAAAAATCAAAATGAGGATCCGTAAAATTCCCCGGAATCCTTAGGATGTCTATTGTTGAGGAAAAATACTAAATTTTACCCAGAACTTGTGAAATATTTCCAGTTTTCACGTTTCTATCCTTTGCCCAGATTTTTTCCAAAAAAACGTGGCCTATTTTCAAGAATTTCTATCTCCTTGTACAAAACTCAAACTGATACACTATAGGTATAATTGGAAAGCTCTATATGTCTATTTTAACCATGAAAAATTTCAGAATTAATTAACTTCATCTTCAACATAAAATCATGTGTTTGCTTCACATAATATCTAGATTGTTTTGTAGCTTTTCTTCTTCAACAATCCAAATGAAAACCGTACCCCCTTAATGTACTCTTGAATTGTGTTGCTTTATGCCTAGTAGATAGTGTGTAAAGAATTCCTATTTAATTCACATGGATTAGGACTTAATTAAGTAATAAATTGTAGTCATTAGATTCCACTTTATTAGATTAACTCTTGGCCCTTTGTTTATGTAGAAAAATCCTACTTACCATTGTAGATTTTTATCTTATATCATATGTGCTTTTATTTATATGAAATTCGCCCCCCCCCATAATTATCTCTACGGGATTATAGTTTAATCCTAATTAAACTCCTTAGTGTAGTGTTCTAGATGTTATTAGGTGTAATTGTCAAAGTATGATAGGTTCTTAGATTAATTATGATCATCAATAATTCACTTTATGCCAATATTGAACCCTTGTTGGTCCTTGGTTTTTAGTTAAGTCAAAATATCCTTAATTGATGACTTTTAACATGCCTTTTAATTAATTATGGAAACTAATACAATTATTTTAATTATTGTAGATTTAATTGTTCATTAGTTGTTGATAATTTCCTTTAATTGCTTTAGGTATTTTTATAACATTTTATGGCTCTTTATGATTAAATATGAACTATATTGTGATATGATAATTTTAGGGTATTTTATGATAAGATTAGAAATTTTGGGTCTTTTGGTTTATTTAATTCTAAGAGAAAATTTCCTAAATTAAAATAAATAAGCTACAAAATTTTGAGACCACATATTTACCTATTTTCAATAGGTATTTACTATCAAAATATAGTGGTCAAGCTAAGTAGAAATTTTAGGGTATTACAATTGTTACTTGGGTAACATCCATTATTACTTGGGCAAGAAGAGTACTGCACATATTGCTAACCCGATGTTACTCGGGTAACTGATTGGTTACTTGGGTAACTTTTTTTTTTTTTTTTTTTTTTTTTTTTAAATCCAATACAACCAATTTAGACACGCAGGCATCAGGCCTATTTTTAAAACACAAGAGTGATATTACTCGAATAAAACAATTTTACTTAGGTAATAATAATAATTTTTTTAATCAAACATGACGCACAAATACGCAGACCTTTAAAAGAGCCGAACCTGACGTTACTCGGGTAGCGAATTTTTACTCGAGTAATCTTAGTAACATTGATTTTAAAATGTGCTAGACGTCGATATTACTCGAGTAATCATAGCATTACTCGGGTAATTTCGAATACCATACTTCTACTAAAACTCCAATGCTGATATTACTCGGGTAGACATATCGTTACTCGGGTAATTTTTGAAAAAATGAAATTCCACATGAAGCTAATAATACAAAGAATTCTAGATTGAAAAATTTATGTGAATAAATTACCATAAATACCTCAATTCAAGTGTGTTGAGTGAACACTTGAGGTTCTTTGATGTGAAACTTGATACTTATAAATTAATTTGCAGATTCCAAAAATTTCTTCTTCTCTGGTTCAAGCATGGTTACTCGGGTAATAGTTCATGTTACTTGAGTAATTTGCGTTATAAACTTTGAGATAGCATTTCGCTCACATATTACTCGGGTAATATTTATTTTACTCAAGTAAACTTGTAATATTCTGCATAGTTAAAGCTCCGCTTTGATGTTACTTGCGAGTAATGTGTCCCTAAAACACTTAGCGGCAGAATTAAATAATCATATTACTCAGGTAAAATATTATCTTACTCAAGTAACTGAGAGCCATAATGTCTTTTACGATTTTTACTCGCATAATACTTGACATTACTCGATTAATTGCTTCATACTTAGACTCTTCTTCGACGTTACTCGCGGGTAAGAATATGTTGCTCGGGTAATTTGAAATCTGCTTCAGAGTTAAAAGCTTTTCCCCGACGTTACTTGAGTAATATTTATATTACTCAAGTAGTTTGTCCTGTAACACTCAACATTCAAGTTAAATAACGACATTACTCGGGTAATAGTTATATTACTCAGGTAATGTGATTTGAAAAATACTTATAAGACATATTAACCAGTGATATTACTCGGATAATTGGTACATTACTTGGGTAATATGATCTACTTCATAACTCTAACTATTCTCCCTCGTACTTGCTCGCAAGTAATATCTATATTACTCGAGTAACTCTTTCCTTTGTTAACCTATGTTTTTAATCAAATGAACAGAGCATCCTGCAAACAATAAATCTAGAAGCTTCGATGCTTAAGTTAGTAATCATAATTCAATTAAATCTTATAAATGACTGATGAAATTGATTACTTATAGTTCATTGGGATTTACCATGCCCAATTCTCTTCGGGTGAACGTGAACTGTTCTTTGGCTAAGGGCTTTGTGAAAATATCCGCAAGTTGCAAATGTGTGGGGATGAACATCACCTTGACATCTTTTCTTTGAACGTAATTTTGGATGAAATGATGTCTCACATCAATATACTTGGTCCTTGTATGTTGAACGGGTTTTTTCGCCAAGCTTATTGTGCTGGTGTTATCACAAAGGATAAGAATCTCCTTCAGGTTGATTCCCAAATCATATAGTTGTTGCTTGAGTCACAGAACTTAGGCACAACAACTTGAGGCGGCAATATATTCAACTTCAGTCGATGAAATAGAAACAGTGGTCTATTTCTTGCTGAACCATGAAACAAGTGATCCACCTAGAAATTGGCATTGACCACTTGCACTCTTTCTATCAGTCTTATAGCCCGCATGATTCGAGTCTGAATAAGCCACCAAATATTATGATTGACCTTTTGGGAATCAAAGTCTGAGCTCCTTTGTGTTGGCAAGATATCAAAAAATTCTCTTCACATGCTTGGCATGTGATCCTTTGTAGTAGCTTGAAATCTTGCACACATACCCACACTAAACTAAATGTCGTCTAGTTGTGGTCAAGTACAAAGAACGATCTGATCATCCCTCTATATTTGGTTATGTTGAAGTCCTTGTCTTCTTCATTGGCATCCAGAGAGGTAGTTAGCTCATCGGAGTGTCGGCTCCATTGCAATTTTCCATCCCAAACTTCTTGATATTTTGCTTGTGAAATGAAAATTCCATTCTTCCGTTGTTTGATTTGTAGTCCAAGGAAGTAATTGAGCTCTCCCATCATAGACATCTCAAATTCACCCTGCATAGACTTAGAAAATTCCTCACACAAGGTTTCATTAAAAGCACCAAATATAATATCATCAACATAAATTTGAACGATTAAAATATCACTATTACGCTTTATTACTCTTTATGAAGAGAGTTGTGTCTGCGCTTTCCTCCGACAAAACCTTGATCAAGAAGAAATTTGCTTAACAGCTCATACCAAGATCTAGGAGCTTGCTTAAGACCACATAAAGCTTTTTGAGACGGTAAACATGATCCGGATGATGATCATTTTCAAAGCCAGAGGTTGTTCAACATAAACTTCCTCCCGAATAAAGCCATTTAGAAAAAGCACTCTTAACATCTATTTGATAGAATTTGAATCCCTTGATACACGCAAATGCTAAGTATTATAGCTTCCAATCTAGCCACTAGAACATACGTTTCCTCATAATCAATATCTTCTTCTTGATTATAGCCTTTGGCAACCAATCTAGCCTTGTTACGGACTATGATTGCAGATTCATCATGTTTGTTCTTGAATACCCAAGAAGGAGATAAGGGATTAATGGAAAGAAGAACTTGCAGAGGTTGTCAAGGAAGCAAGATGTTATCAATAGATTTTGGAGGATGACCAAGAAGAAGAGAAGAGACTAGAAAAGATGTTATCAAAAGAACTTGCACAATATAATAGGAATATCAACATTCAAGTTCTTGTGATAATTGGAAGTCTCTATGATAAGCAGTTGGAATGAAGCTTCATCACTTTATGGATATTGAAGAAGGTAGAAGCTGCAGAGAATGAAAAGCCCAAGTTAAATGATGAAGAATGATCAAGTTGGGAGATGGAAGAAGGAAGAACTTGCTGAATGGAATGAAGATATCATTATTCAAGTTCCAAGATTGATTCTAGAAGTCTCCAAGATCATATGAAAGTTGGAATGGCTCAATTCGAGTTAAAGTCAGCAACAATCAGCTTCGGGATGAGAAAACTCGAGTTCACAACTCAAAACTCGAGTTTCCTACTTCGGCTACAATGATTTGCTCCTCCTCGGTACATGAAAACTTGAGTTTTTAAACTCAAAACTCGAGTTTAGGAGAATTGGACTGAGAAAACTCGAGTCAGCCATCAAAACTTGAGTTATCAAGTGTCTTCAGCATGTCTGTTGTCTCTGGAGTTGCAAAACTCGAGTTTTCACTTGTTTACAGCGTTGATCAGCACCTCTGCTACTCTGTTTCACATTCAGCACATGCGACGTCTGGTAATTTGATGATATCTCCTAAACTAGAGATCCGATTGAGATGAAACTAGTGGAATATGAAACTAGACTCCCAATGCATCATTTTGATATAAAATTCAAGCCCAAAGGAGTTCAGATCAAGGAGATATGAATTTTGGAAGTTGATAGTGAAATCCACGCCACACAGTAAACCAAGCTTCAATGTTTTGAGTGTATCTCACAAACTACAAATCCGATTGAGCTGAAATTGGTGGCATATGAAAGTAGACTCGTAGAGATTTCCATCAAGAGTTGAATAGACCAAAATGGAGTTCAGACCATGGAGATATAGCCCTCGAAAGTTGACATTTATTTTCAAGAAAGCTCAAGAAAGTCAAAACTCGAGTTTGTAGTACAAAACTTGAGTTTTCGGGTTACAGAGAGCAGCAAACTTCAGAGCATCTTCCAACTGGAGTTTGTGAAACCAAAACTCAATTTTTGATCAGACAGAGAGCAGTCTGGAGTAACGCAACCTCAAAACTCAAGTTTTGCAAATGAAAACTTGAGTTTTCATCTCAGCTTCAGAAAATCACCGTTTCGAAAATCCTGATTCTTCTGATAAACATCCAGATGATTACCCAAATGATTTATAACACTTCTTAACATTATTTATATCATTTGTGTACATGTTTTAGATGATCAAACATTGGTAAACTGAAGGTCAAGAGTAAAGTAAATGCTGATGTCATAGCTGGTTCAGAGAACGAAGTTCTAACGGCTAGTTTCATCTGAGTCTAAAGGCTATATTTCTTTATCCAATGGTCATTAAATCTTCAAACGGTCATATATTGATCTCTACCTATAAAAGAGGACAGATTCAAGCAGAAAAACACAGAGACACAAGATTACATCTTCAACATGCTCATACTCTGTTTTTCATTACATTTACTCTCTGTTTTCAATACTTACATAGCTTATCTTTGAGAGTGAAATGATTTGTATTGTGCTTCAGTGTTTATTCATTTACTTCGAGAGAGAGAAGATTCATTGTAAACATCTTATCATACTATTCGAGAGTTACTCAAGATTGGGTGATCTTGAGTGAAAACACATTTGTGTTGATTACGACTTGTAAGGGGAGTGAATCCTAGTGAGAGGATTACTTGAGTATAGAGTGTGTAATCAAGCAAGTGTATTGATTACGGTTGTAAGGGGAGTGAATCCTAGTAAGAGGATTACTCCAAGTACGAACGTGTAATCAAGTTGAAAGAAGATAGTGGATTGAAAATCTCAAGTGGAGCTTGAGGACTGGATGTAGGTCAAGAATTGGACCGAACCAGGATAAATCTCAGTTTGTATATTCTCTTCCCTTATCTCTTATATTTCCAGCATAATCATTTGAATATCTAACTATTGGTTTATGTATCATTACCATCATACATACTACATTTACTGAGATGCAAAAAGATTTTCAAAGTTCCTAAGTTTTTATTATTCACCCAATTCACCCCCTATTGGGTTTAGCTGGTTCTTACAGAATTGAATACAGCTCTACTTATACTAAGAGAGCATTAAATGACCGTTGTAATCTTCAATATGACCGTTGCCTTCATTAAGCAAGGACTAGGTTAAGCTTTGGTCTTCTTCTCTCTCTACTATTTGGTTAATCTAGTTGCACAGATGTTTGTGCTTGACTTTTAATCCGTTGGAAGAGCAGCTATTAGATGTGGAAAGGAAACATTAATCCCTTTGCAACGTGTGTAGAATGATTGTCCAAAAGGATGCAAGTTTTCTCGAACTTTGCATTTAATGTGCTGACAACATTTTTTGCTTTAGTTCAAATCTTCATTTAGTATCCTCTAAATCATCTGAAACTCACTAACAAAGTGGTTAAACATAGCTAGGAATATTAATGAATGATGATAGGAAGTATTAAGATCAAACAAGAAGGTTTCACAAATTCGTCAGATTTGAATTTCAAACTCGCGACACAAACTCGAGTTTGTTCACAAAAACTGGAGTTTGTCACTATGCACTAATAGCAAAACTCGAGTTTCCAAATCATAACTCGAGTTTCCTTTGTCCAGAGACGAATGTCGCGATTTGAGCTTTGGGAAATATTTTTGAATGGAACTCAAAACTCGAGTTTCCATTTCCAAACTCAAGTTTTGGACTCTTAACATGAAATATGAGTTTTAGTCCAAAACATTAAAACTGAATTTTTCATTCTAAACTTGAGTTTTCAAAACATTGAAAGGGAGCAAAGCTCTTCGCTTGCCAAAACTTGAGTTTCCATAACTAAACTTGAGTTTTCATTTAAGTCCGATAACTTTGAGAAATCTATGCCAAATCAAAACTGGAGTTTTCTATGAAAACTGGAGTTTTCAAAAACTAAGTAAAACTTGAAAACTCTCTGTCAAGTGTAAACTCGAGCTTCCAAACCAAAACTCGAGTTTTCTCAAAACTTTGGAAAACTTAGAAAAACTCATGGCAAACTGAAAACTGGAGTTTTCATTTCAAAAATGGAGTTTGCATAAGCTCAAAATGTTAGAGACTCTTTGTATGACCAAAACTTGAGTTTCTAAATGGAAACTGGAGTTTTGTCTTCTTTAGAAAATATTGAAGAGTCTCTCTATGATGTAAACTCGAGTTTGCATGTCAAAACTCGAGTTTGTCTCAAGATGAAAAACTTGGAGTGCTCTCTGTAAGACCAAAACTCGAGTTTCCTATGAAAACTGGAGTTTTTCTTAGTTCATTAAAATTGAGTCACTCTCCGTCAAGACAAAACTCGAGTTTTAAAACCAAAACTTGAGTTTGCCTTTGACAGTAAATTTTTCAACTTACCAAAGACAAACTTCAACTTGTGTTTACAAATGTCAGTAATCATCAAAACACTTAGAGAACTAACACTTGTTAACTGAGAGCGCTTTGGAGCATTAAGATAGCCTTGCTATTAAGAGTGATGAGTCTTCTATCATTCTCGTCATATTCTTCTTCAAGCTTTGCGATTCCAACTACATCTTCGATGGTAGATGGTTGATAATCTCCTCTTTTGAATACATTCCATAGACCAAACTCAGTAGCCATAACAAAGACTCTAAACTTGGCTTTCCAGAATGAATAAGGCTCGCCATTGAAGCTAGGAGGACGATTGATTGAAGCACCGTCAAGTAATATTCCTTCCATAATATTTCTTGAGATGTTATGTCGAACAAAGAAAACCATGCTCTGATACCAAATGAAGAGAGAATATCACCAAGAGGGGGGTGAATAGGGGATTTCAAAATTATTTTTCTGATTAAAATGAAGAGCAATAAGAACAGAGACCGAGATAAAGAGAAAAGACATAGGAGATTATACTGGTTCGGTCTAACTCCACGATCTACGTCTAGTCCCCAGACACTCTGGGTCTTTCACTAATCCACAAACACACAGTTACAATTACACACTCTGTACTCGCAATAGTCCTATCACACTAGGACTTACTCCCCCTTACAAGTTGTAATTGTATACCCACATTTAAGGTTCCACAACTTAAGATTTAAAACAGAGAATCGAATAAGTGTTGAAACTCCTCAATGAGTAGATAAATGATTATCACTTTGAACTACAGAAAATTATTCGAAGATATTAAGAGAAGTTAATGAAATAGTAGATTGTAGTTGGTTGAAATGAATGTGCAGAGTTTCGGTAGTTGGTAGAATTGAATGTGGTGAGCATTTATATGAATCTTACATTAATGCCGTTGTGAAGCTTTGAATATAGCCGTTGAGAGACTTCGAACTTCCGTTAGGCACAGAATGAAATCTGTTAGTTCTCTACAGGTTTTGATGATAACTGACATTTGTAAACACAAGATATGGTTTTGTCTTTGGTCTCAATACTCGAGTATTGACTTAACAGAGAGTTGCTCAAATCAATTACACAAAGCAATACTCAAGTATTGGACACAATACTCGAGTATTGGACTTACAAAGAGCACTCCAAGTTTTTCACCCTGAGCCAAACTCGAGTATTGATATGAAAACTCGAGTATGGATCACACAGACAATTTCAACATTGAATTAAGCTCTCAATACTCAAGTATTCAATTGCATACTGAGTATTGGTCATACGAACAGTCATCAAGTTTTCCCATCTTATGGAAACTCGAGTATTGATTTTGCATACTCGAGTATTGGATTTTCACAAAGCTTTCATACTTAACACTTGTTTATGAAAACTCAAGTATTCATTTGAAAACTCAAGTATTGACTTGACATCAATCTATAAAAGTTTTCAAACACCTTGAATACTCGAGTATTGGTTTGCACACTTGAATATTGAACGACGTTTAAAGATTACGAGATTTATGCATATGTTGAATACTCAAGTATTCATTTCAATACTCAAGTATTTGTTAGTTCTATATGTGTTTTGATGATGATTGACAATTGTAAACAAATTCAAAGTTTTGTCTTAGTAAGTTGGAAAACTTACTGTCATGACAAAACTCGAGTTTTGGTTTCAAAACTCGAGTTTTGGTCTTGGCAGAAATATGCTCTATTTCGATAATCTGAGCAAAACTTGAGTTTTCATTTCAAAACTCAAGTTTTGTGTATTACAGAGAGCACCTGATTCTATGATCAAAAACGAAACTCGAGTTTGGCCAGGTGAAACTCGAGTTTGGGTTTGTCCGAGAGCCTTTGAAGTTTCCAAGTTTCAAAACCCCGCTTTTTCAAAGAGCACTGCCAGTTTTGAACTATTCAAAGAATTTCTCATATTTTGTGAAATAGTTGAAAACTCGAGTTTTGGGTTCAAAACTCGAGTTTTGATATGTTACTCGTGCACCTGATTTGCAACATATGAAAACCGCCAGTTTTGAACCAAAACCTCCAGTTTTCAGTTTTCTCAGGTTTTCATTAAGTTTTCATTGAACATATGAAAACTCGAGTTTTGGGAGCAAAACTTGAGTTTTGATCTGCGCGAAAGCACTCAAGTTTTCACAAATACAAAACCGCCATGAGTTTTGAAGCAAAAACCGCCAGTTTTGATATGTTCACAGTTTTTTTCAGAGTTTTCATGCTTTAAGTGAAAACTTGAGTTTGGGAAGACAAACTCAAGTTTCGAGCAACCCGACAAAGATCGATTCTCTTGATTTGGGAACCTCCAGTTTTGGATGAAAACCTCCTAGGTTTTGATGTCTTGGACTAAAACTACATTTTTCATATCAATCAGTCAAAACTCGAGTTTGGGCAAAACTCGAGTTTTAAGTTTTACATCGAAAACCTTGTTTGAAGCATAAATCGCGATGTTGCTCTCGGAAGAAGCAAACTCGAGTTTGGATTTTAAACTCAAGTTTGGTCTTGTGCATTGCGATTGAAAACTCGAGTTTCAAGAACAAAACTCGAGTTTCGGCCGATTTTGAAATTTGATTTACACGATTTTTTCAAATCATTGTTGTTTAATCTTAATACTTTCCAGGATTATTCTCTACTATTCTTAGCTATGTTTAATGACTTTATTAGTGAATTTCAGATGGTTTAGAGAATGTTTTTAAAGTGTTAAAACAAAAAGCAAAAAGTGGTTGAGAACATTAAATGCACTGATCAGAAAGTTGCACAACTTTGGCTAATCCACCTGCACACGTCTACAAAGCATTTAAGAATGTTTTCTACAACAAGCAACTGCATCTCCAATGATTAATTCGAGAAGGTCAACTCGAGATTATTTGGCCAGTGGTTTAAGAGAATATTAGAGAGAGAAAGTGCCTAAGCCACCTCCAAACACTAGGAGAACTTCTCCAACGGATCTATTTGGAAAGCAACGGTCATTTAATGATCTCTGAGTATAAATAGAATTGCATTCAAGCCTTTCCAACAACTACATCTCGCTGAAAACGAAAATTATTCAAGTCTCGATTTATTTCTTCGTTTTCATCTGTGTAGTATCTTGTGATACATAAGCTTCAGTGTTTAACGTTATCTACTCTTTGTGAGAGTTTTCTACTTGTGAATCATTTATTGTAAAGAACCACAAGTCAGTGGTGGTTGGGTTCATTGATTACAACTTGTAAGGGGGAGTGAGTTCTAGTGAGAGAACTATCTCTTGAGTACAGAGTGTGTAATCCTTGATATAGTGGAAACCCCAGAGAGTCTGGGAACTGGATGTAGGTCAAGTTGTTAGGACCGAACCAAGATAAATGCTTGTGTCCAGCTTCTTCTTCCCTCACTTTGTCTACCTCTCGTTTTATAGTTTCAAAACAGAGCATTTATTCAAAAGTTTTAAAATACCCAATTCACCCCCCTCTTGGGTATATAGCTCCACTTACAGTATTGACTTGGGAAAGACTTCACAAAGCTTTTCAAGATGAATGCATACTCGAGTATTTAGTTGGAAACTCGAGTTTGGGCATACAGAGAGCTTTGTTCTTTGTCAATAATTTGAATACTCAAGTATTGAGATTAATACTCAAGTATTGAGGTTTTTGAATTTAAACTTATTTTCATATCAAAAGTTCAAAACTTGAGTTTTGATTTGGATACTCGAGTATTGACCTTATTTCAATGTTAAGGTTCAAAGTCAAATCTCGATGATTCCTTTCGGAAGAAGAATACTCAAGTATCAAAATGAATACTCAAGTATTGACTTAAATGCACAGTGACAAACTCGAGTATTGATACACATACTCGAGTATTGAACGCTAAATTTAAAAATCAAATCTGACGAATTTGTGAAACCTTGTTGTTTGATCTTAATACTTTCTTGGATTAATCTCTATTGTTCCTAAACATGTTTAACGACTTTATTGTTGAGTTTCAGACAGATTATAGAAGGTACATTGAAGGTTTAAAGCAAAAGCAAAGGTGTTGTCAGAACATTAAATGCAAACCCGAAACTTGCACACTTTTGGGTAATCCTTCTGCACACGGTTGCAAAGCATTAAAAAATGATTTCTACAACAAGCAACTGTCTCCAACGGACTAATTTGCGAGAGTCAACTCGATATTCTACCTAGCTGGATTAAGTGCAGATTAGAGAGAGAGAAGAAGACCTTACCTTGCCCAGAACTTTGGTTAATCAAGGCAACGGTAATAATGAAGATTACAACGGTCAATTAATGCCCTCTTAGTATAAATAGAGATGCATTCAAGTCTTCTCAACAACTACAACAACTGAAAACGAAATACATTCAAGTCTAGCATTTATTCTTTCAGTTTTCAACTGTATTGTATCTTTTGATACTTTGTACTTCAGTGATTATTCTTATCTACTCTTAGAGAGTTTCTACTTGAAAAACATTTATTGTAAAGAATCACAAGTCAGGGGACTTGGTGATTTGGGAGTTCATTGATTACAACTTGTAAGGGGGAGTGAGTTCTAGAGAGAGAACTACTCTTTAAGTACAGAGTGTGTAATCTTTGTGATAGTGGAAAATCCCAGAGAGTCTGGGGACTGGATGTAGGTCAAGTTGTTAGGACCGAACCAGTATAAATCTTTGTGTCCAACTGCTCTTCCCTTTACTCTATCCATCTCTATTTTTGCTGTCTAAAAACAGAGCAGATTACAAAAGTTTTTAAAATACCCAATTCACCCCCTCTTGGGTATATAGCTCCACTTTCAAAATCCATTGAGTATAATCCATTGTTGCTTCATTACATGTGTCCACAGTCGATTGTACTTGTGCAGAAGTTGACTCAGAATAATTGCCAGAATAAGTACGCCTCGAAGGAATGTATTCGTCCGCTCAGAGCGTTTATTCCATTTGTAGACTTTGTTTACGGTGAGCATTAAATGCTACTGACACCTCGGATGCTTTTCGACTAATCACAACTTAAGCAAGGTCTATCAACTATAAATCACTCAAAAGGATGATTAAAAAAGATATAAATAAGTTTGAGTGAGATTAAGAACAAGTAGATAATAACCCATAATATTTAGGATAGAGATTAACGTTACAACGAAGTGTTTTGATGTTCTGAAGATCATTACTTGAGTAATAACTTACCTTACTCAAGTGAGATGTTTGGTATGAAGAATTTGGTGTTGGTTAAGTGGGAAGGTTAGGTGAAATTCCAAGAATGCCCCTAAACTATTCGAACGCTGGCGTTGGGTTTGAACGTGAAGAATTAAAAGGAAAAGACGTTTGAACAAAATATTGGATAGTAACCAAACTTGTGCAGCTGTTTATATCAGAACTTTCCAAGAACAACAATATGATAGAAACATAAGTAGGCATTTTTTATGGAAACAATAGTAATATAAATGCAAGACAAGTAAAAGCCACATACAGACCTACCATCAGTGAACACATTGTCTTCTTGTTCTTGTTCATGTTGTTCCACTTCCTCTTCACGGCCGTTCTGGTTGACTTTCTCAAGAACCTTTGTGGTGGGTGTTTTGGGTTCTGGGTTGGGTTCTGCAACCGGGCATGGCGGAGACACGATCGGAGTAAGAGGGCCGGCAAAATTTCAGAGAGTTGCTCTCGTAACATCCTCAATTTTCATGTAAATTAATTAAGAGAATACAAGAATTTTTAACCAAGTAGTGATCAATGGTATATTATTTTTCTGACAAGATAAATTAATTATTGGGAAAATAATGTAGAATTATTTGATATGTGGTTAATAAATTTTATTATAGATAATTTGAGATAAGTAATGTCAAGAAGGTCATTATTCTTATATTTTTCATCCAATAAAAGGAGGGGAAAATTTTGATGAAAAATTAGCGGAGTTTCAATATAAATCTAAATTACCTTTGAAAGGTGGACATTAGATGAGACTTAATTAATTAAGAGGAAAAGTTGTGCACATCAAATAAGGCATGGAAGAAGCTGGACATGTTGTACGAGTAAGGCCCCGTTTATTATGAAGAAGATTTAAGGAGGGAAAGGAACTTAAAAGAGGGAAAGGAATGGAAAGGAAGATTGAGAGGGAACTTAAAAAAGTTGAGCTTTTTCGTAGGCATGGGAAGGGAACTTAAGTTGAGGGGAATTGAATTGTTTGGTATGAAGAATTGGGTGTTGGTTAAGTGGGAAGGTGAGGTGAAATTCCTAAAATGCCCCTCAGACGTTCGAACAAAAATCTGATGGTGGCTTGAGGTTTACATCAGGAATTTCATAACCCTATAGATAGAAAACCAGAGCACCAGAACACAGCAACTAAAACAGAGATGCATGTAGAGAAGGAACAGTTTAAATAGAAAGAACATGTTTGGCTAAATTTCCATGATTATGATTTTAAAAAGCTTGTAGATGAATCAGGGATAAAATTACCAAGCTAGCATGAATTTATGATTACGGATCATATGAACTTGTATAATCAATGATAAATGATGGGTCCGGAAGATTTAGAACTTCGGTAAATAAAAGCACACCTCGAGGTTTCACAGAATCGGCAAGTGATGACATTCTGGTGTTCAAGGATGTCGGGTTTGTTCTGGTGTTTCCCAATCAACGACACTCTCTCCTCTAGTTCTCGCTGGCGATGAAAGTGACGTTGGTTGAGGGAAGAGGAAGGTCACTGCACACGTTCGCGATGCTGCACTATCATAGTCCTCGCTCTCATATAGTTTACAGGGGCCTTTTTGTTCGACATTTTCACTCTCCCGGCAACATTTTAACATTCCCGCCTCTTTCGATGGAAAGCACCTTCCAATGGATGATGGAAGATTCACAGACGCGCGATTGTTACACGAAGGAAGATGTGCCAACCAAACAGGTTTTTTGCGTGGGAACTCTTTGATCTTCCCTTTCCATCCCGTGCTTTCGCTGTAACAAACGGGTCCTAAGGGAAACAATACACAATATATTATTATACTCCCTCAGAAATCCTTGCATGTGTGGATGAAGCAAAAGAGAATGAAATATATAAATAATAATTCCTACTCCTTTAAAACCATCATACCAGGGAGGAAATGGGATATGTTGGATAAGACAATGTCATATTAATTTCGAAAAGAAGTAGTGGCCCACGTGGATAAAAAAAGGAAAACACACAGAAATTTTTTTTTTCTTCACTAGTTCCCAAACGAAAGAAAGAATCAAAAGGGAATAAATAAATTAAATAATAAAATCATTATCTACTTCTATGAAATCGCCGGACAAACGAAGGAGAGAAAGAATGATTTGATGGATAGGGACAACACAATATTAATGAATGAAAGAAGGGTGAGCACGTGACTAAGGAAATGGAAGGGGAAAAAATTATATTACAAACCACCCCATTAAACCACCGTTGGAAGAGAGGGTGGGAGTGAGGTGACAATTATCATTTAATGAAGGAAGCAGTAGAGATCACGTGGAGAAAGGCAAAGACAAATTAAAAAAACAAATATAATATAATAAATCCTTCTCCCATGCTAACCAAGACGCAGGACGAAGAAACTGAAAATTTTTCCGAATTTCCCAAACCACCAACCGACAGAGAAGGTGAGATCAAGAAAATATATATATATATTCCCCTAGATTTCACTAGAATGATGAAGAACGATCTAGGGGCTAAATGAACCAACCTTGGAAGATTTATTTAAAGGGACTCAACTCCTCCGTTTTTTGTGTGGCAGTCAGACGCATTGAGAAGAAGAGAAAGAAGTAATTGAAGATTAAGAAGAAGACACAAGGTGAGCCATACAACACGTCTCAGAGGAAGGTAAGGACTTTGAATACTTATTCCACCTTCTTCTACTTTTGTTTCTGGAAGTTAAAATTTGAAGGAAAAGTCCTTCCTTGTTCTGTGAAGGTGAAGGATGAAAAGAAGGAAGAAGAGACATTGAGAATCAAGTTTCTAGTTGGAGGTATACTAAGATCAAGTAAGTTATAGTTTTAACTATCTATAAATTCATGTTTGCTAAGTTGGAAATGGTAGTATCTTGTGAGATGGGTTGATTAATGAATTAAAATGATTAAATGAAAAATCAACTTATGATGTAAGGTCTGGGTAGAAAGACTAATATGATTTAAGGAAAAAGTGATTGAATGCAAATGAAAGCTTGTTGCATGAGTTTGACCTTCTATAAGGACGTGAGGAAATTGAGTCATTGTTGGAGAAATTAATGCCTTCCATGTACAGGAGCTTAAAAATTTATGTATGATTGAAGGAGACTTATTTTTTTTAGTCATCGAATAAATATTCTAGAAGAGTTACTTATAATTATAATTTGGTTATTTTAGGGTCACTTTGATTTTGAGCACCAGAGAAAATTTTTACGATAGTTGTGGTCGGCTACCAAGTAGTAACCTTAATCCTCATGTGTTTTGTGTTACTTTGTATGTTTGTATTTTCCATGATTGTGGACCCGTGTCTCCTGAAAAGGGACATGCGTTTGTGTGCATTCAGTGTGGTCTGAGTTCGGAGCCCGACTGTGTGTCTCTTCTAGTGCTGTGGAGCCGAGGCTTGCTTTGTTGAGCAGTCCTGCGTTTGTTTCTAGGACACATAGTCCTTCTGTAGTTAATACGGTACACATGGTATGTTGCATTTGTGTTACTGCGTGTTTGTTACTGAATGCTATTATTTGGTGTTTTCCTAATTATGGTTACATACATACACTGTTTATGCATTACATATGAGATTAATGGTTACTCTGGGATCCATTTATGAATCCTAGATTTTTTTAAAGCTTCAGGAAGTACTTCAAGGGCTGTAGCTGGAGAGGAGGGTAAGAATGCGGAGCTGGAGTAGTTGGTGGTGAAGGAAGATTTATTTTTGATTTTATTTTGTGTTGGGATAACTGTATATTCTTTTGGCCTTGTAGGCATCGGTGGATAACTGTATATTTAACCCTTCGGGGATTTTATTTTGTTACTTACATTTAATTATATCAGTATTGTCTGAAATCCAACCGGGAAATGCTCTGCCATAATAAACTCTGTTGCATGTTAGTCATTAGTAATTTAATGATATATGGTAATTATTAAAAGGGAATCCCTCTATCCGCCACCCGAAACGGTGAGGCTGGTAGGGGTGAAACATGCTCGACTTATCATTGAATTGGAGGCCGCTTGGCTTTTTCAGGGAGGGTTGGTGGGTTTTGGTAATGCATGCCATTGAAGTATCGAAGCAAGTGGCCATGAAGAAGAAGTAGGAAGATGAAGAACTGCGTGGAAAGATTGAAACTTTTTGGTGGACAAGAAAGATGCGAGGATTGAGTATTTGAAAAGAAGAAGAACTGGGTGCAAAATTTTTCAGGGACAATTTCGTCACAAGATTGCACTCTCTCGGAAGATTTCAACTTTCCCTCCATTTTCGGTTAGAATGAAAGTTCCCACATTTGAGGGATCATTGGCAGAGGTGGGAAGTCATCTTCTTGGGAGAGCAGTGTGCCAAATGTGTTTAATTGGAGGGAAGTGTGTCAAGTTCCCTTTCCCTAGCCTAAATTCCGGGTAACAAACGTGTCCTAAGATCCCATTTGAATGGATGAGGGATCTCAGGCACACTCTATCACACGAGAAAACCAAATCCAAAAAAATCTATTGCACGTGACATGAATAAGGGAAGTCTACAGTATTCTATTGGGACGGTTTCTTTCTTCTTGTTGTTTTTTTTTCAATTTTTTTTTCTATTTTAGTTTGTTATTGACTGAATTATTTGGACGGTTCACCAACTCAATTAAGAGCATTATTTATGTTTATAGTTTCCTTTAGAATATAAAGCCTCCAGACTATTTGATAAGCATTCATGTTACACCCATACCGGCCTCGCCCTTTCGGGTGGTAGGTTAGAGAGACTCCTTTTACTTGTTGCCTTTCCTTCATTATTAGGTCCATTTAACTTATATCAGAGTGAGCGCAACAGAGCATTTAATCGGTTTGGACAATCTACTGTACTGGTAAAAGTAAAATAAACAGAAAATAAAAATCCCCGAGGGGTTAAGGGTACAGTTATAAAAAATAAATACTAAAATAATGTATACAGTCATCTCAAATATATGTACCAAACATAATAGGGCATTCCCTATTCTTCCATCTGCACCGATAAGCCCTTACTTTCCATCAAAGTTCTTCACTGCATGCACATTCCCCCTATATCTATAGAAGTAACTGGAGTCCAATAATGGCCCCCAGAGTAACCGTCAATACTCAAATACTAAATGTGTAAAGTGTATGCATGTAACCATGTCAGATATAATAACATAAGTAATATGCCAAACATACCACATATGCAAACAGAAACATATACAACAACACGTCTTCGCACCGTTGAGCCGTCTTACCAAGGCAGGCCTCGGATTTACCGGAATCACAAGCCCGTCTCTGTTGAGCCGCCACATAGGCAAACCCCGGCAGGCGTCCTCAGCGCTAGGAATCACATAGTTAGGGACTCTAGCCCCAACAAGCTCTGATTGCATATTTGGCACAAACACAAAAACATACATACATGGAAATGCAAACATACAACAAAACACATAAAGATATCTGAGTAAAGCGGTTACTACTTGTGGGGTATGCTCAGCCTTAATATTATGTGCCTGATCACTTTTCCAATTATTCCCTTGTCCTAAAGAACACCAAAATACCTTATTTTTAGTATTTCCAAAAATACTCTTGCATTTTTTAATTAAATCCGAGCCCTTTCATATTTTCCAAAATCCAGTGAATTTGGCTCATCTTCAAGGATTTTTAATAAATTATACAAAAATCATATTTACATGAAACCACTGCCATCTAAACCATTAGGATGTCTATTTTTAGGAAAAATAATTTCAGAAACCAAAAGTACATATATCATGACATGTAGCCCATTTTCCACACTCGTCAGAATTATCCTGTTGCTTTCGTGTCCATCTTTGCCAATTTTTATCTCTTAGTAGAAAAATCCAAATAATACAAAATTATACATCGTGTTGAACCTTAGGATGTATACTTTGTCCCTATAAAATTTCAACTAGTTGAATGTTCGTTGCCCAGAAACCCAGAATTGGCAGCAATCTTGTTCTTAAGGATTTTTCGGTGTTTTCGAGTTTGGAAACTTAAACCATAGCTTGACTCAACAAAAAAATAATCATGTTTTGAACACTTTGAGACCATCAAAAATGCCAAAATCAAATTGCAACACCATACCCTAACCCCTTCCACAAAAATCACAAGTTCAAGTTGCAAAGGTTGGGGTTTTCGGTGTTTACCTGAAATCGGAGTCCGACTTGATGATCTAAGTGATTGGTCACTTGTTCTTGGTCGTGGAAGCTTGGATGGACCTCTCCTTCCTTCTGAAAATTTTGTTCCTTCTTGCTAGGAGAGAGAGAGTTCATGCCTTTTAATAATAGTAAAAAGGTAACTGAGCAGTCCAAAATAATTGGAGCAAAATCCCGTCCGAAGAATTAATGAATTTGATATGGCTTTTTACTTTATCTCCAAGAAAAATTCCAGAAGGTTCTAGGCCTGAAAAGTGGTGCCTCACCCTTCCAAATATCTAGATTTTTACTTTTCATTTGGAGAAAATTACCTACTTTGGTCCGGAATTTATGAAAATTACCAATTTGGTCCGAACTTCTTTATATTTCTTTTCTTTTTCCCCAAGCATTCTAGATGGTTCCTAGGGCTAGATTGCACCTCCTGGACCACAAAAATCAGATTCCTTGATTTGTATTTTATTTTTCCCCAATTTATCTGATTTATTTCTTTTTATCCAGAAAGTGGGACCTACACTTTGACTTTTGGACTGATTCTGCTTTTTCTTTTTCTCCAAGTAAATTTTTAACCATTTTAAGGGTTAGGTGGCCCATAAGGGGCCCCACCAAATCTGCCCTCATCCATTTTATCTAGCTTTTCCACTTTATTCAGTCCAGTCTCCTTCTACCGGTCCTTATTAGGCCCCGCTTGTCAACAGGGTGCTTTCCCCTGTACTTTTCTTCAACTTTTCAGATTTTCTCCCCTGAATGGACATACATATGTGGCACCTTTTCAGTTTCCAATATGGCCTCACATTTGTCTCATTCAGTCCAAAAGAAGCCCCGAATTGGTCCCTATCAGTCCCCTTTCTACTGGTAAACATCTTATGGGACTCGTATTTTATGTTTGGGCCAGAGTACAAATAAAATTGTCTGATTTTTCCTTCTCTCTCTTGAGTGGACGAAATTTAATGCTTAAGGGGTAAGGAATTGACTTTTCTACCCCTGTAATCATTACTTACTTTTTGTTTTTTAACCCTGCAGTGACACGTGTCCTCTAATAGTGATTACACTGATTCCTTATCTTCAAAAACGCAAGGCATCCCTGACTGCCTTGAAAATACTGTATACTTACTTATACCAGCATATTTTCAGTCAACTAATTGTCCTATACCTTAGGACATAGTTTGGGGGCATCTTTTCGAACCGAATTTGTATCGTATGGGTCTTTTGTGTCCCTTTTCCATTGGCACTTTAATTCCGTGGTTTATACACATTAGGTCCACTGACCTACATAGCCAAGTTACTTAGTCTCTGAGAGGTTTCCTATCTCTCGTCATTCTTGGGACTCTTCCCCGAATTGGGCTTATTGTCTACCCACTTTTAGGCTTATTCTCAATTCTCGGGATCCATAATTTGGGATATTACAATTCACATATTAATTACATAAAAAATTTTATTTATCAAATGAAGTCAAACCCTTTTTTAGTCCATCTTGTGTGTTTTTCTTTTAAGAGAAACAACAAATTCTTCTTCCTCTTTTTCCTTTTTCCTTTTTTTTTAGAAAAATTAATCTACAAGTTCTCAAAGTTCATCTCAATTTTAAATCCAGTTCTTATAATTTATTTTATTTAAATTAGACCCTTGTAGAAAAAATGTATAATTGTTAAATGAAACAAACAAATTTCTGTAAACTAAAATTAATGGTTTTTGCACTAAAGGATGAAGGTATATAATATTCATCAAATTATATGGTTCTATTTAAAACAAACAAATTGCAGGGATCTAACTCAATATTAAAGTAAACTACAAGGATTTAATAACTATTTTTCCCTTTTTTTTAATCAACTTTAAATGAAGCATCTTCACTTCCACATTTTTGGTTTGTGCGCAGAATTCAAATATTGCCATTTAGTCGCAACATCAGATTATGACTTGAAAAAACATAAATATGAACACTTTTGTCTGCATCCGTGCCACTTGCCTCAAACTTCAAATAAAGAGATCAATTAATTGCTTACGACAAAGATTTGACTTTTTTGAGTTAGCAAAGGCAGTTTACAAAGATTTGCCTCAATTTTAAGGTCAATGTCAAGGCTATGGCTTTATATTTTATTTTAAAATTTCCTTGTAAACTTAATCAATTAAGCAACAATTAAGCTATTAAGACTATTTTAGTTGTAATGCACAGCACAACCGTATCATTGTTGCATTGTAATTATGGTTTTAAAAATTAATAGTGAAGGGCTCATTCTATATATGTCTATCTATCAAACCATTTGACATTCGCTAGACATATACACTTATCAATGATTAAAGAACTCGACCGAACTAGATGGTCTGGCCGACTGAACAGTCAATTGGATTAGTTGGCGTTTTGGTTAGGACTAGAAAATCATTTTCATTGTTGAGTCTGATTGGATTGGAGTTGAGTTGTCATTAAGTTTAAATTTGGAAACTGGCCGAGAATTGGAACAATGTTTTAAAAAACTGGACAGATTTTGTGCCTATGGAAAAAATGATAAAAAAAAAATTTAAAAATCCTATTAAAAAAATTGAACCTGTAGATTATGGCCGACATATAATGTTTTTGAATTAAAACTTCATATATTATTGGTGTTATTATGATGATAAGTAGATTATAATCAGCTTAGAGCCCATTGGTTCAACTCCATTGTATTTCTGCAGCAATAATCATGATTGCATTACTAAGAGAAGAGTATTTGGTTTCTCTTTAGTATAGTAATAGGGTTTACTATGGTAATGATGATTACCAAAAAATTGGTAATCCTTATTCATATCTCCCCTTATTAATACTCATTACTACCTTATTGCATGGCTAAAAAACTATAATATACCCTTTACTCTAATTTGTCTTTATTTCACTTGTCTCATTTCACCCACCATGCCACACCACAACACAACCGCTACCACCACTACCTTCTCTTCCATAGCCATTGTCGTCACCTCCACCATTGCCACCGCCGTCATGGTAGCTGCTATAATACCCCTAGTTCTTTACTACTTATTATATCCACTATTACTTATTATTTAAGAATTTCATCAGAGTGACAGAGCGATAGAGCATATGATATGGTTTGGGCGGATGAGTAACTGATATTATATGCCTATAGTTTAAACTAACCGCAGTTAATCCAGTCAGGGATAATTTGGTACAGTTATCCAGGTATACAGATAGCTAAATAATTAACAGTGTAATACAGTCCATAATATTTAAAACTCCTTCTGAGTCTCTACATGATCTCACATGTGCTGCTTACCTCGCTCTAGCTCCAGATCTTGACCCTCCTGATCCTGAAGCTACCGTTAAGTCTGAGATTCAATCAAATTGAATCTCAAGTAACAATTAACCTCACATGTAAGTATAAACAATATATGATAGATATTCATAACAACATTCAACAACCACAATACATAGCACATAGCAAATGTAATGTTAACAGTGTCTGCACTCACTAGTTCTATGTATCCCAGACACATATCCTCAGTGCTCAGAAAACAAGCATGAAACATTATCATGACCATAATCCACATATAACTGGTGTAAACAAACATGTGACCTAAGACCAAGTCTTAATCGGGGTGCATGGCCCAACACCCATCTTGTCCATGACTTCATAAATCAAACAATCATATAATGGAATACAAGACACAGAAGATTAAAGTTACGGACGTCTTTGTACCTTGGTTTGCGTAGTTAGCGGTACTCTTTTCTTTTGGTACCAATCCTGGACTTCTCGTATATCCTATAAGGTTATCACCGGATTATTTCCTTTTCCATATTTTATATTATAATAAATACCATATTGCGATTGGAATGATATCCAAAGACATATTTTCACCACTTTTGACCTTTTTACCCTTAGTGGATGATTTATTCAACTTTTAACTTACCTCTCCCTTAAATTTGAAATTCCAACATTTACGCCCAGATTTTTCAGTAAAGTTGAACAATAATAATTAACTATAAACAAATTAAAATTATGTGCTTACAAAGCCTAAATGACCCTTGATATGTCTATTTTTATGAAAAAATATTTCCAGAAACTACAAATATTTGAGTCATTCCCAGTTTTAGTTTCTTTCATGACTGTTCCAATTCCAAGTCCATAAACATGGATCAACTTGAAAAATTCACATCGTTTTGTACATAACTCTAAAAAGTGCATGTTATACATGAAAAGAAAGCTCTTTTTGTCCACTTCATTTCTGGAAAATTTCAGGATTTTTAGGCATAATTGGATTAGCCAAAATCCATGAAAAACAGCCACTATACAGATTGAACTTCTAGAAATGTGGTCTAACTTCAAAAAATTGTAACTCCTGTACTGAGCTCTAAAAATTCTGTATTTTATACCAAAATAAATTTGTATATGTATAATTATTTCTGTACAATTTAATGATTTTTAGAGATCATTTACTTCATAAAATATTGCTCTCAAGCCGACTAACTCCAAAGAATTGAAATCTGGCAACTTTTCCAACTTTTGCTATTTTGTTCTTTTGATTCTTAAAATCGTTTTTCACCATGTTTTTACTCCTTTTTTCGTTTTGAACTCATTGGTGACCTTAAAAGGATGAAAATAATATAATTTATATTTTTCTTGCTTAGGCCAAATTTTGCCAAGAACAAGAAACTCACTTTTCACATGAAATCATGGGGTTTAACCATAGGTTTGTTTCCAAATCTTGTCTTTTTAACTTTTGTGCTATTGAATCATGTTCTTAGGATCTTGAACATGATATCCCCTTAGTGTCCCATGCTTCCAAATTCCAAGACACAATGATCCAACCACTTTAAAAAACCACAAAGCTTGAGCTAGGAATTTACCTTGTGTGTTCTTTTATTTTTTTTATATCTTTGCACTTCCTCCCTCTTGCCTATAATTTTCGCCCCACTCTCACTGACTATATAATCATATGTGTTTTTCTTGTGGTAAAAATGAAGAGGGGACCATGTGTATAAATAGACAAAATGCCAAGCCCTTATGGGCCCCACAAGCCAATTACCCTTTTACCCTTACAAAATATCTCATTTTCATGACTTTTCTACCAAGTTTTCTCACCCCTCCTCTCCTCCCTTGATCAAAACCGCCCTCCCTCCTTATTTCTTAGCCCTTGGATGGTTTGCCATGTGTCCTCTTCCTATGGCTTGTTGGCTCAAGAAAAATCAAGGAGATTTGAGAAGATTTTTGGCTTAAAGACATGTAAATTTATCTTGAAAAATCTGACTTCTAGATCAGCCCATGTGCCAGTGAAAATGAAGACTTCTTGGGCCATTTGGTGATGTCATTTGATGATATGGTTAAGGGTTTAGTTGTCCCTTAACTCCAAGTGTAATTGTGTAGTTGGTTTGTTACCATATTAAGGGCATTTTTGTATTTAATCATCAAGCTTATCCTATCCTCTTTCAAACTTAACTTCATCATTTATTGCTCCATGTGCTTCAGCCAAAAAATGAAGATCTTTGGGGTAGATTTGTGATGTGTTTTAATGACTCTATTAAGGGCTTAAGTGTCTCTTAATGCCAAATGTCAATGTGTGATTGGTTGGTTAACTAATCAAAGTGTAAATGTGGAGTAATTATGCTTTGTTGTGCCTTGATTTCCTTACCTGATTTTCTCAACCCCCATTAGATGTCTTTGTTGCCTTTTACAACTTGTAAATAAATGCACAAGTTAGAAAAAAATCAACTAGCTGGTGTTAATCCCTAGTTTGACATGTGTAATTTTGGCATAAGATGCCTCAAATATTATGTATTTTATCCCATTTAATATCTACTTGTTTTCATTAACTTCTACCTCTTGTCTTTGGGCCAAAATGTAGCCATATTAGGTAGTTACATGTGTTTGCCCTTAATCTCAATTAGTTTAAGTCCATTAGTCAAGAATTTGTTGTTAAGAGATAACAATTTGACTAATTGTTTTTTATTCCCTTTATTGTCTCTTTTGCATTTAAAACAACTATTATTTTATGTGACTTTTATGTCACATTTCAATGCCTCTAACTATAGTCTCATAATTAACAATTTGTTAATTAATTTCAAAGTGAAATTTGGATGAAAATATAATGAATAAATTATAACTCTTTGAGACACATATTCACCTTTGTATTTTACCAAGTTTTTACCAAAATACAAGGTTTTTGATAAATGAAAAAATCAAGGTATTACAATTGCCGTTGCGCCATTACGTTCGTCTCCCCCGTTTGTCGCTGTCACGACCTACCATTGTCACCACTGCCTCCTCTTCCTCCACTACCACCATTACAACCTTTATTGTTGCAGCCATCGCCACCTTTTTCTGCCACCTCCATAATTTTCATTGCCGCCACCACCACCACCACCAGGACCATTACCGCCACTACCACTACCTCCTTCCCCACTGTTGTCACTATCACCACCTACGCTTATACCATCACCACCACTACCAGTGGCGGAGCTAGGATTTTATATTTGTGTGGGCACAATTAGTGGGGGGATTCAGGGGCAACACCCCAATTTTTTTTTAAAAAGGAAAGTTTTAAATGCATTTAATCACAATCATATATTTCCCAGATGCACCCTACCAAGCTATATCAAGATACATTGACAAATCAACTCTAACAAGCAAACAAAGATTAGATCATGCTTCCATACAATGTTTGCCAGTTGTACTCATGTTTCCCATCAATGGGATAAACTATTAATAAACCTATAGAAACTTTCAAAGCATGCCAGAAAGCTGTAAAAGGTTGTCTGTATAATTACACACCAATTCTTGCTTTTGCTCAGTTGTGTAGTTTTTCTCCTCAGTCACCTTTATTGATGCAGAAATTGTTTTAATCAACTTCTCATGCAATTCTAAGACTTGAAAGAATGTAGAGCATAATTGCAATCCTCCAACACACTTCAGATCATAATTGCATACTGTCTGCACATGAAATCAAAAGATGTAGAGCATAGTTGCATACTGCCAGTAGGTACTGATACGCCAACTCCGCCACTGATTCTGGAAGGCACCAGAGGAGAAGACCCACATGTCTTCCAGAAAATGCAGATATGTAATAAGTCCAGGTTTTTGGACATGAAAATACAGAGAATATGTTGTGTTGAATGTAGCAATGACAACTTAAATCTGTTGGAAACTACTAATAAATGTACTTATGTATGACAATGGATAGTACAAAAATATCTAAGGTCAAGAACCTCCTGAATTCCACACATGGAACTAATTCAAGTGGTTTAGAAGCCTTTCAAACTTGCCCTTGATAAGAAAGAAGTTAAAACTTGGATTTTGTCTAATCATCAAACAAATGAACAACCAGAAAAGCATAACCCAATAAATAAGATAAGAAATTACTTACCAAATTGACTCAAAAACATAATTTAAGATTGCTATTAGAAGGGAAAGTAGACTGACCTTATCTGTGTCCACATCATGCATAATTGCATTGATGACTTCATTGTTTGTATCAACTTCATCGGCTAAGGCCTCATGTAGCTCCTCAATTTCTATATACCTGCTATTGTTCTTGTCAAAAAATGGAAAGCTTTGCGAAGGCGCTCATCAGTGCCCATCTTCTTGAAATGAACAGAAATAGCTACAAATTCTCCATAATCCAAGTGTCCATCCTTATCTACGTCACCCTGCACAGGAAGTTTTCAATGATTAGGAGATGAAGTATAGTGGCATATATTTTCAAAAATAATTTAACAGGAATAGGACAATCAACATTTTGTTTTTGTCCTTTATTTTAACATGTAAGAAAGACAGAAAGGTAAAAAGGAGAATTATTAATTTCTATGCTTGCGGCTCTTTATTAGGAAAGCCTGGTGGATGAACTAACGCAACTATTCTAAGCAATAATATGTTTGCATCAGCACATCTCCGAAAAAATTGAACAAAATAAAAAATCAAGTGTGACAGAACTACCCATTTTAGCACCTTTGACTTTGACTTCCAAACCTTCTCTGGCCCGCCACACATACACAAAAGGTTTCCAAACCTTCAAAGCTTAAAACACTACTTGCTGTGAAGTAAATATTCCAGGTAGAAGGGTATACTCACAACTTCCATCCGAATTTGGAGGTCTTCATCAGTTATTAGATGCCCTAATTTATGCAGCCCGGCGCATAACTCATCACTGTTAATCTGCCGGACTCAACGGTGGAAGATAGAGAAGACGACAGAGCAGACGAAGCTGTGGATCTGGAGCGAGGGTTGAGGGCGACGGTGCAGCGGAGAGCAGCGAGGGCTGTGGATCTGTCGAGGGTTGAGGACGAAGCTGTGGATCTGTCGAGGGTTGAGGGCTTTGGAGTGAAAAAAAAAAAGTGTCGAGGGTTGAGGACGAAGCTATGGATCTGTCGAGGGTTGAGAGCTTTGGAGTGAAAAAAAAAAGAGAACAATGAAAATGAAAAAAAGTGAGGATTGATCCGGGGACCTCCTGCTAGTCGTAAAGTGTACACTAATAACCAACTAGACCACCTAGGCAAATTGTTATGGAGTCCTTCAAAAAAAAATATATATTATCAAAATTTTACTGTCTGCACTTGCCCACACTAGCACCAGTGTGGCTCCGCCACTGACCACTACCTCCTCCTCCTCCAAGCCCTTGTTGCTGCCACAGCCACCACCTCCTCCTTCACTGGTGCTGTCACCACTCGCCACAACCACACCACTATTACTGTCACCATCAACCACCACAACCACAACTACAACCATCACAACCGGATGATCCTTGGTGAGGTAGTTTGATTGTTATGATGAGGCATTGCAATGACTCTAAACTATTTTTTCTACAAAGATTATATTAAGGGAAAAATAGACTTTGTGTGATATTTTAATTTTAAATAATTATTAAAAATAACTCATTGCACATTTTTTAAAAGTCAAACCAAAACCTAGCTCTATAATTAACATTGCATTGTATTACCGTTGCATCACATTGGAGTGCACTACACGGTGTAATGATGGGCCTTATGGTTTAAGTCTTGGGTTTTAGTTAAGAAACCTTGATAGCTAAGGGAAACATTTAGGTGAAATTTCTTATACCCATACTTATGGTTATGTATGATATGAGAACTTAACATAATGGATTTGAAAAACTTGATGCAAGTATTGTCTGATAGCAAATAAAGAAAAAACATTTTAATAATTTTTATTATTTATGATATATTATTCTTCAAATTAATGCTCTCAAGAAGAATCAAATTAAGATTGATGATTATAATTAAAATCATATGATAATAAGTTAAACTTTCTTTGAAATTTCACTGGAATGGCATACATCTTTCTTTCAGTTTCTAAACCAATGGCAACCTTTTTTAAACTATTCTTACAATTACATAAAAATATTAATGCCATATTTTTGAAACATACACAAAATAAATAAATGTTTAAATTTTGCAAACTATTTTGATATTACGGAAAAGGGGAATTTTAAAAAAAGGGAGTTAGGGGTTTTAGAAAGATTCAATAAACATAAAAAAAATATTAAAATCCTTGATCTCGCAGGACAACATTCTGGCGTGCGCATTGCTTATTGTAATAGTGAATGCCTTTGATGTCAAGTGTCAACGCAGCTTTCTCTATTTCTCAAACTTCATCAAATATTTTTGGGAAAATGACAAAATGTCCTAATGACCATAAAAAATAGCAAAAAAATCCCAACAAAAATTCACATATCAAAAAAGTCCCTAGAGACTTTTTGATATTATTTGTATGGAAACGAAATGCAGGTTTTTAAATTTTGTTATAAATATGGCATTTCATGTTATAAATATAGCTTTTTATGTTGTGAATGACCAGATTTTAAATTTTGTTGTGAACATAGCACTTCCTATTGTAAATCTAGCATTTTTGTGTTGTGAATGACCTCTGTACGTTTAGGGACTTGAGTTTGAAACAAAATCCAGGTATTTAAATTTTGTTGTGAATATATCACTTCCTATTGTAAATATAGCTTTTTCTATTGTAAATGGTCAGATTTTTAAATTTTGTTGTAAATATAGCACTTCCTGTTGTTAATACAAATAATATCAAAAAATTCCTTAGGAACTTCAATGTAATTTGGTGATTTCAAGGGACCTAATTGTGTTTATTTCTCATGCTTGGGACTTGTATGTGGTTTCCCAATACTTTTTGATCTTATATATATAAGCCTATAAGGTGTGTACGTTCACTATATCTAGCTAGCTAGGGATGAATATCTACACATTGAATAGTTTACTAGAAATAGATCATCAAGATACAATAAGATATCAGAAAATATGCGCACAGAAGCTTTTTAACTCTTTCTTTGTGCCCTCATAAAAATAAAATTCATACTCATAAGGCCACTTCTAAAATGATCTCCTTATATATGAATATAAATGTTGGTTTGTTAACTAATTTAATATGTGTCCTTAACTTGAATTAAGAATTTCCAATTATGAATATATAACATCACAATAAATTTTTTATTTTTTATCTTTTTTTTTCTAAGCATAAGATTTTTAGGGTTTTTTTTTGTTGCTCAAAGAATATCAACCACCTTTAAAACTTTATTAATTAGTGTGATTTTGTTGATTCAAACTCTTCACATAATTAATGTATGAGTGATGACAAAAAAAAAAAAAAAAAAAATCTAGGATTGAAGTCCACTTCTAATTTATCATAGATATATGGCTTAAGGGCATTTTTGTCCCTAAAGTTTTCACCAAGGGGCAATTTTGCCTCGGAAGTTTCTAAAATGGGGCAATTTTGCCCTCCTTGTTATCCCAATTAATTTTGACTATTAGTTGACCAAATATGGTGGTAGCTATCCACATATCATCCATGTCATTTTTGTCAAGATGCAAATTTGCACGAGAAGTCTATGTAAATATGTACCTTAATAAAAATGATGTGGATAATATGTAGCTACAAGCTTACCATATTTGCTCAATTAACGGTTAAGACTAACTGTGATAACGGTAAGAAAAAAATTGCTCCATTTTAGAAATTCCCATTATAAAATTGTTCCCTAAAAAACTTTCAGGGCAAAATTGCCCCTCCGTAAAATCTTCCACAGCAAAAATGCTCCTTAACATGATAAGCAAGATGATTAAAGTTGATCGCTCCACGTCAATCTACAACAAAGGCGGGTTCGCACGCATCTGTGTGGAGATTGACTTGAAAAAACCGTTGCTTCCTACATACCTGGTCTTTGGTTAGGAGAGACCAATCATCTATGAAGGACTTCATCAAGTTTTCTTTGGGTGTGGTAAGTATGGGCACCAAAAAGCTGGATGCCCGATGAATGCAACTCAACAAAACATGCCAGCGTCTGAACAGGGAGTCGGGAAGGCTAACGTGAGTAGTGATGGCGGTAGTGTATCGGAGAAGGGAGCTGGAGGCAAGGAGAAGGTACCTGGATCGGAGGCGATAACTCAGGGAGTGATGTTACAAGGAATTCGGAGAATGCCACAGGTTCCGCCGGCAGCTCTAATACAGTTTCTGGGGGCGAGGTTTCCGATGATAGCCCATTTGGGAAAATCAAAATTCTTCGGCGGGATTTCCGTGGACACTTGAATGCGTCTGGTGCTAGAAAGGAAGCGTATGTGGATTTGGCGTTGAACATGGCTATGAGATCTGCTGAGATTGTGAGGGATTCACGACAGGGTAATGAGAAGAGGGAATCAGGGACAGGTAAAAAGCTTTGACCAAGGATAAGGCCCCATAAAAGGCTGAATGGGTCCAGGTTGGCACTAAAAGAAAAAGTGAAAGCAAAGGAAGAATTAAGGGCAAAGAAAATAAACCACCTGCAAGGAATAGAGTGGCTCGTGTTCCAAAAGTGGGCCAAGGCTTGGAGTCCACTAACTCATGCTTTTTCAGGTGCTCCAGGGTATGGAGGCCTAGATGTACGATGCAACACAAGTGGATAATAAGGAGCCCATAATTTGCCATGACGGAGCCCAGGACGTGCACCAAGGCGGACTGGATTCAAAGCTGATTGGGGAATCTTCAATAACATCGTTGGGACAACGGGAATTACAGGACATTAGTTTACAAGCTGTAACGATGGATTTGGGGCATAATCAACTTGATGAGACCATGTGTGAACAGGATAAGGTCGAGGGGGAGGTTGCCATACCCCAACACCCACCTACTATTTCCCAATGAATTTCCTGATATGGAATTCTAGGGGCACTGGAGCTAGAAGCTTTCCTGCTCTAGTTCATGAACTCAAAAATCACTACCATTTGGATTTTATTGCTATCGTAGAAACAAGGTGTAATAAGGAGATCTCCAAGGCCAGAGCGACAAAGCTGGGATTCTCCCACATGGAAATAGTTGACTGTGAGGAATACAATGGCGGTGCTTGGTGTTTATGGGACCATAATATTTCCTCTATTTCTCTGCTAGAGCGACATCACCAATTCATTCACTTGCAAGTTAATGGAGCAACGGGTTCTTCCTGGATAATTACTGTGGTGTATGCTAGCCCATCCTGTGCCTCCCGGCATGTATTATGATCATCTCTCTCGTCTGGCCCCATCGGTTCAGGGTGCCTAGTTGATAAGAGGGGATTTTAATGGCACTTTAGTACTAGGTAAGAGACGTTCAACGGCCACGTTTCGATGCTGGGTTGACATGCATGAGATGAGGGATATTGGGTTCGCCGGACCTGTATTTACTTGGAAGCGAGGCTCCTCCGAGGCAAGACTTGACAGGATGCTTGCTAATGAGCAATGGATTAACGATTTCCCTAATGGTTCAGTGTCCCATCCACCTTTCTTCAAGTCGGATCATAGGCCTTTGCTCCTCCGTCTTGATATAGTAAAGGATTAAGCTAGGCCCAATCGACCGTTTTGGTTCATCGCGACTTGGGTCCTCCATGAGAAATTTGATGATTTTGTCCATCAGGCTTGGTGTCCAAATACTCCTTGGTTGCAGAATACTTCCCAGTTCACTAATGTGTGCTCCATATGGAATAAAGACGTTTTTGGCCTAACGGACAGAAGGAAAAAATAGCTGTTATGCCGGTTTGATGGGATAAACTGGGCAATCTCCTGGTCGGGCCCTTCACCACAGTATGAGGACTTGCAGCTCACCATTTGGAAAGAACTGGAGGATGTCCTGCTTTAGGAATGGCTAGAGCGGATTGGTCAATTTATGGAGATCATAATACTCGATTTTTTCATGCACGGGCCAACCGTAGAAGGAAGACTCAGCACATACAAGCTATTAAAGATGGTGAGGGATCTTGGGTCTATGACTCCGTGGTTATTAAAGGTATGGCCACCTCTTTCTTCTCAAACCTTATCTCGGAGGACATTGTTGACAGGCCAGCATTTAATTGCTCAATGACATATCCTTGCGTCGAGGTGGGGTTGCTAGGATGGTGTAACAGAGAGATCTCGGAGTTTGAAGTTAAAGAAGCAATATTTAATATTGGTGCTCTAAAGTCTCTGGGACCGGATGGGTTAAATGCATTATTTTACCATAATCAATGGAGTACGGTACGTTCATCTGCGGTGACTTATGTGAAATTTTTATTTTCTAACCTACAAGCCATTAAGGAAGTTAATGGGACTTTGATTATGCTTATCCCAAAGAAAGATCATCCAGAGTGCTTTAGGGATTTAAGACCGATTAGTCTATGTAATGTAGTCTATAAAGCTCTCTCTAAAATCATTGTGAATAGACTGAAACCTATTTTACCCCAGGTGATTGCTTCGAATCAATGCAGCTTTGTTCTAGGGAGGCATAGTAGTGATAACATAATTGTGGCCCAGGAGGTTATTCACACCATGAGAAATCTGAAGAAGAAAAGGGGTTGTTGGCAATTAAAATTGATTTGAAGAAAGCCTATGACCGTGTTAATTGGAATTTCTTACTAAGCTGCCTTTGGGAAATTAATCTTCCAAGTCATCTCACTGAGGTAATTGGGCAGTGTGTATCTAGCTCCAACATGCAGTTGCTGTGGAATGGTGACAAAGCTGAGACTTTTTCTCACTCTAGGGGAGTGAGGCAAGGGGACCCTCTATCACCATATCTGTTTGTCATATGTATGGAAAAACTGGCTCATCTTATCAGGCTGCTATTCATGACGGACATTGGAAGCCAATCCGACTCACAAGATCTGGACCCCCCATTTCCCACCTTTTCTTTGTGGATGACATGATTTTGTTTGCAGAAGCCTTTATAGAGAAAGTATCTACTATTAATGCATGCCTGGAAGCTTTTTGTACAAGCTCTAATTTAAGAATTAACCAACAGAAAACCCGTGTGTACTTTTCTGAAAAGGTCAATCATGTGAGAAGAAGTGAGATGTGTGCGTCTCTTGGGTTCTTTATCACAAGTGATCTAGGCAAATACTTGTGTGTTCCCCTCCACCACAAGCGTTTCACCAAGGAGTCCTATCATTATGTGGTGGACAAGGTTAAAACAAGGTTATCAAATTGGAAAGCAAAGTCACTATCTTCAGCAGGGAGGTCCACTCTTATTTCATCAGTGACCACAGCGATCCCAGGTTATGTTATGCAAACCTCGCTGTTGCCAGCAAGCACATGTGAAACATTGGATCAGTGCAACCATAAATTCCTTTGGGACTCTATCGAGGATTAGAGGAAAATTCCCTTGGTGGCTTGGGATGTGGTCTGTAAGCCTAAGGCTAGAGGAGGGCTGGGGTTTCGTCATACTAATCTTTATAATAAAGCTTATCTTATGAAGATTGGTTGGAATCTTTTGACAAGGAGAGATGACTTTTAGGTGAAGGTCGTGCGCAACAAATATAACTGTGGCTCGGATATGATTCCCATAATTGAGATGGGGAAATCTGGGTCGAATTTGTGGAGTGGGATAAAGTGTACGTGGAACAATGCGCAGGAGGGTTTTGATGAAATGCCTAATGGTCACTTGAGATGGACATGGAATAAGAATGGTGCCTTCTCAGTCAAATCAGCCTACAGCACCCTTATCCAAGATACGGCTCAGACTGACCCCTTATGGGGAATAATTTGGAAACTACAAGTTCCAGAATGATGCAAAATGTTCATATGGCTCGTCACTCACAAACGGATCCTAACGAATGCTTCTTCGTGCAAATGTGGTATGAGTCCAGATGGGCATTGTCCGGTGTGTAATGGGGAACTAGAAGATTTACAACATGTGCTCAGGGACTATCCAACTACTCTGGAGATGTGGCGTCAGATTATCCCTCAGAATGTATGGCGGATTTTCTGCCCATCTTAGTTTGAAAGTTGGCTCCATTGGAACCTTCATGCAAGAAGAGGGAAACAACAAACTGAGGAGTGGCGACAGCTCTTTGTCATCACATATTGGTGGGTATGGCGACATCGGAACCTTGCTATGTTCGAAGGGAAGAAGATCTCGAACGCTCAGTTAATACTCAGCATCTCTGCTACGATGAAGAGTATGCAAGAGGCTCAGGACCGCTTCCATTTGGGAAACGATAAGCAACAGGTAGAGAACTCTCATGGGGAAAAATGGGCGAAACCTCCAACTGGGTAGTATAAGGTTAATACTGATGGAGCATTCTCCCACTTGTCTCCAGGCGTTGCGAGCGGAGTAGTCATTCACGATGAGCTTGGCGGCTTTCGAAAGGCGTTCTTTTTCAGAGGGGAGGAGGGTGATTGTCTGACTGTGGAGCTATGGGGTTGCATTCACGGGCTCAAGATTGCCTGGGATTCTGGGTTTAGAGCTATTATCCTAGAAATTGACTATGCGGACACGTTAGCGCTAATAAAGAACCCGGTGAATGAAGCTCACGAGGATAGGGGTCTGATGGAAGAGATCAAAGGCATGTTGGGTCGAGAGTGGACCATTGAGGTGACGCTTATTACTAGATGGGCGAACGCTGCCGCGGATCACTTAGCCAAAGTGGGATTATCATCTATGCCAGGTCTACAGGTTGTCTCGCAAGCTACCATGGCGTTAAACAGGATTCTCAAAGTGGATAGCACTTAGATAATATCTGGCTTCTCAATTGTATCCAAAAAAAACAAAAAAAATGCTCCTTAACACCACACACACACTAATACACACACTTCAAATCTATATTGTAAGAAATATTCTGTAAGAAAATTGGTACAAAATATAAGAGGCTAACAAAGTAATTAATGTTGACAAAAAAAGAGTAATTAATGACCTTTGTTGTTTACTTTTACCCCTTGTAAGAGAGAGAGGAAGGTGATAAGTAATAAATGTATAGTTGAAAATCACATTCTTTAATAAGGATAAATAAGTAAATGTTATCAATTTAAGACATATTTAGTGACTTAACTAATATTTCTTGGTTGTATGAATTAGTTAACTATGTCTTATATTTTGGATTAGAGGAGTATATAGATGTGTGTGTGTGAAATCTTGTATTAATATTTAGATAGTCTTGCTTGGTGAAGTCGCAATATCTCGAATCTTAATTTGCATTCATGACTTTTTGACAACGTCAAAAATCAAAATAAAAAGATGTCCAAATCAATTAAGGGGCTAAAATACATTTTAAAAATTTCCATTTAATTAAAAAAACAGAGACTTTAACATAACACCAAATTTTTTTTATGTCTCATTGACATTGTCAAATGTCAAAGCTTAATTTATTATATTTGAGTCAACGAACTCCGCATCTCGAAAAATATAATAGAGAGAACACATGTCATCAGTATTATACTTTTTTTGGGTTCTATACCTCCTTTTTATTTGATCAAGGTTTTTCTTTTTTGAGACTTAGAGTGTAAAAGATTTTTGTCTTTCTTAATAAGAACGATTTCTAGGATTTGAACTTGAGCTTATCACCTCAACCAATAGATTGTTGGAGGTTTTGCATGTAGCTTTTTGATTGCACCATATATATTTGGTCTAGATCATTGTTAATAATGTTTTTCCCCCTCAATTTTTCATCATCAAATGCATTATACTCGCCCAATTCTTTTTGTAAGATACAATAAATAAATTATACATGTATAACTGGTTGATTAAAATTGATTACAGAAAATAAATATGTAAAAAATAACTCCTCTAGTTCTTAATATAAGACATATTTATCTAATTTATTAGATTAAAAAAGTTGGTTAAGTTAGTTAATATGATGATATGTATTTTCTAAAACAACTTAGCCACCTTCCTTATTTCCCTCTTTCCCTCATCTTATTAATTATTGTTGAGGGAGCAACAATAAGGGTAAATTAGAAAAGAAAATTGACAAATATGAAATCTATGTCTTATATTTTAGAACCAATATCAACTCTCCAAATATGTCTTATATTAATACACACCAGAGGAAGTATAACTTATCTTCCAAAAACATCCTTATATTTATAGTGAAGGTACGAGTGAGAGAAAGAACGAGTATATAGTTGATTAATATTGTGAGACTAACTAATAACTAATGAGGGTAAAAAGGAAAACTAATACTCCATACTAAAAATTTTAGGGCCTCTTTTATAAGTAGAAAGGTTCCACCATAAATAAAATAAAAAAAAAAAATTCTTTGATATATAAGGCCAAAAGAGTACATGTGTAACGGCCCCTAATTCCTAGTCCATTATGATATCTAATTATATTCCTAGGTCTCTTATTAATCTAACCAATGTGTAATTTTGACGGGGAAGGCATTAACAGATCAATGTGAGTCACAATAGAGAGCATGTATAATGTTTAGACGATGAGTGAATGATAACCTACACCCGGACATATGATGGTTAATTTTAGTTCCTGGAGGAACATTCGCTTGATACAATTTAAAATCCAGAAATAGTCAAGGTTAATCTCGTTGGAGGATATTAGTTATACAGTTATTTCGAATTTAATGTCAGTCGAATAATTAGAAAATACAATGTAAAATATCAGAGTATGAAATTCCCTTAATTAGATCCCCTCCTTCGGGGTCTTCCTCAGTTACTCCAGCTGCACTGTCTTACTTCCTATCCAAAATATCTTCTTGAATCTTTAGTTGTGACTGAGATTCAACGATCAGATGAATTCCATTGTAACAGTTAATCTCACATTCAAAGTGTAAATCATACATGATAGATATTTCATATATTGCAAAATAAAAGAAAGCATTCGGGCGTACAAACTTGGTCAAGAATCCACAATACATGAACATACAAGGCATATATAAAAACACAAGGAATTGGAGATTAAGTTACCAACCTCAACTTTGCAAATAAATAAAACCTCCGGTGTTAGAAACTCAAACTCTTCAATGTCTTAAAGTACACTACTACAAAAAAGCTAAAAAAATGACCTAAATAAGACCCAATTAACATCCCTTTTCTGAGGGACGTCTCGAAAGGGGGTAGTTCTTCTGCACACTTTTGGCGTCCTGAATTCTATTCAGGACGCCTTGCACACTTTTGGTGTCCTGAATATATATTCAGGACGCCTTTTATGAGGTGTCCTGAATTTAAATCATATTTTGGGCGTCCTGATCTTATTTTCAGGACGCCTTATATTAGTTTTTTCTTTAAATGCCTGCATATACAATTGTCCAATTTGCTGCAAAACTGAAATATCAAACTTTACATTCAGGAGTCATAGATTTCAGCCATATACAAGCCTAGACAGTGCTTAAAATGAAAACAATCAGAATCTAATTAGGCCAATTAAACAGCCCAACGTGCACCCAATGGGAACCACTAACTAAGGAACCATCAATCCAAAAAAAGCAAAGAAATGTCCACTACAAGTCAACAAGATGAGCATCAAACTCGCACTATATACATTTGAAGGACAATTCATTATGCAAACGGCCATATGAGGATCAACACAACAAGCAATACCTATGTTCGACCAAGCATGATTGGCTTCACAGTAAGTAGCTCTGCCAATAAGATGCATCCAGCACTCCAGAGATCAATGCCGACACCATAATGTGTAGCCCCAAGAAGAAGCTCAGGGAGCACGATACCAAAGTATGACAACTATACTTGTCAAGGGCTCATTGTGCTCAAGATCATACAAAGTCGCCATCAAAATTCTGCAATTTTAAGGATTCCTTAATCATCAAAAGCGTATGCAACATAAATGCCACCATCGTAATTCCAGAAGAATCTCATGCAACATAAATGTCACCATCACTGTTCCAGAAGAATCCCAAGAAGCATTCGTCTATCAAAAGATTTACCTAAAATAGATTGATCACCTGATCCAGCCAAAAAATGTGAAGTAAACTTTATATACCTATATGTGTTCAAGAAGATGTCTAGCCAACATATCTCGAACTGTATCGATGTCATCCTACGAGTACGGATCCACACTACCAAAAAACTGTAAATTGGAAAACAAGGAATAAAGATAAACCAATGAAGTGAATGACATAATTAACAACTCAAGTACAACAACAAAAATATCATCATTTGAGGATCACCGAGCGATTAAGTATGTTTTGAAAACCTATAATACCCCACTGGTAACGATGAATTGCATCCAATTGATAACGTAGTATCCGCACTCGAAGTTCCCTGGTTGTTGATGGCACGATAAATCCAAAGCAAATTGTTAAAACGAATAAAAGCATATCGAAAGCTACTGTGTCAATGAAATAACTTGAATTGAAACTACTTACCTTTGGATAAAACCACTTCGGTACACCCTGCTCTCGTGCTCCAGAAAGCTGTCTATACATCTTGAGACCCCTATCATTAAAATGAGAATTAACAGACATGAAAACAATCATTTAAAAGAAGAATCGATGATTTAGACAAAAATTTACTTACTCGGCAAACATGGTTCTGATATCCTCGTTTGGCCTGCCACTTACGGAATCCAACCAATAGCATACGTTCTTGGCAGGACAAACAACACACAGGGTCCAATGACCACTACAACATATACATATTAACATTAAACTAAGATAAGAAAGTAATTTATTCTTAAAAATCTTATATAGACAAAAAAAAATACGCACCTTTCATGTATTGGCGCTAGATAACAAGGCAATTCTCCATCGCCCATTGTTAAACCAACATAAAGTGCCCTTCTGGTTAACTTATTGCGAGTCAAAGCCATGGTTGCAGGACATAAGAATCCATACGAACCCGCTCGGTCTGCCTTGGTGCATATGTCGTGGCAAATACTATGATCGAAATAAAATGATAAATGTTGTTGAATATATTAAACAAAAAAAGACTAATGACATAATTAAAGGGTAAAAAAAACTTACAGGATTGCAAATTGAAGAAACTATAAATCTAAACATTCCATATGCATAAACTCTCTCAAATCTTTCTTGTCAATTGATATCGATATGTCTTTTCTCGAACCGACAATGCCTCGGAGGCATCTGAGCAAGCCTAGAGAGTCGATGTCCCCGTACAACTCTCGCACCGTGCTAAGTAAGGAAATATGCCCGCAGACTTGTTCATGCTATGAAAACATAATAAACAGATTATGAGTGGGTTAGCAATGAAAATCAATCGGGAACCTACTCATCATCAATCAGTAATGTATTTCCTACCATTGGAGGTGTCGTCCCCATCTGAATAAGATGATTCGGCCAAAGGATGAACGATGTAGTGGCAGCGCCTAGCGTGGGAACCTCCTCCTCATCAATCAGGATGGTTGTCTCTTCTTCCCCCTCTCGCACACTTTTCACAGTCACCCTACGTTGGTCTTGTGGAATTTGCATATTGTGGTATGTGGTTTGTTCTGAGTAAACAAGACCATCGGCAACAATACACTGGTGTGGGTCATCCAAATATAGAGTGCAAGGTTGTCCCCCCTGTGGAGTGTGAGAAGGCTCGCCAATAAGTACATCTGGAGGGTGAGAAGGTTCCCCAATAGGTACATCTAGAGGGTGAGAAGGTTCACCAATAGGTACATCTGGAGGGTGAGAAGGTTCACCAATAGATACATCTGGAGGGTGAAAAATTTCTTTGCTGCCGGGGAAGGCCAGGAATTTATGTGTTCGCTCCGTCCCTTCTCTTGTATCATAGATCTCATTTCAGCCTGTACTTGTTCCATAATCTCATCTACGAGGGACACTCGAATTTTGGCTACAAGCTGAGGACTAGGGTTGTCATCGTCATGCGAACAACATGAACGCCGTCCAAAATATTTCACGACGCTAACTCCCCTTGTCTCTTCTCGAACAGCATCAAGGTAATTTGGCTTCCATATCGTCGTGGACAAAATGTCCATCCATGTACCTGGCGTGAATGAACCTTGGCTACTCTGCTGCTCAAGTGCATCCTGTATCATAGGATTTTTCATAAATAATAACTAAACTCTTAGAATATGAAACAACAGAGACTATTTAATACTTCTAATTTAACTACTTACAATCTTTGAGGCAACCTTAGCCACATCTTCATTTACGTATTTGTCACCCTTCCATTTTTTGTGACGAGGAGGATGCTCAGGGGCCTAGATAACAATGGAAGGATTGGATTGGGCAGCTTCCTTAATTCTCACCAACTCTTCTTCCATCATCTTTCGTTCAAGCTTTTTATAGCCACCTATAGACATGCAATGCAGATACTTATTTCTCGCTTGCCTCTCTTTATTGGCTTGACTTTTTTCCTGTAACACAAAAACAAATAAAACTGAGCCTACGATGTCAAGTAGATTCAACTTAAAGATAAGATATGAAAGAAATTTTACAAGAAATTCAGGATCTTGGCGTGACGCCACAAACTCCCTCCAGTCCTCTGGAGAAATATAATAATAGTTCTGACATGGATCCTCGTCCCTCTTTTCCCCTTGAATATACTTTTTAGTGAGCTTGTTCTTAAAATCTTTCCAACGTAGACAAACCTCGCCCATCCAATGCTTGTACATGGCCGTATTGTTAGGCACATCGTACGTTTGCTACAAGGTAAAAGAGAAGATATGAAAGAAATCAAGTAATAAAACTAAATATACAAATGTAAATATATCGAAAGTGAGATACCAAAATTTGTGCCCGAGATCAATCGCTTCGTTTTAGCGGGAACCAACTTCCAACTAGAGAATACAATGCGAACTTTGCTTCCCGGCCCGGATAGCCTAAGTAGCTAATGAAATTGTCTTCCTCTGCACCAATTGGATTCATATTGGCATCGAACTCCACATGCAGCCTCTTTTTCTAACTGTCATGATGTTCAATTAACGCACCAATCTTTGTGCTACCTCTACCCTTTCTCACAACGGGTACATCAACTCTATCACCCGATGACTCGTCGTAGCTAGACATATTCCTGTTCATCAAAGACAAATCAATAATGTTAGATAGGTTATTAAATAATAAACAAATTAAGGAAATGAACTAACATGTTAAACCAAAGTACAAAAATAACATAGGACTATTTCATAAACCAAGTTGTTAACTATTTCATAACTGAAGATCTTACTTTATATGGTTTCCCATATTCCTTCATAATGATCCTTTCTTGGAGCATATTCTTCATCATCTACCAATTCTACTTCACATGTTGTAGGTGGATTTGTTGTGAAAGGGAGTGTATCGTCCAGGTTCAAGGATTCTTCACCATACTTCTGTTTTTTACTTTGGAGTACAATGAACATTTTTTTATTTGCAAGGTCTGTAACATAAAACACTTGTTTTGCCTGGCTTGCTAGAATGAATGGCTCATCTCTATGACCAAGTCTTTGAAGATCAACTCAGACAAATCCAAATTTAGGATCTATTACAACAACAGTATTGCTAACCAATAAAGCAACTTTGAACTTGTTGTAGCTCTTCTCCCTTATTTCTTCAATAACTCAATAATAGGCCATTGATGCTAACACCGGGTTTTTGTCTTTCGAACTCAAAAAGTGCATGGATTCAGCTTCAACCATCACCCCACTATTTTGCATAGAACTTCTGTCATATTGGTCTTTTGTGTAGAAAGAATATCCGTTGACCAAATGTAAGGTCCCAGTCAACCGTGTATATACTTAGTACACCCAGGGAACAAAGGTGTATTTGCATCACTCCGCACACTATCATATTCACCCGATTGTGCAAAAGATTGTACCTCAACATCATGAATCATTCTGTCCATTCCATCATCATCTACCTCAACTTCATTTTCGTGGGATGCACCGGTACTTACTTCCTCACCATGTCATATCCAAGTTGTGTATCGAAGGTTTATTCCATCACAAAGTAGGTGATCCCTTATATCAGCAATATCCCTTTGACTCCCATTTAAACAATTAACACATGAACAATAATACATCCCATTTTTTGTAGCCACATTCCTTCTAGAAAATTCAATAAACTCTTCGACCCCATTCTCATATTCTTCACTAGTTCTCAACGCATTCATCCAAATATGAGCCATTTTATTACCACCTAAGACATTTCCAACAACAGTGAAGTTCATAACAATTTCAAGAACAACAAGTTTTTTTCTGAATCGTGGTAAATTTTTTTGCAGCATTTCCCCTCAAAAGTAAGACATCCCAAAATTTCAACAACAAACAATTTCAGCTACATTCAACAAAACTTACTAACTAAGCCAATTCAGATCAATATCAGCTATTAAATCCAATAGTTTCCTTAATACGAAATATAAAAATATACCTAACTTGTTTAAGTCATAAACTATAAATTATGGACTTCTAAGCATCTTTATTCATACAACAAAGTTTACCTTGTTCAATGCACATCAACCAAAAAACAACAATATTTAACTACAATTACCTCAACTTTTGATTCTGATGCTTGAAATTTATTTACTCTATTCAACCTAAAGACAATAACAATAAAGACAACATTAGAATTATTCAAACTAACATATGAGAGGGAATAATTGTATCACAAAAGGAACATGATTAAATATACCTACCCTAGCACCCCTCAAGCTCTTGTGGGTTGTTGTCGTCACCAAGTCACTGTACTCAAAAGTATTCAAGACCCTTAAAGCAACAACATATGTTTCACAAAGTATTCAAGACCCTGAAGATTGATTTGGAAAAAAAAATAAAGAATCCACTGAAGAAATTATAGCCGGATATGGAAAACAACAACAAAAATTAAAACAAGTAGGAACTTTCAGGCTTCCCCTTCTTTAGAATGGGAATATCAAAAGACAAAGGCGTGCAAGAAAAATTTCATGATATACTAAAAAGCTTGTTCATCACATATATTCCAATGACACAGATTCTTCCATCCAGTACAATATATTTTGTATGAGCAATACAAATTTATAATGAGTTATTTCTTTAGAAAACAATAAAAAGAAAGAAAATTATTGGCAACCCAGAGAAACAAGAAGCAAATATGAAAGTAGCTTATAACAATGTCATACAGTTCAAGAAATAGAAAAGGTTAAACTAATTATACATGAAAACGGAATCCATGTACAATCACCAATATATAAGAGATAAAATCAAATTTTACCATGCACAATCAGAGTTCTTTGCGAGGTATGTTTTCAAATCCACAAAACACCTCTTCTCTAAAGGAAAAACCTCGGAGGAGTCAACATTTAACAATGGAAACAGTTTATGCAGAATTTGGTACAGCAATAATTGCAAAATAGTAAAGCATGTCATGGTCTGATCATTCAAAAGGATTAAAGACAAGCATTGCCCAAACTAACCTGAGTAAAACGACATAAGCTGTGATGATGTGAGGTTAATAATGATGGAACTAGAGGAGGAAATAATTCATCCAAGTGCCTAGACTGAACATCTTTAGATGAATGAAGAATGACATTAGCTGCTATAAATACATAAGAAGTGAGTACCTGCATACACAGCCAAACAAATTAAATAATATGCTTTTATGTTTCAACATACCGCAGCATTAATAGATAATATTTCCTATGCACTTGGTAAAATCCACATATCATGCAATAAAAGACAGGTTATAAAGAAATGTTGACATCTCCACATATATTCAACAAAAAAAAGCAAACTGTATAACATGTATTTAGTTGTTTGCATGTCAAATTGACAACAAATGAGTATTTGCCAGTCCATGGTAAATATAGTAATATTGCAAGGAATGCAATACCAATAGAAAAGACTAACATCTTTAGTGTCAACTTGAGGAATGAATGCTCCATTAAAGACCAATATGCAAGCATTACAAATTCAAAGTAAAAAGAGTCAATTAAGACAATAGGAAAGACTAACAATACAATTATTATGCCAAAAACACCGACAACCCACGTATAACAAACAAAAGTGAAAATAAAAATATGTGAAATGAGCGGATTGCTTATTCCGAAATCAAAAAATGACTTCCATCTACACCCATGTATACAATTTCTATGTTTTTCTAATTAAAAAAAGGAATTACTATCCTTCCAAAATTTAATTAATCACCAAGATTGAGTTCAAATCCAAGAAAACAGAACCTAAATCAATCTCCTATTAGAACAACCAAAACAATTTGAACAAAATTTCCTATCCAAATAAGCTCCTAAAACTTCAGCTGATGTTTTTCTAAATTTACATCTTCTCTCCTACATCACGCACAGGCCACAAAACAACACCAGAGTATTACCGCGAAGTCCCAAAGGCTCAGTGCCGCCAATCAATACTACAGATTATGCATTGTTGATACCGAAATCCAATAGGGTTTACTTTTAGCAAACAATACTACTGATTATGCATTCTAACCAGAGTATTACCGCGAGAGTTGAAAGTAGGTCTCAGTTGCCAAAGATGAAGGAGACAGTGAAACATCTTGGACTTGGGTTTGTATGGGTTTCGACCAAGACAGAGGAGAAGGACGCTCGGTACGGTGCGGCGGAGACGGAGTGTGGCGGAGAGGGAGGGAAATGAAATGATTTCTATCAGGATTGAGAGGACAAGTGTGCGAGCGCTTGCTAAGTTCGAGTCTGGTTAACTGTACGTGGTGGAGACGGAGGAGCGGAGGCGCGGCTCGGCGAAGATGGAGGAATAGGAGGCTCGACAAGGCGGAGACGTACGGAGGCGTGACAGAGAGGGAGGGGAACTAAAAGGATTTCTATCGGGTGAGAGGAGGAGTGTGAGCTTTCTATTGGGACTGATAGGGGAGTGTGCGTACGTGTCGAATCATAAATGGGAATAACCAATATTTTAATTTTGGCGCCCTGAAAGTAAATTCAGGTAGCCAAAACTCAAAAATTGGTGACATGAATATGGCTCAAGTCGCCAATATTTAAATTTTGGCGACCTGAAGGGTTCTCACACCAACACGGTGGGAACACAATTTGAATCAAGAAAAAGATGTTTCAATTGATTACAATCCGAAAAAAATACGATGGGGATTATTGTGATGCACAGGTACAATATTTTTTGGGATCAAAACAAATTTTTAGGCATACTTGGTTTATTTATTTCAAATAAAAAACCAATGAATTGCCTCTTCGTCGTGAGCAATCGGTAAAAAGAGTATGATTAAGCAAACAATGAATTTGCTCTTCAATTAGCCCAAAGCCACCTCGTATCAAAACCATTAGTAGCAACTTCAACTTCAGCTACTAATCCCATAGATACTCCTTACATCAAAAAACAAAATGTTGTATTGAATATCCTACAAATCGAACCTGATTTTTTCTTTGAAACCCCAAACCAGGTAGCGTTGAATGTTTAGCCTTCTGGATTTCATTTTAACTCCATTTCTCTAGCAACAAACCTTCCAGCAACAAACACAGGGATCAACCAGTCAAACAATTCCCCAAATATAGGGATCCACTGAGGCATCCACTTTAGACCCAAGTGATGATGATGAAAAAGAAGACTTTGTCGTCAATCTTGGAGAAGATTGATTTTACAGCTTTTGACGGAGACACCAAACAAGCATTGTTTCCATGTATAAAGTTGTAAAATTTCTGCATAAAACCTCTTTGTATTACAAGTAGTGTTTGGAATTTCCACTTGTAACACCAAAACACTGTAATACATAGAGCACTGTAGTTAGATACGGTATATATTATAGCTAATTACGCATAAACAAACAGTACCGGTCATTTACCGGAACTGTAGCAAAACTGGCAGTACCGGTCACCAACCGAAACTGTTCAAACAATGCTTCGAGCCAGTCTATTTAAGCAGGCATCTTGCTCTCGGTGAAGATAGGTTCTGAACCACCCTCTCTCTCTAACCATCCTTTTCTGTCTTCTCTCTACCTTATCTTTCTCTTTCTCTTTCTGTTTCTGCTACCTTTTGCTTTTATTTTCCTACTTTCGTTTGTAAGTTTTTTACATTTAAATAAACTTGTGTTCTTCTATTATATTTTGCATATGCATTTCTTCTCTTCCTCTCGATGAGATAAGTCTAGCTGCGTGCCTACACCCATTCTTATCTCATCTTCTTTTATTTCTTCTGCACGTTTATTTCCAGCTTTTACTTTATGCTTTAAATTTCCAGTAATTTATTTTCTTTACTTCTTAGTTCACGATTCTCCCTCTCCCCTTTCTGATCCTTTCAGGGTCACTCCTATAGATTGGTATCAGAGCCAGAAGGGGAAGTAGAGATGTATTAATTAGATCTGGACTAAGGATTTACCTCCTCGGGATGTTTTGTTTGTTGTATTTAGTATTCGTTCTAGATCTATGCTCCAAAAAAAATAGAGTCTGGATTTCCAAGAAAGTGTTTATATATAGTCTTTTGCATATGATAACTGAGTTTTCTAGTGGGGATGTTTGAAGGCCATAAGTCCCATTTGTGGTGACAGGTGATTTACCCCCATATGTAGGTTATCATATGCCTGGGATCATATATACTCTTTAATGTGAAATTTAGATTTATCATCTAGTACCTCCTTTATGGAAGGTTTAGGATATTTCACTTCTTTTTGTCTTAATTTACCTAAGGAGCTCTAGATCTAAGAATAATACTAAATGTCCAACTAAACATTTTGATTGGTAAATTCCAGTAAATTTTTAATTAATATACCCCTATGGAATCTGAAGGTGATGATACTAATTGAAGGGAGATTTACAATTATTGTTTATCTCGTTGTTACTGCTTTTTGTCTTTATTACTTGTGTTTTTACTGTTTAACTCTTTATATTCTGTACATTACATTCTGTCTATTTACTTCATGTCTTCTATTTTTCGCTCTTTTCCTCGACGCTCTTCTTCTTCTTCTTCTTCTTCATTCTCTTCTCCTAATCCTTCAATAAATCATCATGGAGCTTGCTCCTCAACAAACAACATCTTTGATGAAGAAATTCATTTCAGAGACAAACCAAACTGTTGATGATTGGACTCTTCCTGTCATTGACAATAAAGATGTTTTCATAATAAAAAAGAATTGGTTAAAGAAGTCTGATTATATAATCAAGACTGTCGAAGAATCCATTTCTATCCAACCTGAGAAAGAGGAATTTTTCCTCCCCTCTCCAAACTCCATCCATAAACACAGAAGATTACAACTTTTTACACATTGGTTGTGTACAAGTTGCTCTTAAACCTCTTGTCCGATGAGGCTTGAATGCCTCTGGCTTAGTCTGTCATAGAGATGCAAGACATTACGGTTTGCTTTGATTCCCTACTTGGTAAAAATGAATTTGGACTTCATGATGGCCATGTTTATTTCAACTGTTACCCAAATCAAATGGTTGATTTAAAAGATAACAACATCCTTGATGTCCTCAAACTCAATATTAAACTTAATGGTTTCAATATGAAATATGGATCTATACACATTTGCTCTAATAATAGGGTACAAGTATAAGGTCTCAAACTCTTCAGCCTCAATTGTTTACCGTCTTCCCGATAACAGTCAGACTGTTGTCTTCCTCATCGACCATTCAAACACAAACATTACGATTCCTCAAACTATCATGTGGAAAGATGTTACCCTTCTAGAAGACTGGGTTATGGATAAAGCCGTCATCCAAGCCGTTCCAAGACACCGTAGCCCAAATCGGAATTTCACAAACCCAATCGGGATCATTAGATTAGCCTTTGACAAACCTAGGAGTTCTACTTCATCTATGTCTTCAAGATATGAGGATTTTAGATCTGCAAACTCTGAACTAGAACGACATTCCAATTTTTCTGAACGGTCCCTCCTATCGGTTATTCATTTACCTCCACCACCTCATCATGCTCCCCCACCATATGTTCCTCTACCATAGCCAGTGATTGGAAGTATTACTGTGCGATCGTACAGTGATACCCCACTGATTCGAACAAATTCTGAGCGATTGTTCAGTTGAGGGAATTTCTAGACAAATGCAGAGATTTTGATTTGTCCAGAGTCGATCACGAGTTCGGTTATAAATCTGTTTTCGTCCGAGGAAGGGAAGTGGTGGAATTCGAAATTCTGGGTTAATCTTCGTTAATCTTGTTCAATCTGTGTTGTTTCGTTTTGTTTCTGCATATTTTCATTTTTAATCTCTTCTGAATCAAAAACCCCCGATTTTACTGTTTCTATTCTATTGCTGTTCAAATTAAACCGATTGTGAATTCGTTGGGAAACGACCCAGGTTACATTATACCTAAATCCTTTTCTAATCTGGTTATTTTGGGAGATTATGGCAAATCTCCGTCAAAATATGGCGCCCGCTTGGGAATTTGCATCGGTTTGATTTGTAACGATAGTGTAAATAGCGTCGTTTTCGTAGTTTCGGTGATTTGGGTGGGTCGGACAGAAATTTTTCGACCCGGATCACTCAACCCAAGTCTTATTCACAAGGAATTGGGCATTCTAAACAAGAATCACTTCCTTAAAAGGAAGTGAGATCTCACCTATTTTGGCCAAATTCCATCGTTTAGACCCTGTTTTTACCATTTTTTGGTCTCAGTAGGATATATCGGGTATTTTAGCAATTGTTTGACTTACTCCGATTGGGCTGATTTTTGGTGAGCTAAAGGAAAATGTTATTTAGCATAGGACACAGGCTAAAGCGCCATGGTCTTGAGATATAAGCCAAATTCCATCGTTTAGACCACTTTTTCAATTTTGAAGTTTTTTAATTCCATTTTTGGGTTCCCCAATGGTCTAGGAGTTGCCCTGTCCAAGTCCCATAAATTTTAAAAATCATTTGATAGTGTTTCTGGACTTGTTTAGGTCAATTTCTACCATAGGTTTTTGTTTTTGTGTTTGCTTTTGTATGGCTTAGTGTTTTTATACTTTTTACCACTTTTAGTGGCATTTTCATAATTCTGATTGGCTGGTGGCATTTTCGTAATTCTGATTTTCTGCAAATTTTGCCTTGTGATTATGCTGCATGAGTACTAGGAGCACTATCAATCCAGAAGACTTGTTGCCATTTGATCCTGAAATAGAAAGAACAATTCTTCCTGCTAGAAGAGTTGTTAGGCTAAGTCGTGGGATTAATGCTTGAATTGGACATTGAACTTGAGTCGATTATGGCCATTCGATTGTGTCCATCTTGTTGATCTTTCCGATTGTGTTTCGATAGTACTTGATAGTCTTGTTGTTTTCACGATTCTAGTAGCAATTTTCCTAACTCAGAAATTATGGCGGAAAACGAAAATCGTCCTACTTTAAAGGAATTGAATGAACGATGTTAATTATCAACCTTTGTGCATCCAATATCCCGCCTTTGCTAACTTTGAGCTTAAATCTGGTCTAATACACTTGCTGCCTAAGTTTCATGGTCTTTCGGGTGAGTGTGCCATTAAGCATTTGAAGGAATTCCATCTAGTGTGTGCAAGACAATGAAACCACATTCCGTTGATGAAGATCAAATCAAGCCGAGAGCTTTTCCTTTCTCATTGGAAGGTGGAGCCGGATCGGTTGTTGTACCTTCGACCTTCATCTATTGGGAGCTGGACTGATGTTCGAGAGGTTATTTATGGAGAAATATTACCACGCCTCAAGAGCAACTGCGATCAAGAAGGAAATTGCCAACATTAAACGAGGCGATGGGGAGACTTTGCATGAGTCTTGGGAAAGGTTCAAAAGGTTATGTGCAAAGCTGTCCACACCACCCGATCACCGAGAGCAACTCTTGATTACCCATTTCTATGATGGTGCGCTACCGATAGACAAAGGTTTGGTGGATGCTTCTAGCGGTGGGGCACTACGTAACAAGACACCTAAAGATGCCCGAGAATTGATATCCGAGATGGCAGCCAACTCTTAGCAATTTGGCACCAGGGGCAATAGTACTCCTGTTTACCATGTACAAACACCTCCAGTCCAGTACGATTCTCAGAGATTAGAGAATAGACTTGATGATCTGACCTCTCGGTGAGGCGGCAGCGTGACACGGGCTGTAGAATCTTCTCCTCCTCGGATTGGGTACTCATGTGGGTTACTTCGACCCTTACTATTCTACTTGACTCTTGCCCTACCTTGCATGATCCTCGCTTATCAAGACCCGCCGGTAGCTTCGATGGGTGCTTTTCTAGGAAAGCCACAATACCAAAGAGAATAATGCATTCTCCAATACCTACAATCCTGGTTGGGGAAATCACCCTAATTTCTTGTTGGAACCAGAATCAGAATCAGAGTAACCAATATCAGCAGAATTTTGGGAATTACCAATAGAGACAGTACAGACCACAGAATTTCCAACAGCAATGTGCACCTCCTTTGACTTTGCCAGCACCACCTCTTCCACCAGCCATATGTACACCTCCACGGGCGGCCTGAACAAAGGGCTAGTAGTAGTGGTAGTGGTGGTTCCTCACTTGAAGATATGATGAAGCAATTTGTTACGGCCAATATGCGGTTCCAACGACAAAGAACCGACACTTCCGTTCGAGTTTGCAAACACAGTTGGGCGGTTGGCAACCTCCTTGAAGACCAGCTTCAACCTCGGGGATCCAACACTCTTCCTTCACAAATAATTCCTAATCCTAAGGGGAATGTGAGTGCTGTCTCCCTTCGATCTAGCAAGCAATTGGAGGAACCTAAACCAGCTGCAGATGTGACTTCCACATCAGAAAAAGAGTCAGAAAATGTGAAGATTGACTCTAAAAATAAAAAGGCAATGCAGCGAGGTGAAGAGGAAGACATTTCCATTCCTCTTCCTTTCCCTCAGAGAGCCCCTCAATCTAAGAAGTTAGCAGATAAAGCACAAGAGAAGGATATACTTGAGACATTCAAAAGAGTAGAGATCAACATTCCTCTCTTAGATGCAGTCAAACAAATCCCTAAATATGCCAAGTTTCTGAAGGAGTTGTGCACCAACAAGAGCCGACTGAAGGGAAGTGAATGAGTGAGTTTGAACCAGAATGTATCAGCACTCATCCAGCCTACGATGCCTCGCAAATGCAAGGATCCAGGGATGTTTTCTATCCCTTGTTGTTTCGGTAACTATAGATTTGATAATTGCATGCTAGATTTAGGTGCTTCTATTAATGTCATGCCTGCATCTATTTATAAATCTCTTGGTCTTGGTCCTTTACGTCCTACTAGTGTTGTTGTTCAGCTAGCTAAAAGGAGTAGTGTTCATCCTTCTGGTTTAGTTGAGGATATATTAGTCAAGGTTAATGAACTGATATTTTCTGCTGATTTTTACATCTTAGATATGGAGGATGAGTCTCCCAGTAGTAGATCACCTATCATTCTAGGGAGGCCTTTCATGAAAACAGCTAGGACTAAGATAGATGTGCATTCTGGTACTCTTTCCATGGAGTTCGGTGATATATCTGTTAATTTCAATATCTTTGATGCCATGAAACATCCTAGGGAAGAACATTCCGTTTTCTGCATTGATGTGATTGATGATGTTGTGGATGATGTTATTGCTGATTGGTGTCTTGATTATCCCGATTTTGCATCGAGAGTGATTCTCCCATTTGTGCATGTCTTGATAATGAATGGTGCTCTGTTTGCACCGATTTGCTTAATGCTTTGCATTATTTGGTGATTCGACTTGCTTGGTGATTCTACATTACATGTGGATTCGATATTGAATCGAGTTTGAGCTTCATCCCGATCCTAATGTGCATCCCGATTGATTTTGATGAGCTTAACTCGATTTTGATGAGCTTTATTCGATGTTAACATTGAGCTATATAGACACGGTCCTTGTTTCTTTGAATGTGGTTTCGAGGCATTTCCGGTGTGATGACATCGAGTTGTTGCAACAACCACCCAAGCTTCTTCCCTCCACTTGAGCAACCACCTAAGCTTGAGTTGAAATCCCTTCCGGATCACACGAAGTATGCATTTCTAGCGGTGAATGAACAGTTGCCAGTCATTGTGGCAAATAATCTTCTTCCTGACCAAGAAGAGAAGCTGCTAAGCTTATTGAGGGCAAACAAGAAAGTCATTGGGTGGACATTAGCTGATATCGTTGGCATCAGTCCTTCCATGTGTATGCATCGTATTCTGTTAGAAGAGGACTCTAAGCCGGTGAGGCAACGCCAGAGACGCCTTAATCCTCTTATCCTTGATATGGTGAAGAAGGAGGTCACTAAGCTTTTGCAAGCTGGTATCATCTATCCCATTTCTGATAGCCAGTGGGTTAGCCCAGTCCAGGTGGTTCCTAAGAAATCCAGAGTCACTGTGGTAGCCAATCAGAAGAATGAGCTCATTCCTACTCGAGTTCGAGAATAGTTGGAGAGTTTGCATCGACTATAGGAGACTCAACCAAGCCACTCGCAAGGATCATTACCCTCTACCTTTCATTGATCAGATGTTAGAGCGATTGGCTAGCAAGTCCCATTACTGCTTCCTAGATGGCTACTCTGGATACTTTCAGATCTATATTGCTCCTGAGGATCAAGAGAAGATAGCCTTCACATGCCCCTTTGGAACATATGCCTACCGAAGGATGCCTTTTGGCCTTTGCAACGCACCTGGCACCTTTCAGCGTTGTATGGTAAGCATTTTCTCTGAGTTTCTAGAGGACTGCATGGAGGTTTTTATGGATGATTTCACTTTGTATATGGGTCTGATTTTGATGCATGCTTAGCTAATTTGTCTAAAGTTTTGCATAGGTGCATTGAGTCTAATCTTGTCTTGAATTATGAGAAGTGTCACTTTATGGTTGAGTCGGGTATAGTCTTGGGACACATAGTGTCTAGGAAAGGGATTGAGGTAGACCCTGCTAAGATAGATGTAATTACTGCTTTGCCTTACCTCACATCTGTGCGGGAGGTTCGCTCTTTTCTTGGTCATGCAGGTTTCTATTGGCGTTTCATTCGGGATTTCAGCAAAATTGCCCGACCCTTGTCCAACCTTCTGCATAAGGACACTGACTTTGTATTTGATGATGCTTGCAAGGCGGCCTTTGATCATTTAAAGCGTTGCCTGACTACAACACCATTGATCCAAACCCCTAATTGGTGCCTCCCCTTTGAGTTGATGTGTGTTGTTTCCAACTATGCGGTTGGTGCTATCTTGGCACAACGAGTTGATAAAGCATCTCATGTCATTGCATATGCCTCCAAGACTTTGGATCCTGGCCAGTCTAATTACACCACTACTGAGAAACAGTTGTTGGCTATTGTATTTGCTTTTGATAAGTTTAGGTCATATCTACTAGCAAGTAGAGTAGTTGTTTTCTCGACCATGCTTTGCTTTGAAGTTTCTTTTGAAAAAGCGGATGCTAAGCCACGACTCATCTGGTGGATGTTGCTACTCCAAGAGTTTGATGTTGAGATTCGAGACAGAAGTGGAGCACAAAACTGGGTAGCTGACCACTTGAGTCACATCACCCCTTCTCCTTCTCACCCTTCTTCTATTCGGGATGTTTCCCTGATGAGCAACTTTTACAGCTGCAAGGTAAGCTTCCGTGGTATTCTGATCTGGTTAACTACTTGGTAGCTGGTGTTTTGCTCGTTGATTCCACTAGGGCCCAAACCCTTAAATTAAAGAGTGAGTCTAAATATTATGTTTGGGATGACCCTTATCTCAGGAAATTTTGTAGTGACCAAGTAGTTAGGAGATGTGTGCGATCATGAGTTTCACTCTATATTGCATTTTGCTCATGCTTACTTTGTGGTGGTCACTTTGGACCCCAAAGAACTGCTAGGAAAGTGTTAGACAATGGATTATTTTGGCGTTCCTTGTTTTATGATTCCCATCTGTTTTGTAAGTCATGTGATAACTGTAAGAGAGCAGGGAGTATTTCCCGTAGGCATGAGATGCCCCATAACCCTATATTGTTTTGTGAGATCTTTGATGTTTGGGGTATTGATTTTATGAGTCTATTTCCTGCTTCATATGGTTATACTTACATACTGGCATTTGTTGATTATGTCTCGAAATGGGTTGAGGCGAAAGCCACCCGACTAATGATTCTTCTCGTGGTGGTGGATTTTGTTAGGTCTAACATTTTCTGCAGGTTTGGCATTCCTAGAGCTATTATCAGTGACCAAGGCTCCCATTTTTGCAACCGAATCATGGGTGCCTTGTTACGCAAGTATGGAGTGCTTCACAAGGTCTCCATAGCATACCATCCTCAAACCAATGGTCAAGCTGAAGTCTCAAATAGAGAGATTAAGCAAATCCTTCAGAAGACTGTTAACTCTACCCGGAAAGATTGGAGTAAGTGATTAGAGGATGCTTTGTGGGCATATCGTACCGCCTACAAGACTCCGATTGGGATGTCTCCTTATCGGCTTGTCTTTGGTAAGACATGTCATCTTCCGATTGAGTTGGAGCATCAAGCCTATTGGGCCATTAAACAATGTAACATGGATTTGGCCAAGTCTGGGATGGAGCGGAAGCTACAATTGCAAGAGTTGGATGAGCTTAGATTGGATGCCTATGAAAGCTCGCGGTTATACAAGGAAAAGACTAAGGCATTCCCTAATAAGCATATTCTGAGGAAAGAATTTTCTATGGGCCAGAAAGTTCTTCTGTTTAACTCCCATTTGAAGTTTATGCCTGGTAAGCTTCGATCTAAATGGGATGGCCCTTTTGAGATCACTAACATTTTTCCATTTGGTCTTGTTGAGATATGTGATCCACCCACAGACGAACATCGCCTCAAGCCATTTCATGAGCGATCCCGGACGAGGAAGCGAGAGATTCTCCTCATTGATGCCACTTATCCTCCATAAACCCCTTGGGGAGTATTCTTCTTTCTTTCTCACTCTTTCTTCTATTTGTTTTCCTTTTTCTACTTTGCTTTTTGAAAATAAATACGGTCTCTCATTCTATGATTGCTACATATTATGAACTAGGACATTTTGGTTTTAATGGATCATTCTGTTGGGTGCACAATTCTTGACTCTTCGATTGCATGTCTTGGTAGTTGATTTGATGTTGCTGATTGCCTAAGTTGGTATTGACCTTGTGAGGTTTTGGGCCTGCATGAATGGAATTCATCTTTTTCCATTCTTTCTTTCATGTGTGCATCTACTTATGATTTGTGTTCTCTAGAACTTGCTCCTTTTCTTTTTGAAACTACATTTTTCATTTACGTGCATACGTATGATGGAAGCTTGTTTTCTTTCTTTTATTTTCCCTACTTTGGCCAAATAGCCTTTCCCTTGCATTATGATCTCTTTGCTAGCCCTTTGTGCCTTTTTGACTCCTTTTCTAAGTCACCTTACAAGCCTAAGCGTAAAACCATTTTATTCTGCACCTTGAAAATTTATTAAGCATTGGTTTCACCTTGGTTTTGTGTTTAAGTGTGGGGGTTGCTCGGGAGTGCAACGGTTTAAGTGTGGGGGGGGGTGTTTGCTTTTGTCATTGTGATTATGTATATAGTATAGTTTCATTTTTCTCAAAAAAAAGGAAAGAAAGAAAAAGAAAGAAAGAAAGAAAAAAAGAAGAAGAAAGAAGGAGATATATAAGTAAAATAAAAATTTTCTTACATAGAGAATGATTGTGTTAATTAGTGCTCTTTTTAATTTCTTTGGTGCTTAGCCTCTCATTCCATACTATTACCTACCTTCACCCTAACCCCATTACAACCTTTCATAACAAGCTCTCTTGATTTGTGCATGCATGTGTTATGAGTAGTGGAGACGTAGAAATTGAGCAAGCTTATGGTAGAACAAATTTACGGAGTAGAATTTGAGCGATGCACTTATTTACCTTAAACACTTGAGAGATTGATTGATTGAGCGCATCATTTGACGAGACCATCTTTTGTGATTAGCATCATTGATTGAGATTACCATGAATTGTAATTTGAGATGAAGGGATTGTGGTCTTGATTGATTGATCTTTTAGAGCTTTGTGTCCCTTGTTCAATTTTTGCATTGTTAGCAATTGTTAGAAAAGAAGAGTTTCTCCTTTAGGTCTTTTTCTTTGAATTTTGCTCAGGAGTGCAAATAGATAAGTGTGGAGGAATTTGATAATTGGATATTCCATACACTACTTTTTGCCTCTTGATTTATAATTTAGGACTCTTTAGCTAATAAATAATGGCTTTTATACTTATTTGGGCTTTGGGCCTTTGATTATATTTTAGCCATTATTTACTAATAAATTCTAGTTTTACATTGCTTCACTATTTTTACCATAACTCTTGAAACAGACATCGGATTTGCCTCCTTTTTGTCTCATATTTCAGATGATTTAGAGAGCTACAATTGTTATGAAGACATGAAGAGCAAATTCAGACAAGAGGGCAGTCGAATTTGGAGCCGAAGTCATATGTATTTTTGGATTTCAGTTGGGCTCGAATTTTGTAATTGAAGCCCATTTTATTTTATTTTCGTTTTGGGCTGACCCATTTCCATTTTAGGTTTAAGTTTAATTAGATGGCAGCCACAAACATTGAGATATTCACATTTTTAGACATTTTTGAATCAAATACGAAGTTTTATTTTCTCTCATCCGATGTTCTTCCTCTGTTCATCGTGTTCTTCGTGTTCATGATGAACTTCTTCATTTCTCGATTTTCGTTCTACAAATCCATGACTAGCTAAGCTACGTGATTGACCCATGGATTGAGGATTCCACTATCCAGAGGACTCGCGCTTAATTGGTAACCGTCTAACTCGTTTTTGCATTCTTTAATCGGATTCGATTTTTGGATTTGGATTGGGCTTTTGATTAAAAATCCAGATCGACATTTCCCAAGGACGTAGTTCGAACTAGGTTAAAGTATTATCTTGTGCGATCGTACGGTGATACGCCAACGATTCGAACAAATTCTGAGCGATTGTTCAGTTGAGGGAATTTCTGGACAAATGCAGAGATTTCGATTTGTCCAGAGTCGATCACGAGTTCGGTTATAAATCTGTTTTCATCCGAGGAAGGGAAGTGGTGGAATTCGAAATCTTGGGTTAATCCTTTATTAATCTTTTGTTTAATCTGTGTTGTTTCATTTTGTTCCTGCATATTTTTGTTTTTAATCTCTTCCGAATCAAAAACCCCGATTTTATTTGTTTTTACGTTCTATTCTTGTTTAAATTAAACCGATTGTGAATTCGTTGGGAAATGACCCAGGTTACATTATCTGCAAATCCTTTTCTAATCTGGTTATTTTGGGAGATTATGGCAAATCTCTGTCATATGGGCACTATGAATTTCTTGTGATGCCGTTCGGTCTAACGAATGCTCCTGCTATCTTCATGGATTACATGAACAGAATTTTTTGACCGTATTTAGATCAGTTTGTGGTGGTATTCATTGATGACATCTTGATCTATTCAAAGAGTTAGGAGGAACATGAGGATCATCTGCGGCTTGTATTGAATATTTTGAGGGAAAAGCGACTTTATGCTAAACTCAGTAAATGTGAGTTTTGGCTTTTTGAGGTTAAATTTCTGGGCCACTTAGTTTCTGAAAATGATGTATCCATGGACCCTAGTAAAGTGGAAGCGATTGAGCTTGGAAAAGGCTGAGATTGTTCAAATACGTAGTTTTCTCGGTCTAGTAGGGTATTATTGCAGGTTCATACGGAATTTTTCTCGGATTGCATTGCCACTGCGAAGCTCCTGAGAAAGAACCAGTCATTGGTGTGGGATGAGCATTATGAGGAGAGCTTCCAAATCGAAGAAGAGGCCGACGACAACGGCTTTTGTGTTGATTATCCCATCCGAGCCGGACCTATATGGTCTACGATGCTAGTTTACGGGGATTGGGATGTGTCCCGATGCGTGACGGGCGAGTTGTAGCGTATGCCTCTCATCAGTTGAAGCCTCATGAGTTAAATTATCCTACACATGATTTGAAGCTTGCAACTATTGTCTTTGCTTTGAAAATATGGCGACACTATCTGTATGGTACTACTGTTGAGCTATATTGCGACCATAAAAGCCTTAAGTATCTGTTTGATCAGAAGGAACTTAATATGAGGTAGCACGGATGGATGGAGTTGCTAAAAGACTACAACATGGAAATCAAAAGCCATCCGGGTAAAGCCAATGTTGTTGCGATGCGTTGAGAACAAAAACTGTGCAAGTTGCATTTATGATGACCAAAGAGCGGAAATTGCTAGAGGATTTTGTGACTTGAATTTATCAAATCAGATCTTTGCAAATAAAAGTGCACCTAATGAGGCATACATTGCTAGTCTCCTTGCTAGCCAAGAGGAGAATAGTCTGTGTGTTGAAATAAAAGAAGCACAGATGCAAGATGATCTAGCTAAGTCTATTCAAGAAAAGATCGAACGAGGAGAAACAACAGATTATGACATCTCACCGAGCAGATTGATCCGATATAAGAAAAGAATTTATGTGCCACCTGACAATGATTTGAGACAGAAAATTCTTGATGAGGCTCATAAAAGCAAATACACCATTCATCCTGGTGTAGTCAAAATGTATCGAGATCTGAAATTACAATTTTGGTGGCCTGGTATGAAAAAGGAAATAACTCTATATGTGGCTACATGTCGACTTGCCGGAAGGTCAAAACGAGCATCAACGACCGGAGGACTCTTGAAGTGTCGGAGATTCCGGAGTGGAAATGGGAGAACGTGACCATGGATTTGATTGTGGGCCTACCCAAGATCAGGCATCATGATGCAATATGGGTAATCGTTGATCGACTTACTAAGTCCGCGCATTTTCTTCCTGTCAGTGTTAATTATTCTCCTGAGAAATTGGCAGAGATTTATATACGTGAAATCATCAGACTCCATGGTACACCAAAGAGTATTATCTCTGACTAAGATCCTCGCTTCACTTCACGATTCTGGCAAGCTCTACATCAAGCAATGGGAACAAGGTTGAGATTTAGTACGCTTACCATCCACAAACAGGATGGACAATCGAGAGGGACAATCCGGACATTTGGAAGATATGTTACGCGCATGTGTACTTTGGACTTCAAAGGAAATTGGGATCAACATTTACCTCTCGCCGAATTTGCCTATAATAATAGCTATCATGCTAGCATCCGAGATGGCTCCTTATGAGGCTCTATACAGACGAAAATGCTGATCCCCTCTCCGCTTGGACGAGTTATCGAGCGTGAATTGTTTGGGCCAGAAATGGTGGATGAGACTTCTGAGCAAATCTGTTTAATTAAGAAGAGGCTCCTTGCAGCTCAAAGCAGGCAGAAAAGTTATGTAGATAAACGAAGGAGACCTTTAGAATTTAATGAGGGTGATCATGTATTCCTGAAAATATCTCCTGTCACTGGAGTGGGTAGAGCCATTAAACGAAAGAAATTAAGTCCTCGGTATATTGGTCCTTTTGAAATATTGGCAAAACAGGGACCAGTGGCTTATGAGCTTGCTTTGCCACCAAATCTGAGTAAATTACATAATGTTTTTCATGTCTCTCAATTGAAGAAATATCAACCGGATCCGAAACATATTCTTGAGTATGAAAATATTGATGTTCAAGAGGAACATACTTTTACGATCGAGCCGAGCGAATTATTGATCATCAAGAGAAGCAACTCAAGCATTCCATTTGTAAAAGTGGTCTGGAGAGGATTATCTTCTAGAGAAGCTACATGGGAGACAATTGAGGATATGCGAACGGTATCCGAGTTCATGTTCGGGAGTATGAGGTACGTATAAGCAATTTCGAGACGAAATTTATTTTTACGGGGAAGAAATGTAACATCCTCATTTTTCATGTGCATTAATGTGAAATTATTTGCATATACGAATTATTATGAAGTTATGTGTAATAAATTTGGCCAAAAAGGAATGAGAAGATGTTGCATGAGTTTTTTTAGGGAATAAGAAAAAAAATTGAAGCAAGGTTAAAATTATAATTTCTATGAAATTGTGCCACATGTCTTATAATTATTTAGGATTTATGGGCACATGAGCATGGGTTATAAGTTAACCAAGTGGACTAAAATTATCCTAGAAGAGGCTTAAAATTTTGGCCCAAACTAAGGGGGAAAAATAAGGAATTGGCCAAACATATTCCAACTAAATAGTTGGATTTTAACATAATGGCAAACTAGTAATTATGGAGCTAGTTGGAGGTCATTTTCCCCTTCATTAAATCAGCTGATTGGGACCGTTTAATTGGCATTAAATCACTTTTTCTTCCCACTTTTGGGTCAGCCAACACGCAGAAACAACAAGGAGGAGGAAGAGTGGAAAATTCTAAGAGAAAGGGAGAAGGAAAAACTTAAGGATTCAATAGGTAAGTTTTAGGTAACCTCTCCCATCTCTTCTAAGTTTCTTTTTGCAACTCTTCTTGACCCAAAATCTGTCTTCTCATGGTGTTCATGAAGGGGGGGCTGAAAATTTTGGGTAAACAAGGAAGAATAAATTACAAGAACATCAAAGGTTGGTGATTCTTGAACCTCCTTATGATGTATTTGAGTTGGTGAATTAATTTATGGTGGTATTCCCTTGCATTCTTGAAATTTTGGAAACCCTAAATTTATGGGGATTTGATTCCCAATTTCTTAAATATGATTAGATTATGATTAAGGGTTCAAATAACAAATTAGAAATGATTATAGACTAGATTTCGAGTTAGATTGGAATTTGACATTTTGTGGGTTAGACAATGATTTTCGTTTAGCTGGAAATACTAGTGTTTTGGGAATGAATTTTGTTGTTTTTAGTGGTTTTAAAGTGTTTAAAATGAGATTTTATATGAGGTTAAACTTGGATCATGATTTTGGAAGCATAAATGGAAGTTGAAATTCATTAGGGTGCTGTTTCTGGAAATTTTCTGTGGAGTCAGTCACTTTCTTCATGCAATTTGACCTAGTAAATGGACTTGAACAATTATGATATTTTACAGGGAGAAAACAGACATTTCAAGGATTAATTTAGTATATAATTTGTAGTTTTATGAATTTTGTGCTAAGAGAAATAAATGTTTCAAAATGGCCCCTGAAAACAGGGCATTATTTCGGACGCGGGGGGTATTTTGGGCTATGGATGAGCTTTCGAATTGGTATGGTCATTTGGGCTTTGGAATCAATCCAAAAGGAGTTTTCTAGATTTAATTACGCATTTTTGAAGTTGGGCTTCTATTTCAGAAAAATTTCAGACTTAGGACGAAAATTAAGAATATATGGGCCCAAATTAAATTCCTTAATAAGAAAAGGAATATAGTGAATATGGACACATTGATTGGGTTTATTTTAATTTACCAAAGAAAATATTTATTGAGGAGGATTTGATTTTATTTATATTTTGTAATTTTAGGGCTAATTGTGATATTGTGTGCGGAAAATTATTTATAGTAGTGGTCGACTACCGGGTAGTAACCTTAATCTTCATATACTTTTTGTGACTTGTGTATGTATGTTTTTCCATGTCTATTGCATAAATTTGGGTATCATTCATTTTTTTCTAAGCGCTGTGGAACCGGAACATGCTGTGTGCATAAACGGGCCTTGTTGTGTGTCGTGCCGGCGATGCTGTCTTTGTGTGCTATTAGGACATTGCGATCTGTGTTGTGTGCTATTAGACTTTGGTAGTTCGGATTATTTGTGTGCATGATGCGAATGAGATGTGGTTTGAATTATTTTTATTCGTGGTTTGCTTACATGCTTTGTTATACATTTTTTATGAAATTAACGTTTACTCTGGGATTCAATTTTGAATCCCAGTCCCATTTAAGCCCTCTGGCAGTTCTCGAGACCGGAGCAGGGAGACAGAGGTAAGGCTCCGGAGTAGTGTGGAGGTGGATGTTGGTGGTTGTTATTTTTGGGTATTTATTTTGATTATCGGATTACTATATTATGTTATTCTAGCCAGTCAGTTACTATTATCGAGATGACTGTATATTTTGATCCCTCCGGGGAAGAATTTATCCTTCCCTATTTTTATCAGTATATTTTTGTCCAAACCAGTGTGTGCTCTGCTGCTTATACTCTGATGTGTGTCATAAATTAACTGAGGAAATATAAGCAAAAAATTAAATAAAAGTAAAGAACCACACTACCTGCCACCCGAAAGGGCGATGCCGTAGGTCTGTAACATTCATGGTATGAATCCGAACCCTATGTGGATTTGGCAGAATGATTAGAGGTCATTTTAAGGTTTGAGAGGTTGAATTGAGAGAAGAAAGTGGGGAGTCGAGAGAGAGGCTAAGGCAAAACTTGAGTTTTAAAGAGAGTGAAGACGAACAGGCAAGACCCACATATATAAATAGGGTGCGACAAACTCGAGTTTGTAATAAATACAAACTTACCTAGACTTCAAGGGTGTATGTGTGAACCCTTGAACTTCTGCGACAAAACTCGAGTTTATACTTACCAACTCGAGTTTTCATTTCTCTTTAACAGGTTAGTTGCTCTCTGTCTGATGGAAACTCGAGTTACTCACTTAATGACTCGAGTTTTTGTTTACTCCAGAACCATAGCTTGCTCTTCGTCCGATAAACTCAAGTTTGTAGGACAACCTCGAGTTTGCTTCTTGACAACAAACTTCAGTAAATTGATCAAGCATCTTGCAAAAACCATAACTAGACACTTTGATGCTTAAGTTAGTATCAATTTAATCATCAAAAACATAACTAACATTAGATAAGAATACTTACAACTCATTGGGATTTACCATTCCCAATTCTCTTCTTAAGAAAGTGAATTGTTCTTTTGGCAATGGTTTGGTGAAGATATCAGCAAGTTGAAGATGAGTTGGGATAAACATTACTTTGACATCCTTCTTCTGAACATGATCTCTTATGAAGTGATGTCTCACATCACTATGCTTGATCCGAGTATGTTGCACTGGATTATTCACCAAGCTTATTGTGTTGGTATTATCACAAAGAATTGGAATTTCTTTGAGATGAAGTCCTACATCCAGAAGTTGTTGCTTGAGCCACAGGACTTGAGCACAACAACTTGATGCAGCAATGTACTCAGCTTCAGTTGATGACATAGAAACTGTTGTTTGCTTCTTGCTGAACCAGGAGACAAGTGAGCCACTAGGGAATTGACATTGGCCACTTGTGTTGTTTCTATCCGTCTTGTATCTGGTATGATCTAAGTCTGAATACGCCACCAAATGTCTAGGTTGACCTTTGGGAAACCACAAACCAACGGATTTTGTGTTAGCAGGATATATAAAGATCCTCTTCACATTTTCAGCATGAGACTCCTTAGGAGTGGATTAAAATCTTACACACATCCCCACACTAAATTGGATGTCAAGGAGACTTTCAGTCAGATAGAGCAGTGATCCAATCATTCCTCTATATATTGTAATGTTGAAATTCATGCCCTCTTCATCAGCATCCAAAGAAGCAGTTGAGCTCAATGGAGTATCAGCTCCATTGCATTAGTCCATCTCATACTTCTTCAGCATACCATTGAGATACTTTGTTTGAGATATGAAGATCTCATTCTTCTTTTGCTTGATTTGTAGACCAAGGAAATAATTCACTTCTCCCATTATTGACATCTCAAACTCTCCCTACATATTCTTAGCAAACTCTTCACACAAAGCATGATTAGTAGCACCAAATATAATATCATCAACATATATTTGAACAATTAAAATTTCATTTAGTTTATTACTCTTTATGAAGAGAGTTGTAGCTGCTTTTCCTCTAACAAATCCTTGATCAAGAAGGAATTTGCTTAATCGCTCATACCAAGCTCTAGGAGCTTGCTTAAGACCATACAATGCATTTTTGAGACAATAAACATGATCTAGATGATAGTCATTTAGAAAACCAGGAGGTTGTTCAACATAAACTTCCTCCTGAATAAAACCATTTAGAAAAGCACTTTTTACATCCATTTGATAAAGCTTGAATCCTTTGATACAAGCAAAGGCTAGAAGAACCCTTATAGCTTCCAATCTTGCCACTGGAGCATAAGTTTCTTCATAATCAATTCCTTCTTCTTGATTATAGCCTTTTGCAATCGGTCTTGCCTTGTTGCGGACAATGATTGCAAATTCATCACATTTGTTTTTAAACACCCATTTAGTGCCAATAATTGGATGGTCTTTAGGCCTAGGTACCAAATCCCAAACTTGATTTCTATCAAATTGATGTAAGTCTTCTTGCATTGCTATCACCCAACCATTGTCTGAAAGGGCTTCATCAATCTTAGAGGGTTCAATCTCTAATATAAAGGTAGAAAATGTAACTTCATTCACATCACCTATTACTTGGTCCAAAGGATGATTCCTAACGAACTTCCAAGCTCTAGGTTGAGATTGATCAGGATTTTCACAAGAGTTTTGGGGATCAGCTTCAAAAACATTTTTAGGATTTTCAATATAGGCACGGGTAGTTTTCGAAAAGAATTAATTTTTGAGAACAATTTCCTCTACATCATCCAACGACTTATTAGATTTGGATTCACAGAACACAACATGCATAGACTCTTCAACAATTCAAGTATGATTATGAAAGATTCTATAAGCATTAATTCTATTTGAATAACCCAAAAATATACCTTCATTCGACTTGGAATCGAACTTTCCCAAGTTATGCTTACCATTGTTGTGGATGAAACACTTGCAGCCGAAAACATGTAGATGAGCCAAATTGGGTTTTCTTTCTTTGTACAGACTCATAAGGAGTTTTGTTCAATTCTTTCGGAGATATGCCTGATTCGAGATGTAGAAAGCCGTACTCATAGCATCATCCCAAAACACTTGGGAGGTAGAATTCTCATTCAGCATTGCTCTTGCCATCTCGGCGAGGACTTTATTCTTTCTCTCCACAACACCATTTTGCTGAGAAGTCCTTGGGGTTGAGAAGTTGTGATCAATGCCCATATTATCGCAAAACTCACCAAAGGCATGATTTTTTAATTCCCCACCATGATTGGTACGAAAATAGAGAGACCTTTCTCGTTTTGGACCATCTTGGCAAAAACAACAAATTGATCAAATGTTTCATGTTTAGAAGATAAGAATATAGTCCAAGAAAATCTACAAAAATCATCAACTATGACCAAAGTATAAAGATTTCCACCAAGGCTTTTTACTCTAGTCGGTCCAACTAGATCCATATGGAGTAGTTGAAGAGGTCTATTAGTTGAAATTTTATTTTTAGATTTGAAAGATGATTTGGTTTGTTTACCCTTTTGACAAGCATCACAAATCATGTTATTTTTAAAACGAAGTTTTGGTAAACTACTAACCAAATCCTTTTTCAAGCAACTTGTCCAGTTGGAACATGTTCACATGATCTAATCGCTTATACCACAGCCAACTTTCATCCAAGTTACCAATAAAACATTATTCAGAAACAGGATTACTTCTAGAGAGATTGAGAGCATAACAATTACCTTCTCTGGGAGCCTTGAATAAGTCTTTAGACTTAAGACTATATAACGAGAGATTATCCTTGATTATGATCAAGCACTCCTCAGAATCAAGGATAACTAAGTTACCTTTATCGGTGCTTTGGCAAATGCTAAGGAGATTGTGACAAAGTCTTTCTACAAGGTAAACATCTTTGATTTGAGGGTCTTCGTTGTTTCCAACTTCACCAATTCCAGCAATCCTTTTGGACTGGTTTCCACCGAATGTCAACTTGCCACCATCCTTAGGCTTGATTTAAGTAAACTTGGATTGGTCTCCCGTCATATATCTAGAGCATCCACTATCAATGTATCACTTGTTGGATTTCAATGCTCTTAGACAAACTTGCAAGACATGAAAGATCAAGTCTTAGGTACCCATCTTTTCTTGGGTCCTTTTGGGTTAGCTTGTGTCTTGGGAACCTTATAAGATCCCTTAGGCACCCATTGATAATTCCCTGCAGGTTTACTCTTTCTTTCCTTTTTATGAAAATAGGGAGTAGTATGACCTTTACAATTGCAATAATTGCAATGAACAAAAGGGTTGGAAGAATGAACAATTTTTCTGAAATAGTTGATTTAAGATTTTTCTCCAAATTTCTTTTTGCCTTTTTTTTCAATAATTCAGGTTTATAACTAATTCGATCTGTCATTTTTAAACCTTTGCTGTTTTAAAATGACATTGAGCATTTCACTACCTTGAGTGAACTTCTCGAGTGTTTTCGTAAGATAAGCATTTCTTTTCTCCAAAATACAGCAATTGCTACAAACCTTTTCAGAAATCTTTTCACAATCCTTTTTAGAGATGTTTTCGCAAGTAGAAGTAGGAGTAGAAGAAGAGTTTTGAACTTGTTCTAAAGATTTTATTTTTCTTTCCGAAACCAAAAGTTCTTTCGCAATGTTTTGGAATTCAGTATGAAGAGAATTGTACTTGAGATAGTAACTCATCGAAAGATGGTTCAAAATTGTTTAACTTTTCATTTTCTGATTCCTCTTCTTGAGCTAGAAGACACGTTGGCTCTATCCTCCTCATCAGCTTCATCTTCATCGAATCAGCTATCTCCCCATATTGCTAAGACATAAGCTTTCTTATTGTACTTATTGAATTTCTTCTTCTCTTTCCTTTGTTCTTCAGTTGGGGGAATTCTGACTTGATGTGGCCAGGCTTTTCACATTCGTAGCAAATGATTGGCTTCTTCGCCTCAAAGCTAGAGCTACCCTTGTGAAACTTTTTGAATCTTTGGTCCTTCTTGTAGAATTTCTTGAATCTCCCGACCATCATGCCTAGCTCTTCATCTTCGTCTTCTTCTTCATCATCATCTGATTCCTTTGTTTCTTTGACAGCTTTGAGGATAATTCCCTTGTTCTTTCCATTAGCTTCATCAAGTCCTTTTCTGAACTTGATCTTTCCTTCATATTCAGAAAGACTGCCAAAGAGGGCTACTACAGACGACGTTGATTCTCCACGAGCTTCTTCAATCACGGTGACCTTGGCTTGCCATTCCTTGATAAGGAGGTTTAGAATCTTCCTCACTTGAATAGGTCGTTCATATTCTTTGCCCAAAGCAGCAAGTTGATTAATTAGATGTGGAACCTGAGCTGGAATTATCCAATAGATTCTCCAGACTTCATACGGAGTAATTCATATTCAGTCAACAGGGTATTAACACATTCTCCTTGATTCCAGTAGTTCCTTCATGAGCAATTTCCAAAGCATCCCATATGGTTTTTTGCCGAAGATAAAGTGCAGATACGAAAGTATTCGCTTTGGCTTATTGCACTTTGGAGTATGAGAACAGCTTTACTGTTGAGTGTCACCAGCTTCTTGTCGTTCTCATCATATACTTCTTCAAGCTTTAGTGTTCTAACACCATCTTCAATCAATAGTTGAAGGAGCATAATCTCCTCTCTCGAACACCCTCCATAGACCATAGTCAGTGGCCAATACAAAGACCTTAAACTTAGCCTTCCAGAAGGAGTAGTGCTCTCCGTTGAAATTTGGTGGTCTGTTGATCGAAGCTCCATCAGGTAGAATACCATCCATGATGATCCTTCTCAAGATGTTAAGCTTTTTAGAGAACACCTTGCTCTGATACCAAATGAAAGCGGAGCAAATCACCAAGAGGAAGGGTGAATTGGGGATTCTAAAAATTCATTTTAAGTACTCTGAAACTGAACACAAAAACAGAGCAAAACAGAGGAGATGAAAGAATAGCAAGACATATCAAATTTATACTGGTTCAGTTTTAACTCTAGACCTACATCTAGTCCCCCACTTAGAATCAGTTACACACACTGTACTTGAAGTTATTCTCTAATTAAGATACATTCCCCCTTACAAGTTGTAAATTGATATGCTCAATCTCCAAGTCCCACGACTTAAGATTCTTACAATAAATGATTTCAATAAATGGAACTTTCTCAAAGAGCAGATAATAATGAACACTGAAGTGCAAAAGTATCAACAGATACTTTACAAGTAGAAAACACAAGAAGTAGTTAAATAGACTTGAATTCAACTCCTTATATATGAAGAAGGCATTAAATGACTGTTGGATCGATTGATGTAACCGTTGGAGACATTAATCTAGCTGTTAGGTTGAAGCTTGGTCTAGTCTCTCTCTTGATTAGTACTAATCCAAGTGCATAGAAGTTTAGGATTGACTTCCCTTGAAATAAATTTGTTGGAGGAGCAGCTTCTTGATAGGGAAAGAAAACATCAATCCCTTAGCAACATGTAAAGAATGATTGTCCAAAAGAACTCAAGGTTTTCTAGACTTTGCATTAAATGTGTTGACGTCACTTTTTGCTTTATGCTAAATCCTCCAACACACTTATAATCATTTGAAACTTACTAACAAACTGATTAGACATAGTTAAGAATAGTAATGAGTGATGATTAGAAGTATTAAGATAAAACATGAAGATTTCACAAATTCGAGCAATTTGATTTTCAAATAGAGCGACACAAACTCAAGTTTGTTTAAGCAAACTGGAGTTTGCAACTTTCCTTTAGAACCTAAACTCGAGTTTAGTTCTTCTAGAGAAGAACATTGTGATTTGAACTTGCAATAGCATTTTGAAATAGGAGCAAAATTCGAGTTAATAAGTGACCAATTCGAGTTTTGTACTTTTATAATGAAAAATACGTTTAAGTCCTAAAGCTCAAAACTGGAGTTTTCAAAAGTAAACTTGAGTTTTCTAAAGTTTGAAATACTTGAAGAGCCCTCGGCTTGATACAAACTCGAGTTTTCTTTAAAATATAAAACCTTTGAAAACTCCCGGCCAAGTGCAAACTTGAGTTTGCTATCACAAACTCGAGTTTGCTTATAACATGAAAAATTTTAAAGCTCTTGGCCAAACACAAACTGGAGTTTTTAAAAACTAAACTCGAGTTTTGTTAAGTTCATAAAACATTGAAAGCTCTGTATGATATAAACTCGAGTTTGTCTTAAGTTCAAAATTTCTTTTGAGTGTTCTCTGTAAGACAAACTCGAGTTTGCTTATAACATGAAAAATCTTAAAGCTCTTGGCCAAACACAAACTAGAGTTTTTAAAAACTAAACTCGAGTTTTGTTAAGTTCATAAAACATTGAAAGCTCTCTGTATGATATAAACTCGAGTTTGTCTTAAGTTCAAAATTTCTTTTGAGCGTTCTCTGTAAGACAAACTCGAGTTTGCTTAAGTTTAGAAAGAGTTGAGCATCTCTCTGTCAAGTCCAAACTCGAGTTTGATATCTCAAATTCAAGTTTGCCTTTGACAATAAGTTTTTCAACTTACCAAAGACAAACTTTAATTTGAGTTTACAATTGTCAGTTATCATCAAAACACATAGAGAACTAACAATAACCAGATGTGAAAGCTTGAGAAGATCATGGAAAGCTTAGGAAAGAAGGAAAAGAATGCAAGAATCGAAGAAAAAGCAACAAGATGATGCATGCACTTGCCACGAGTTTGTCGTAGCGAAAACATGGCGAAAATCAATGACTATTTTGTGCAATTTAGTGCCATTTCACAACCCATTTGCCACAACAAAACCACGACAAAAATCAATGACCGTTTTGGCCAAATCAATGCAACTTTCGATACTAGTTTGCCACAACAAAACGACGACAAACTACCTGAAAAGGAAGTTGCATATTTTGATTATCGATGCAAAAACCTAGCTTAAAACCTTATAGGGACCACCAAAATGGAGCATTCGGACTTGGAGATGCCGAAAGTTAGCTAAGGAGAGAACCATTTGCCACAACAAAACCACGACAAAAATCAATGACCGTTTTGGCCAAGTCAAGGCAACTTTCGATACTAGTTAAGCCACAAAGAAAAACGACGGCAAACTACCTGAAAAGGAAGTTGCATGTTTTGATTATCTAATGCAAAAACTTTGCTTAAAACCTTACAGGGACCACAAAAATGGAGGATTCAGACTTGGAGATGCCGAAAGTTAGCTAAGGAGAGCTTGGGAAAGGAGAGCCTTGAAGATTTGGAGCCTTGGGTTGGAGTTTCAAAGAGATTTGAGGAAAAAATCTTGGGTTTTTCTTATTCTTCTCCCTTCTCTTACTTTGCCGATATGGTTGATGTTTTTGTGCTGAGATTTTGGTTTGTGTAGACCATGAGTGGCTAAAAACTCTTATTTAGTAGGATTACTTTTACCATTGAATGGATTTAAACTACTAGATTATCTTGCTTTTGTTGGTTAGTGAGTATATATGTTGATTTTTCTTTGTGCTTAATGCTATCTTGTGTTTGATCACCACATGCTTAAAGTAGTTCAATTGAAAGATGCTTGAAAGAACTATTTTGATTGTAGAACTTGAAAAAAATCATGTTAGACTTCAAGTTTTGGGATTAAATGAATGGTTTGTTGTTATAATATAGATATATCTAACAACCTAGCATAGTCCATTATATGATTGCTTTTGAAAGATGGTTTTCATTATTTAAGAACATGGTTAAAATAATTAGCTCACTTTCGTGATAGTCTTTGTGGAACGGCCCTTTTTTTAATCATTACACTATTACTTGCGGCCCATGCGTTTGCGGTAAGCTAAATGGCGAACAATGCTGCAACAAAAATAAAGGAGCTAATTTATATAGTTTTTTGTATTATATTGATTGAAAATTATTAGTCGCTCAATGCTCACCCATGATTTTGATATGCAAGTGGCGGTGATATCAAATCCTCCCTTCAACACTTTGGCAAAAAATTCCTCATGCTGGCATGTCGCTAGAGATCGTCTGCGGATGGGGTTGTAGACTCTCTTTATTCTTCTTCTTCTTCTTCTTTATTATTATTTTTTTTAATAATAATAATAAAACAAGGGCCATTTTTCTCTTTTTAATTGAATTTCATTATCCCTTTTCGGGACATAAAGTTGCATAGGAATTATGCAAATTTAGGTACCCTTTCCGTTCTTTTATATTTTTGAGGAACTTTTTCTATCATTTTCCCTTGTTTTAATAACAACCATAGATTTAAGTACTCCTTCCATGACATAATATAATATATATTTACCTAATTTGATTAGATTAAGAAAGTTAGTTAAGTTAATTAATATAATTTTTTTTCTAAAGTACCCGAGTCATATTTCTTAATTAAGCTCGTTATTTCTGCTTATTGATTATTTTTAAGAAAACATCAATAGAGGCAAATTGTTAGAAAAATATTGACAAATATAAAAACAATGACTTATATATATGATCAAAATCAACTCTCAAATATGTTTTATATTAAGAACTGAAGGAGTAGCAAATAATTTTTTTTTTTTTTTTTTCTTTTTTTTGTGTCGCAGTGCACATTGTTAGGCTAGATTTCACTTTGCATGAAAATTCTGGGGAAGTGAGGAACACATGAAACAAGAAGCAAGGAGGAAGGGGGCAGATAAATCAATGGGAACATAAAATAAGACGTCATGAAATTCAAGCCCTATTAAAAAACAATTTAAGTGAAAGTGGCACGCACAATACGAAGCAACTGTTGCTGTTTACTAATAAATTAGGTAGTGAATGTGGGATTATATATCCAGTGAATGAAATTTATTACCACACTTTCGGTCCTAAATATATGGCATAGTTGACTCTTTTTTTTCCTGAGAGATTAAGAAAGCTAAGTAAGTTACTTAATCATATCATATGTTGTGTATCCTTATATTATATATTACTCCATCTGGTCCTAATTATAGGAACATTTTTGTAGTGTAAGTTGCACTACAAAAGTGTTTCTATAATTAGAACCGGAGGTAGTAGTTTATAAATTGGGTAAAATAATTTGGACAAAAAGTGATAAATATAAATATTTTAAAGTAATTTAATTAGCTTCTTTAATCTCTCCAAAAAAGTCAACTGTATCATATATTTAGGACCGAAGGGAGTGTTAAGCGATACTATATAACTTGAGAAAAGAAGGGAAAGCTCCCTTGTTCAACTGTAAAAGGGGAAAAGAAATGGACATGTGAAGAAGAAGCTAATTAAATTACTCTAAAATCTGAAATATGAACCCAGTTTTTAGTTCGCTTTACTTCTCATCGGGGAATCGAGCAGCAGATTGTCTTGCTGTATCTACTAATAAGGAGGTGTGCCTAATAGGGTGGGCGGGAATACCCTTACCTTCTTCGTCTCAATTGCTGGAAGAAGATAGAAAGAGCATCGGACGTCACCGGGATTATGCCTCAGAGCAGCCCAGAATCCTTGATCCTGATTGAACTAATATAATCGCTGCACCCTCTCGGCGGTTTTTTATCCAATTGATCCTTTGTTGTTGTTTATGATTTTCCTGTCATTTCATTGTCGTAGATTTCCTACTTCTAAAGCTTACTGTCTATATGTTTTCGTTTGATTGTAATAGTCTCGCTTCAAGTAATGAATATAGCCAAAATTGTTCCCAAAAAAAAAAAAAAAAAAAAGGGAGAGAGTTGTTACGGACTAAAAAATTATTTTTTTTAAGTTTTTTTTGTTTTTTGTTTTTTAATGACTTATTAATGCTCTTATCTTGTTTTAAAATAGTATATATTTTTAAGAGTATTATTTTTTTACTTATTGCCGTCAATTTATTTATTGCATTCCTTCTTAAACCTTTCCATTTTAAGACTACTCTAAGAAAAACTTTAATTAATTTTATTATTAATTTAAATTATTTAATGATTTAATAATTTTAAAATCAATGTAAATATTTATGTGAGACCTTTTTTATTTTTCTTTAAAAAAAGAGTAGTGTTCTTTTAAGGAAGTGATAAATTTCACCGGAGACCTAGACGTTGAATAATGGTACTCATAGAACGTAAAATACATTCTATTACGTTGCAGGGGAAAAAACAGAGGGAGAAAGAACCAGTTTCAGGGAAAAAATGGACAAGCACAGAACTGATGCTTACCTTGCAGTTGAAGCTATATGTATAGTTTTCTTCGCATTTTGTGCAGTAACTTTTGGAGAGACAGAAACAGAGGCCCTTCTCAGGTGGAAAGAAAGTCTTCCAGATCAACCAATTCTGGAGTCATGGGTCTCCCCAGCACAGAACTCATGTGCAGCTCAAAGCCCATGTTCATGGCTTGGAATAACATGTGATACTTCCTCAGGAAGTGTGATTGCAATAAACTTGGCTTTCACTGGTCTTCAAGGTACCCTCCAAAACTTGAACTTCTCTGCATTTCCAAATCTTCTCCGCCTTGACCTCCAAACAAACAACCTCATCGGTAGTATACCAGAAAACATTGGTGTGCTCTCTAAACTGCAATACCTTGATCTTTCCACAAATCACCTCAACGGCACTTTACCTCTTTCTCTTGCTAATTTGACTCAAGTTTAAGAGCTTGATGCTTCACGAAACAATATTACAGGAATATTAGACCCTCGTCTTTTTCCTGATGGTTCTGATCAGCCCAAGAGTGGACTGATAGAAATCAGAAATCTTCACTTTCAGGACAACCTGCTTGGTGGTAGAATTCCAGATGAAATAGGATACATAAGAAATTTAACTGTGCTAGCTTTAGATAATAATAGCTTCCATGGACCTATTCCCCCATCTCTTGGGAACTGTACACATTTAGGTGTCCTTATGATGTCTGAAAACCAACTCTCAGGCATGATTCCTCCTAGTTTTGGTAGATTGACTAATCTATCTCGGGTGTTCCTCCATACGAATCAGTTACAGGGTCCTGTGCCACAAGAATTAGGAAACTCTTCTTCTTTAATTGGCCTGCATCTGGCTGAAAACAACTTCACTGGAGAGTTACCACCGCAAGTTTGCAAAGGTGGCAAGCTTGAAAATTTCAGTGCTGCCGACAATAGTTTCACTGACCCAATCCCAATAAGCCTGAGAGATTGCCCATCCTTCTATAGGGTACGGATGGAATACAATCAATTAAGGGGTTATGCAGATCAAGATTTTGGAGTGTATCCCAATCTTATTTACATGGACTTCAGCTACAATAATGTGCAAGGGAGCTCTCTTCAAATTGGGGAAGCTGCAAAAACTTGCAATACCTTGGTATGTCAGGAAATTCAATAGGCGGTGCTATACCAGATGAGATTTTTCAGCTGAAGCCGCTTGTAGAGCTACAACTGTCTTCCAATCAAATATCAGGAGAGATTCCCCAACAAATAGGAAATTCCTTTAGCCTTTCCACTCTATCTTTGAGTAGCAACAAACTTTCAGGTTTGATACCAGAAAGCATTGGGAAGTTGTCTAATCTGCAAATTTTAGACTTGTCAACAAACATGCTAAGGGGACCAATCCCTTATCAGATAGGGGATTGCTCAAACTTGCTGCGTTTAAATTTGAGCAACAATGACATTTCTGGCAAAGTCCCATACCAACTAGGAAATCTTGAATTCTTACAAGATTTTTTGGACCTGAGTTATAACTCACTTTCTGGTGAAATCCCTGCGGATCTTGGTAAACTCAAAAGCCTGATATGCTTGAACATGTCTCTCAATAATTTGTCAGGTCCTATCCCTAATTCCCTAACAACAATGCTAAGCTTGTCAATCCTCAATCTCTCTTACAATAATTTAGAGGGGCCAGTACAGGATAGTGGAGTTTTCAGTTCTTCTAATCTAGTGGATTTGAGTCATAACCAGAACTTATGTGGGAGGATCCAAGGTTCGAAACCTTGCAAGGTCACAATTATAAAACCAATTGGAGGAGGTAACAAGAGGAAAGTTGTGATAGTTGTTACTACTTCTATAGCATGTGCACTGATTGTGTTGTTTTTGCTAGTTTGGATTTATGCCGTTCGTGGTAAGAGAAACTCAAGAGCTTTGAAACATAAAGCTAGAGGCAATGGGGAAAATCTATTCTCAATATGGAATTTTGATGGAAGACTTGTGTATGAGGACATAATTGAAGCAACTGAGAACTTTCACGAGAAATACTGCATTGGAGAGGGATCATTTGGAAAGGTTTACAAATTGATGTTTCCTGGTGAGGATGGAGTTTTTGCTCTAAAAAGGTTGGTATGTGAGGCTGATAGCATAGAAATTGAGAGTATAAAATCTTTTGAGAGTGAGATCAAAGCCTTGATAGAAACTCGCCACCGGAACATAGTCAAGCTGCATGGATTCTGTTCACAGAGCTGGTTGCACACATTTCTCATTTATGAGTACATGGAAAGGGGGAGCTTAGCTGATATTCTCAGAAACAATGAAGAAGCATTAGAGTTAGACTGGTCAAAAAGGGTTGAAATTATGAAAGGCGTAGCACATGCTTTATCGTACATGCATCATGATTGTAATCCACCAATTGTTCATAGAGACATATCAAGCAAAAATGTTTTATTGTCTGCAAATCTTGAAGCCCATGTCTCAGACTTTGGCGCGGCAAGGTTCTTAAAGCTTGATTCAGTGATTTGGACAACATTTGCTGGAACATATGGTTATGCGGCTCCTGGTGAGTATTAATTTTCAACTAGTTGAAATAACGTCTTTGCCTCTCATTGTACTCAGCAAATCGTTTCTTCATTTTGTATTGTGCAGAGCTTGCATATACAATGGCAGTGACTGAGAAAGTTGATGTGTATAGCTTTGGTGTTCTGGCTATTGAGGTGCTTATGGGAAATCATAAACCAAACATATGGGATTAATGAGATCAACTTTCAAGAGATTTTAGACCCTCGCTTGCCATTAAATGAATATAACTTACAGAAATTGGCATTGATTTGGCGTCTAGCACTTTCGTGCTTAGAGACAAACCCTCACTCTCGACCAACCATGAGACGCATCGCCCAGATGATGGAAATAGAGACTACTCATTGATGTATGTTTTTTCAGCTTCCCTATCTCTCAAATAAATGACTGATGTGGAAGTTATTAGACGGTTACAACACTTGTACATATTTGTCCTAAGCACATTAGTTTTACACATTTTCTTTTACAATGCCACTAATCAATTTGATGTTTTTTTATTTCCAGGGACTAAGTGCTCAAGATAGAACAAATTATCGAAAATAAGACCAGTCGCCATCACCGTGCAGTGCAATAGATAATATAATGGGTTCGCTTGCGGATTCCTTTTTGTTTACCTTTTTCGTCAAAGCTTTTGTATACCACCAGTACTGTGATCTTCTTGTATGAATAAATGTTTCGTTCCAAATTGAATCTTGCAATTGAAGACCCTAGAAACTATGAATTTTTAGATCGGTGGCATTATTGTATTATGTGTAGTATATATAGATCTGTTAGTATTTTGTGAGAAAAAATCTCAATAAAATACCCTTGAAATACCCAAAACCTAAATCAGTTTTACACTTTGGACTAATTCCTGATCAGTTCAGGAGCACTAACTAGGGATTTCAAAATTTGATCAAATAACAGTCACTACCAAAAAAAAAAAAAAAGACTTTGATGTCACAGCTGAAAACCCTTCAGCGTCGACAATCTGTCTTCATCGATATAACTGTCACCGATACTTTTGAGGGCGACATTTCTATGTTGCCGTTGTAAGTACATCGGAAGGCACCAAAATGTATGTCACTGCTGAAAGTGGGATATGTCGCCGCAGAAACATGTATCAACGGCAACACTTTTATCACGCAAAAAATTGTATCGTGGCAACATTTGTCACCGCCGAAAGTTGAATTTTTAGTTTAAAAAAAAATTAAATTCCTTAAATTAAAACCTATACCATATTAATAAAAATCAAAAGTAATATTAAACTAACAATATATTAATTATCAATGATATTAACCCAATTCTTCAAAATTAACATCAAATATTTAAATTTTTTAAATAAGGTTTAAAGACTGTCCATTAAAACCGTAATGTGTTTTAAATATCAAGGTAATGAGATGGATGGCAATTAGGGCTTGGAAAGAAGGAATGAGATGAAAAACCTTTCCAGATCTAAACAAGGTGATACAGATCTAAACTTTCTGTCATGCTTCTCAACATTGTCTATCAATCTTAGCTTCTGCAAAGACATATCTCGTTTACTATCGTGCATGCCTTTTAGGGTTAGCCATATTTCTTTTTATGCTTGAGGTCCTAATGCCGCATGTCCAGCCTATCTATTTGTGATTTGGGTTTTCCTCTTCGGGCAAGCCCAACCAGAAGATTTTGTTGTGATTGATTCTGTTTTGATTATCAGGATTATGTTTGGATTTCTTTCTTGATTTCCCGTAGTCTTTGACTTCTACTGCTGAAAGTGTTTTAGTGGACTAAAATGTTAGTTCTCATGTTTTTGATGTTTTGATGATAACAATTATAATGTAATTAATTCTTAATTTTCGATGAAAATTTGAAGTTTCATTTTGCCTCTAGTCAAATAATATGTGCCTCGAGTTATATGCTTCAATATCAAATGTTTTTCTCTTTGCTACGTCGAGGTAAATGTGCTTTGACTTAGAGTTAATAAGTGTTGAAAAGATTTGCCTCTAAGTAAATTGATTATACCTTGAGTTAACTCGTTTAAATATTTTAAATCCATTTTTCACGCTCTGGGATACCTCGAGGTAATTGCTTTCCTTGATAAAATGATTTCGAACTTAGTGTGATTATTTGCCTCAAGTCAGCTCTTATTTGCCTCAAGGCACCGTGACTCTAGGCATTCACTTTGTGCCTCTAGTTATGTTGTTCTTGCATCTTTATCACTTATGGCTATATTGCCTGCCTCAAGTCACCATGACTCAAGTCATGATGACTCAAGGCAATCTTCCCAGAGGTTCTCTAACGCAAAATTGGTATTGCCTCAAGTCACTATGACCAAGGCATGTTGCCTCAAGTCATGATAACTCAAGGCATTCTTCCCAGAGATGTCTTTTAACTCGATAAATGACATTGCCTCAAGTCACCATGACTCAAGGCATGGTGCCTCAAGTCATGATAACTCAAGGCAAGGTTCATTCCATTTGCTTTTCAAATGTGCGTGTTTGCCTCGAGGTATTAAGTCACTTGCCTCAAGTCATGTTGCCTCAAGGCAACCTACTTTTTAACTAGAGTCAAACTTCTCTAATTTTCAAATCACCGTCTCTGGAAATCTAAATTAATTGATTGTGATTTCATTTCTTCTAATCATCACTCATTACTATTCCTAATTGCTTTTAATCAGTTTGCTAATGAGTTTTAGATGATTAAATCTCGATTAACAACAAATTGTTGTAAAGCGGTTTATGTGTCGAATGTATTAAATGCGGTTAGCAAATCGAGACACAATCACAACAACCATTCTTATGAACATTCGAAAGATCTTCCTGCTATTCCTATCTCACAATAAATGCTATTTCACAACGGGAAAAATAGAAGGAATGAAAGAATGTCGTGACGGCACAGATCCACTTGGATCATTAATGGCGAAAGTGTTAACCAAGCTTCATCTATCTAACAGCTATATTTAAGAGTCACAACGGTTAATCTTCAAGCTTCACCAACGGTCATTAATTGCAACATATATAAATACTAGAAGCATTGAATTCGCCAACTATCGAAACACTATGCATTCAATTCAAAATTATTGCAATCTACTCTTTCATTAACTTCATATCTTCAGATATTTTTGTGTACTTTAGTGCTTATCATTTATTCACTCAGTGGGGAGTTAAACACTTATTTGATTACTTCTTTAGTTGTTAAATCTTAAGGTAGATGAACCTTAAGTGTGGGTGTACAATTATAGTTTGTAAGGGGCAGTGAGTCCTAGTGTGAGAGGATCATCTTGAGTACGAAGTGTGTAATTGTATCAGTGATTAAGAGTTAGTGAAAATCCCAAGGTGCTTAGGGATTGGATGTAGGTCGAGGAGTTAGACCGAACCAGTATAATTCGCTCTGTGTTCATTTCCCTTCCCTGTCTTTGTTTTTAGCGTTCTTGAGCATTTAGCAAAAAGATTTTTATAATCACCCATTCACCCCCTCTAGGTGATATTCCATCTTCATAAAATGGTCTGAGCCCCTTTTCACAGGATGCTTTGCTGGGAACCTTATTCGACCGCTGACCTGGTTTGGTGGGCAAGAGAGTTCGAATACTAATGACGATCAAACGCGGAGATGAAATTGATGGCGAGCACGATCAAAGTTAAGCTGATTTTTATATCTAGCAATTTCTCATATGTTCCATGGAGTTCTTCTACGCTAGCTTCTTCGTCTTTATCAGTTAACCCAATTCGCCACAAACTTCAAATATTGATATTTATGCAAGAGTAACAACAACTCTTTTTTATCACAATTATGACAATTTTCAATTGGGTAGAAAGTTTGGCAGCATCCCAGCGAGTTCCTACTTTTCGTGAAAGATGAACTCAATGAATTATACTCTATTTCATCAAGAAGCAATTTTCTTGTGTAATTCATTAATGGGCCAATGACCCTATACTGCCAAAGTGATAATGCCGGTGGTTGGAATCTTCCAAATTAGAAACTCGAAATGAAATTAGCTTTATATGAGAATTCAAATGGTTGTTTTGGGGGCTGGGGAAGACAAATTTAACCCTAATTCTTCATAAAAGATAAACTTCATTTTGACCGACTCTCAAGGATGACAAAATATGGCTTCTAAAAGAAAGCATCTAGGACAGTTATGCTACCAACCAAAGACCTCAAAACTACATTGAAAAGTTGCTTTCTAACTATAATAGCACTCAATAGCTATACAAACTGATTTGTTTTCACTAAATCATTCAGCACTAAACTGATTTTTTGTTGCTTTAGTTTGTTGAGGGTATTTTGACATGTTACATATTGTTTCCTTCATAAGATTGTTCTAACACATTCCTTTTATACTTCTTGCTTTACTAAACATAATTGCCATAGCTCAGAGATAGCCACCCTTTACAATAACTAGAATGTTTTCCAAAGATCTTACTCTGACCAGTAATTGGACTGGTGTGCCTTGTGATAATATTTCCCAAAGGTATGATCTTCTGTTGCAAATTTTTCTTTTTTCCTAACCTGAAAAAGCTTGAGAATTTCATGTGTTTGTTTTTTTTCCTCAGATTTACAAATCCGAAATGAGCTGTTGAAGATTTATGTTTTAGGAATCAAACTTCAGATTGGCCTCCAATCAAGTGCAAGTGTACACGGAAGGCATACATACCCATTGGCAGAAAACTGAACCTTTTGGCTCACCATAGTTATGATGAACTTGTCAGACCCCTATGCCACATGTTCAGGAGCACCATTCTCTGTAATTGACATGATTTGTGATGCCTACAATGTGATAAAAAAAACTAAATTATCTCTCAAAAATAAAGTTGAAATCTCGACTAATAGACCTCTCCAATTACTTCATATGGATCTAGTTGGACCGGAAAGAGTTAAGAGCCTTGGTAGCAATTTATACACTCTGGTTATTGTCGATGATTTCTCTCGATTTACTTGGACTATCTTTTTATCTTCCAAAGATAAAATGTTTGATCTATTTGTTGTGTTTACCAAGAAAGTGCAAAACGAGAAAGGTGTTTGCATTTCAGGTATTTGGACCAATAATGGAGGTGAATTTGAGAATCAAGCCTTTGGAGAGTTTTTTGATGCTCATGGTATTGATCACAACTTCTCGGCTCAAAGGACACCACAACAGAATGGTGTGGTTGAAAGGAAGAATCGTGTCCTCCCCGAAATGGTTCGTGCAATGCTGAACGAAAATTAGTGCAACCCCAAGTCTAAGGCCAAACTCGATCCAGCTTATGTTAACTCAAGCCAAGATGTGACATCCTCAGTTCCGGGTTAGTATAAATTCATCCTAAACTTGAGCCAGTTCTTCATCACTTGAGCCAATAACTCGAGCCATGAAAATTTGATTCGAGTTCAACTCCTTTATATATATATATATATATATATATTGTTGTGCATCGCTTCTTCTTCATTTCTTACTCTCACTCGCGTCTTCTCATCTCTCTTCTCTGAACCCAAACCCTAACTCGAACCTCTTTTTCGCCATGCCTCCTAAATCATCCTCCAAATCTCCTACCAAGTCCAAGAAATCAGATTCTGATTATGAAGCAACTGAATCTTCATCCCCTTCACCGTTGTAGCGACCTAAATGTGCAAAGATTCCTCATAAGAGGTTTTGACCTAAAGTGTCTTTTGAGGATCCCGCACCCAAAAGGTCGATAAATTTGAAGATTGAAGAACCATCCGAGGTTCCCAAATCAAGGCCGATTGACCCAAAAGCAACTTCATGCAAGGACAAAGAAAAGGTTGTAGAGACTCCAAAGCAATCCAAGAAACCGAGTGGTTCTCAGTCTAAGTCTAAAAGCCAACCTTCTGCATCTGCTTCGAAGTCTTATGTGCAATCTGGCTCTAAAGTACCTCTTGAGATACCAGCTATTCTCTTTATCTATCATGCTCCCATCTCAAATCCTCCTCTTGATTTTTCCTATGGTCCTATTATGTTTTCTCCCAAAGATGGGAAGAAATACAGAGAGGACTATGCAATTACGAGTTTCGCCCTATATTGTATCTTGATTTAACCAAACTCAAGGAAGAGTGTAACCTTGATCTCTCTCCTTGATGTAGGGCTTATGATAATTTTCTTTCAATTCATGTTTCTTACGGTCCCAGCTTTGGTCGAGTCTTCTTACGTAATTATGATTGTTCATAATTTTTTAGGTAAGCTTGATAAGATTATTGAGGAGAGGGTAATCACTTATGTAAGAGGCAAGAGAATTGTTCTTATTGCCAATTACATAAATGATTTGCTTCAAAATCCTCCTCATATTCCCGAGTTTCATTATGACAATGAGGAAATTTTCAAAATTCTTCGACTAGATGAGCAATTGAGTGGACCAGTAGGGTCACTTAATTTTCCTCCCATTGTCTTACCTCCTGTACATAGGGCCTTGTGGTATATTTACTCAAGGAATTTTGTATGAAAAGGCAAGAACTTTACTCATTTCACTTAGAGAGATTACTCTTTCTTCGCTTCTTTTGTGGCTCAAGTTCCTCATAACCTTGGTCACTGGACTTTTAATGAAATGAAAAGATATTGTCTTCATTCAAAGAAAAATTCCACCATTCTGTTTCCTAGCCTTGTGTCAATCATTCTGTTTCATGCGAAAGTATGGTTTCTTGAGAAGAATGAGCCTCATAAGAAGCCAGAGATGTTTGGGCAGCATCATTTGAATTTGATGAAGATCTCCTTTCAAGAAGGATTTGGGCAATCAAGAGCTCCAGGTCCATCAAGATCAAGAGCTTCCAAGTCTAAAGCTCAAGAGCAACAATTTGAACCTAGTCCAGAACATTCTTCACAACCTCCACCTTTCACACTTGGAGCAATCATTAAGACAATCATTGAAAAGGTTGTATCTGACTACTTTGGTTCTCTTCAAGTGGCCATGATAGCTCAATCACATGAATTGACTGAAAAGTTGAAGATTGAAATTGGCAAGCTAGTGAATGAGGTCACAAAGGTTCAAGATAATCAAGAGTCAATTCAAGAAGAAATTGGGAATTTGAGTGGACACATTGAAGACCACAGTGCTAGTCTCACAAATTTCCACAACACATTATATTGTGGACATTGAGCAACAAAGTTGACAAGCTTCTGTAGTCTAAGTCTGATGCATCTGGTCTTGGCATTCCTCCACTTGTACCCAAAACCTCTCCTCCCTCTTCCCCCTCCCCATCTTTTGACATCACCACTACACCCACCTTCACTACTCCTATTATCACTACTACCCCAGCCACTTTCATCATTCCACCATCAACCACTTCTACTGTCAAGATTTCCTACTCTGGATCTTCTACAATAGAGTTATTTGATGAGTATGAGCCTGAGGTAGATACTTCTATCTCTCAGCCAGTGTTCTCCATCTCACCTTATTCTCCCATTCCTTTCCCTCATCTCACTCATCCTTTCTCTTCTTGCTTCCAGCTTCTACCTCTCTCGACCCCTTCTTTTTTGAGTGATGCCAAAGGGGGAAGAAGTGAAGAAACGAAGCCAAGCAAGCAATTAATTGTTTTTGTTATGTTTATGACTATAGTTTTTTGGCATTTATTTTGGTCTTTTGCTGTAATTGACTCAACTATCTTGATGTTATAAAACAATGTCATTATCATTTTATCTTGAAATGATTATATATGCTGTTATGATATTGAGCCATTGCTTTGCTTCTCTATCTTATTTTTTTTAAGATTGGTTCATAAGCTTTTTAAGCTTCTTCTATCAAATTTTTTTTTTGGCTTCTAGGTTACAAGGGTTGTCATCATCAAAAAGGGGGAGAATGTTGGTTCTCTAGGTAAGTTTGATGATAACTAAACATTGTAAACAATTTAAGGCTTCTGATCCAAGGCAAAATGTTTTTTGAGAATATCTGAAAATCACTAGCAAACTGATTAAATGATGTTAGGAATAGTAAGGATTAATATTATGAAGTACCCAAAGCATAATCAATGAATTGTAGATTACGAGAACGGAGATTTCAAATGCTGATATATATTCTCGAGAATTGTTCATACTATTCTCAAGAACTATCGATAAAAAGCCTTTCCAGAGAGTATGTCTCGATGATACTCGAGAATCACATTATAGGTTCTCGAGAATGATACGTTCAAAAATCTTTTTCAATCATCAGTAGTTAAGCATTCTTGAGAATCATTTCACTCATACTCGAGAATAACATCTCAAATTAATACTTAAGAGAAATATACCAGAGAGCTTTTACCGTTGATTCTCAAGAATTGCTTACCAATTCTCTAGTACCATTCTCGAGAATCACTTACCTATTCTCGAGATTTATTCTGATGAGAAGAGGAATATAATCAGAGAGCAAGATATATACTCGAGAATCCATTTCATCATTCTCAAGTAAGTCTTACCAAGAACGCTTTACGGAAGCCATCCCTTGTCAATACTCGAGAATCAAGAACCAATACTCGAGAATCATATCAGAAGTTGCATCTACGATAGGAAATTTGTCAAACCACCCATGCTCAGAAAGCTCTTCTTTCCAATTCAAGAAGAATCTGCTCCAAACTCATCATATTTCGTCCGTTATCATAAGATGAATGAAGGTTGTTCTTGCCCAGCATTTTTTGCAGCATTCTGAATTGACTGTCAACTTCAAAACATCATATCTTCATTAGATCTTTTTTTTCATGATCTTGATTTTTTTGGAAAGCTATGTGAGTCTAGTTTCATATGGCACTGGTTTCAGCGCATTTGGATTTGTCGTTTGTGAGATACACTCAAAATACTAAACTAATGGCATAATGGCATCTATAGAAGACTTCATCAAAACTAATCATAACTAACACATTCTAATTGTTGTATTTCAACGGTAAAATACAAAAGGAATGACAGAATGAAGAAGATGAGCATTAATGACACAACGCTTCTTGTCTAACGTCTACTTCTTGAGCCTCAACGGATAGTCTTCAAGCTTCTTCAACGGTCATCAATTGCAACAACTATAAATTCCAGAAGCATTGAATTTTCCACTTACCAAAACTCGTGCATTTAATTCGATCTTATTGCAATCTACTGCTTCATTAAGTTTCATTTAATATCATCGGATATCTTTTACTTCAGTTATTATTATTCATCTGCTCTGTGAGAGAGTTTTCATAAACACTTATTTGATTATCTATTTAGTTGTAAATTCTTAAGGTTGTGGAACCTTAAGTGTAGGTGTACAATTACGGGTAGTAAGGGGGAATGAATCCTAGTATGAGAGGATCATCTTGAGTACGAAGTGTGTAATTGTATCAGTGATTAACAGTTAGTGAAAAACCCAAGGTGCTTGGGGACTGGACGTAGGTCGAGGAGTTAGACCGAACCAGTATAATCTCTCTGTGTTCATTTCCTTTCTCTATCTCTATTTTAGTGTTATTCAGTGTTTTAGCGAAAAGATTTTTATAATCACCTATTCACCCCCTTAGGTGATATTCCACCTCCACAATTGTCCTTTAGTGGCTTGTTTTTCCTTTTCTATCAAGCCTAGAATGAAGATTTTGTTTTGTTTGAGATTTTACTACAACTGGATTCTATTCATATTTTCTTTTACTTCCAACTGTCCTTGATTTTCTTCTTCTTCAAGCATATGACCTTCTTTCGTCTATCTTGAAGCTATAAAGTCCACTCAGCTTCTGGCCCAAGTTCCTGCAATTCTTTTCTGTATTTTACTCAAGAAATGATCAATTTATAACAAAAACACTATACTGCATATTTTCATTATTCAATTCCAATGTGATGTTGTACCAACGCTACAACATCGAACTAGCAATAACACTTAAGCTGAGAAATTTAGCAGTTCCATATCAATCAATGTTCTGCTTATAGCCATGAATGGTCTTCCTAGAATAATTGGGACTTCTTGATCAACTTCAAAGTCTAGTACAATGAAATCCAGCGAAAAGATAAACTTGTCCACCTTCACTAACACGTCTTCAATTTTTCCTTCTAATTAGATGATGGATCAGTCTGCTAGTTGTAGAGTTACCTAGTAGGCCTTGCTTCACCAATTGCTAGTTTTTTGAACACAAACATCGGCATTAAGTTAATGCTGGCTCCCAAATCATAGAGTGCTTTTCCGCAGTAATTAGGACTAATGGCATAAGGTATTGTGAAACTGCCTGGATCCTTCAGTTTTAGAGGCAGTCTATTCAATAGTAAAGCACTACTTTCCTTTGTCATGGCTACTATTTCGAATTAACTCAGCCACCTTTTCTTGGATAAGATTTCCTTCATAAACTTCATATAACTAGGCATCTGTTCCAAAGCTTCCACCAGAGGGATATTGATATACAACAACTTAAGCATGTCCAGGAATTTCCTGAACTGCTTCTGTTGGCTCTGCTTTTGTAGCCTTTGCGGGAAAGGCGGGGGCTGCTTCAAAACTCGTGATGGCCTTGGATCAGTGGTATGTAGTGATGGCGAAGATGTAGCATTCCATGTTGTCTCAGCTATAGGAACATCTGGCATGGCGTACATTGCGAATATTATAGCATCAACACCACTGTCACTTTCGCATCATAGGAGGGTTCTGCTCTGTTTCTTCGACATCCTCTATGGCTTCTCGTCCCTTTTTTGTCTGGCCCGATACTAGTTTGGCGTCCTTATAGGCATTTTAAGACCTTCATTGGCTCTACATTTTTACCGCTTCTCAGCTCGATAGCCTTGACTTGTTCTCTGTCATGGCTCTTAGGGACTTCAGTGTCGCTGGGAAGAGAGCCTAATGGTCTATTGTTGAGTGTCGTAGCAAGTTGTCCCACTTTATTTTTGAGATTCCAAAAGTGACACTTGCTGGCTCTATATGATGGCATCGTTTTTAGACATATACTCCTTAGTAGGCTTTCCATGAAAGACTGAAGAGGTTGATCAAAACCCTGCTGCCTTGCTTGCTAATTGAACCCCAGAGGATTCGATAATCTGTTAGAGTATGAAGGGCCCGTTAAAGGACTGGCAGGTTGGTGGCTTTGAGAATTCCAAAAGAAATTTGGGTGTTGACACCAACCTGGGTTGTACATGTTGGAGTATTAGTTGTTGGTATTGCTGCCTAATTGAAGTTGTTCACTTAGTTGACAGATTCAGGGTTAGTAGAGCACTGAGAGTAAGAATCCTCTCTACCACAGTACACAGCCTACTTAGGCAGGTGGCATTCATGAGGTGTTGGTCGGGAGGCTCATTGACTTGATCTTATTGGTCAGTGAAAACACTTGAGCAGTAAGGGCTGTCATCGCATCAAGTTCATGAGCTCCGGCTACTATTTTGGAGGGAGGAAGTTGATTTGCTGGCCATTGATGACTATTCATGGCTATTCATTCTAGAAGTTTATATGCCTCATTGTAAGACTTCATCAATATAAAACCACTAGTCGATGCATCAACTATGGACCGTGTCTATGCGTCCAGGCCTTCATAGAATGTTTCCAGATGCACCCGTCCTACTAATCTATATTGTGTACACTTTCTCAGAAAATCCTTGGAGCGTTCCCACACCTCGTATGTGAACTCTCCAGCTTATTCTCATAAACTGGTGATGTCTTCTCTTAATTAAGCATTTTTAGTTGGGGGAAAGAACTTCAACATGAATTTTCCACCCAAGTCATTTCAAGATAAAATTGAATGGGCTTGTAGGGTGTTCAACCACGTTTTGGCTTTATCATAGAGTGAGAATAGGAATAGTTTGATTTTAAGGGCATCAGCGGTGGCTCCGGGTATGACAAAAGTGTCACAAACCTCCATAAAAGTTTTGAGATGAAGGTGAGGGTCTTCAGATGGGAGTCTGCCGAACTGCCCTACCACTTTTAGCATTTGGAACATGATAGTTTTAAGTTCAAACTAGCTGGTAGTAATGTTTGGTGAAGTGATTGCTGAGTTGAGCCTATACAAATTAGCAATGCCAAACTCTATGATGGCTCGATGTAGGTCAACATTATCACAGTTCGGTGGTTGTTGCGGGATTTGGTTATCCCCATTAAGTCGGCCTTGCCCTTCTCAATCTAGATCTCGATTAACACGTGCCTCCGCCATGTGCGCAGAGTCATTAAGGCGACTCCTTCACCTTTTCTTTCTCTATTTATGTGTTGTTTAACTTCAAGATCGTATGACTGAAGATAAGCAAAGGGCAAGCTGCGCAAACACTACAGAAGGTACCTTAAAATCAGAGATAGAGAAAGTGAGTTTAGTGAGGTGAAACACAACTTATAAAACAGAAACTTACAATCATAAAAGGTATTTTCAGTCCCCAGAAATGGCAACAAAAACTTGTTAGTCGATGTCCTTGTGACAAGTGAACCAGTCGAACAAGTAATAAAGAGTAAGTAGAGTTATTTTCCCACAAAGACTGTTGATGCCAAATATGAAGTCGGTTTCTCGTGAAAGTTGTGTGTGATGAGAAAAGAGTTGGTTGGCTTTTTGTTTATCTATTATTAATGACAAATAAAGTAAATGACTGATTGGAAGTCATAGAAAGATATCAGTTTAAAGATAAGCTGAGTTTGGATTTCATCCTTCGCATCATTCCCCAAGTTTGCATGCGATGCATTGCTACAACTTTTTGTTGTACAACTTCCACAATGCTACAACAAAATGCCTTTCACAACATTATTCAACTAACCCACCACTATCCTATACAAAAGCGTCCACATTCTTCGCTCTACTTCTCCCATATTCCTTTGGCAATTTTCTAATTTAAAATGTCAGTTCAACCTAGGTGTATTTGGCTGTGTAAGCTAGACTCATTCCTGGAGCTTACAATTTAGGTCGAGCCCTGCACGAGCTCACCCAGCAAACACTGTCTAATAAAGGTCTAACCTCAGCTCCTTCCAAAAGATGGCCGAGGCCATTGATCTAGCCCCTTAGCGGCCATTAACCGTACAAGACATCAAATTACTGTTAAACAAACTGAATATATTGAATTAAAAGCTTAGCAAACTAGGTTCATTCTACAACTTAAAAATCTATCCTCACTCAGCCAACGAAAATTTAGTTCATGACTGATAAGGAGAACATAAAATAAAGTATAGCAGAACAACCCATGGAAAGATCAAAAGTAAAAATAAGGAAAAGAGAGAAGCTCGTTGGAATGATTGATGACATTGTAAGCATCTTGTCACGTGACATATCTACATCTTCCATAGTCGATCTAACTTCGGGGAAGAATCAGGTTTGTTCTATAGCTTTCTTTCTTTCTTGATGATTCTTTCATTCCTTTGATTTGAGTTCAATCGAATTGGAATTGTACTGACTCTTTGACTCTAACGACTTCGACGAGTCCTCTAGGTTTAGCTGCGCTTTCCTCTTATAGTCAGGTCCTTTCACACCGTACATTCAGTAAGATGGGCCTTCCAAATCTGTTAGGTCCAAATCTCTAGATTCAGTTGATTGATCCTTTTTTGATTCTACAAGATTCTTCAAATCTTCTTTACATTTCTTCTCATCTTCTGTTTCAGCCTTCGTTAATTCATTCACCGTCAAAATGTAGCCCGCTTATTCTTTGGGTCATTTGGGCATCGAATAAGATGAGGAATCATCAAATGTATTTGAAGCTTATATTACTTAGGGTGAAATTAAGATATATTATAACTACTTGAATGTTTATGAAATTCAAATGGAATTATTTTTTTCACATTTGGACAAGACAGGGGGTTACCACTTGGGTGAGGAATCCCGCCCGCCCACCCACCCTTGCCTAGCCCAAAAGTTAGAGCTTTTACCGGTAAGACTAGCACCAGGCAACAAAAAGCAGCCCGGTTCATCCTTCGGGCTGGGCATCAAGTAGGAGTCTCACTTGCCCACCATACCCATGCCCACCCCTATTCATTAGTGTGGACATCATGCATATGAAAAATTATAGGTGTTGTAAGGAAGCTTATGGTGACGTATAATGCAACATAATTTACGTGTTTTTATGCGAAGAATGTATTGGGAATATTATGCTTAATTAAAGTCCATATAATTTTGTATAATACATATTTCCATCATTATTGAAAAAGTTTAATCACTCCCTCCTTGTTATACATCCCGGTAAAAGAAATTTTTGGTTCTAAATATAAGTTTACTCGAAAGGTTATTAATTAATATATGTTTTCTATTTTTATCCTACTTTGAAAGATTGAACATGGGCGAGAAAGAATTTTATTTCCATAATATATAACTTTTGCTAACATATCCATTCTAGTGAAAATCTAGCAGATTTATTCATCATGCCTCTTCCAGGTGCAATCTTTGAAAAGCTTGTCCATGACATTGGTCTTCCCACACTTAGAGATTTCTACTAATGTCATCAAGAGAAGGGAGTCTATAAACGCTGTACTCTTTTTCTCTTATCTAGGTTTTGTCCCACAAGGTTTTCCTCTAAAGGATTTTAATGAGGTAGCACTGGATAGTTTATCAATGAATGATGTACTCTTTTCTATCATTATGTTGTTGTCCTACCGTGTTTTTCGTAATTAAAGTTTTTAATTTGGCACATTCATACATAATGGACTTTCAAGGGCAAATGTTATGAATATAATATTTGTGTGGATATCCATATATCTCTTTTATATAATATTATGTATCATTTCTTATAGTTATCACTACTAGAAAATTGAAAAATTGCGAAGGAATTTGTGAGGGAAAAAATCTGCGTTGCAAATTTTGATTAATTTGCGAGGGAAAAATAGTTCCCTCGCAAAAGGTCAATTTTGCGAGGAAAAACGGTTCCCTCGCAAAATGCCCTCCTTTTTGCGAGGAAAAAGTGGTTCCCTCGCAAAAGAGGGTTCAAACCCTAATGTCATGGTTCCTCTTTTTCATTATATCTCCAAATATCTCAACCCGCGGCTCCTGGCTCCTTCGCTTAAATCCCTAACTTTCATTCGATCAGAGCAAATTCTCACAGCCTACCTCACCGTCACATCCCACCCCTCCATTCACCGTCGCCCTTTTCCCTACCACCACCGTGCTTCGCGATCCACCACCACCGTCGGCCTCTCTCTGCAGTTCCTCGTCGATCTCCCTGCGCAACGCCTCCACTGTCTCTCTTCTCATCTCGTCTTTCACCATCGGCCACCTCTCATCGTCCCTCTTCTCCATTCGTCTTTCATCGCCGGCCAAAGCTCACTTGCTCTGTTTTTTTGGCCCAAACAAGCGAACTCTCACCATGCTTCCAGATCACCCACACCTCTGTCGATCTCTGCCTTCTTCGTTCCAGGTCCATTGGCTGTTCTCTAGCTTGTCTCTCGACTTTCTATCCGCTCCTCTGTTTCTGATCTGATATTGTTCTCCTTTTTTGAGGTAAACCTCATGTATTTCTCCATTTTTTTTCTTTTTTTCTTTCTTGTTTTTGTTGTTGTTGTTGTTGTTGTTGTTGTTGTGATTAGGTAGATTAGAGTTTAGTTCGATGAAGTAATTGTATGAGGCCTTTGTGTTTTTCATTAACTGTCAAAGCAGAAATATATATGTAAAAAAAAAAAAAAATTGTGTGTCGCCTAAACCCGGACCTAAATCGATCTCGTCTTGCATTCTGAACTCTAGGAATTCTCTCTTTAAGATGCGAACAATTTGTTCTTCAGGAGAAGCTTTGAGACGCCGGAGGAATCTGGAGATCCATGGCACCATCCTTACGCCAACGTCCTCTGATTCGCAAGTTAGTTCCTCATCCATTGTTGCCTTCTTTTGCTCAGTGTGCAGAACGCCACTCTTCCTTGTTGCTCTTCACCCGACTCTACAATGGGTGTAGCGGCAATGGCTCTGGTAAGCCGTATTCAATTCTAATAATTTTTTTCATTGAGAAACAATGAGATCGTGGGGGAAATTGCATCAATTGATCGCATGATTGTTTAAGTCTATCAGCGTACCTGTAAATCCATGCTCTGGGATGTGCTTTATTTTTCTTACTTAAAGCCGGATGAACTATGATACAGTGTAAAAACTATGCCGGGACTTGTTTCAATCTGTTATGGAATTAACATTGAATTGGTTCTTTCAATCTTGTATAGAATTAATGATAATTTGGTTCTTTCATGTTGTATGGATTTAACGATGAATTGGTTGTGTGTTTCTGTTGGAAACTTTGGGTAAAAAAAACGGAATGCAATGTAAAGGATACATTTTCCTTCCCTTATATTGTTTCATATAGGAAGAAGAAAGATATACATGAGGATAAGCTATTAAATAAATTTTTATTTTCTCCACCTACTTGAAGATATTTATCATACAAGAAAGGGGATGGAGGTAAAGAAGGGGTTTTGGCATTCCTTACTCTCCATTTCCATTCAACAGTTGAGGTATTAATAATCTGCACATGCTTAAAAATTTTACCTTGAATTTTTGGAGTTGCATAATGTCACTATTTTTCATTGCAAACTAATATTTGCTTCTTCTTTTTTAACCTTGTGGGCTAAACATTTACTTGAATATCTATCTCTTGTTTATTTTTTTTTTATGCCTAGATCCTATACCCTGGGAGGGACACCAACAAAAATGGTTTTAAGGCACTTATTGCAGCAGAGTATGTGGGTGTGCAAGTTAAGGTTGTCGAAGATTTTGAGATGGGTGTCTCTAATAAAACTCGTGAATTTATGAAGATGAACCTATTGGCAAGGCATGCTATTTATATCTCTTTCTCTGCAATAAAGAAAATTTTGACTTTTGCCTGAAGTTATTGAGAATTTGGGATGCATTATCTTTACGGGTTCTGTTTTGGAAACACCCGAGATGGCCCAATATTTGAGAGCAATGCGATTGCACACTATGGTATGCTTTCATGTGCACTATATATTGTTTCAACTTTTTGATATTGTTGGTTTTATGTCTACATGTATGTATGTATTTTTTATTTGCTATAGTTGCTCGCTTGAAGGCTGACAGTCTGTTATTCGGATGCTCCTCTATTGATCATGTAAGCTTTTCTAATTATTATTCATCATCCACTTATTGGGGGCTATAGTATCTCACCCTTTTATCTTCTGTGTAAGAGGTTGCCTACATCACTTAGAGCATTTTTGGTTATATCTGATCATTGTTAATGAATCAGGCTCACATTGAACAATGGATCGATTTTTCTTCATTGGAGATTGATGCTAATCTTTTGGCTTGGATCAAACCAAAAGTAGGATATTATGGTCCATACCTTCCCCCGGTAGGTTATGTTACTGTTAATAATTTCACCCTGTTCATTAGCCTCTGAAAATGTTATTAAGCCTGTATTCTTAAGAATTGATTTTCATTCCATTGTATAATCCATGTGTCATTGTGGTTCTTTTCAACTGTTCCTGTCATCCTGTAAATATTCTTTGTATAGTTTATTCATCAAATAATTTATATGAGGCACAAGGGTAGATAAGTGTGCTGCTGACATTCTAGGGGTAGTTAGTTTGTCTTTGTTGAAATGTTCTGACTAAATAATGAATTGTCGATGTTCATTCTTCTTGTTATCATGAAAACGGTGGTTTATGTTTACAAGAATTTTTTTTATTTCTTTTATTAGCCTAATCTCTTACATTTTTCTGGATGAAGGCCGAGGAGGTCATTTGCAATTTACGCATTGAAGAGAGCATTGGGTGCTTTGAATGACTAAGGCTTTTTTTTTTTTTTTTTTTTTTAGTTCCTTTTGGTGCAACATTATAATTTGTAATATTTTGTTTTTGCTATGTAAACTTTTATGATTGTTACAATTTATTTTTATGATATACAAGTTTTTTTATTTTCTAATTTTTTTATGTAATTTTTTTATTTTATTTTTTCTGATTTTTTATATTTTTTTAAAATAAATTGGAATTTGCGAGGGAAAGTTTTTCCATCGCAAAATCCTTTTTATATTTTTTTTAAATAAATTGGAATTTGGGAGGAAAAACTTTTCCCTCGCAAAAGCCGAGATTTTGCGAGGGAAAATTTTTTCCCTCGCAAATTTCAACTTTTGCGAGGAAAATTCTTCCCTCGCAAAATCCAGAATTTGCGATGGAAAATACATTTTTGCAACGGAAAATTGGTTAGCGAGGGCCATTTTTGCGACGGAAAATGGCTTTTTTGCGAGGAATTTTTCCGCCGCAAAAAATTGTTTTTTTTTTTTTTTTGTAGTGTATCTTTATCCTCATTAAATCTATTGAAGATAAATATAGTTTCTATGATATTGTAAACATATGCCTATAAATAGCGGACATATATTATGTACTTGACAAACCCCGAATAATGAATAATAATTACTCTCTCCTCCTCCTCTCATATTCTCTCTTATCTTTCTCTCTATTTATTATAACAATTTTTTTAATTATATATTTTAGTTGGGGAATCAAATATACATTTGACCTAGCATGAGCAATTATCAATGCACATATCATATAACAATTATCTCGTAAAAATTTTCTTAGTGAGGTAGTACTTGGATAGTGTATGAATGAATGATGTACTTTTTCTTTGGCTTGATTGTTGTTACACAAGATTTTTCTTGGTTAAGTTTTTAATGTAGCATATTGATATATAAAGGACATCCAAATGGAAATGTTATTACTATAATATTTTTGTGGATGGCCATATATCTTTGTTATGTAATACTAGGCCTGTTTGGGAACACCCCAAATGGACTTATTATCCCATTAGATGGGATAATAAGTCCATAAAAAAAAAACAAGAGTGTTTGGGAACACTAAAAAATTGATGGACTTTAATGGGCAATGGACTTTTTTTTTGAAGCTCCCATTGAGTTGCTTATCATCCTATTAGAAGTCCATTGAAAGCCAGCCTTTTTTTTCAGACCATTTTGCCCCAAAAAGACGTGTGCCTTCTCTCTTCCTGTCCTCATCTGTCGATTCTCTCTCTCCCATCCTCTCCTCTTCAATTGTCCGACCTACCTCATCTCCTCAGCAATTACTTCGCCTGTCCTCATCTTCAATTGTCCGACCAACCTCCTATTCGATTTTCTAATCCCATTACTTTGCGCTCTCATCCTTCGTCTATTCGATTTGTCTCGTTCTCTTCTAATGGTCTCGTTCTCTTCTTCGCCTGGTCTCATCAGCCGTTCCTGCCATTAATTCTTCGCCTGGTCTCATCAGCCGTTCCTGCCATTAATTCAAAAGCTCAGCAATTAATGGAGATGGCGATGGAGAGCAGAGAATTATCTGACCTACCTCCTATTCGTGCTGCCTCCCATCTATTCCAAACATTAATTCGAGCTACCTCATGTTCAGACCTACCTCGTCTCTTCCATTCATTGTTGAACTACCTCCTATTCTCCATTAAAGGACCTACCTCGTCTCCTCTTCAATTCAGGTTCTTCTTTGCGCTTCAATTCCATGAAATTAATCAGATCTGTTCTTCTTCTACACTGCGTCGCCGTTGATCTCGTCGGATCTTTGTTTGACCGTGATACTTCTCCACTGCATCGCCGTCGATCTAGCGTAATTCATCGGATCCTTGTTCTTCTTCATTTTGTTTCCTTTCTGCATTTACTGTTCTTCATCCGATTTATGCTCTGTTTTGCTCTCGCCCTGGTCAGATATTTTTTGGCTTTTGCTGGTTAATTGATCTGCTTTGCTCTCATTCTGGTTTATCCGATTTACTTCTCCGTTGCATTTTGTTTCCTTTTTGGCTTGTACTGGGAAATTGCTCTGCTTTGCTCCGTTGATTTGCATTGTTTCATTTATTGTGGTAAATGGTAATATGATGGAATGAGAAAATTAAATATGGCTAAGCGCTTGTAGTTTCCAATTTTTAATCGGGTTTGCGAGATATTGTGCCTTTTGCGGTTCCACTTTGTTCAAAATGTTTAGCCCTGTTTTGAGTAAATTGTAGCAATAGCAATGCATAGAATGAAGTAATTGATGCTATAGGAAGGAATTATCTGTGGCCATTATGTTTGAATTTGTGCATTGTATTTCCATTAATGTCATATTGAACCACATTAGGAATGTTTATAATGTTTCACTTAATGCATGTCGTGCTTTGCCATCCTCGATCATTGATCATTTTCTGCTAATCATGGCTGGGATTGAGGACCCTATTTCAGTGCATGGTCTATGAGAGGGGTTGGGATCAGGTGTTGTGTTAGGGATCTTTGAAAATATGATGATAATATGTCCTGATTGGTGAAATTTAACTATATTACCAATGTAAGAACCGGCTGAACCCAAGAGGGGGTGAATTGGGTGAAGTATAAAAATTTAGTAACTTTGAAAATCTTTTTGCAATGAGTTTGTATGACAAAAGAGTTATAAAACAATAGATAGTCATTCAAACATATATGCTTGGAAATATAAGAGATAAGGGAAGAGAATATGCAAACTGAGATTTATCCTGGTTCGGTCCAATCCTTGGCCTACGTCCAGTCCTCAAGCTCCACTTGAGATTTTCAATCCACTATCCTCTTGTTTAATCCGGGCACAAGAGAAGCCTTTACAAACCACAAGTTCACCCAGGCACTTGTGAAGCCAAATATCTCACCGAGATACTCCCCTTACACAATGTAAGGTTACAATGTGTTTCTCTCTCAAGATCACCCAATCTTGAGTAACTCTCGAAGAATAGAATGATTACAATAAATCTTCTCTCTTAGAAGTGAATAGATAAGCACGAGGATCAAATATAAATCACTTCACTCTCTAAGTTATCTAAACATGAAAAACAGAGTGCAAATGATATGAGAACAGTATCGGCATGTTGGAAGTGTAAGCTTGTTTCTCCACATTTTTCTGCTTGAATATGTCCTCTTTTATAGGTAGGGAACTTCATATGACCGTTTATAGCCGTTGCCTATCTCAGACAAGGTTTGGGTTGAGCTTTGGTCTTCTTCTCTCTCTAGTTTTTGCTTATTCCAGTGATTAATTGATCCGAGGTGGCTCTCTGAAATTTGCCCGTTGGAGAAGAGTTTGCTTGTTGTAGTAAGCATTCTTTAACGTTCGGAAGGCGTGCTCGGATGGATTAGCTGAAAGTAGGTTGTTTTGCAGAGGTGCATTAAATGCACTGAACACTTTTAGCTTTATGGCTTTGACCTTCAATAATCTTCATCTGATCTTATAGAAGTTCACTCAAAAAACTTGTTAAACATAGCTAGGAATATGATTGAATGAATTATGGAAGCAATAAGATCAAACAACAATGATTTGCAAATTCATATAATTCAAAAATCAGTTTTTACCGTTGTAAACTGCAGTATGTTCATGCTTACTGCAGTATAGCATACTTTCACTTACATACTACAAGTAAAGGTGGAAGTATACTAACCTGGACTTCAAAAATGTAGTGTGAATTTTTGAACCCACGATGACCATACTCGAGTTTAGCTCTTCCTTACTCAAGTTTAGCATACTTTCACTTACATACTCCAGTAAAGGTGGAAGTATTGACTTAGCTTGAAAATCTTGGTTGCTTTCTGGAAGTCCAATACTTGAGTATGGGTCTTGCTTACTGGAGTATAGCATACTTTCACTTACATACTCCAAGAAAGGTGGAAGTATTGACTTAGCTTGAAAATCTTGGTTGCTTTACGAAGTCCAATACTGCGGTATGCAAACCTATACTGCAGTATTGACTTAGCTTGAAAGATTTGGTTGCTCTCTGGAAGTCCAATACTGCGGTATGCAAACCTATACTGCAGTATTGACTTAACTTGAAAGACTTGGTTGCTCTCTGGAAGTCCAATACTTGAGTAAGCAAACCTATACTGCAGTTTGCACTTAAGTTGAAATTATCTGTCAACTTTAGAGGGCCATATCTCCCTGGTCTGAACTCATTTTTGGTCCATTCAACTCTTGATGGAAAGATCTTTGAGTCTATTTTCATATGCCACTGATTTTAGCTCAATCGGATTTGTAGTTTTTGAGTTACACTCAAAATACCGAAGGTGGGTCTGGACTGTGACGTTGATTCTTGTGGCAACTTGTAAATATCATAGCGCCTTGATCTTGACACCTTTGGACTTGATTTATATATCAAAATGCCGCTTTGGATGTCTAGTTTCAAATGCCACTGGTTTCATGTCAATCCAATTCCTGGTTTGAGAGATATCATCGAATTACCAGAGGTCACCCGTGCTGAACGTGAGACAGTGTGGAGCTGAAGTGCTGATAACAGTTGCATACTCGAGTTTTCACTTGCATACTCGAGTTTTGAGTCCCAAACTCGAGTTTTGTGTTCCAAACTCGAGTTTTCACTTGTCCAGAGACGCCAGAGGTGCTGAAGACACTACAAACTCGAGTTTTGAGTTGTATACTCGAGTTTTGAGTCCCAAACTCGAGTTTTGTGTTCCAAACTCGAGTTTTCACTTGTCCAGAGACGCCAGAGGTGCTGAAGACACTACAAACTCGAGTTTTCTCATCCTGAAGTTGATTTTTGCTGACTTTAACTTCAAATTGACCCATTCCAACTTCCATATGACCTTGGAGACTTCTAGCATCAATCTTAGAACTTGAATAATAATATCTTCACTTCATTCAACAAGTTCTTCTTTCTTTCTTCTTCTCTTGATCATTCTCCATAACTCTAACTCTTTCTTTCTTCTCTTCTCTTGATCATTCTTTATAATTCATCTTGGATTAATCTACATTAAGTACAGTAGTTAGTCAATGTAGGAGATAACTATATTACTCAATCTTTTTGCTTTCAATAATGACATCCATATAAGACATCATCAAAACTAATCATAACTAACAACCAAAAATAGTGGTGTGGATTTTTTTTTACGTTTCATCTTCAAACAATAAACAGCTTGCTTGCATTAATTCACTATTGGTTTTATGATTTGAGTTCTGTCTTTGGCTGTTTTTAAAGAAGTCTGCATATTTGTGACAAAACTTATGTGGAGGAAACACGTAACAAAAATAGTTGCGTTATGACTCAAAATTAAGATACTTTCTCATTCTCAGATTTCAGAATCACTATCTCTTGCTTTGGTTGTATGTGTATTTGATATTTGATTCTTTTTCCTTTATAACATTTTGATGTATTTCATTTTAACAATTTTAATACTAGTGTGTGTTAACTTGCTCATTAGTGACATAGAAATATGACCACCGTAGCAGCAGAATGGGATGTAGAGTCTACTAAGACTTTCATTGACTTATGCATTGAGCAAATATATAAAAAATAACGACTTGGTTCATCGTTTACAAGGGATGGATGGAAGCAAATTGTGCCCAAATTTAATGAAACAACAGGAAAAGGATATACCAAGAAACAATTGAAAAATATGTTAGATAGTTTGAAGAGCCAATGGACAGCTTGGGAGAAGTTATTTTCAAAAGAGACCGGTATAGATATCGACTATGTAAGGAATATGGTTGTTGCAGACGATGAGTGGTGGGAGAGGAAAATAAAGGTATCAAACCTCTTTCATGTACTGTTATTATTGTTATCATTATTATAGATAAACAATGACTTGATTTTTTGCATGCAGGAGAATAAAGCGTATGGAAAATATAGGTATAAAGGATTGAACTTTGCCAGAGAATTGCGAATAATATTCAGGGATGTTTTAGCATCGGGAGAGGATATGGAACCATGTCCATCGGCAACTAGACGGGTGTCACTTGGTGATGATGAAGAAGATGTGTACCGACCACAAATGGACCTAGAAGAAGGTTCAGGTGATAGTGAGGAAGAGCTTGAAGGCACTAATAATGGAGGTAGTGTGCAGGTGCCAGTAGATTTAGAATACATGAACTTGACATCCAACACCCAACCTAGTCAACCTAGTGGTTCAGCAAGCATTGGGAAGAGAAAGAGGGGTGAAGGGACAAATGAAAAAAAAAGAAAAAAACATTAGTTGATGCTGTAAGTGCGATAGCTGACGCATCTAAGGATAGCACAGTTGTCCTCAAAAAGTTGAATGAACGTGATGATCGAATGAGTACCATTGTAGCTGAATTACTTACCATTCCGAGAGATTGTCAAGATGATGATGATTTTCGAAGGCGATGTTGTAGTATGATGATGCACCGAACGCCTTAGAACATGTTTTTAGGCCTAAAAGGAGAGAAATGTGCCTTGATGGATTGGTTGCGTGAGCATGCCTACAATAGCTCACATTGGCAAACTGGCCCCAAGCATTAAAAAATTTATTTACATTAGTACTTTTATATATTGTATGATGCATATTTATTTATTTATTTACATTAGTACTTTTATATATTGTATGATGCATATTTATTTATTTACATTAGTACTTTTATATATTGTATGACACTTATTATTTATATATTTAATGACACTTATTATTGGTGATGATTTGGTTATGTCTTGGCATTCACACAGGTTTCATTATATTTCCATGGCAAGTTCGAGCGATGAGGATATTTCAGACGGTTCAGAGGAAGAAGGATTGTCTTATGAAGAAAGAAGGTCCCTACAACTTGCTATTATAAACAAACAAATGACAAAATATGCACAAATTGGTAACTTGATGGCTCAGTATGTCGCGCGTTCTTTTTGTAAACAACCACGTAGAACTAGTAAGCAAACAGGGGCAATGTGGGTGCAGGAGGTTTTGCAAGGCCATGATGTAGTATGTCAAGAAAATTTCCGAGTTGAAAAACAAGTATTCATTCACTTATGTTCTAACTTGAGGGAACATGGATTACGACCCACTCGGGAAATCGGCGTTGAAGAAATGGTTGCCATATTTTTATATACAGTTGGGCATGGACAAGGAAATCGAATAGTCCAAGAACGATTTCAACATTCAGGCAAAACTGTTAGTAGGATTTTCCACAAGGTTTTAAAAGCTTCTTATAAGCTTGCAACAAAAAATATCAAACCACTTGATCCGGAGTTTCGTGAGTGTCACACAAAAATAGTTGGTGATCCACGATATCACCCATTTTTCAAGGATTGCATAGGAGCAATTGATGGAACTCACATCAGGTGTGTGGTAAGCCAATCCAAGCAAGACAAATATATTGGAAGAAAGGGATATCCAACACGAATATCATGGTATGCTGTGATTGAGATATGTGCTTTACTTTTGTGTTGGCAGGATGGGAGGGTACTGCACATGATGCTCGTGTCTTCCGGACTGCGCTCGAGTCTTCAACTATGAACTTCCCCCATCCACCTGAAGGTATATCTCTAACATCCCTACTTCAATTACATTTAATTTAGTCTTTATTTCACATTTCCTATAATTTAACAATGTTGTATGAATGTCAACATTTATCGGGGAAATATTACTTGGTCGACGGGCTATCCAACACTAGTTGGATATATTGGTCCATATAAACGTGAGCGGTATCACCTTCCAATTTAGGCGGCATCGGGATTTCAAATCCCAATGAGTACTTCAATTTTTATCATTGAAGTTTGAGGTGTACGATAGAAAGGACGTTTGGAGTCCGGAAGAATAGGTTTCGCATCTTGCAAAATATGCCCCGATATAAATTTCGAACACAAGTCCGCATAGTTTGCGCAACAATGGGGATACATAATTTTATCCGGAGATATTCCCAAAATGATGTGGAATTTGATCAAGCTGAAGAAGGAAATATGGGTGATGAAGATAATGATGATCCACTTGATGAAGCATCCTCATCAAATGATCTTTGTGATGAAATCAAAAATGAACTTGTAGGGACTAGATTTGATTAAGCACTTTATTGTGTTGTAATTTATTTAATGGAATTTTGCCATTTTATTTGGTAAATTTATATTTATTTTTGATTTTTTATCCCAAATTATTACATTTTATACGGCACATATGTGTGTGTGTGAGAATTTGATTCATTCCCTTTTCAGTCATTTTCCATCTCATCTATCTTTTTTTAAGCTATGCCAAACAAGTTCCAATTACAAACAAAAGTCACTTCTGTTCCTGCTATCCCAAACACAAATCACATAAAAAAAAAGTCCATCAAAAAAAAGTCAACTAAGAAAAGTCCATCGAACAAAAGCCACTTTTTCCACAGCTATCCCAAACGGACCCACTATCTCTAGTATCTTACATTTTATCTTTGTCCTCATTAAATCTATTGAAGATAGATATATGTTCTATCGAGATTGTAAACATATACCAACAAATAGCATGCATATATTATGTAGTTGACAAACCTTGAACAGATAATTACTCTCTCATGTTCTCATCAACAGAAATTGTATGTGTCTATATATATATATATATATTTATTGGATTTATATTCATTTTTAGTTGAAACTTAGCATTTGAAGCGAAGATGGTTGATATGAAGAAACTGTTATTAAATCTTGCTTTGCTGCTTGTTCTTCTCTTCTCTGGGAAAGTTACGGCTCAGCCACCTGCACGTAAGTGATTTTAATTAAAGACTACGCATTATTGTTTATTCTCAAATTAATTTGAATTTTAGTTCCTAAATTAAATCATTTTCAAAGCACAGTCCTATCAAATTACTTTATCGTTTCCTGTATATGTTATCAACTTCTCTATTTATTATTATTATTTTATTAATTATATTATGCAGATAGATCTCGTTTTCTTCGTAAGGCTCCGGCTAGGGATCACAACTTTGAGGTACCTAACGCATAAACAAAACTGTGTTGTGACGAAGCTTATGGTGGAGATGCATAATGCAACTTCCTTTACGTGTTTTATGTCGAGAATGTATTAGTTTATGCTTAAACTGATTGATAATTTCAGGAAATGTTATGCTTGTTAAAGTCCCTATAATTTTTCTAGAATACATATTTCTATCTTTATTTGAAAAATTTATCACTCCTGTCCTTGTTATGAGTTTGGTAGGACCTTTTAGGCAGAAAGAGACAAAGCTTGGGGTTTCTTTTAGGCGAAAAGGACAAGTTTGAGAAATCAATTGAATTAAACAAACAGATTTTTCTCGCCCCCTTCATTAAGCATATAACTCTCCTTAAAAAGGAGCAACAACTGACGCCACTAACACAAACCTAGGACTCAACAACAACCACTAAGGCCCAACTAACAAAACGAAGCAACACGTAGCTAGGAAACAGGACACTTGCGCCACGAGCAAATAAACCAACTGAACATTAAACAAATCAAAGAATAACAATAAGCTGCGAAATAGGAAGAGGCATCCCATGTTCTCCAAGTCACCCGGAGGAATCAACAACAAAGTCTTCAAAGTAAGTGGGAGGCTGTCCAACTCGGGCTGGGCGAGGAGTAGCATCCAATTAATGGGCTGGCTTCAACATAATATATAACTTCTGATAACATCAGTTGCTCTTCACTCTCCTTTCTTGTACGCGGAACGATCTTTACATCCTTCTCAGTTCTCATCACACATAACTCCGATAAAGCAATTTTGACGGTTCAATTTTAATTTTTCTGGATTTATATATTTTTTAAAAAAATTATTTTAATAGGTATGAAAATCAAAATAAAGGTAAACTCTTAAATATATATATATATATTTTTTTAAAAAAATGATTTTTTAAAATTTAAAAATTATTAGTTGAAAATCTTAAATATGGACAGTCTAGATTAAATCTACGTAGCCTAAATCTGATGAGTTTGGGTACTCAACACGTATCAAGTGAAAATATATATATTTAAATCCCACAAGACGCAGAACCAAATATCCATAATATAATCATGACGGACGAAATTTGAGGGAAGCTATACTAAATAAAAAAATTTAAATCAAAATTATCTGGAAAACAAACGAAATCTTGAAAAAAGTAAAGAAGCTATTTGATCAGTATAAGAAATACAAGCGAATAAAGTATTAAAACTTACAAAAAACACTATTGTTATAAAATAAGGAGAATACAATATATGGATGAGGGATAATGAGAATAGGAGAGGGATTGGAAGAGAAAATAAAGGGGAGGTTCTTAATTAAACAACTAAATTATATAATTGGAGATTATATGGATAAATAGTATATAACACAGGTGCTGTAATATCCCATTTTCAAAAGCAAGATATATATATTTTTTTCCTTGAGTAGAGCATCGGAGCGATTGAGTAACGATATTTATATTCAAAATGCCGTAAGTCCGGCGATTACGATGGCGGTACGTTATACCGAGTGTTTTCAAAAGTAAATAACAAAAGAAGAAAGTCTTCAACTGAGTCCCTATGCGTGCCGCTTGCCTTTCTCCTCGATCCTCGGTCCTCCTGACCCTGACGCTATGTTAAGAGCTGAGGTTCAATGCCCATTGAACCTCGGGTATGATTAACCTCATGCTTAAATATGACAAAAGATATGTATGACAGATATTCATGGTGTTTCAAAGAACAATCAATACATAAGCACACGCGAGATGTATCCCAACCGTACATAAGCACACAACAGATGTATCCCAACAAGTACATGAGCACACGGCGAGATGTATCTCATAAGCACACAAAGCAGATGTAAAGTTATCTATCACATACAAGCATATAATAAGCATCGAGTTAGTGTTACGATGCGCGAACGTACCTTCGTTGACGGAACTTTGGTACGATCATTGATCGAGCGTAATCACGATATCCTATAAGGATAATAACGTTTGTAATCAATGGTCAACATTATACCGACATTCTAGTCCCAAATTACCATTTTACTTCGACTCCCTTAATCGGCGGAATTTCGCCGAGCTTCGTTACTTTGACTCTAATCTTCCAAAATTTCGCCATATCTCTTTCTCCAACAAAATTTTTGAAATACATATCATATTTAACCCTAAAACATGATATTAAAATAATACTTGGAAGATTAAAGATCAAACTAACATTTTTACTATAACTACCGAAAAACTACGAAAGCTTAAGACTAAAGACCGAAGAAATTACCCAGGACTTCGCTACTCCTTGTCCAGCTCCTCCTTGCTCTCACTTCTCTCTAACCTCTCTCTAGGATTCCTTTGTGAATTGGTGAGGAATGAAGTGAAGAGGGTTGCCTATTTATAGAGAATTTCCATGGATCTCAACCCTTGGATCAACTTTTGCATCAACGGTTAAGAAGACGAAGATGTGGCCTCTTGCAAACCATTCACTCTCCTCTCTTCTCTACCACAAATTTGCCCCCATGTCACTAACATGATGTCATCCATGTGCTTTATGAACTTCTACCGATAAAGTCCCCCGTTCGGTGTTCTAATCGCGTAATCTTAACCAATCTCAAAAGTCCTTAGTAACTCACTGAAGATCTAATCTTCCTCTTTAAGAATATTTGGATTAACTAAATTTTTGATCCCATTCGGGGTATTTTGTAACCTGTTTGGACATTTTCGGATAACCGTCGTTGGTTACGGAAATTACTTCGGGTAATGCCAAATTCGAGACAAAATCCACCGATTCATAATATGTCCAGTTGTTTTCTACTTAGTTCAAGGATTTCAAGTTATGATTTATTTTCCATTGGTTCTCACTTTTCTTATCTCGCCTTTGTTTACAAAATATCTTTTCATCTCGATCCCTTATTCGCCCCGCCGGTTACGGAAATGACTTCCGCTAACACCAACTTTTGGACAAAAATTCACTTGTTTGTAATATGTCCTGACCTAAGAAACTTAGTTCATGGTTTTCTAGATAGGATTTAATTTCTATCGGTTCTCATTTATCCAACTAGTTCTTCCACAAATATCTTAATTATATTATTATTTAATTAACAAAATATCATGATATTATTTTTGAAAAACCCACAACCCTTTTCACACTCAAATTTCGGTTTTCTCTTCCCTTTATTTTTTTTAAATTTATCTAAATTAGCTAGAAGCTTAATTAGAGCCTTAATCCCATGATTAGCAATCTTTTAGGATTTAGGGTTTTCATGTTCTTAATCTCACCAATTTTTCTTAATCTTTTCTAATTGATTAGCAAGCACACTTTATGCTAATATTAGCCATAAACACTTAATTAAAGGATTTTCCATAATCTACCTTAAATATTCTCTTGTTCAGGTTTAAACAATTAGCCATTAATTACTTAACTAATCACTTTTTAATTGTTGATAATTTTCTTAATTAGAATTAATCATTTTCTCACAACTATTTCATTGACATTGGTATTTTATGTCCCACATATCATATTAAAAATCATGAGGCAACTTATGCTCCCCTAAATTATATTTAATTTTGCCTCATTATTTTTCAAGGGAAATAATCCCAAAATTCCTAAAATTAGAGACAACATACTTTCTAATTTTCAATAAATATTTTATTGCCTCTTGGGATTTATCATAATATTTTCAGGGCATTTTATGGCCCATAATTGCCTTTAGGGATTTTGACACTTTAATCCCTCTAATTTCATTAGAAATTTCCCTAGACAATAGAATAAGTATCCTACAAGGTTTTAAAACCACATATTCACCTATTTCCAAATAGGTATTATTTGCTAAAATATAATATTCCAAATAGATAATTATCCTGGTATTACAGGTGCAAACAAGGCTTTTACGACTGGACGAAAGAGGCATCGTAAGATTGGATTTGCGATCGGTCTTGTTCTAGGCGGTATTAAAATTCTGTAACTTTTAAGGCTGGACTCGTACCGGTCTTAATAAAACTTTTTTAGACCGGACATTTAAAACATTAGGTCTTAAAAGTCCTACTATATAGACTTGATAAATATATTGTTGGGTCCTAAAACGCAACATTTTAGACCGGACGCAAAAAAAGTCCGGTCTAAAAATATCTACATTTTTAAGACCGGATAAATAAACTCTGGTCTTAAACATAACGACTTCTAAGACCATACAACAATTAGACCGGTCTTAAAATTAATTAAATTTAAGACCGTATACTAAAAACATCCGGTCTTAAAAATTGAACTTTTTAGACCGGTCTTAAAAGACCAACTTTTAAGAATAGACATATAAATAAGTCGGTCTTAAAATTTGAACTTTTAAAACTGGAAAATTATTTCCCTGTCTAAATTTTCCCAAATTGTTTTCCTGTTCTGTTCTTCCTGATCATATATATACACACATCCACCACCCAATCCAGCACATAAAAGTCGATACTTTAAGGTACAAGCTATGAACAATCCATTATGAATAAATTGAATTGGGAAAAGAATACAAATATTATTCACCATGAGTTATGTGGCCTCTTAATGATTATACTATGGTACAACCTAAATGAATATATAAGATAACTTACAAATACAATGAGCTACAAATACATGCAGATCGTAAATCAACATACATGTCCAATATAATATTCACCATGCCTTCATTTGATCCCACCCAACAACATAACATGATATTCTCTTTTATAACATATCAGATCCCGCCACAAAAATAAAACAAGAGCAAAAGTTTAACGGTTAGTGACACTAACATGTTTAAGAACATAGAAGGAATATAGTTAAAACCTTAAAGTTTTCAGAGAATTCTGCATATGAATATTACTTTATGAATTGACTCTTTTATAAAGGGATATCCTCCCATATCCCTTCTTGATGATCATTTCTTATGCGGGGTTCATTATCCATTTCATCTTCTTCATTCATGTCCGGTAGACCCTTTGAAAAAGGAGTATTCTCAGGAAGACCATAATTTGAATGAATTTCATCATCAATAATGACCTTTTTCCTTGGAGAGCTACAAACCACATTTTATTTTCCTAATCGGTGATATAGAACACTTGTTTCGCCTGGTCTTCCATAATAAAAGGTTCATCTCCAAAACTTCTACCAATGATATCGACTAATGTAAATCCTAGCCGATCGATCTGAACACCATTATTGACATTAACCCAATTGCATTTGAAAATGAGAAATCTAATTTTAACATAGTCCACCTTCCAAATCTCTTAAATAACCCCATAATAAGGCATGACTGCCAATTTAGGCCTCTTGTCTTTCAAACTGGAGAAGTACATAGATTCAACCTCTAACATAACACCACTATTATGGACGGTGCTCCTATCATGTAGGGCCTTCGTGTAAAATGTATAACCGTTGATCACATATGAATTCCAGCTTATGACATCAACCTCAGGACCACGTGCTAACCATTTGATTGTATCAGAAACACCTTCTTCTCCCTCGACCTTTTGTTTGAACCAATATGCAAAAGTTCTGTTATGCTCCCTAATCAACCTTTATTCAATCATTCGATAATTTTCTTTCCTTATAGCTTCTTTATGTGCTTCTATGTTGGCTTGAACTTCATCAACATTATTCGAGATGTATAAGTAGACTTCTGACAATTCATCAGGATCCACACTCTTGACTGAAGCCCCTCGCCTACCCCCTTCAGCATACTGACGTTTAGGAAGCCCATATGTCTTACTTTGGCCAAATATTTTTGACAAAATTCCATGGCTTCTTCAGAAACATATTTCTGAATTATCGATACTTCTGGATGGTATGTGTTCTTCACATACCCTTTTAGGAATTTCATAGATCTTTCAATTGGGTACATCTACTGTAAATGGATAGGGCCGCACAACTTTATCTCCCTCACTAGATGAACAATTAGATGAACCATTATGTCAAAAAATGTAGGAACAAAAAGCTTCTCAAGCTGGCACAAGATAAGATATCCTTCATTATCCAATTCATCTAACTTTTCAATCTCGAAAACTTTACTACAAACAACATTGAAGAAGAAACAAAGTCTAGTGAAAATGTGCTGAAGATCATATTCAGCGATGCCTTGAATAGCTATTGGGAGTAGCTGTTGTATCAAGACATGACAATCATAAGACTTTTGGCCTACTAATTTCAAGTCCTTCATCAATATATGTCATGAGACTTTTGGCTTACTCACAAAAACTTCGTTTCTCATCCTTAGACAAAGTATGAGAAGCCAGGGGACAATAAGTTCTCTTATCATATGACCTTGGATGTAAGTCTTCACATATTTCCATTGCTTGCAAATCCAATTTTGCCTTTACACCATCCTTGGAACTACCTTGTATGTTGAGAAGTGTGCCAACAATACTATCACATATGTTTTTCTCCATATGCATTGCATCAATACAGTGTCTCACATCAAGATTTCACCAATATGGAAGATCGAAGAATACAGATATCTTTTTCCATATATTTGTTTCTTTTCTACTCTTTGCAGTCTTATAGAAGATGACACTAATATTTTTCACATTTTCATAAACTTGCTCCCCAGTCAATGCCACTAGAGCATCTTCATACTCTTGGCCACCAAAAAAGGCTTTCTTTAATCTACGATATTGGTGGCCCCTTCTAAGAAATCTCCTATGCCCAAGATAAATCGTCTTTCTTCCATGTTGAAGTTAATGGTAGCGTGTGCCTTCTTCACAAACCGGACATTCTTTATGGCCTTTTACACTATACCTTGACAAGTTCTCATATGCTGGGAAGTCGTTTATAGTACAATATATCATGGTTTGCATTTTAAACACCTCCTTCTTGAAAGAGTCAAAAACATCGACACCTTCTTCCGACAACTCCTACAAGTCTTTGATCAAGGGTTGAAGGTAAACATCAATGTCATTTTTGGGTTGTGTTGGTCCCAAAATCAACATAGACAGCATGATGTACTTTCATTTCATGCATAACATAGGAGATAAGTTGTAAATAATCAGGAGTACAGGACAAGAACTATGTATGCTGCTAAGGCTACCATAAGAATTCATGCCATCCATGCTAAGGGCAAGTCTAAGGTTCCTAGGTTCTTCGCCGAAGTTTGAAAATAATTGATCGATTTTCTTCCATTGAGAAGAATCACTTTGGATGTCAAAGCTTTCCATCGAAACCCTCTTATCTCGCATGTCACCTCAAATTTTTTGCATCATTTTCATTAGTAAACAAGCGCTTGAGCCTTGGTATGATTGAAAGATACCATAACACTTTTGCAGGCCCCTTATTTGACTTGTACCTTGGGGTTTCACATATCGAACAATTCTGCTTCTCTTTAAATTCTTTTCTATACAATATGCAATCATTCGAGCATGCATGGATCTTCTTGTACTCCATCCCCAGTGGACAAAGTATTTTCTTAGCATCATAGTATCGATGTGGCAACACATTATCATCTGAAAGCATGTCCTTAAAAGCCTTAAGCATTTCTGAAAAACTCTTGTCACTCCATCCATGACGTGCCTTCAAGCTTACCAATTTCAATACAGTGTTCAACAATTGATATTTTTTACACCTAGGGTATAGTGGGGTCTCTGCATCACTCACATATTACTATATGCATGTGATTGCTCAAAAGCCTCTTCTCCTACATCACGAATAATGTCCTCTATGCGATCATCATCCATATCCGTGTCATTATCATCAATGGCCACATCCCCATGTTGAGACCCACTTGGATTTTTTCACCATGCCATACCCATACGGTATAAGTCTTACAAAATCCTTCACAAATTAAATGTGAGTGTACAACTTCGGGACTTAGTCGCCTCTCATTCAAACATTGTACACAAGGGCATTAAAACTTCCCACTATCATCATGGGCATTTTGTTTAGCAAGTTCTATAAATTCCCTCACCCCATTTTGATATTCAACACTCGTACGTAAAGCATTTATCCAAATTTGTGATCCATAATAGAATTCCTATAGACGGAAAGATTTAACATACATAACCCAAAAATATTGAAACTTCCATATAAAATAAGCCAAGTCCAAATGCATATATATGCTCAATGTCAGTTATGTCTTCTTTTCTTTCTTTCTTTTTACGGAGAAACTTGCCCACTAAATGCATAATGAAGAATCACTTTCGGTCATAAATGTATCACAGTGAATTCAAGAAGCAAAATAAATGCATGACGAGGAAATTAAATGCATCGCATGAAGGTATTGTGGACTCACCTGGAGCATATAAATTCAAATGCGTTTGCTGAGTCTTTCTTCTCCGGCCACGTACGAACATTGATGTTGCAGACAGCAAGAGTAACCTAAAAACGCTTGTTGGTCAGTTGGGTAGGTCTAAAGTGCAAATATAATCTTCAAAATACAATATTCATTAACAACAGAGAAACCCACAAGAACATTTCATCGATTTCCTTCAACCCATGAAAAACCTAGAACAATAAGCAGGAAAATCATAAAGTTATATAATCGAAACACCTCTTACGGCAGGTCATAGATGTTTATCTAAGGAACCGAGAAAGTGATTGTTGAGAGAGCAACACAAAGCAAGAACGAAGCAACACACAAACACTTTGGAGACAGAACTTGAGTAATCACTTTTGGAGCAACAAGAGAAGTTCGAGAGAGGGAAATTTAATTTTGTTAGTTCTCAATGTGTTTTGATGATGATTGGAACAATTGTAAAACCATGAAAGCCAAATTGTTCAGTTTTCTCTTACAAAAATTGAATTCTTTACTGTCAAGGGAAAACTCGAGTTTTGGGCCAAAACTCGAGTTTAGGCTTGTCTGAGGAAAAATATGATCAAAGGCAAAACTGCCAGTTTCGGCAAAAACTGCCAGTTTTGAGTTTTCATGTGAACATATGAAAACTCGAGTTTTGGGGGGCAAAACTCGAGTTTTGGTTTGGCCGAGAGCCTTTGAATTTTCCAAGTCTCAAAACCTCCAGTTTTCAAAGAGCACCGCCGATTTTGAACTATTCAAAGAATTTCTCATATTTTGTGAAATAGTTCAAAACTCGAGTTTTGGGGTCACAACTCGAGTTTTGGTATGTTACTCGAGAGAGATGATTTTTGAACATATGAACACCGCCGGTTTTGGTTTGAAAACCGCCGTTTTTAATATCGACGGATTTTTTCAAGAGTTTTCACAAGTATATGAAAAGTCGAGTTTTGGAAGTAAAACTCGAGTTTTGATCTCGCGAGTACTCAAGTTTTCACAAATAGAAAATCGCCGGTTTTGAAGTAAAACCGCCCGGTTTTGATATGTTCACGGGTTTTCGGTGTTTTCATGCTTTAAGTGAAAACTTCGAGTTTGGGAAGGCAAACTCGAGTTTCGAGCAACCGAGAGCATCGGTATTCTCTTGATTTGAAAACCTCCACTTTTGGATGAAAACCTCCCGGTTTCGATGTTTTGGACTAAAACTACATTTTCATATCAATAGTCCAAAACTCGAGTTTTGGGCAAAACTCGAGTTTTGAGTTTTCCATCGAAAACCTGGTTTGAAGCATAAATCGCGATGTTGCTCTCCGGAAGAAGCAAACTCGAGTTTGGATTTGGAAACTCGAGTTTGGTCTTGTGCACGATTGAAAACTCGAGTTTCGAAGAACAAAACTCGAGTTTTGATCGCCGATTTTGAAATTTGATTTGCACGATTTTTCAAATCATTCTTGTTTAATCTTAATACTTCCCAGGATTATTCTCTACTATTCTTAGCTATGTTTAATGAGTTTATTATTGAGTCTCGAGATGATTTAGAGAAAGATTTTGAAGTGTTGAAGCAAAAAGCAAAAAGTGGTTGAGAACATTAAATGCACTTATCGAAAGTTGCATAACTTTGGCTAATCCACTCGCACGCGTCTCAAAAGCATTTAAGAATGTTTTCTATAACAAGCAACTGCATCTCCAACGGATTAATTCGAGAAGGTCAACACAGATTACTTGGCCAGTGGTTGAAGAGAATATTGGAGAGAGAAAGTGCCTAAGCCACCTCCTAACACCGGGAGAACTTCTCCAACGGATCTATTTGGAAAGCAACGGTCATTTAATGATCTCTGAGTATAAATGGAGTAGCATTCAAGCCTTTCCAACCAACACACTTGCTGAAGACGAAAATCATTCAAGTCTTATATTTATTTCTTCAGTTTTTATCTGTGTAGTATCTTGTGATACATTGAGCTTCAGTGCTTATCATATCTACTCTTAGAGAGAGTTTATTTCTGTGTATATCATTCATTGTAACAATCTCAAGTCAGGTGACTTGGAGATTGGGAAAATCAGAGTACAACTTGTAAAGGGGAGTATGTCCTAGGTTGAGGAGCATTCTTCGTTTACGAGTGTGTATCGATTGTAATCGAGTACAACTTGTAAGGGGAGTTAGTCCTAGGGAGAGGATAACTCTTGAGTACGAGTGTGTATTTGATTGTATACAATTACAGCTTGTAAGGGGGAGTGAGTCATAGGGAGAGGATCATCCCGAGTACGAGTGTGTAATTGTAATTGAGTGATAGTGGAAAATCCCGAGTGTTTTACGGGACTTGGACGTAGGTCAAAGAGTTGGACCGAACCGGTATAAATCCTTGTGTCCAGCTTCTTCTTCCCTCACTCTGTTTACCTCTGTTTTTTATAGCTTCAAAACAGAGCGTTTTCTGAAAAGTTTTAAAATACCCAATTCACCCCCTCTTGGGTATATAGCTCCACTTACAAATTTTCCGCGCGACAGAGACATGTTTTAATATTTTGGATTTTATTAAGACCAGTTAATTATAAAGTATCTGGTCCTAAAGATATAATTTTATTAATTTAACTTTTAAGATCGAAGGTTTAGAAGTCTCCAGTCTTAAAAATTTAGTATTCATTTAATTTTAAGACCGCAGTTTTATAAAACATCCATTCCTAAAAGTGAAATACTTTTTAGAGCCGTTACTTAAAGAGTATCCGGTCCTAAAGGTCCTCATTCATTAACCAAACCAACAAAATAGGATTGGCTTTGGCGAGCGCAGCAGCAACTAAATGAATAAAATAAAGGAAAACTGGAGAATAAGCTTCTTTAATTACTGGAGAATATGAACAAAAAAAAGACACAAGCTTACTTCTTATTGCTTCATACATTACTTGGAGAAAATACATGTACACAAGGAAAAAAAAAGAAAGAAAAACAAAATGAACAGTATCAATGACAAGAATCTGACTAAAGATCCTAGAGCTTATTATCCTCCAATGCCTTCATGATATCAACGTGAGCAACATTAACTTCCCGTCGGAGATCAGTAAGTTCTTATCTTATTCGCATCAGCCACAATGCATCATTAGAGGAAACAGGAGAGGGGCCAGCTGTAGGCACGCTGGGGCCAAGAGGTTGGAGAGGGGAAGCTAGAACCTCTTTATGTTCAAAGCCCGGAGGGGCTGGAAATCTCTTCATCATCAAGAAGACTGAGGAACTCAGCATAGACAGGGTCGGCAGAAGGATGGAGGGGGTATGGCAATCTCTTCATCATCCGAAATAACAATGGGTCCAATGACCCGAGACTCTTCAGTCACAATATAACACACTCTCGCTTAAGGCGTCACGTATAACGATCTAAGGAAGGCACGGGCTTCGGGAGTAAGAGTACCCCTACGAGGAGTTATCTTGTGTCTAACCATGGTTTGAGGCTTTGAGTAGTTGAGGCAGAGAGCTACATAGTGAGGAGTTAGGAGGTAGTGAGGAGTTAAGAAGGACAGAGAGGTAGTGTGAGGAGTTAATAAGGGCAGAGAGCAGGAGAGATATATTTATTGATGATGATTCAATTGGTATAAATGAATTTAGTGTCTACTTTAAGAGCGTATTTTATAAATATCTGGTCCTAAAACTATATTATGTATTTTTTCAATTCAATTACTTTTAAGACCGACCTTTTATGACATATCCGGTCCTAAAAACTGTATTATTTATTTTTTCAATTCAATTACTTTTAAGACCGACCTTTTATAGCATATCCGGTCCTAAAAGTATATTATTTATTTTTTCAATTCAATTACTTTTAAGACTGTCCTATTAACATATATCCGATCCTAAAAGTTTATTATTTATTTTTTCAATTAATTCAATTACTTTTAACACTGACTTTTTAACTTGTATCTGGTCCTAAGATTCATTTATATTTTGTCAATTCAATTTTTTTAAGTAAGAATTTTTTCTTAAAAAATATTACTTTTAAGAACAGATCTTTTACAATATCCGGTATTAAAAGTTCATTATTTTTTTGAGAGTTGAGTCGTATCCTTACACTCTGTTCAAATGAATCAGAGTCTCTTCGGCTTCCAGATAAACTTCATCATCAATGCGTCTCCTGTTACACCTCCACCGGCCTCGTCCTTTCGGGTGGCAGATTGGAGGGATTCTTTTTATGCTTTACCTTTCCTTTATTATTAGTCCAATTAATCATAGTTAGAGCACGCGCAATAGAGCATAGGATGGGTTTAGACAAATTAGCATATTGGTAAAAAGTAAAAGTCAACAAAAAGTAAAGTCCCCAGAGGGTTACGGTACAGTCATCCGGTAGAAAATGCCAAAATATAAGTACAGTTATCCCCAAAAAGTAAAATACAAAATATGATAGGGCATCCCCTATCCTTCATCTGCTCCGTCATCCCTACCTCTGCAAAAGGCCTTTACGGCTCAGGCACGCTCCCCTGTGTCACCAAAAACTTCTGGAGTCTGAGTTTGGCCCCTAGAGTAACCATCAATACTCATGCACTAAATGTGTGATGTGTATGCATGCAACCATGTATATATATATGAACATAGATAAGTATGTCAAATACACCACAATATGCAAACAGAAACATATACCATAACACGTCTTCGTATTGTCGAGCCGCCTTACCAAGGCAGGCCCCAGAATTACCAGAATCACAAGCCTGTTTCCGTTGAGTCACCACATAAACAGACCCAAAGAGCACCTTCTTCTTTGGGACACAATCACAAACATGTTTTGTATGCATATTTGACAAAACAATACAAAAACAATACATATGGCAAGCAACACATATATCAAACACATAAAAGTGCCGGAGTGAAGTGGTTACTACCTGGTGTATGGATACTGCTTTTAATATTTTTATGCCCGACGGTTTTTCCAAAAATACCCCTGACCTATATACACCAAAATATACCATTTTCATTATTTACAAAAATACCCTTACATTTTCTTGCTAAAACCGAGCTCAACACAAAATTTCTAGAAATTTAGTGATTCTGACCCAACTTCCAGGATTTTTAATAAAATTACTCCAAAATCATTTTTGCATGCAACTAGTGCTATTTGAACCATTAGAAAGTCTTTGACAAAAAAAAAACCATTAAAAAGTCTATGTTTCAGGAAAAATATACCCAGACTCTGAAAGTACTTGTATTTTGGCGTGTTGCTTATTTCTACGCCTTGGTCAGATTTCACCCTGATGCACTCAGAGCCAAAATTGTCAATTTTTATCGCCTAGTAGGAAAATCCAAAAATTACAAAATTATACATCTTAGTGAACCTTAGGAAGTGTAATTTCTGTCTAAAAAATTTCAGCTTCATTTAAGGTCATTTACTATTTTTAAAACTGATTTGAAGCACCTCTGCCACTAATTTTCAGAATTGCTAAAAGACTTGCTTACAAGACTTTTTCGATGATTTCAAGTTCAGAAACTAACACCATGACTATACCCTACACAAAATCATGTTCCAGAGCCATTGGTGACCTTAAAAATGAAAAAAAAAAAATCCAACCCTAACATCAACCTCCAGCGTTATGCACGAAAATATTTTATCAAGAACTTAAGAAGATGAAGTTGTCGGTGTTACCTAAAATCGGAGAACCGTTGAGTGTTCTTGACTGTTAGACCTGGCTATCATCCAAGAGGGGGGTGAATTGGGTGTCTGATAAAACTTTAGGAACTTTGAAAATCTTTTCGCAACTTCTAAATTAACAGTTATATATTCAAATAAGCATATACTGGGAATGTAAGAGTTTAGGGAAGAGAATATGCAAACTGTGATTTATCCTGTTTCAGTCCAATCCACGATGACCTACGTCCAGTCCCCAGGCTCCTCCTGAGATTTCAATCCACTATCTCCTTGTTTAATTGGGCACAAGAGAAAAGCCTTTACAACCTCACAAGTTTAGTCGGGCACTTGTGCAGCCTTCACTATCTCTTACCAAGATACTCCCCCTTACACACTGTAAGGATACACTGCTTGATCACACACTCTGTACTTGAAGTAATCCTCTCCCTAGGATTCACTCCCTTTACAAGCTGTAATCAACACAATGTGTTTCCCACTCAAGATCACCCAATCTTGAGTAACTCTCAGATAAAATGTTTACAGATAAATCTTCTCTCTCTCTCTCAGAAGTGAATAAATAAACACTGAAGTACAATTCAGATCATTTCACTCTCTACGGAAAACTATATAAGCATTGAGAACAAAGAGTAAGTGAATATCAGAGTATTGGCATTTTGATGTTGTAAGCTCGTGTCTCTGTCGTTCGCCTGTCTATCTTTGAATGCTTCTCTATTTATAGACAATCGTCTGTGTCTCTCGACCGCTGTGTAATATTACCGTTGTGAATAGTAACCATTTTGAATATTGGTCCATTGAGAGAATTTAAACATCTGCTCCTTCATTAAATGCGTTCGCCTACTTGTGCAGAAGATTAGTCGGAATAATAGCTGGAATGTCTTCAACTGCTACACGCTTTAATTCCGTGTTCTGCTTTTTCAGCGCAATAAATGCTTCTGACAGGTTGAAATGTTTTTCGGTTGAGCAATATCTTATTTCTTTAAGAAATAGAACATTCAGAGGCTTTTCCTAGAATTACTTGCAGAGCTAGAAAGATCTTACTTGAGTAATAGCGAAAGTAATGTTGAGAAGCTTTGAAAAAGAACGGCTATTACTAGATTACTTGCAGAGCCAAAAATATTACTCGAGTAACCCCGGAAAGTAATATTGAATAGCTTCAAATAAAATCCCACTAGAAAGATATTACTTGAGTAACAACATTTGTTACTTGAGTAATATCAAAGGTATTCAAAGAAATGGAAGTTCCTGGGAGTTTGCGAAATTACTTGCGGAATAGGAAAAAATTACTTGAGTAAAGAATGAGAGTAATTTCAGATGGTTTCTTGGAAGATAATGATTCATTCCAAATTACCCATCCTCATAAAGCTCTTTAGGTCTTCTTTCCAATGCAAGAAGAATCAGCTCCAAATTTATTGTATTTTGTCCATTTTCATCGATGAAATAGAGCTTGTTCTTGACCACTTGTTTTGCAACATTCTGTACGGACTACCAACTTCAAAACATCATATCTCCTTCAATTGATCTTCATTTTTTGTGTTCTTGATTTTTTTTGAAAAGGTATTTGAGTATAGTTTCAAATGGTACCGGTTTAGGCTCATTTGGATTTTTTTTTGTGAGATATGCTCAAAATACCGAAGGTTGGTCTGGACTGTGACGGTGATTCTTGTGCCAACTTGGAAAAATCATATCTCCCTCATCTGGACTCCTTTGGACTTGAAATTTTGCCACAAATACGTGTTGGATGTCTAGTTTCATATGCCACTAGTGTCGTCTCAATCCAATTCCTGGTTTGTGAGATATCATCAAAATACCAGACCTCGCCAGCTGAAAACGTGAAATAGAGTATGACATAGATGCTGAACAGTAGCTTACTCGCGTTCCACATATTTTCTTACTCGAGTAATGTCGAGAGTAATATTCGAATTCACTGTTCACGCATGCTACTGTTTATTTTGACTTTTCAACCGTATGGTACTGTTCATAGCCGTATGGCACTGTTCATGTATACATGACACTATTCACGTATACAACACTATTCATGCTGATACTTCAATTAGCTTAATTTAACTCCGAATTAAGCTATTCCAACTTCCTCTTGATTAAAGAGACTTCCAGTATCACAAGAACTTGAATGTTGATATTCACATTATATTGTGCAAGTTATTCTTTCTTCAGTCTCCTCTCTTGATCATTCTTCATTAATAAACTTTACATCTACATTAAATATAAGAATTAGTCAGAGTAGAAGATAAATATAGTATGCAAGCTTTTTGCTCATAAGAATGGCATCTATATAAGACATCATCAAAACTAATCAAAACTAACATTGAGACCTTGAGTGTTGAGCTTGGCTATGAAGCTGTTGAGTTCTCTTCTCTGCCCTTGGAAAATTTCATGCTCTAGGGTGAAAAGAAGAGTGAAATTACCTTTTTAATAAAGGTAAAATTGATCCAGTGGAAGTAGAATTAACTGGCGTAAATATCTGTCTAGAATTCATCGGCTTTTTGGCTTATTTTCCAAGTAAATCTAGAATTTTTCAGAGGGTCCTAGGGTTCTGCCAAGTGTCACAGCCCCCTCCAAAATATCTAGATATTTTCTTGCTTTTGGGAAAAAATACCTAGTTTGGCCCGAAACTTTAAAAAATTACCATTGTGGCCCATAACTTTTTAATAATGACAAACTTTTCCCCACATGTTTTGGTCTGCCCAAGGGACACATGTGGCGCCATTTTGGGCCCACATGTCTGCCCTAAATTATTTTTTTGCTTATTTATTCCCATTTTACCCTTTTTCACTGAATGTGGGACCCGTGGTTTGACTTTTGCACTAATTTTTCTTTTTTTTTCTCCAAGTAAATTTTTTTAATAATTAAAGGGACTAGGTAGTGCCCAAGGGGCCCCTCATATCTAGTCCTTGGTATTTAATTCCCTTTTTCCCTACTTTATCAGTCCAGTTCCCGATCTACCGGTCCGTGTGGGTCCCGCTGACCAATAGGGTGTTTCCCCTTGCACTTTTCTTCACTTTTCCAGATTTTTCCCTCTTGAGTCTCATATGTGACACTCTCCAAACTTCTTAGTTTGACCCCACACTTGACCTACTCCTTCCGAAGGAACGCCTAATCAGTCCATATCGGTCCTGTTTTGGTTGGTCAATCGCTTGTGGGACTTGCATGACACATTTGGGCCAAAGTATGACTTAAATCACCTGGTTTTCTCTTCTTCCTCACGGTAAAAAAAAAATTCAAAATTATTAGGTCAAAGGATTGACCATTTTCGTCCTTGCTTTTACTCCTTTAGATTATTTCACCAAATAATTGATCACAATAAAACAAAACAATAACAATAATAACAATCATTGAAAATATAGCTTCTCATTGATTCAACAGTAATTACAAGTACAATAATTACAACTGTAGGGGTGTTACATCTCCTCATATTCTGAGGAACTATGCGTCTCCTCGTTAAAGTTTCTGGCGTTTCATATTGTTCAGGATGGGTTCTCTATTTAAACCCGTTGTTACTTTACTTTCTTCACATTCTTCTCCATCACTTCTACAACCTCCACCGTAATGGCTACTCCACCACCACGAGGTCCTCATTTCCCCCTTAATCCTCTTCCACCTCCTTACTCTCCACCATTGCCTCTGAACCCGTCATTCTACCAGATGATGCAGCACCTTCTGGCCCGCATCGATCATATAGACTGACAGTTGGGCCAACTTTTTCAGGTCTATCGCGCCGTCAACAACAAGCTGAACGCGGTACTCAACACCCATGACGTTGACCACCATCCTTTTGATGACGACATCTCCGACCCCTCCTCTTCTTCCAACAACGATAGGGAGGAGTAGATGTTTTTATGTTTTTTTGTACGTACTCACGCTGCCCCTCACCGGCAACATTAAAAAAATATAATAAATAAAATTTTTACTTTCCATATTCGATCACCTTGTCCTTTTCATCATCTTCTTTTTTTCCAATAAAAAGGAAACAAACAAAACATTGTCCTTGTGTGTGATCAAGATTGAAAATTCACAGAATACAGTTAAGACCATACAAAACAAAACAAAAACACATGTTTTACCTTATTCAAACAAATACAAACAAATGACAATTCTTCTCAAGGTTGGACGCTCGTTGTCGTCGGTTTTACTTCGCCTGCATTTGATCATTTTCGTGTGCTTTTCATTATCATCATTTTTTCGACAAAAAGAAAAAAGACAACGAAAAGGAAGACCGATAATAATCCTCAAAATCTAGAGATAAAAATGACGACAAGGAGGGACCAAGCTTGAGTAGAACCGATGTTGTCTTGAACCCTAATGAATTGTCTCGAAAAACGAGTCACCTTTTATAAAACAACGGTCCTAAAAGACTAGCCATATTTTTTAAAGTAAATGAAGAATTTTAGGACCCGACATTCAAAAAACATCGAGTCTTAAAAGTCCGGCCATAATTTTTAAATTAAACGAAGACTTTTAGGATCTCGACATATAACAAATCTATGGTCCTAAAAGTCTAGCCATATCTTTTAAATTAAGTGAAGACTTTTAGACTTGGACATTTAAAAAACATCGTTCCTAAAAGACTGGCTATATTTTTTAAATTAAACGAAGACTTTTAGGATCGAAGATTTAACAAACATACGGTCTGAAAAGTCTTGCCATATTTTTTAAATTAAACGAAGACTTTTAGGACCTGACATATAACAAATCTACGGTCCTAAAAGTCTGGCCATAACTTTTAAATTAAACGAAGACTTTTAGGATGGACATTTAACAAATATTCGATGCTAAACTTCTCGCAATATTTTTTAAAATTAAACAATAAATAGTTTTATCCACCATCCAATACATTCAGCAACCACAAATGGACACAAGGAAATTGTTTGAAATGAATTAACAAATTATTATTGTTCATTAAACAAATTGGACCATTGTTCATTTACAGAGTGAAGATGATTATTGATACAACATATATTTACGAATGAATTCAGAAATCATTTATTTATTTGACTTTCCGAGGTCATCATATCATACGATATTCACAAAACATGTCGCTTGTGCGCTCAATATCACCATCGGAAAGGGGTCGATAGTCAAACGTCTCGTAGCATGAAAGACAAAAATTTATTAGTCGTCCGTCCTTTCTTGCATCAAAGGGGTTAGCACACAAGTAAACATATAAATATCAAATACATTTGCCGTTTCGAGTGATGTTAGTCACTGGTTGCATGACAATATTATACATGTGTGTCAAGACGTAATGGCCACATAAGTTGGACTCCTTTGGTTGCCGACAGGTCAAAAAACAAACAAGAAATATATAAGATCGCATATATTGCTACTGACCAAGTTCACAAGGCATAGTGCCAGTGTTCAAATATGTACTAACCTTTGGTATGATCCATGTAGACTCTTTGACCTCAGCCCCCGAGACCTTTTCTTGACCTTTTGTTGGAATGTTTTCAAGGGCCTATTGTCAAAATCACAAATTTACTCAATAATGGTTGCTGAAAATTTACAAACGAGATTTCGACTAGACAATCAAAATGACACACGCTTACTTGTTCACCATCTACTTCAATGTAGGCGGTGGATCGTTTTGAATGGAGCATAAAAAGACCACTTTATTCTCATTCACGCCAATCAGGAGCAACTACCAATGGCGACTAAAAATTCACAACAGACAAGTACTCAGTAATATGTAGCAGAATTAAGGGAATTGCAGAAAGGGATTATGATATGTACCAATTGTAGTATGGTGCCAAGTACCACTTTCTCCTATTGGTGGACAACCTTGATGTTAAGTATGATTGTCTCTCCGCTAAAGGTGGTTGACTTATGTACAGTGGGCACAAGAATCCAATATCTTGGCTTCTGACCTGTTGTTTTAATTCACGATGCATGAACCTACAATAATGACGACAGGGAATTAGCATGTACGTGTGTGAGTGTCTCACATTTATGTTATGTATTCATAGAAGAAGATACTTACTTTATAAACATGAGAATAATTGTATCAGTAAGCTCTTGTTTATCAAACAGCAGGGAAATTATATCATCTTGGTCAACCAAAACCGAGTGCTTATTATGGAGGCCTACTTTTGATTGACAGGCCACTGATTAAGTCAAAATTGTTTTTTGGATACCGGAAGGACAATTTTGTCCCCCGGCACTCAACTTAGCCGTGCCAACAACTTCAGGAGGGGCTGGAGCTTTAGAAGGAGTAGAAACATGAAGGTTCCAATGACATCACTCACTACCTTCACCTGATCAGTTGGGAGAGGGACAGGTGCATCAATGATGACTTCTTCAACTGACACTCTAACTTCATCATCAGCCATTTGTTGGGGTGTACAATTGATCCCAAGTTGTGGACAGTGCCTTTTGCAACTAATTGTTTACCATGATCAGGATCCTCCACATAAAGGTCACAAGGCTGTTCTGACTGTCCAACAATGCAGCTCCCTCTAGTACTCTGCTGGTGAAGGTGAGTGTGGCAAGAGAACACTGGTCTCTATACGAGAGCTGACAAGAAGCTTCATTTGATTCATTTCCTCCTTCATCTGGCTCAGCTGGCAATGAAACATTGTAGCCAATGAAGCTTCTTTAGCCGCTGCTTCCTTACTAAATTTGGCCAGTGTCTGTTCCATCTCCTCCCGGGTAACCATACTTTGTTTCTGGCATTTGGATTTAATTCCTTTAGGCCTACCCGTCCTCCAACCCCCTTACACGCTCGCGTGATCCATTTTTCCGTCCGCAACGGTTAGAACATCATTCCTCCAAACCGACAAAAAAGATCCCTCTTTTTCTTTCTTTTTAAGATCTTCCCGTAAGATACGATAACGAGAAGCTTAGTAATGAATCATGTTTAGTAACTAAAAATTAACAATAACGATACTTATAATTCTTCCAAAGAACTAAACGAGTTTGTTCACTCATGTAGGCGCCCATTGGCTTTTGCCAAATATACAACCACAACTCCTCATGAAATATTGGAGATGGCGGGCGATCAACTATCGCGAAAGATTGGATTCAGCTTCGTCTTCCAATCTCTTCCACTTGGCCGCCATCAATTCTTTTTCATCCTTTTCATATCCGCCGTGAGAAGCCCGATGTGGGAAATCATTCTTTCTCCCTATCTCCGTGCTTGTTCCCTTCTTTTCGTGAATCGGAATTGAAAACAACTATTAATTGTGAATTCCAACCATTTCACTGCCGAAAATTAGAGAACTTCGACTTGATATGAATCTCAAACACTAGTCAAATTCACTTCATCAAGTTTCAACATTTTATTTAAGGAAGATGTAGAATTGTAGAAGAAATTGGGAGAAGCAGAGGAAAGGGAGTTGCAGAACTGTTGCCAACTCAGTCAATTCATTCATTCATCATAACTGGTTCCTACACATATTAGTCTAACCTCTTATATATAGTTAGAGGCTTGACTCTTAAAGCCCAATAACAAAGCTTGCACTTTGAAACCTTTACACATTTAACATACTAACTAACTAATAGCAATGCCTAACCACTACCTACTATAATGTAACTACCTAAGACTATAATAATGGTTTGACTCTTATGCCATTATTATTTCCCTAATTACCTACTTAGTATTTTACCTTTTCACGGTTTACATATTAGACTTGCATAGAACTAAGACATGCTCCTCTGATGCAGGATAAAGGATGGAAATATATACTTCTATTCACACACCAAAGCATCTAACTAACAGGATTAGATGAACAGAATAACATTCACATATCTGCACCGGTTAATAAGCAAACAAAAAAGAGCAAACAATGTAACACCCCAAATTCCATACTTGAAATCGTGTCGGTTGACACTTAGTTTTAAGAAAATCGACAGAGTTTGAGGTGCTACAGCTTAGAGTAAAGCGGAAACTGAGAGCATGTACTTACGTTTTCGGACAATAAGTGACTGATATAAAATGCCCAGACATATGCTGATATCCCGACATGAGATGATATATTAAAAATTTCCTGAAGGAATATTCATGTGATACAACAATACAGAGCTTGTATAATTACAATTCTTACATGGAAACAATACAACCTTACACCAAGCCTTAACTAGACTTGGGGCAATGAACCTAACTCGATTAATCAAACAATTTGGCCGATGCAAAGTAATTCTCCAGAAGAACGTGTCTAGTGGAAGTCTCCCCAAATTCACGGTGACTTATTGATCGAACCACATAGACGAACCCTTTCTAGACACCAAATGGTTTGAAGTAACCTTATTAGATTCATGCTAGAAGGTGAAAATATAGCTGCAAATTTAGTGCTGGATAATTAATATATATTACACAAATTTTCACAAACTGTGAACAGAAGGTCATTACCGAACTAGTCAATTTCAAGAAATATTTTTGTTATTATTATTTTTACCAAGCTAAGTTCTTATCATTCTTGTTCATGGGAAGATTTGTTTTATACCAGCGTTAATCTTATTTCTTGTTTCCACCAAAGAGGTTCTTCCCCCATTTTATGAGACAGATGAAATCCTGGAAAGGGAAATAATTAAAACAAAAAGTTAAACCTTATTCAATATTACCAAGAAGGAGCTGAGGAATAACATGAGAAACCATATATTTAATATAACCTAATTAATAAGTGTGTATATCAACATCAGTATATAATAAATTTTTAATCTTAATATTATTTGTATGGATTATACTACAAGGGTTAAGGTGCATTTTTGCCAACAAAGTATTACAGAAAGAGCATCCAGTACAAATATTAATTAAGCGTACCTTAAATACCAACAAACAATTAAAAATTTGCTAACGAACTTTTACAAAGGTGCAGTCAGCACAACATGGCAGATTAGAAAAGAGATAACGTAGTTATCTAAGGTGCGATTCTTAGAGCGAACTTAATGACTTTCTTTCAGGACGCGTAAAAGAAGTTTTACTCAAGAACTCCCGAAACAAAATTCTTAATTTCACTAAATTAAATAATTTTTTTTGTCAGTTGTCATTATTCAAAACTACTTGTATAGATATCTATGGACAAAAATTACTCATTTGCTAAAATAAACAAAATTTTTAATTAAAAATATAATTATATGATTAAAATAAAACTCAAGGTGTCTTATAATTTATTATATATGTTAAAAAAATTATATGAGTTAAGAAATTTATGTGAGTTAAGAAATTCATTTAATGTTAATAAAATTTAAAAAATCTAAAAAAATATATTATATCCGGAAAGAAATGGAATGAGTTTAATTTTTATTTTTACAAAAAGAGCTTAATGGATATCAAGCGTTGACACAATAATATAAATCCGACAACGATATTTTTGTTAATTAAATAGGGTTAAGGTGTAAATTCACCTCAAATGTAATAAAAAATATCTCAATATTACTTTAAAGTTTTTTCCCCCTCAATATTGCTTTAAAAGTTTTAAAACACAACCATATATTAACCGATGTTAACTTTAACCATTTTGTTTGATAAATATCCGACGTAGTTGTTGACCTGGCAGTTGGCACCCAATGATCTCATTCATAACCACTTTATTTTTTGCCATGTTAAAATACTCATCCACCTCGGCCTTCGTCCTCCACTAGACATGCTCCTGCAACACTGGCGACACCTTCCTCTGCCGGCATCACTCTAACTTCCTTTTCCTCTCTCTGCAACACCTCTTACTTTTTCAGCTAAAACCATATACTTCTTCTTCCTCCTTCTTTATATGAATCTGAGCAACACTAACGTCATCATGTTCAAACCAAGGATGAGGATATATGACCTTCGGCCTCTTCAAACTAACGTTTGTCTTCCAATCTCCACGATGGAGCTGGATCTCCCTCCACGACCCCACATCTCCTCCGCCAATATATTTGTGTCGACACAAATGTTGGGGTTACTGTTGATTTGGGGTGAGGGGCTTCTATATGAATTTTCTCCTTCCTTAGTTCATTTTTCTGGCAGGTGATTACTGTTTTACTTTTTCTCCTTTCTTATTTATATTTTTTTGGTTCTTCTTTGTATATGATTTCTTGCATTTGTATTTTATTGTGGATCATTTTTGGGTTTCGTGGCTATGGGTGGGGTAAGAGACGAAGAACAGTGAAGCAAGACGAGACTAAATGATGTCGGAAGAGAGAGAAGGTTTGAGTACGTGATGAAGATGTGGGAGAGGAGCCCTTGTTCGAACCAACTTTTTTGAGCGACGATAATGGAAGAGGGAGAAGGTTTGAGTGATGATGATGGAAGGTAGAGAGGAGCAGATTTTTTTAATGATCTGGAACCACCTTCACGCACGCCATGGCTATCTGCAATAACTGAACCATCTCTTCTTCTATTGTGGTATCTCATGAGCTCCGCGTCCAATACCTCCGCCGTCGAACACCTCCGACTGTGGGAAGAAGGTCAATCCCCTCCTTGCCCAGCGACGCCTAGTTCAGTGCCTTCACGGTAAGGCACAACGTTGAGGCTGTACACGTCAGATTTTTTGCCACACCATTGCCAACTATGCATTATTTAGTCAATCTTTTCCATTTAACGGCTAACGTTAGTCAACCATTAAAAATGGCGACACTACTATATTTTAAGACTTATATAGGGAGACATTGAAACCACAAAATCTTTTTCTGCATTATTTAGACTTTTTGAATACTTCTAAAGGTGAATTTACTCCTTAACCTTTATAAATAAATAGTCCAATTTAAATTTAAAACTCTGATCACCATTTTGACTTAAATAATTAATAAACTGTAAAATGATAGCTGCAAATTTAGTACTCCTACATGATATTGAAACCAACAAAAACTTTCACGGCATCATTGTGAACATTAAAAGGAGTTACTAAACTAGTGACGAAACATGCGTGGCGTCATTTGACAGATTAGGATTTTTAACGGAGTGCAACATCATCCTTTGAAACTCTGAGAAAACATTGCTAATAAAACTTCGCAAAATTTCTCCCGCATACTTTAAAGGCAAAAATGCCTTAACCCTTTATTTTATTATATATATTTATGTTGAATACACACCTTATGGGGAGAAAAATAAGCTAGGGAGCAATAAAACTCTTTTGGGATGAGAGAGGAGTGAAACCATTTTCCCTAAATTTTGAAATTCTAAATTGAGTTATTGAGTTAATTAAGAATTTGTTAAATTTATTGACATGGTTTGAAATTAAAATTTCTTTATAAGAGATTTCTCCTTTTTTTTTTTTCCTCATGACATGACAGTTGCTTCTATTAGTTAAACATACAACCTATATTCTACCCAGTCATATTTAAAAACATTAAAAAAAAAAAAAAAAAAAAAAAAAAAAAAAAAAAAAAAAAAAAAAAAAAAAAAAAAAAAAAATTGAGAGAAAAACCATTTAAGACCTCATAAAAATTTAATATTAAATATATTATGCTATTGTTGTAGGTCAAAAGACTTTTTATAAATAGGGTTAAGGTGTAAATTCACCTCAAATGTACTCAAAAATATCTCAATATTACTTTAAAAGTTTTTTTCCCCCTCAATATTGCTTTAAAAGTTTTAAAACACAACCATATATTAACCGATGTTAACTTTGACCATTTTGTTTGATAAATATCCCACGTAGTTGTTGACTTGGCACCCAATGATATCTCATTCATAACCACCTTATTTTTTGCCATGTTAAAATACTCAATCACCTTTAGAGCTTCTTTTTCTCCACCACAGCCTTCGTCCCCCACTAGACTGCTCCTGCAACACTGGCGACACCTTCCTCTGCCGGCATCACTCTAACTTCCTTTTCCTCTCTCTGCAACACCTCTTACTTTTTCAGCTAAAACCATATACTTCTTCTTCCTCCTTCTTTATATGAATCTGAGCAACACTAACGTCAGCATGTTCAAACCAAGGATGACAATATATGACCTTCGGCCTCTTCAAACTAACGTTTGTCTTCCAATCTCCACGATGGAGCTGGATCTCCCTCCACGACCCCACATCTCCTCCGCCAATATATTTGTGTCGACACAAATGTTGGGGTTACTGTTGATTTGGGGTGAGGGCTTCTATATGAATTTTTTCTCCTTCCTTAGTTCATTTTTCTGGCAGGTGATTACTGTTTTACTTTTTCTCCTTTCTTATTTATATTTTTTTGGTTCTTCTTTGTATATGATTTCTTGCATTTGTATTTTATTGTGGATCATTTTTGGGTTTCATGGCTATGGGTGGGGTAAGAGACGAAGAACAGTGAAGCAAGACGAGACTAAATGATGTCGGAAGAGAGAAAGGTTTGATCGAGTACGTGATGATGATGTGGGAGAGGGAGCCCTTGTTCGAACCAACTTTTTCAGCGACGATAATGGAAGAGAGAGAGGTTTGAGTGATGAAGATGCAGTGATGATGATGGAAGGTAGAGAGGAGCAGATTTTTTTTTTTTTTTAATGATCTTGAACCACCTTCACGCACGCCATGTCTATCTGCAATAACTGAACCATCTCTTCTTCTATATTGTGGTATCTCATGAGCTCCGCGTCCAACACCTCCGCCGTCGAACACCTCCGACTGAACCCATGTGGGAAGGTCAATCCCCTCCTTGCCCAGCGACGCCTAGTTGAGTGCCTTCACGGTAAGGCAAAACTTTGAGGCTGTACACGTCAGATTTTTGCCACACCATTGCCAACTATGCATTATTTAGTCAATCTTTTCCATTTAACGGCTAACGTTAGTCAACCATTAAAAATGGCGACATTACTATATTACTTATAGGGAGACACTGAAACCACAAAAACTTTTTCGGCATTATTGAGACTTTTCGAATACTTCTAAGGTGAATTTACTCTTTAACCTTTATAAATAAATAGTCCAATTTAAATTTAAAAACTCTGATCACCCTTTTGACTTAAATAATTAATAAACTGTAAAATGATAGCTGCAGATTTAGTACTCTTACATGATATTGAAACCACAAAAACTTTCACGGCATCATTGTGAACAGAAAAGGTTATTACCGAACTATTTAATTTCAAGTAATAATATTTTTTGTTATTATTATTTTTACCATTAATTTTTGTTGTTTTTGTTATTTAAACATTAATTTCTTATTGTTTTTGTTATTTATTAAAAAATTATCTTCAAACAATAGAATTTTTTCTCTTTTTTTTATGTTAATATTAGATTTTTTTTCCCCTTTTTACATATTAGTGTTTTTAATTTTGACTACATATAATCACTACTATTCATCTTGACCTCTAAATTGAAGTTTGAGGGGTTCAAATTTAATGTTTTGTAAAATTACTAATAAACTATCAAATTATTAAGAAATAAATTAAATAATTCAAAAATGGCTAAATGTTAGTCATTATTAATTAAAAACTGCAATAAGAACTTTTTACAAAATGTTAAATCTAAAAGGATCTAATTTCAACGCAATGGTTGAGATGAGTAGTGATGAGGAGAAAAGAAGGGAAAGAGGATATTAAGAGCCGCGGAGGAAAGCCAATTCCATTCACAACACATCCGGGCTGATTAAAAAACCCTAGACATGTGATAAATCAATTTGATAAGTATCCAGTGCCGATGACTCAAACTCAAGATTTGATCAGATGGATGGGCAATTCCACTCATGTTAGCTTCTTCTTCCAGGTGTCATGATCATCACTCTATTTCCTTGCATTGTTCTATGGCTTGGAAATTATCGTACCTCCAAGGATCAAACTACTCATTTGGAAGCTAGTTCGAAGTATTCTTCCTAGTTTAAATCTTTTAAAACGCCGTAGGCAATCGTCAAACACTGAGGAATGTGCCTTCTGCTCCTCAAGTGATGAATCCTTAGATCTCCTTTTTTTTTTTTTTTTTTTTTGCTGCATTGTCCTTTTGCTGGGGCTTTATGGTTTGGTAGTTGCTTAGGTTTTGAGTTTGATGATTATCCTCGTAGGAACTTATCTCATTGGTTATATTGCTGGATGGGGAGTCACAAGGATTTCAAAAATTATATGTCATACTTACCTTTTCAGATTTTAGAATCCTTGTGTTTGCCTGAAATCAGATTTGCCATGCAGGAGCAAGTCTCACTCAACGTCTGGTTATTCAAATGGCACAATCTCGAGCACTAGATGTTACTAATCATACTCACCAACACAATGACTCTCAAGCCAGCCGAAGTCTTTCCAGCAGCAACCTTCTCCCCAACCAATATACCAATATTTTATGTACCTTGTCTTCAAATTACTGGTTCATCACGTTCCATGCATAGGCAGATGCAGGTTATATACAAGGGGGCAAGTGCCCCCCCCCCCCTGAATTTGATAGTTGCTAAAAAAAAAAAAAAATAATAATAATAATACATATTTGAATAATTACCCACCTTTAATACGTCAAGATCGCACTTCATAATCAGATGGGGGATGAATGTTTAATGATTGTTTAGTGCCTTATATTGAAAAAATATGTATTTAATAGTATTGATAATAAGGCAATTATGATGGAATTCTAAAAAATAAGGTCTAAAATGACGACATTGTAATTATTTTTATTGTAATATACTTTTGTTATTAAAATATATGTATTTAAACTTATTGAGTGCCCATCCTGCATTGTAATTTATGCAAGCATTTCTAACCCACTTAACCTTGCTTTTTTCTAAATGACAAGTTTGTAAAATAATTGCCTCTCTTATTACATTATCGGTTTTTCACTTGATTTCATGAATATTTTTTGATATTCTTTTCTTTTCGTGTTTATATTCTTTTATTTTTTTAATGCATTTAAAACTTTTCTTTTTGAAAAAAAAAAATTGGATTGTATATAAATCGGTTGCCTAATAAAGCATAATACCATGGTTAATTTCTAAGGAGTTAGGCATACATCGCATTCCTATTTGATCATATGTCTCAAAAGCTAATTAGGACATATAGGTAAATCCCGCGGAAATTTGATTTCAATAACTGTTAAGTATTAATTGCTTGCATACCTCCAAAAAAAATTATTACATTCGGTATAAATATAAGATCTAATTAACTTTTTGGGAGGTTAAGGAAACTAATTAAATTACTTTAACGTATTTGTACTTATCGTTTTTCTCCAAACTAATTTGTCTCACGTATAAACTCATATATAATTTAATCATACATAACATATGATATGAACTATAATTAAGTAACTTATTTAATTTTTTTAATATCTCCATAAAAAAGTCAACCGTCATATATTTAGAACCGGAGGTAGTAATATTTTTTGTGGACATAGATGGCCGCTTCATTCGGTGAAAATGCAATTTATTTTTTACGAAATCATGTTTATTTGGTAACATAGAAAGATGGGAAAAATCACACAAAAAAGAACTTTAAAAATACAAAAGACAAAATGGTGTTTTGAATACTCATAGTACAAAAATAAATGTTAGTATATGATTTTTCCTTTTTAAATTTAAAGGAAATGACATAAATGTTCTTATATAAATTTTTCAAAAATAAAAACATAAAACAAAAAAAAACTACCACCTCAAGCTCTAGCAAGAATAAATATTCCAAAAACCTACCTCTACCACTTTGTTTTCCCAAATAGAAGGTGGCCATTAGGCCACCAATGCTTTCAAAACATATTGAGCAAAAAATTATATATAAGTTAACACTTTCTCTTTAACCCAAGATTGTTCACAATTTTATTAACAATTATGAGATTTCGTTAACTTTTAACAACTTTTGTTCTGAGTAAAAAATTCATACTATTAAGTCATTCACAAGGTTTATTAAATAATTCATGATATTTGATTAGGTTTTAACAACTTTTTTTTCGAAAAAAATTCACATTATCAGATCATTCACAAGTTTATTTAGATATAAAAATTTACATAAAGCTTATTAAAGGCAACAAAAATACAATATTGGCTAACTCTCCCAAATTTTTGTTAGTTTATTCTTTTGTGGGACTCACATGCTATCTACCTCATCTCATCTTTCACGCGCCTCAACATCATCCTTCATCCGGGTTAGCATGCCCTGTTGAGCGAATGTATGAGTAGGGCATGCTCATCCCCAAAATAGTAGCGTTTTTGGTGTGAGAGACATTTTTTTTTTTTTATTCTTATTTATTTGGATTAAATTGTATGTTGTACTCTAAAATATTTTTGACACTCGGTGTCCAAAATTAATACCACTCAATATTTTGAAATATTTTCCAGTGGCACCCAATATTTTATTAACTTGCTTTTAATGCATCCAACAACATGGAGTATTATTATTTATTATTTTTTAAAAATATTTTATTAACTTTTAATGCATCTAGCAACATGGAGTATTATTAATTAACTTTTCTATAGCTCTCACTAACTATAGAATACTCTATCATGTCGATACACCAAAAATTTATGGGCTCTCATTCCATGCTTTTCTTTTAGGTGTTTATCCTCCTAATTTGGGGAATCAGGCATTTTATTATTATTTTTTATTATTTTTTTAAAAAAATACTTTATTTATTTAAATTAAATTATATGTTGCATCTTGATTTTTTTTTTGTCCCAGGTATCTCAAATTAATTTTCAATCCGCATTCGAAATAGTTTTTGTAACACCCCAAATTCCACACTACTTATTATGTCCGATGACACGTAGTATCGAAATATCAACAGAGTGGACAAGGTATTAACATGTAAGTAAAGCGGAGCGGAGAGCATGCACTAATGTTTAGACAATGAGTAACTGATATAAAATGCGCAGACATAAGTTGGTAAATTAATATGCTGAAGGAATATTCATGTGATACAATTATCCAGAACTTGTGTAATTAAAACTCTTGACATAGTAACTATACAATCTTAAACCAAGCCTCGACTAGACTTGTGGCCTGGAACCCAACACAGTTAATCAAACCTATTGGCGAGGCTCGTATTTAGTCTAGTGGGAGTCTCCCCATCTTTCACGGTGATTAATTATTGTAACCACACAGACCAACTATTTCTTAGTTAAATACCAATAGTTTGAACTAACTTAATTGAATTCATTGCCAAAAACTATGCCCAAATAATCTCCTTCAGACTCTCGTCTTGATCGGTGTCTCTCCACTGTTTCGTCCACCAGTGCCTGCACGGGCTCCGTCTGTCTCCTCCCGTGGTCCGAATCCTTTCTTGAACCTTTAGTTAAGTATGAGATTCAATCGGATTGAATTTCGGTAATAGCTTTTACCTTTATAGCCAATATAATCAATATATGACGTATATCCATAACAATTCAAGCATCCACAATACATAGCACATGACAAATGTAATGTTAATAGTGTTTGCACTCACTAGTGCCACGAATCCCCGTGTCCTCAGCGCTAGGAAAACATACTTGCGGCATTATTATGAATATAACTCACACAAAGTTAGATGTAAACAAACATGTGACCTTGGACCAAGTCCTAGTCACGGTTCATGATCCAAAAACCTTGTCTTGTTCATGACCTCATGAATCATTCAACCATATATAAACATACAAAATATAGAAGATTATAGTTACTATACACAAATGTACCTTCTACCACGTATTTAGCAAAACACCCATCCTTCGAATCCGACTCGACTTCCGGATATCCTATAACGTTATCGTCGGATTATTTTCTTTTCCATAACTTATATGATATTGTAATAAATATCATATCACTCTAGAATAATACCTAAAGGGTTAACTTTACCTCTTTTGACCTTTCTACCCTTGGAGGATTTATTTATTCCATTTTTACCTTTACATTTTCTCAAAAACGTAATTCTGGATTTTCTAGCAGAATTTTGCAGCAACTTTGAAAAATCATAATTAATTCTAAACAAATTCAATTTGAGTTCTTCAAAAATATACATGTCCCTTCGCATGTCTATTTTCAAGGAAAAATAATTCCAGAAGCTTGAACAACTCGAATCATTCTCAGTTTAATGATTTCTCATCGCTGTTCAGTTTATAATTCCAGAAACAAGGCTTAACTTCAAAAATATATAACTCCTTTTCCAGAGCTCAAAAAGTTCATATTTTATATAAATAGAAATCCCTAGATGTATACTTTATCCATGAAAAATTTCGTGATTTTTAAAGCTCATTTGATATATAAAATATTAGCCACAACATTCACTGTCAGTAAAAACTCAAAAACTGGAAATTCTCTAACTTTCACAATCTTGTTCCATTAATTTTAAAAATTATTTCCTAACATGTTTTTACCCCCATTTTGCATTTTAAATGCAATGGAGGCCTTCAAAATATGAAAAGGAATTTTCTCCACAATTTTCTAGATTAAACCTTAACTCTACCAAGAACTAAAAGTTAAAGATCAAGAACTTGGGAGCGGATTCTCTCCGAATCCCTCTCGCTAGTATCCCAAGATCCATGTATCTTGATGTCCAATATTTGATCCAAGCGTTCGAGAGAGGGGTTTTCACCAATTTACCAACTTTTATTAAAAAAATTACCAAAATAAAGTAGTTTTCAAAAATTTTACCAAACTAAGGTTGTTTTCGTGCGGTAACGTACGGTGGTACGACGCCACAAATTGTGGCGTCGGAATCGGCCCGACGCAATCACTGTGGCGTCGAGGATTTGACGAGACATGTCTTGAGTGGCGTCATGCTCCCACGCCACTAATGGCGTCGAGATGCGACGCCACCCGCTAGCGTCGATTCCACGACGCGAGATTCTGACACCGACGCGTTAGGAGACCCGACCCCAACCCGGTGAGTCCTCCTCCACCCGTGATTCCTTTCTTTTCCCCCACCATTTAACTCCTTCTTTCTCCTTCCTCACTTCATTCACTCAACTTCCTCACCATTCATTAAATCATGTGAAGTGTAAATGGGTCAAAATCCTAAAGTGCAAGCAATTCTATCTTTTTTTTTTTTTTGGGTGTGATTTGCTATTAATTTTATTAAATTTATACCTATGGGAAATTGATATAAATTACTTAATTAATCATGTTTTTATTGGCTCTTTTTCATTCTTTTTAACAATCTAACCTTAACTTTTTAGTAATCTCCCTAGTTAAACAACAATATAAAATTGGGAATGTGAAAAGGAAAAAAAAAACCCAATAAACATAAGTAAGCTATTTAAAACCCAATAAGGAAGATTAAAGGAAAAAAAACCAATTATACAGGAAATGTTAAATATAACAAAAAAAATTAAATGTTACCTGTGCAAATATGAAGTCAAGAATAAGAGAGAAAATTTGAGCCTTCTTTTTCTTCCTTTGATTCTCTCTTCTCTAGATTTCAAAGTTTCTCAGCCTCTCTTAGAGTGAAAAAAATTGAACAAGAAAAAGTTTCCTATGAGGGAGAGGGAAGGAGTGAATGTGTGGGTGAGAGTGAAAAACAATGAAAAAGATGGAGGATGGAAGGAGTTTTTAGATGAAGAAGTGAATGAAAAAAGGGAGAAGGAAAGAAAATCGTCGGATGAAAAAAAAAATTCACATATAAAAGAGGGGGAAGGGGTGGCTTATTTGTGTGAGTGTGTGAGTTTGTAGGGTTGGGGGAGGGTGTTTTTGGGGTGAGGGGGCGGGGGCTGCGTGTGGATGTGTGTGTGAGTTTGTGGGGTAGGGGCGGTTGGGGTTGGGGGGGGAGGGGGCTGAGTGTGAGGAGGGGGATATTTGTGTGTGTTTGTGAGTTTGTGGGGGTGGGGGCGGGTCCCGAGGAAAAAGGGTGGGGGCCGGTTGGGGTTGGGGGGAGGGGGCCTGCATGTGGGGGATATTTGTGTGAGTGTGTGAGCTTGTGGGGGTGAGGGCGGGTCCTGACGGAAAAAGGGTGGGGGCGGGTGTTTTGGGTTGGGGGGAGGGGGGCCTACGTGTGGGGGAGGGGGCGGTGGGGGCCGGTGGGGGGGCTGGGTCAAAATTCACACGTCGGGATTCCTAACGCGAGTCAATGTCCGTCGGAATCTCGTGATTTCGACATCCGACGCCCTCGATGGCGTCGAGGGAGCCTGACGGGGATCGGGGCCGATGGCGTCGATCCTGCGACGCCACAGGTGCTTGCGTCGGCGGTCCCGACGCCACAATTTGTGGCGTCGACCGTCAAACGCTCAACGCTGCGAAAACGACCTTAGTTTGGTAAAAATTTTGAAAACTACTTTATTTTGGTAATTTTTTTAATAAAAGTTGGCGATTGGTGAAAAACCCGTTCGGAGAGTCACGCCATCTATTTTTTAAAATTTCATTTCTACCTCGTGAGGTAATTTTTACCTCATGAGGTAATTTGAAAAAGATGATGTGGTTCCTCTCTAGACGCTTGGATTAAATATTGGACGGTAAGGATGCACGGATATTGAGGGATGCGAAGGGAGGGATTACGAGAGAATCCGGATCCCAAGAACTTACCTTATGTTCTTAAAACTCCTCCTTCCTCCTTCTCTTGCTTAAACTTTTGCCCTTGCTCTCTCTTTCACTCAATCAGTTTGAATTGAGTTTGATGTGAAGAAAAATGAAGAGGGAACATCTCTATTTATAGGCAAATGAAAGCTCAAGGTGGACTCCATTGATAGGAAATCCAAAGCTTTTTCTTTCTTCTCATCCATTGGATCTAAAGTTCACTTTTCTACTCCCAATCTTCTTCCTTCAAGCCATGGTCGACATACTCCCTCTAATTTCAGCCCTTAAATGTGTTTTGCACATGTCATAATCTTATTTCTTTAATTCTCCCATTGGCTAATGAATTTACAAGAGGATTTAGCTTATTTTCTTAAGACATTATCTTACAAATACTTGGCTATTATTCATCCATCAATGTTCAGCTGCTATTGTGGACTTTTGGGGCTGATTATAAAGCCATTTTGATGACACAAATTAAGAATTAGTGTCCCTTAATGTCACATATCAAAGCCTAATTGGTTTGCTAGTTAATTAAGAGTATTAATACATTATTAATCAAGTATTATTCCATCTTCTTGGACCTTAAACGTTTTTCGAAAATCACAGCCCCTCTTGGCCCTTATTATTTTCTTAAATAACGCCTCTAACAAATGTCTTTTATTTCCTTCAATAAACTTAATTAGCACAAGCTAATTTGTCTTTTAGTATTTGCTAATTTGACTTAATTTGCCTAAGTATCTTTAATATCTTTCCATGGCTTTTTTGAACTTAAAATAGTCATTATTTTATGTGACCTTATATCACATATATTAGCCAATTTAGTATGATCAATTATTCCACAATTGCCATTTAAATATGGTCACATATTCGGGACTTTTGGTATATTGAAAATCGAGTATTACATTTTTTCCCGTAACACTAGTATCTTGGAAATTAATTAATTTGAGATAATTGGTGTAAAAAAATATTTCAAAATGTAGCATATAATTTAATCTAAATAAATTGAAAAATATATAAAAAATACCCACACCCCCAAATTAGGGGATAAACACCTAACAAGCACCTAAGAAAAAAAGCATGCAATGAGGACCCAAAATTTATTAATTTGATATTATGTGTGTTAATCAAAAATAGGGAGAATTATAATAAAGGACCTAAGAAAAATAATATTTATTTAGAAGGACCATAAAAATGGTAATTATTTTGAAGGACCAAAAATTAAAACATTTATATAAAGAGACTAAATTGCTCTTGGTCAAATTTCCTATATTATCTCTAATTAAATCGAAATCAAGTGATTGATTGAAAATGATAAATAGAGATCAAATCAATCTGGAATATGCAAGTTAGAGTCTCTATTGGTAACTTTTTATCTCTCTCGTGAAGACCGAAGAAGAAATCGTAGGTTCTTTCATCCACAAAGATCTCCCAGCGTCCTCCCCTCTTTTCTATGATCTTCAAGTTCTTCTTCCCCGATAATTTTTTATCTCATTTTCCTTTAGTTCGATTCTTGTTATAATCATAAAAATCGATTAATCCTTGCCCCACTTTGTTTGGGAGTTCCATTTGGAGGGGAAAGGAAAGGGAAGGGAGGGTTTTGGTAATCCCTCCCCTTGTAAAAGCCTGGGTATTGTATATTTCTCAAACTTTTATTTTGAATCACCAAACCAATTCGCGTGGTCCGTCACTTTTCTTTCTTTATGTGGAATGGAAGGTTGCCATATATTATTGTTCCAAAAAAAAAAAAAAAAAAAAAAAAAAAAAAGTTCGCAAACATTGACCTGTAGGTAATTTTTTTTTTTTTTTTTTTTGGTTAATTAGATATTTCATTCCAAAAAAAGGCTGCCATATATTATTGTTCCAAAACGTTTTTTTCATTTCTCACCTTTATGAAAAAATTGTAGAACCAAGGGCAATTTAGTCTCTTTATATTAATGTTTTAATTTTTTTGTCCTTTAAAATAATTACCATTTTTATGGTCTTTCTTAATAAATATTATTTTTCTTAGGTCTTTTATTATAATTCTCCCTAAAAGTGCTTTAAGCGGTAAATATAACTTAATTCAACCCAATATAGATCCAATTAAAGGTAGCATGTAGTAAAGACATTGGTAGTGAGAGAGAAGTAATAAATATATATCAGATTATGATCTAACGGTAAAAAAAATAATAGTGATATTGATAATGGCCGAATATTAATAATGACAATATCATATCCCTTCAAACAAATAAAATAAAAAAATAAAAAAAAAAAAAAACTCTCATTTTAGGAAGAGCATTCCCGCTCATATTCATTCCTGTTCCTCCCCTCCTCTCTCTCACTCTTCAGCTACAGTATACGATTCATGCTTTTCTACCAATTCCTCCCACCCCCCTTTCTCCTCAACCACAAATCCTCTGACTCATCTTCTCGTGCTCTCGTTAAACTACGAATCCTCTGGCAACAGACAGCAGTAGAAATGGTAGCAGAGACAAGCCTAATCCTTCTTCTTTCATTCAATCATAGATACCTAGTGTTGGGAGTCAGGGAAAGGATTTGGCCATCGTCACCTGTGCTTCCTTCTTTGCATTCTTACAGCACTCTGGACGGAGTAAATTTCGATAACTGAGTCACCCATACCGTCGAACATCAAAGGTGGGTTGAAAGGACAAAAATTCAGGGGATAAAAGTTTCCGGATTTGAGGTAAATTATTTGTTGAAACTATATATATCTATATATCTCGGTTTCTTCTGTATATTTATACGGCTATTCGTCCAAGTCCTGGTGTTTGGGAGTGTGTTCGTGTCAATGTCTTCAAACTCAATGTTAATAATCTGAGCGTTGGTGAATATCTTGGTTTAAAAGAAGAACATGTGGATGAACCGCAAGGGTTTTCTGTGTCATGTGAAATTTGTGCTTCTCTTTTCCAATTTATATTGATTGTTGATTGTTTGAGTGTTATCATCAGCACAATATAGATCCAATTAAACAGCAATGGAATGGAGATCTCCTCTAATTATATATATATATATATATTGTAACGAAGAAATAATGTTTAACTTGATTTTGTAAAAATTTATTCCAGGTGCATTAACAAGCATTTGCTTGAACTTGATTTTGAGGTTAAGGGCATGTATTCAAATTTATAGAGTACCTAGTCAAATGAATTTGTAAATTAAAGGAAAATGACATCAAGGTCCCAATTAAAGGAAATAATATCATAAAATTCCTGTAGCTTGTCAATAATAAGTGAGAGAGCAATCATTAACAAGTGGAGGAGCTACCATTAACAAGTTTTGAGACTTTTCTGATATTATTTTTCTCAATTGAGATCTTAATGTCATTTTCTCTAAATCAAACTTAGTGGAGATTTTTTTCTTTTTGGGGTCCGAAAGAGCATTATATTATGGAAACTAAAACTGTACAAACCAAAGGTCCAATACAGACCAGAGAAAAGAAACAGAAGGCTACTAAAAAACAGCAACTACCCTTAAACTATTTAGAATAGCTCTTCTGATTGCAACAATTAAACTGAACTTGCCACTACACTTCAAAAACATTAATACTATATCAAAACTTGATGCAACCTGAACAGTTGAGCTATCCTTAAATCCTAAATTCAAGGGATCTCCCTGAAAAACATCCCTATCTTGAAATAAGAACAACCTAAAGCCCCACCAACTAATTGGACATCTAAACAGAAATTAATTTATAAGATGAGATATCTTTGTCTCCTTATCATAATACACTGACAAGAAGCCTCCATTCACTAGGTAAGACTGCTACATGGATCACACTATACCAATGACTATAAAATCTATTCATGAGAATTTGTCAAAGTTTCTCTTCACAATAATATTAATATTGATAACTATCAACATCAAAATCTCAATAAATTGAGATTATCTATTGGAGGAATGAAATAATTACTCATACTAGTTTCAATCATCAAATTAGCTTGTTTAGAGTACCACACTGTGAGTGGCAAAGGCTAGCACATTAAGGCAGTACTGTTAAATGAAGCAATTGCATACAATAGCTCAAAATACAAACCTTGTTACTTCCTGTTTTACCTATTTTAACTGTGAACAGCTATGTTCCTTCGTGCTGAAGAGAACATTATGAACAACAGCTAATAGATGAGAAGTCTAGTCTAAGAAGCTATAATGCAAGGGTGGTCCTATTAAGATGAGATAAGAATAACATTATAATGAGAACTAAAATGAGCAAGGAATAGAAATTAATGCTCACTTACCACCATTTTTTATCTTGAAACAGGTCACAAGCTTCCTTCTCCTGAGCCATGTGTGAGAAGGAGCTACTCCTGCTCCTTCTCATTCCACCTTTTCTATGTTGGTCTACATAAAAAACCCATCCTTTATTAGTCTTTAACAAAATTCCCTTTCACTTCTCATCCAAAAAACAGAAATACTTTATTGGTCATGCTTTACTGTGCTTGCTGTTCTGATTCTTTACTTTGTCTTTATGATATATAGGTTTGTTTCTGTATAGGTTTCTCTTTTATGTTTGTTGGTATACTTGTATAGGACAGTAGCTATTTTGTCTATTGTTTGTTTCAATTTCTTGGCTTTGACTGTTAGTGTGTATAAGTCTATTAATTTTGAAAATTAAAAAAATTGATTTGTTTTGAGGAAAAAATCTGACATTGAATATATCTTTAATGGATCACAGTTCTTATTATATAACACCAGAACATCCCTTGTAAATCATCATATCAATATACTATAACAAAACAGAGTCATATGTTATAGTTAGGCTACAAAAACAAAAATTAGCAAATTGAGGATAAACATATTACGAGCAGCTCGTTATAATGGTTGTAGAGTGAATAAAACAACCAACTATTTAAAATTTCACATCCATGCAAGAAAACGAACTAAAAGAAGGATAAAACAGGTCACAAAAAGAGAGAGCAGAAAACCATTCATAACTAATTAATAACTGAAACTCTGAATTCAACAACTAAGAGATTTAAGTCCATAATAGCAATCATGTCTAAAGGCTTGAGCCATTTGTCAGCAACGATAACATAATTCGTATGTTAGACCATGAGTGTCCAGAAAAAATTGCCAAAACAAGTGTTATTTATTGGAATCACATTCGAAATACAGTAAGCACATGAGACACCAAAAATTTCTGACTTCATTGCCAAATCCCAGTACCAGCAAATAAAGATATCAGCAATTGGCCCAGGGTTAGCAACACATACAATCACTTACCCTCAACGTACTGCAACAAAAATGTTATTCATTTGTAGACATTGAACTCGTGGATTGTGGTTGTAGGTTCATTCATTTGCGAGGAAGCTAAATTCAGATGGCAAGATTGACACTGTGCAGACTCTGCACAATCTTAACGAAGGTAAGACAGTGTTCCATGATTTTCTTCAAAATTTTAGTGATTTTCTTTTAAATCTTAAGGAAGGTACAACTGTGTTCCATGCTTTATTCATTTGCTTTTGATATTTCAGATAAGCTTTCAGGCTTTGAGGAAAAAGGGAAAGGTAATAATATTGGGCATTTGCCTGGCTGGAAAGGTAGACATGGTACACGCTGGAATGAAAGTAAGCTTCCTTTCTTCCCTTTGGGTTGTATGCTTCAGTAAGTCTCCATTTAGCATGAGGAATGTTGCAAGTAAAATTTATCTTCAAAGGAGATATTGGATTTTGTTATAAAGACTTTGTTGTTGTTATTTTGTCATAGGAGAATATATATCCTCTAGAATTGTTAATGAGTTAAGCAATTATGGTTGTTTATAAAGTTGCCTGTATTTTTTGTTATTCTGGCTGAAATCATTTTCTTAATAAACTCTTTTGCATACTCGAATAATGAGGAAGCAACAATGTCAACAATTGATAAAGATGGTTGGCTGCACACTGGTGACGTTGTTTGATTTAATCTAGATGGATATTTACATTTCCCTGACCACTTGAAAGATATCATCAAATACAAGTGCTATCAGGTGTCTAATTTTAAAGTACGCTTTGCTAGATCTCACACACACGAATGGAACAAAATACAGAAAGTTGTAGAACAATCATGTAAGGATGCGTGCATTTACTTGAACGAACTCGAACCTTTAATATCTTAAAAAACTCATGTCTTTATTTGTGTTTCCTGAGGTTATTTGTCCATTACGAAGCAGAAATGTTTTACATGTGTACATTCCCATAATCAGTACTTTTGAAAGTTCCCATTAACCATTGAAATTGACTACTTGATTTGGTTTATTTTGTTTTTGTTTGACAAACATGTTTTACACTTTTAGTCACAACAAATCAATTTGAATTAGGTAGATAGATGGGTGGAAAATTGAAAACCCCATAACTAGGAACCGGGGAACTTCCTGTTGATGATTAGCTGCACGTCTTGGCCATTGATCAATGTCTATCTCCAAATGATCCTAACTATTCCTCCTGTAATAGCAATCTTTAAGACAAACATGGATTAGATGTTTTTGAAACCCCTTCTCCAAGACATTTTTCAGACTTGAGATCAATCAAGGGGGCTATATCATTACACAAATTTTTCATGTGTGACCTGAGGGAGTAGAATTTTCATCAACATAATCTCAAAACTATAACTAAGCTAATCAACTAAACTCATAACCGACCACTGTTCAACAACTAAGCTTCAACTATCCTCAAACATTTGTCATTCACAAAGATATTCCCACACTGTTCAAACCCTAGGCTTCATCTAATCCTTAATCATCCATGAACTGCTAATACTCATCAACTACACTCGTAATTCACCACTGTTCATCGACTAAACTTCAACTGTTCTCAAACATCTTCCATTTGTGAATATAGTCCACAACTGTTCAGGTTCTACACTTTACTATCCTCAATTTCATCTCTAAATTCCTTGATGCCTTTTACCAAGTGTTTCAAGTTACTAGCATGCATCAACAATTGATATTTTTTAGCCTCTATGAATCATAATAGGGGTTATAATTAAATATAAAATATTTGAAATTAAGAGAGTAGACTTTTTTGTGAAATTATTTTCAAAACATAATGATTTTTTTAAAAGCTCCACCTTTTAGGTGAAAAATTTGAAGGAAAAAACCTGAGTTTTATTTGGAGAAAGGTGGAGTTTTTTTAATGGATAAATACATAGAACATTAGTAATTAGTAAAATAATATTAGTTGAAATAAAATTGTAATTTGGCATTTTCATCACTTAAAATAGAACAGTTTCAAAAGATTAGAATCCCTTAGTTTGGAGATAGGAATTCATGCAGCAATCACATATCAAACATATAGGACTCCTGCTAAACCACCTAGTAATAGGGGAAAAAAGAAGAAGAAGAAGAAGACAATCCCAGAAAATTACTTATCCAATACCTATCAAGGTTTGAGGCCATGCAGGTTTTGTACTTTTGGTATTAAAACAGTAATAAATAAACTAAAGGGCTAAATATTAAGGTAAGCATTAGCTAATGAAGGCCACATTGAAGAGATCAGCAACAAGAGAGCTAGCGCAATTGGTGAAACAGTAAAAGGAAATTAGTAGATATATAACCTCTTTTTATTTCAGTTTGCAGTCAAGTTTTGGGAAGTGAACCGGGAACTTCCTGTTGATGATTAGCTACATGTCCTGGCAATTGACCAATGTTTATCTCCAAATGATCCTAACTATTCTTCCTGCAACAGCAATCTTTAAGCCAAACATGGGTTAGATGTTTTTAAAACCCCCTTGTCCAAGACGTTTTTCAGACTTGAGATTAATCAAGGGGGATTATTTCACAAATTTTTGAAGTGTGACCTGAGGGAGTAGAATTTTCATCACCATAATCTCAAAACCATGACTAAGCTAATCAACTAAACTCATAACCAACCACTGTTCAACAACTAAGCTTCAAATGTTGTCCTTAATCATACAAAAACTATCAACTAAGCTCATAATTAATAACTGTTCAATCACTACGCTTCAACTATCCTTAATCATCCATTAACTATCAAAATTTATCAACTATGCTCGTAATTAACCACGGTCCAGCAACTAAACTTCAACTATCCTCAAACATCTGTCATTCGTAAATATACCTCACCACTTTTCAACCACTAGGCTTCAGCTATCCTTAATCATCCAGAACTCTTAATACTCGTATTTAACCATTGTTCATCAACTAAACTTCAACTATCCTCAAACACTTGTCATTCATAAATATACTCCACCACTATTCAACCGCTAGGCTTCATGTAATTCTTAATCGTCTATGAACTGTCAATACTTAACAACTATACTTGTAATGCACCACTGTCCATCCACTAAACTTCAACTATTCTCAAACATCTTCCAATCATGACTATAGACCACAATACTATCCTTAATTTCCTCTCCTAATTGCTCACTTTGCCTTTTTACCAAGAGTTTCAAGTTACTAGCATGCATCGCAATTGATTTTTTTAGCTCTATGTATCAAAATAGGGGTTCTAATTAAATATAAAATATTTGGAATTAAGAGAGTAGAATTTTTAGAAATTATTTTCAAAACATAATGACTTTTTTAAGAGGTCCACCGATAGGTGAAAAATTTGAAGGAAAAAACTCCGAGTTTTATTTGGAAGAAGGTGGAGTTTTTTTAATGGATAAAAACGTACATTAGTAAATAGTAAAATAATATTAGTTTGTGATTTGGCATTTTCACCACTTAAAAATAGAACAGTTTCAAAAGATTAGAACCCCTTAATTTAAAGATAGGAATTCATGTAACAATCACATATCAAAAATATAGAACTCCTACTAAACCACCTAGTAATAGAAAAGACAAACCCATAAAATTACTAATCCAATACTTATTAAGGTTTGAGGCCATGCGGTTTTGTACTTGTGGTATTAAAACAAGAATGAGATAAACTAAAGGGCTAAAATATTAATGTAAGCATTAGCAATGAAGGCCACATTCCGAGATCGGCAACAAGAAGAGCTAGCGCAATTTGTAAAACATTAAAAGGAAATTCAGCGACTCATGGCATAATATTCAGCTGGACTTGTTCCTACCCCGAAAGAAATTGAGAACTGTTGGGAGTTCCCCACTAAAAACACAATTTGAATATTGCTGTGAAGTTTGCACACCTCTCAGTGATCACACAAAAAGATACTTGAATGCAACAGAAGGATTGATAATGGATGAGGAGAGAATCCTTAAGGCTCACTCATATTGTCGCTCATCCGGAGGACGCGTAAAGGTACGATACATGGCCGTATTGGTGTCCCCGAATGCAACCCGAACTGTTATGGGCAGCCTCTTTTTTTCTTCTCAATGAGGTGAAGTGAGAATCCAACGGGCTCACTCACAACAAACAATAACCTATGGAGCACCGGAATGATGAAGGATGTGATCCTCTCCCCCATAGCTACGACGATTCATTGTCTCTTTTTTTATTGGTTTTTTTCCGAGTGAAAGCAAACTACGATTTGATGTTGTTTCAGATTTTTTTGACCGAGTGAGTCTCCAAAGGCTTACTCACGTAGGGCCAAGGGAGAATCGCAAAGGTGACATGGTGGAACACAAAGTTTGTGCCGCCTAATTACACCGCCCACGACGATGAAGTTTTTTTTTTTTTTTCAATATCGTCTCCGATTTTTTTGCTTTCCCGAACAACATTATGCTTTCAGCTCTTTTGGCCGAGTGAGACTCCAAAGGCACTAACTCACGCGGGGCCACGAGAGAATCGCAAAGGTGACATGGTGGAACACAAAGTTTGTCTTTGCTAATTACCCGCCCCACGACCGCGATGAAGATTTTCTTCCCATATTGTCTCTCAACTTTTGCTTGGCCAAGTGAGTCTCCAAAAGGCTTACTCACGAAAGGCTAGCAGAGAATCATAAGCGGAGACATGCATTACGCCACCTTGCTCCGGCGCTTTTTCAATCGCCACATTGTCTCCAATTATGAAAATCCAAAAGATTTTGCCCATAACTTGACTCAAGTAAAGCGGGAAGTTTATTCACCGCCGCCCAATTTACATTCTCCCTATGACCTTTGATTTTCCATTGAGATTCACTACCGATATAGGATCCTAAGACTTGCAACAAATCTCAAAACCACATTCAAACTGAAGTCAAGCACGTCCCACCCATCAGTCATTAAATTAATGGTTGGCATAAGAAAACAAGTTTTGCCTATAAAAATTTATGAGTTAGACTGATATTGATGTATTTTACAGGTACAAGTATTTGCGCTTCTTGCTGTATCAGGATAAATGACCATTTCAATACTAACGCATGTTAGAATGAGTTAGTCAACTTTAAGCCCCTTTTGTAATTAACAAATATAATGACCTGCATGCACTCAACCTTGACATGTATTACCTACCCAACCATACGCTTCAATCACAAAGCCTACAACTTTGATAACATATTGGTTTATTATAATAATTTTTTTTATCATTTTAAATTGATTTTATATTATTGTTATAATATTAATAATAATAATAATAGTTTTTAAATTTTCAATTTTCAATACCATCAGAAAGTCCACTACTTATTTTAGAAATACCCTCCCTTAACCAAACTCACCTCAAATTAGAAAGCCTACTCTTTTTCCTTTTTCTTTTTCTTTTTCTTTTTCCAACTACTACGTCGAAAAGCCTACTACTTATCCTAGAAGTACCTTCCTACACCCCAAACACAACACACCCTAATTCGTAAGAGAAATCCTTGTGTGAATCTAGAGAGCCACATCTGATCAATCACAAGCCAACGACTCAACATCATTTTAACATGATGTGGCACCTACTGAACTTTACCCAACATTAGTTGGAAGCTGAAAAAATTAAAAAAATCAGGAAGACAAGCCGCCACAGATATTAGGGAGATCTTTCACCATTGCGAGCGACCTCAACCACTCAACCCCAGCGACTCAAACTCCCAGCCACCCCTCACCGCTATTAGAAACACAAAAGCTCTCCAGTAGCGGCACTTAAGACCTTTTAAGAGAAATAGCATATCTAATGTGGAGATGAATCTGAGTTGAAGGGACGGCAGCTAGGGTTCAGACAACCAAAAGCCTTTTGTTCTCGATTGTAACTCGTTTTATTTCTAAAATAAAACGATTTTTTTAACTTTTTTAGTTTTCGGCCAATATTTAGAGGTGCCAGATCATTTTGAATTGTTAGCTTGTGATTGGTCAGACAACAGATGATGTGGCCCTACAAGTTCACACAAGAATTTCTTAAATCACATAGCCTACAACTTATCCTAGAAATACTCTCCACACACTTTAAACACAACGCACCTAGATCGCAAAACCTACAACTTATCCTAGAATTACATACTAAAAAATCTTCTTTAAGTAAAACACACCCAAACAAGAAAAATTAAAAAGCGAAGTTCAAGTCTTAAGAGCATACTTTTTGACGAAACATTTGAAACAGAATTTCCAAATCGAAGCTTTTAGGCTTTGGTTTTTCACCTTTCTTCTTCAATATGAAGTGTTTTTCAAATGAAGATCCTATGGTTTCCGTCGGACTTAGGCCTACAAAAAAAACACTTACATTATCATTACACTTATACATCTATAAACCGTAAAAATTCAGGATTAATTAATAATAAAAAACACATAAAAAGGTTAATCAATAACATGAGGAAAAAAACTTACATGAATTGGGGTCTTGACAACAGAGAACAAAATCTTCAGCATTGGAGCCTAGCTGAGGAAGCCATCCTTGGCGTGCGTAGGATTTTAAGGTTTTTTTAATTACATACAAGACTAGATCATCTTGTTTGACCACAAATTTAAACTTTCCTGCGCAGCCAACTACAGTAATAGTGATTAACACCAGGTTCTTATGTATAGGAAGATTTATGTATATCCCGGCATTAATCCTACCCCTCATCTCCTCTACAGACTTCTCCATTTTATGAGATTTCATCTGAGGTAAATAATTAAAAAAAGAAACTTAAGTTTGACCTTATGACCACATGCAAACCGAAGTATCAAAACCTATAAGCATAAGATCCTAAGACATGTAAAACATTTTTTATTATAAGCTAAATCAGAAAGTCCACTCCTTATTCTAGAAATACCCTCCCCCACCTCCAAACACTATGCACCCTGTATCGCAAAACCTACAACTTTTCTTAAAAATAGCTATTTCAAAAACTTCTTCAAGTAAAAAAAGACCAAAGAAGAAAAATTAAAAGCAAATAGTTCAAGTCTTAAGACCATACCTTTTTGACAAAAAGGGATTTCCAATTGAAGCTTCCCGGCTTTAATTTGTCACCTTTGAGGCCAACATTTGTGTTCCTCTTCCTCAATACGAAGTGTCTCCCTCCACAAGATTCTATGGTTTTGTCGGACTTAAGCTGTGAAAACACTTACATTATCATTACACATACACATCTATAAACCTTAAAATAAAAAGTCAGGATTAATTAATAATCATAAAAATGATTAGTTAGTAACTTGAGAAAAAACTTACATGAATGAGGGCTGATGGTTTGACAACAGAGAACAAAATCTTCTGCATTAGAACTTAGCTTAGGAAGCCGTCCTTGGCGCGCATAAGATTTAAGGGCAGTTTTAATTACATTCAAGACCAAATCGTCTTGTTTAACTAAAAATTTAAACTGCCTACGCAACCAACTATGGTAATAGTGATTAACACAAGATTCTTATTACACCCCTTCATGAGAAGATTCTTGTGTATCCTGGCATTAATCCTATTCTTTATTTCCTCTATAGGGTTTTCATCCATTTTTTGAGACAAATGAAATCTTGAAGGAAATAATTAAAAAAAGAGAAAAGAGAAAGAAATGTGAGTTTGACCTTATGATGTATAATAACCAGGAAATAATTAAAAATAACAAGGAAATAATTAAAAAAGGAAAAAAGAGAGAGAGAAAGAAACTTGAGTTTAACTTTATTACTAGGGGTATGATGTATAATAACATATGAAACATATAATCTAAATCTCTCCCACAAGATACTATGGTTCCTGTTGGAATTACGCCTATAAAAACACTTACATTATCATTACGCGTATACATCTATAGACTAATAATCTAGACTAATAATCAACGACGCTAAATTAGTGACTTAAGAAAAGCTTGTATACCAAGAATTGAGGGAAAGAAGAAAAGCGAAGAAAAGAAGAACGATAGATATAATCTAATTCATTCTATCACCACTACGGAAACTGGTGTGCAAGCAGAGCCAAACTGGGGTCTTAAAGAAAAAAGACGAACAAGTTGAGAAAAATATATACTCAAAGGAGGGAAAAACAGTTGACAAAAATGTATACTCTTGAGATCTTGACAGTGTCTGAATCATAACAACCACCGGTTTTTGTGCGCAGGAAAAGAAGCTGACCTCTGGTTCTTTGAGATTGAATTGGGCAAAGCTAAGAAATAATATGCAATAGACTGAGAGAAGTCCCCAGTTTTCACAATCCAACAGGCGTTTCAGCAAGCAATCCAAGACTTCAAATGGAAATATATTACTGCACACACACACACACAAAAATATAAAAGGAGATTTAATTTAAGGCAGATGCAAAGTAATTCTCAGGTAAGAAGAACGTAATTTAATCAAATATAGCAAAACAAAACCCATGCTTTATAATAAACCCAGGGAAAAAATTTCACCAACCAAAACATTGATTATATGCATACTTTGGAATTCAAAAGAAGAAAAGACAAACAAGTGAGAAAAATATATAGCCAAAAATAGATGTAGAGAAGAAAAGATAAACGGGTGGAAAGGACAAAAGATGAACGAGTTCAGAAAAATATATACCCAAGAATAGAGAGAAAGAACAAAAATAGAATTGAGGGAAAGAACAAAAGATGAACGAGCTGAGAAAAATATACACTGTACTCGCGATGGGTTTAGTTGCAGCTCGTTGAAGATCGTTCAGGCTCGCGAGGATTCTGTTTGCTGAAATTTCGAGCGAAAGTCAGGTTAGCTTGTGTGGGGAGAGAGCGAGATTTTAACAGTGGCTGAATCATAAACACCATCGGTTTTTGTGCGCAGGAAAAGAAGCCGACCTCTGGTTATTTCAGATTCAAAAAGAATACGCAATGTGAAGTCCCAGTTTTCACAATCCAAGTTTCAAATTCATTATTGAATCTTTTTACCTTTCACAATAGTATTTCCGCAGTGGAATCTCCACCAGATATGAGGCAACCGTCTCTCCGCCACCTTTCGCAACAGTCTTTCCGAGTGAGATCTTGATATTATCTGAATATCATATAACAACCACCGCGCGGGAAAACAAGCCGACCTCTGGTTCTTTCCGATTCAATTGGAAAAAGCGGAAAAATGATACGCAACGGTATACGAGGATGGAGGCAGTTGTATTTTTTGCCAGTGTTCAGTTAGCTGCAGGCCAAATATCTGAATAAGTTACCTAATCATATAATATCTTATGTATTTTTATATTATATATTAATTTATTAGTCAAACTCATTACTTTAGAGAAAAAATACAAATACTTTAGAGTAATTTAATTAACTTTCTTAACCTATCTAGAAAAAGATAACTTTGTTTTAAGATCCTTATTAATAAATATATTTTTTTCACCGGTCATTTTCTCCTAATTTTTCCTATTAAATGTGTCATGATTGTTGTAAATTTTCGCAGACTTCTTATAAATAAATTGTCCAATTTAAATTTAAAAAAAGCTCGAGTGCTTAAATAATTAATAAATTTTAAAATATAGCTGCAAATTTAGTGCTGGATAATTAATATATATTACACAAATTTTTCACAAACTGTGAACAGAGAAGGTCATTACCGAACTAATTAATTTCAAGAAATATTTTTGTTATTATTATTTTTACCAAGCTAAGTTCTTATCATTCTTGTTCATGGGAAGATTTGTTTTATACCAGCGTTAATCTTATTTCTTGTTTCCACCAAAGAGTTCTTCCCCCATTTTATGAGACAGATGAAATCCTGAAGGAAATAATTAAAACAAAAAGTTAAACCTTAGTCAATATTACCAAGAAGGAGCCTGAGGAATAACATGAGAAACCATATATTTAATATAACCTAATTAATAAGTGTGTGTATATCAACATCAGTATATAATGAATTTTTAATCTTAATATTATTTGTATGGATTATACTACAAGGGTTAAGGTGCATTTTTGCCAACAAAGTATTACGAAAAGCATCCAAGTACAAATATTAATTAAGCGTACCTTAAATACCAACAAACAATTAAAAATTTGCTAACGAACTTTTACAAAGGTGCAGTCAGCACAACGCCGTTAGAAAAAAGATAACGTCCGTTATCTAAGGTGCAAATTGCCAACGAACTTTTACTCCAGGAGCACCCGGCAAAGAAAAGAAGTTTTACTCAAGAACTCCCAAAGACAAAATTCTTAATTTCACTAAACTAAATAATTTTTTTTGTCAATTGTCATTATTCAAAACTACTTGTATATATATCTATGGACAAAAATTACTCATTTGCTAAAATAAACAAAATTTTTAATTAAAAATATAATTATATGATTAAAATAAAACTCAAGGTGTCTTATAATTTATTATATATGTTAAAAAAAATTATATGATTTATTTTTATTTTAGAAGAAATTTATGTGAGTTAAGAAATTCATTTAATGTTAATAAAATTTAAAAAATCTAAAAAAATATATTATATCCGGAAAGAAATGGAATGAGTTTAATTTTTATTTTTACAAAAAGAGCTTAATGGATATCAACGTTGACACTTAATAATATAAATCCGCAACTTGATATTTTTGTTAATTAAATAGGGTTAAGGTGTAAATTCACCTCAAAATGTAATAAAAAATATCTCAATATTACTTTAAAAGTTTTTTTCCCCCTCAATATTGCTTTAAAAGTTTTAAAACACAACCATATATTAACCGATGTTAACTTTAACCATTTTGTAAATTGCCAACGAACTTTTACTCCAGGAGCACCCAAAGACAAAGAAGTTTTACTCAAGAACTCCCAAAGACAAAATTCTTAATTTCACTAAACTAAATAATTTTTTTTGTCAATTGTCATTATTCAAAACTACTTGTATATATATCTATGGACAAAAATTACTCATTTGCTAAAATAAACAAAATTTTTAATTAAAAATATAATTATATGATTAAAATAAAACTCAAGGTGTCTTATAATTTATTATATATGTTAAAAAAATTATATGATTTATTTTTATTTTAGAAGAAATTTATGTGAGTTAAGAAATTCATTTAATGTTAATAAAATTTAAAAAATCTAAAAAAATATTATATCCGGAAAGAAATGGAATGAGTTTAATTTTTATTTTTACAAAAAGAGCTTAATGGATATCAACGTTGACACTTAATAATATAAATCCGGCAACTTGATATTTTTGTTAATTAAATAGGGTTAAGGTGTAAATTCACCTCAAAATGTAATAAAAAATATCTCAATATTACTTTAAAAGTTTTTTCCCCCTCAATATTGCTTTAAAAGTTTTAAAACACAACCATATATTAACCGATGTTAACTTTAACCATTTTGTTTGATAAATATCCGACCTAGTTGTTGACCTGGCAGTTGGCACCCAATGATCTCATTCATAACCACCTTATTTTTTGCCATGTTAAAATACTCAATCACCTTTAGAGCTTCTTTTTCTCCACCTCGGCCTTCGTGCTCCACTAGACATGCTCCTGCAACACTGGCGACACCTTCCTCTGCCGGCATCACTCTAACTTCCTTTTCCTCTCTCTGCAACACCTCTTACTTTTTCAGCTAAAACCATATACTTCTTCTTCCTCCTTCTTTATATGAATCTGAGCAACACTAACGTCATCATGTTCAAACCAAGGATGACGATGACCTTCGGCCTCTTCACACTAACGTTTGTCTTCCAATCTCCACGATGGAGCTGGATCTCCTTCCACGACCCCACATCTCCTCCGCCAATAAATTTGTGTCGACACAAATGTTGGGGTTACTGTTGATTTGGGGTCAGGGCTTCTACATGAATTTTTCTCCTTCCTTAGTTCATTTTTCTGGCAGGTGATTATTGTTTTAATTTTTCTCCTTTCTTATTTATATTTTTTTGGTTCTTCTTTGTATATGATTTCTTGCATTTGTATTTTATTGTGGATCATTTTTGGGTTTCGTGGCTATGGGTGGGGTAAGAGACGAAGAACAGTGAAGCAAGACGAGACTAAATGATGTCGGAAGAGAGAGAAGGTTTGAGTACGTGATGAAGATGTGGGAGAGGAGCCCTTGTTCGAACCAACTTTTTTGAGCGACGATAATGGAAGAGGGAGAAGGTTTGAGTGATGATGATGGAAGGTAGAGAGGAGCAGATTTTTTAATGATCTGGAACCACCTTCACGCACGCCATGGCTATCTGCAATAACTGAACCATCTCGTTCTTCTATATTGTGGTATCTCATGAGCTCCGCGTCCAATACCTCCGCCGTCGAACACCTCCGACTGAACCCATGTGGGAAGAAGGTCAATCCCCTCCTTGCCCAGCGACGCCTAGTTCAGTGCCTTCACGGTAAGGCACAACGTTGAGGCTGTACACGTCAGATTTTTGCCACACCATTGCCAACTATGCATTATTTAGTCAATCTTTTCCATTTAACGGCTAACGTTAGTCAACCATTAAAAATGGCGACACTACTATATTTTAAGACTTATGTAGGGAGACATTGAAACCACAAAATCTTTTTCTGCATTATTTAGACTTTTTGAATACTTCTAAGGTGAATTTACTCCTTAACCTTTATAAATAAATAGTCCAATTTAAATTTAAAAACTCTGATCACCATTTTGACTTAAATAATTAATAAACTGTAAAATGATAGCTGCAAATTTAGTACTCCTACATGATATTGAAACCAACAAAAACTTTCACGGCATCATTGTGAACAGAAAAGGAGTTACTAAACTAGTGACGAAACATGCGGGCGTCATTTGAACGCTAGGGTTTTTTTTAATGGAGGAAGGCAACATTACTCCGTTTTGAAACTCTAGTCCAACATTCTTACGCCGAAAACTTCAAAGAAAATTTCTCCCGGGCGCATACTTTTTGTAAAAGCGCAAAAATGCACCTTAACCCTTTATTTTATTATATATATTTATGTTGAATACACACCTTATGGGGAGAAAAATAAGCTAGGGAGCAATAAAACTCTTTTGGGATGAGAGAGAGTGAAACCATTTTCCCTAAATTTTGAAATTCTAAATTGAGTTATTGAGTTAATTAAGAATTTGTTAAATTTATTGACATGGTTTGAAATTAAAATTTCTTTATAAGAGATTTCTCCTTTTTTTTTTCCCTCATGACATGACAGTTGCTTCTATTAGTTAAACATACAACCTATATTCTACCCAGTCATATTTAAAAACATAGAAAAAAAAATTGAGAGAAAAACCATTTAAGACCTTATAAAAATTTAATATTAAATATATTATGCTATTGTTGTAGGTCAAAAGACTTTTTATAAATAGGGTTAAGGTGTAAATTCACCTCAAATGTACTCAAAAATATCTCAATATTACTTTAAAAGTTTTTCCCCCTCAATATTGCTCTAAAAGTTTTAAAACACAACCATATATTAACCGATGTTAACTTTAACCATTTTGTTTGATAAATATCCCACGTAGTTGTTGACTTGGCACCCAATGATATCTCATTCATAACCACCTTATTTTTTGCCATGTTAAAATACTCAATCACCTTTAGAGCTTCTTTTTCTCCACCACAGCCTTCGTCCCCCACTAGACTGCTCCTGCAACACTGGCGACACCTTCCTCTGCCGGCATCACTCTAACTTCCTTTTCCTCTCTCTGCAACACCTCTTACTTTTTCAGCTAAAACCATATACTTCTTCTTCCTCCTTCTTTATATGAATCTGAGCAACACTAACGTCAGCATGTTCAAACCAAGGATGACAATATATGACCTTCGGCCTCTTCAAACTAACGTTTGTCTTCCAATCTCCACGATGGAGCTGGATCTCCTCTCCACGACCCCACATCTCCTCCGCCAATATATTTGTGTCGACACAAATGTTGGGGTTACTGTTGATTTGGGGTGAGGGCTTCTATATGAATTTTTCTCCTTCCTTAGTTCATTTTTCTGGCAGGTGATTACTGTTTTACTTTTTCTCCTTTCTTATTTATATTTTTTTGGTTCTTCTTTGTATATGATTTCTTGCATTTGTATTTTATTGTGGATCATTTTTGGGTTTCATGGCTATGGGTGGGGTAAGAGACGAAGAACAGTGAAGCAAGACGAGACTAAATGATGTCGGAAGAGAGAGAAGGTTTGATCGAGTACGTGATGATGATGTGGGAGAGGAGCCCTTGTTCGAACCAACTTTTTCAGTGACGATAATGGAAGAGAGAGAAGGTTTGAGTGATGAAGATGCAGTGATGATGATGGAAGGTAGAGAGGAGCAGATTTTTTTTTTTAATGATCTTGAACCACCTTCACGCACGCCATGTCTATCTGCAATAACTGAACCATCTCTTCTTCTATATTGTGGTATCTCATGAGCTCCGCGTCCAACACCTCCGCCGTCGAACACCTCCGACTGAACCCATGTGGGAAGGTCAATCCTCCTTGCCCAGCGACGCCTAGTTGAGTGCATTCACGGTAAGGCAAAACTTTGAGGCTGTACACGTCAGATTTTTGCCACACCATTGCCAACTATGCATTATTTAGTCAATCTTTTCCATTTAACGGCTAACGTTAGTCAACCATTAAAAATGGCGACATTACTATATTACTTATAGGGAGACACTGAAACCACAAAAACTTTTTCGGCATTATTGAGACTTTTTTCGAATACTTCTAAGGTGAATTTACTCTTTAACCTTTATAAATAAATAGTCCAATTTAAATTTAAAAACTCTGATCACCCTTTTGACTTAAATAATTAATAAACTGTAAAATGATAGCTGCAGATTTAGTACTCTTACATGATATTGAAACCACAAAACTTTCACGGCATCATTGTGAACAGAAAAGGTTATTACCGAACTATTTAATTTCAAGTAATAATATTTTTGTTATTATTATTTTTACCATTAATTTTTGTTGTTTTTGTTATTTAAACATTAATTTCTTATTGTTTTTGTTATTTATTAAAAAATTATCTTCAAACAATAGAATTTTTTCTCTAATTTTTTTATGTTAATATTAGATTTTTTTCCCTTTTTACATATTAGTGTTTTTAATTTTGACTACATATAATCACTACTATTCAGCTTGACCTCTAAATTGAAGTTTGAGGGGTTCAAATTTAATGTTTTGTAAAATTACTAATAAACTATCAAATTATTAAGAAATAAATTAAATAATTCAAAAATGGCTAAATGTTAGTCATTATTAATTAAAAACTGCAATAAGAACTTTTTACAAAATGTTAAATCTAAAAGGATCTAATTTCAACGCAATGGTTGAGATGAGTAGTGATGAGGGAGAAAAGAAGGGAAAGAGGATATTAAGAGCCGCGGAGGAAAGCCAATTCCATTCACAACACATCCGCTGATTAAAAAAACCCTAGACATGTGATAAATCAATTTGATAAGTATCCAGTGCCGATGACTCAAACTCAAGATTTGATCAGATGGATGGGCAATTCCACTCATGTTAGCTTCTTCTTCCAGGTGTCATGATCATCACTCTATTTCCTTGCATTGTTCTATGGCTTGGGAATTATCGTACCTCCAAGGATCAAACTACTCATTTGGAAGCTAGTTCGAAGTATTCTTCCTAGTTTAAATCTTTTAAAACGCCGTAGGCAATCGTCAAACACTGAGGAATGTGCCTTCTGCTCCTCAAGTGATGAATCCTTAGATCTCCTTTTTTTTTTCTGCATTGTCCTTTTGCTGGTGCTTTATGGTTTGGTAGTTGCTTAGGTTTTGAGTTTGATGATTATCCTCGTAGGAACTTATCTCATTGGTTATATTGCTGGATGGGGAGTCACAAGGATTTCAAAATTATATGTCATACTTACCTTTTCAGATTTTAGAATCCTTGTGTTTGCCTGAAATCAGATTTGCCATGCAGGAGCAAGTCTCACTCAACGTCTGGTTATTCAAATGGCACAATCTCGAGCACTAGATGTTACTAATCATACTCACCAACACAATGACTCTCAAGCCAGCCGAAGTCTTTCCAGCAGCAACCTTCTCCCAACCAATATACCAATATTTTATGTACCTTGTCTTCAAATTACTGGTTCATCGTTCCATGCATAGGCAGATGCAGGTTATATACAAGGGGGCAAGTGCCCCCCGCGGAATTTGATAGTTGCTCAAAATAATAATAATAATAATAATACATATTTGAATAATTGCCACCTTTAATACGCTAAGATCGACTCCATAATCGGATGGGGGATGAATGTTTAATGATTGTTTAGTGCCTTATATTGAAAAATATGTATTTAATAGCATTGATAATAAGGCAATTATGATGGAATTCCAAAAAATAAGGTCTAAAATGACGACATTGTAATTATTTTTATTGTAATATACTTTTGTTATTAAAATATATGTATTTAAACTTATTGAGTGCCCATCCTGCATTGTAATTTATGCAACTGCATTTCTAACCGCACTTAGCCTTGCTTTTCTAAATGACAAGTTTGTAAAATAATTGCCTCTCTTATTACATTATCAGTTTTCACTTGATTTCATGAATATTTTTTTGATATTCTTTTCTTTTCGTGTTTATATTCTTTTATTTTTTTAATGCATTTAAAACTTTTCTTTTTTAAAAAAAAAAAAAAAAATTGGATTGTATATAAATCGGTTGCCTAATAAAGCATAATACCATGGTTAATTTCTAAGGAGTTAGGCATACATCGCATTCCTATTTGATCATATGTCTCAAAAGCTAATTAGGACATATAGGTAAATCCTGCGGAAATTTGATTTCAATAACTGTTAAGTATTAATTGCTTGCATACCTCCAAAAAAATTATTACATTCGGTATAAATATAAGATCTAATTAACTTTTTTGGGAGGTTAAGGAAACTAATTAAAATTACTTTAACGTATTTGTACTTATCGTTTTTCTCCAAACTAATTTGTCTCACGTATAAACTTATATATAATTTAATCATACATAACATATGATATGAACTATAATTAAGTAACTTATTTAATTTTTTTAATATCTCCATAAAACAAATAACTTGGTCATATATTTAGAACCGAGGTAGTAATATTTTTTTGTGGACATAGATGGCCGCTTCATTCAAGAACTAATTTATTTTTTACGAAATCATGTTTATTTGGTAACATAGAAAGATGGGAAAAAATCACACAAAAAGAACTTTAAAAAATACAAAAAGACAAAATGGGTGTTTCAATACTCATAGTACACAAATAAATGTTAGTATATGATTTTTCCTTTTTAAATTTAAAGGAAATGACATAAATGTTCTTATATAAATTTTTTCAAAAATAAAAACATAAAACAAAAAAAACTGCCACCGAAGCTCTAGCAAGAATAAATATTCCAAAAACCTACCTCTACCACTTTGTTTTCCCAAATAGAAGGTGGCCATTAGGCCACCAATGCTTTCAAAACATATTGAGCAAAAAATTATATATAAGTTAACACTTTCTCTTTAACCCAAGATTGTTCACAATTTTATTAACAATTATGAGATTTCGTTAACTTTTAACAACTTTTGTTTACTTAAGTAAAAAATTCATACTATTAAGTCATTCACAAGGTTTATTAAATAATTCATGATATTTGATTAGGTTTTAACAACTTTTTTTTTTTAGAAAAAAATTCACATTATAAAGATCATTCACAAGTTTATTTAGATATAAAAATTTACATAAAGCTTATTAAAGGCAACAAAAATACAATATTGGCTAACTCTCCCAAATTTTTGTTAGTTTATTCTTTTTGTGGGACTCACATGCTATCTACCTCATCTCATCTTTCACAGCGCCTCAACATCATCCTTCATCCGGGTTCGCATGCCCTTGTTGAGCGAATGTATGAGTAGGGCATGCTCATCCCCAAAATAGTAGCGTTTTGGCGTGTGAGAGACATTTTTTTTAATTTTTTTATTCTTATTTATTTGGATTAAATTGTATGTTGTACTCTAAAATATTTTTGACACTCGGTGTCCAAAATTAATACCACTCAATATTTTGAAATATTTTCCAGTGGCACCCAATATTTTATTAACTTGCTTTAATGCATCCAACAACATGGAGTATTATTATTTATTATTTTAAAAATATTTTATTAACTTTTAATGCATCTAGCAACATGGAGTATTATTAATTAACTTTTCTATAGCTCTCACTAACTATAGAATACTCTATCATGTCCGATACACCAAAAAATTTATGAGCTCTCATTCCATGCTTTTCTTTTAGGTGTTTATCCTCCTAATTGGGGTCTCGGCATTTTATTATTATTTTTATTTTATTTTTTTTTAAAAATACTTTATTTATTTAAATTAAATTATATGTTGCATCTTGATTTTTTTTTTTTTGTCGGTATCTCAAATTAATTTTCAATCCCCGCATTCTGAAATAGTTTTTGTAACACCCCAAATTCCACACTACTTATTATGTCCGATGACACGTAGTATCGAAATATCCATCAGAGTGGACGGTATTAACATGTAAGTAAAGCGGAACGGAGAGCATGCACTAATGTTTAGACAATGAGTAACTGATATAAAATGCGCAGACATAAGTTGGTAAATTAATATGCTGAAGGAATATTCATGTGATACAATTATCCAGAACTTGTGTAATTAAAACTCTTGACATAGTAACTATACAATCTTAAACCAAGCCTCGACTAGACTTGTGGCTGGAACCCAACACAGCTTAATCAAACCTATTGGCGAGGCTCGTATTTAGTCTAGTGGGAGTCTCCCCCATCTTTCACGGTGATTAATTATTGTAACCAATGAGACCAACTATTTCTTAGTTAAATACCAATAGTTTGAACTAACTTAATTGAATTCATTGCCAAAACTATGCCCAAATAATCTCCTTTACGGACTCCGTCTTGATCGGTTGTCTCTCCACCGTTGGTCCACCGGTGCCTCTCGCACGGCTCCGTCTATGTCTCCTCCCCCGGAGTCCGTAATCCTTTCTTGAACCTTTAGTTAAGTATGAGATTCAATCGGGTTGAATTCCGAGGTAACGGTTACCTTTATAGCCAATATAATCAATATATGACAGATATCCACCAACAATTCAGCATCCACAATACATAGCACATGACAAATGTAATGTTAATAGTGTTTGCACTCACTAGTGCCACGAATCCTAGTGTCCCTCGGCTTTAGGAAAACATACTTTAGGCATTATTATGAATATAACTCACACAAAGTTAGATGTAAACAAACATGTGACCTTGGACCAAGTCCTAGTCACGGTTCATGATCCAAAACCTTGTCTTGTTCATGACCTCATGAATCATTCAACCATATAAACATACAAAATATAGAAGATTATAGTTACTATACACAAATGTATGCCTTCTACCACGTATTTAGCAAAACACCCATCCTTCAATCCCGACTGGACTTCCTGGATATCCTATAACGTTATCGTCGGATTATTTTTTTTCCATAACTTATATGATATTGTAATAAATATCATATCACTCTAGAATAATACCTAAAGGGTTAATTTTACCTGTTTTGACCTTTCTACCCTTGGAGGATTTATTTATTCCATTTTTACCTTTACATTTTCTCAAAAACGTAATTCTGGATTTTCTAGCAGAATTTTGCAGCAACTTTGAAAAATCATAATTAATTCTAAAAAAAATTCAATTTGAGTTCTTCAAAAATATACATGTCCCTTCGCATGTCTATTTTTCCAAGGAAAATAATTCCAGAAGCTTGAACAACTCGAATCATTCTCAGTTTAATGATTTCTCATCGCTGTTCAGTTTATAATTCCAGAAACAAGGCTTAACTTCAAAAATATATAACTCCTTTTCCAGAGCTTAAAAAGTTACATATTTTATATAAATAGAAATCCCTAGATGTATACTTTATCCATGAAAAATTTCGTCATTTTTAAAGCTCATTTGATATATAAAATATTAGCCACAACATTCACTTTGCCCGGTAAAAACTCAAACTGGGAAATTCTCTAACTTTCACAATCTTGTTCCATTAATTTTAAAATTATTTCCTAACATGTTTTTACCCCCATTTTGCATTTTAAATGCAATGGAGGCCCTTCAAAATATGAAAAGGAATTTTCTCACAATTTTCTAGATTAAACCTTAACTCTACCAAGGACTAAAAAGTTAAGATCAAGAGGAACTTGGAGCGGATTCTCGCAGAATCCCTCCGCTTAGTATCCCTTAGTATCCATGTATCTTGTGTCCAATATTTGTCCCAGCGTTCGGGAGAGGGGGTTTTCACCAATTTACCAACTTTTATTAAAAAAATTACCAAAATAAAGTAGTTTTCAAAAAATTTTAAAACTAAGGTTGTTTTCGTGCGCACCGTTCGGTGGTACGACGCTCACAAATGTGGCGTCGGAATCGACGACATCATCTGT